>BCKK01000007.1:340430-940430 GCA_001600615.1 Dioszegia crocea
CAGTCAGTCAGTCAGTCAGTCAGTCAGTCAGTCAGTCAGTCAGTCAGTCAGTCAGTCAGTCAGTCAGTCAGTCAGTCAGTCAGTCAGTCAGTCAGTCAATACGTCTCACCTCAGATACCATAATGATGATGCAAACCTCCAAAACCGATCCAGCCTCACATAATCAGAGATCCTACACCTGCCGCCGCCGCCCACCCAGCCAATACAATCCCAGTAGTCTCCCACGGCTTCGTAGGCAGAACAACCCTTAGTCCAAACCCAGCTGACATGCCTCCCAATAGCCGCGTTCCAGCCCATATCCGATCGGTCGTGCTCCAAGTCTGCAGCAGAGCTTGTAGGGCGGTAATGAGGTCGGGTGGAGCGTGGGCGACAAGGTATGATGGGAGCTGATGGGCGTGTCCAGTACTTGAGGGGGCCTTGTACCAGATCGAGAGGAGGAGATGGAGGAGAAGTGGGAGTATAGATGTGTATAGGAGAGTGAGGGGTATAAGGATCGGTCTACTTTGTCAACTGGAAAAACAGCGATCAACCTGAATCTGACGTACCTAAAGTCCTCTCTTCGTCCATCCACCCTAACATCCCCCGTATCCCTTCCTCCGGCACCTTTGATAGGCCACCATCTCCTCCAGCGCAAAACTCCAAGCGCCAGACATGTCGTCGTAGCGTACTGCGCCAGCATCTCCAGGGCAACCCCACTAGCCAACACCGCCATCCGCTCCAAGCTTATACCAGAGCTGATCCTGACAAGCGTCTCGGCACCTAAAGTGACCAAGACCAGCCGGATCAGATCCTCTCGCAAGATCGTCTCTCTAGCATCATGCTGAGGATCAACAAGCTCGAGCTCGGCCTTGGTAGCGCTCGCCTTTGCCGTTGCGGTCGCGGTCGCGTCGAGAGGCCGAGTTCCTCTGTTGTATAGCAAATGTAGGAATACGCGCGGTTTGAGTAAGATCAGATCTAGAATGAGGAGCAGAGGCGGATGTTCAATCAGAGGATCGAGAAAGGCTGAACATCTTGCCTTGGGGTTAGCGACATTGATGGGGTTAGACTTACGCAGACGTTCAAGCGGATGTTAGACTTCGTGCGGTATGTCGTGTGTAGGTATTCGGCTCGATGGGCGCAGGTTGTACATACTGGCATACTGTACTGTGGATCTACACTGGCGACATGGCTGTATAAGGCTGTCAATTGACGATCGACAAAGGCGGAGCGCTTGAGCGAGCGCTTATTGAGAGGAATTTGGCTTTCCGACGGAAAGGAGTTGTTTGTTGCCCGATGTGGAGATAAACCATGGCATTCCTCAGGTTTCCTAACCCCACTCTCGCCATCATACTCACCGTCTCACTCATAAGCATGCCCCTCGACATGTTAGGCCGCGACAGTGTCTGCCCTAAGCTGATACGCCCGACTCTAACCCCTTCATTTGATCAGAAAGGTCCATCAGAAACCGTCAATCATCGACCAATCCTGACGCGTTTCAAACCTCAAACACCTCTCTTGGAGACCCATGAGACGCGCTCAAAACGCAAATCAAATATTGGAACGCCCCCCTTCGATATCTCCTGATGGAGTTGATGGGTTGAAAGGCCAAGGGATGACTCAGGAGGTCGAAAGGATGTCGAAATTGCCCCGTGTTTCGACGGCCTGGATGGGCGTTTGTGACGCGTTGGAGCATTAGGTACAGGTACTTGGCGCGGAGATTCCCTTTTTCCCCTGGCATATCAGAACTGACGCTCTCTTCATCAGTGGCAGATATAAGCTAGGCAGTCCCGGAGGAGTTCAATCTTTCCCCACAGTCTAATCAATCTACTGTACCGAGGATTAGATCGCGGCTAAAGCTGGACTTGGTCACTTAACCTTTTCGAACTCTTCGGCTCAGCAGTGCTCACTTACTCAGAATGATGCTCTCTTTAGCTCTTCTTAGCTCTCTCGTCCCGCTCGCTCTCGGTATCGCAGCACCGATCAAGCCCACTGAGTCGGCTACTATCAGACTTCCCGAGATCCCATTCAAAGAGTCCAATAGAGCAACCCCTCTGCCCGCTGGATCTGCGACTAGGCGTATCCACCGTAAGTCTCTCGCTCTTCCAACCGAGTGAGATCCTGATATTCGTAGCTATCGGTCGCGACGACCTTTGCGTCACTGTTCAAGGTGGAGAATTGACCGTGGGCGCTGAAGCCGGAATGTAAGTATCTAGACCTTGCGTCAGCGGCTGGACATAGCTAATCCCCCAGTGCATACTGTGAGAAACAAGGAGTGAAAGCCGACTGGCAACTTTGGGACGTCCAGGCCGCCCAGACTACCGATAAGAAAGGAGGCCAAATCAAAATCGTCGAGTCAAAATCCAATCCCCCAACGACTTTCTGTCTGGGTATTGGGAATGACACCCAGCCAGGCTCTCGACCTAGGCTTGAGACTTGCCTCGATAACTCTGTGGCTTTGGCGCAAGGACAGGCTTGGGGCGTGACGACGGATACTCTCAGAAACCTTAGGTCGGATTGTCAAGCTGGCGACAGTCACACGGAAGAGTGTGAGTTTCTTCATCTTGAGCTTACAGCTGGCCAGGGATCTGGCTGATATATTAGGTAACCTTTGTTTCGATATCCGAAGGGCGTCACCGGTGTTTGAAGGGAAAACTTGGTCTTCTGTCAAAGATCTTCAAGTTTGGACGTGCGCAAAGACTACCGAGATCAATGAGCAGCAGGTGAGTCATCCTCCAAGTTGAACATAAGGGCGCTGACTGACTATCCAGAAATGGAGTCTCATGGATCCTAAAGGCCTCTTATCCGGATCCACACCCGATGAGCGATCCATCCGAGCTCGCGGACAAGGGCAGGTGTGAGACTCAGCGAGGCGTGTCTAGACGAATTCCAAGCCCTTATGCTATTGTTCTGAAAATATGCACCGCCCCCGTCTCTGTTTGGCAATGCATATGTACAGATTCATCACGCAAGCCTGAGATCTGAGAGCGCACCTCAATGCGACACTCAAACAATGTCATGGTGCACTCGCCACGTGTCTCATCCACTCAGTCTTGGCATCTTTAGCGTCCCGAACTCAATAACTCACTTTGCTTCGCTGCACTGCTTTCATTCTCGCCTTTCGCCATATCAGCTGACCTGAAGCTGGCTAGTCTGATGATACATGCTAAGAGTATGCGGTAGGCTCAAACAACCTTCGAGGTCGATAGCCCGAAACCATGCCGCACAGCCTCTACAGCCCTCCGAGGGCATATAACGAAACCCGCGCCCCTTCTTTAAACAGATATCCCTGACACACTCTGTCACTCGCTTACCACTTCGAACCAAACACAACATGACCTCACTCAGTCAATTACAATACCGTCGCTCGTCAACGGATCCCTCCTCGTCTCTGAGTCGGACGCCTCGGTCGAACAGCGGGTATGAGCCGCTATCGTCAGACCAGCAATCAATCGATGACTCCGCCAGCACCGACGACGATGACGCCTACTTCGATAAGCTTGAAGACAGTCCGCTGAATGCCTTATCTTTACCGGACCCAGTGGGCGCCTTCCCAGACTATTACGTCAAGGGTGAAGCGGTGACTCTGGCCTTGAAATCAGATTCGGGCTTGAACAAGGTGGGCCATCTGATCATTGCAACAACATGCACAATCATCTGTCTAGAGCTGACTCGAACAGAAGAAATGGACTATAAGAGATGAAGGGCGGGACGAGGTGGTTTTCAAAGCCAAGGGAGGTCGAACGACCATTTCCGAGAAGGGTGAGTCTTCTGTTGATGGTCAAGGTCATGAGCTGATCGACTAGTCTTTATCGACAGTAACGGCCGGAATGTGTGTGTGCTGAAGCGCCATAAGCCGGCTTTGTTTGGGGATTATTATCTCGAGGATATGGACGGACGACTGCTTATGGAGTTTCAAAAGCGTGAGTCCACTGACCTGTCTCGCCCACAAATACACTTTGCCACGTACACTGTGAGACTCGAAGCTAATCATAACAGCTGGCAAGGTGCTTGGAAAGATCATCACTGCCTCATTCACAGACCGGCTATCCGGTACGACAAAGGGACTGCGCATAGTCGCCCGATGGCTCAAAGGCCGTGGCATCATCACTCTTGACGGAATGTTTGTGGCTTCCATAGGCAGGGCGGAAGATACACCCATGTTGAGTCTTACACCGACTGTAGGTCCGACCACACTTTCAGCTTCGAAGCGCTTCATCGCTGATTTGCCGTAGTACAAGTTGGTCGTTCCGGAGGGTCTGGACATGGCGTTGATGGCTGTTGTGGGGACTGTATTTGCGTGTTGGGCGAAGGAGTATAATGACACAGTTCTGCATGGGGCGAATATGTAGGGGGTCAGTCTGTCCGTCGCCGCGTAGAGCGACAGAGGACAAATGGTGGGCTTGAATCTGTGTATTGGTACCTTATCTGTATGTTGTCACACCTTGGTTGCACCTAACAAATGGAAAAGCCTTTGGAAATCAGATGATCATGCATCTAGCGACGTCCAGTCCTCGATCCAAGCATCAACCTGCCGCCATACCATAACGATACTGCAATGACAAAGATCTAAGGAATGCTGGCTATGACGCATGACGACATTGTTACGCAAGCGACCTGATTGGCCGAAATGGTCAAAAAGCTTGTCCACCTCTGTCCACCTGGAGAAGAAGAGCACAAGCACCCAGATTCCACTTCGAAACATTCACACTCGTACTCTTCTTCCCAACTAAGACCCCAAATCAAGTCAGAATGGCCACTTCAACCTACCCGACCTTCGCCAAGCAAGACCCCATGACGCAAATGATTGCGCACTCATCCCTAAAGGTCGCCCAAGTGGGCGCCATGATCTTCCCACCGGCCTACCTCGTCTCTTCCCTCATCCTACGTCGGGGAACAGGTTTCTCCGTCAGAGGTCTACTACGAACGGCGAACCTGAGCGTGCTGGGTGGAGGTGTTGTAGGGGGAGCGGCGGCTTATCTCAGGTTGATGAATGCCACACCTGCAGCGATTGAGGATAGAACTTTCCGCTTGGTACGACTTGTCGTCTACCCGTAGGGATAACAGAGCTAATGTGTAGGCACACAATCCCTCTCAAGTCCAAGCAGACGATTATTCACTCATTGGTGCTTCTCTAGCCGCAGTGATCGTACCAGCCATCTTCCTGAAACGGGCACCCCTCGTTAGTCTCGCAACGGGCGGTGCGAGTATTGGATTGGGTATAGGATCTTGGACTCATATAGTGGGGAGATTCTCTCAAGGGAAAGATGTCAGGCCGGAGGGAATGGTATGTTTTGCCAATGGATAGGTCGACCAAGTAGGAGCAACAAGCTGATGTAGCAGGTTGGAGAAATACCAGTGATTGGCGGGAACGACAAGAAGTGATTCAATCCAAATATAGGAGCTTGTACCATACACGATATTATAATACCACACCTTGGGTTCAGCCAAGCGCATCTCAATCTTGAGCGGGCAGTGGTGTGTTGGTGAGCTGGTCTGAGCTGACACAGGGCTTCTCTGGATAGCTGATCGTTCGGCCCTTCCACAAACTCACTGTCCGAATGGCCGCACGGCTCCTCACGCGCTCACGCTCAGCACCCAGCCATCAGCGCTTCCACGACTCAATCTCGCTCGTTGTCGGCTCCGAGCTAGGTTGAGATCCGAATAGCACATTCAGGGACATCGAGGCACACACACACACACACACACACACACACACAAACACACAGGGGAAAGGACAACCCGTCCGTGCGGCAACCCCCCTCGCATCCTTTGCCTTCCTTATCGACGCGTCGGGCGACGCGCCAAACCTTATCACCTGTTCCCTTTTGTCCCTCATCTGACACCGCACTTCGGCCTCACCTCTACACAGCTGCTGACGCACCCCTTCGGCACCGAGCACAGCATGTTCTAGACGTCCCCGACTCGATCGACAGACACAGACAAGGACAAGGTGACACGACTCGTGCAGGCACACAGGATTCGCCACCCGGGCCGGCCTATAAAGCCTCGAGTCTCTTACCGGAATTCTTTCCTTCGCCTTCCCTCATCTTCCATACCTCAATCTCTTGCCACTCAATCTACGACACCACTCTAACCGGCACATTCCTCCCACATCCTTACACTCCACCCTATTCTAATCACCTCCCGCACTCTCCACCCACTCGAGACCATTCAGCCCAATCATTGTCCCTCCACGCCTGTCTACACCCTCCCCACACGGCGTCCTCGTAAACTAACCAAGATGGCGATGCCGTATAACCTCTGGCAGCAGCCACATGGTCAGAACCAGCACGCACAGGCTCAGGCGCAGATGGGACAAATGGGCATGGGGATGGGAAATGGGATGGGGATGGGGATGGGGATGCAGATACCTACGTGGCAGCATCAAATGCCAGTGCACAATCAAGGCTATGCCATCCCGTCTCTTGTTCCTTCAGTCTCGTACGTCTCTTCCACCCTCTCCAGTTCCTCGCTAACTCTCAGCCCCATGGTCGTCAACCCCACCCAAGCCATCCGGGACTACGCCGAGCACGTAATCTCAGGCGACAGGCGAGCAATGTGTTCCGACCAGGACAAGCGAAACCTGGAAGAGTGGGCCAAGAATGACGAATACCGCAAAGCCATCATCGCCGTCGTCAAAGACCGCCTCGATCTACCTTGGCCATACAACTACAAAGCTCTGGATATCCTCTCGTGTATGCCCGTCGGGGAAATGGCGGCTCTTTTGGACAAGGTGACGAAATTGTTTGAATCGGCAGCGACGGTGGAGGGTGTTCAGCATTTGAAGGCGATGGCAAAAGGGATTGTAGAGAAGGGGAAGAAGGAGAAGGATAGGGTGGAAGAGGAAGAAGGAAAGAAGAGGATGGCGGCAGTTGCGGAGATGTGGGGTGGGTTATGGGCTAATCAGCCTAATCCGGGTGCGCAATACGCGACTCAGCAGGCTGGATGGGGAGGTTGGCCTTATCCTTATCGGCAGATGCCTCCGGGTGTGGCGGCTCCCGGAGCTATGGGAGCAGGGGCGGAATGGCACGGCAAAGCACCGGAAGGCTGGACTCCGTGGGTTCTTGATCCTGTTCCGATGCATCATGGCGGGATGGCGTTCTGTCAGGGGTTTCCGAGGCAGTAGGCGGTGTTGAACGGAGAGGAGATATTGGAGATCGGAAGGGCGCATAGTGTGTTTAGAACCGAAATGGAAAGAGACCAAAAGCTGACCATAGTGGACCCTATGGCTCTGACCCTACATACGCCGCTCCCTTCGCTTATTTTCCATTCAAATTACCACCCAAATTCGGACCTCCTCGCGAACCTACTCCTCCCCCACCCCCACAACCACCGACATACATGTACCCATCCTATACACTGCCCTACTCGCCTTATCCATCCGGTCACCCTTTCCCTTACTCCCGCTTCTCCTGATGCGCCAATCTCCATCAATCACAATGCCCCATCTACAATCAACAACAATCTACTCGGTTCACTTCCAATCACACTCTCTCTGTGTATACCGTAACATGGCTGCAGATCCAAAATAACCCCTATCCCCCAAATCTACCCCTTCTCTCGCGCAGGATATTACGCCCTCACCAGCCCGACTGAAGCTCGGATACCAGAAAAGCCAAAAACATGGGTTAGTGTGGGGTTGACGCCAAAGTAAGCTCAATACTGCTAGCAGGTAGGGGTAAGAGCTGACCCTCAGATACGACGCGACGGCAAGTAGGAGTATACCGGTTGATCTGAATGCGGTTTGGATTGAGGCGGCGGCGGCGCATGCGGCCAAGGGGAATGGATGGGCGAATATGTCTGGAGGGGTCATGTGAGCTGGAGTTGCCAAGGGCGAGAGGGGTTTAGTATATCTGAAGTCTATCTGGAAAGAATCAAGTTGTGACCATAACGATGAGCTATGATGTATATTTGCGATTGTACAGTCATGCCACGCGTCAATGAGAAACCATTCCTCATCAATCCAGGTCACCCCTCGCCTCGGTCACCCATACCTTTTCATAGTACTGTTGCATACATTCCTCCTTGCGCCTACTCGAGCGACTCGCCAGGAACACCATGCGCCGCTTTACGCTTATACGTCGCCTGATCCCTTAGCCATCGCCTATAAGTGCTAAGCGATGTGATCTGACCATTAGCATTCCCATCTCCACATCCTCTTGGCTAACAGCCAAAGAGACATACCTTCTCTCCGTAATAATCAGGCGGCAAGTTATTAACGCTCTGAAAGCGCGGATCGACACGATTCCGCTTAATGTGCTCAAACAGTTCTCGATCCATTATTTCGAGTGGAGAGGGTTTACCGCGTGAGTACGCAGGGTGAGTGAGGGAGAAGAGGGTTGAGCCGAGGGTGGGCCCGATGAGGTAGCCGAAGACTAGGCGTCAGCTTGGAGTTGGAGCAGCGGGGTGGGTACTCACTCATACAGCCTAGTCTGGGTATTTTAGCACTTTAGTATAAATAATGAGAGAGAACTACTTACGTTGCTCCACCATATATCACCCTGTAGCATCAGCTATACTCTCGGATATTCCCAAGGGAGATCATAGCTCACAGTGGCTCTAGACCCATGATCAACTCCGTAGGATCCGCCTCTAATCCCGCGAAATAACCTCCGCCAACAAATAGTCCAGCAGCAGTAGTGGGTATACTAGTCAATGTCGACCATAGTCGCCTTCGTCTGCGCAAAGCCAGGTAGGATGGCCATGTCAGAGGTAGCGCACCGGGAGTTGCCGAGGGTGGGATTGGGGTTGAGGTTGAGGTCGAGGTGGATGATTGTCGAGCTAGGAAAAGAGCGGAAGTCGGCCCTGGTACCAAAGGGCGGAAGGAAGCGGCTCCAGACAGCAAGGAGGTAGCTAGACGGCGGGACATTCTGATAGAGATACCTTGGATAGTAGTATGGATAGATGGATGAGTTTTGGCTCTGTCCGCCAGTGTCGATGATGCATAGATCGCGTGACGTGGGATATTCCCGAGCCAAAATCACAAAGGTGCCCCGGAACTTTCGTCGTCACGGCTATGGCCACCCGGTGGAGGCGAGGCTTCCGCGGGCATCGAGCATATCTACACTTCCATCTCACCCCTTCTGACAATAGAGTAAGGATGAGCCAGCGTCCAGCGAACGGAGAAGATGCCGCTAAGGATCATACCTTGTCCAACATACCGAATATGCCCCGTCAGGATCCCGACGTCGACCAGACATCGACCCAGCCCCGACTCCGATTTATGGATCTCCCCAGCGAGATTCACAGTCAGATAGCGACGTATGTCCCACCTTACCGTAATCGGAGATTCATACTGAGAGTACTAGCTACCTGACACTATCCGAAATCATCCCGTTCCTATCCCTCAACACCGCCCTCTTGGCCCTCACACGCTCCCATCTCTCCCCCTTCCCATCTCTCATTCGCGCCAGTCTTGATCGGGGTTCTCCCTACCCACCAATCTTGTCCAAACTCCCCTCGTTAACTCTGGTACAGCCAGACGAAGACGGGACGTTATTTCTTGATGTGCTCGTAAGGGCTCGGCCGAGGTGGATCTTGGAGCGGCTGGAATTGGGACGGTGGACTGAGGCGATTTGGAAAGAGGCCTTTGAACGACGGTTCTTGCCTAGTTGGAAGAGGTACAGATTACAGGGAGATTCATGGCGGGCTGTGTTTCTGAGGTGAGTCTTCATGGCACTGCAATCGGTCAAGCTGAACAAGGTAGGATTTTGGGGAGGTTGGAACATCGGAATATGGGCTGTACGCACGATGAATCATGGACAGTAAGTCCATACCGCATCCTCGCATTCACACTGAGCTGAATATGGCGAAGCGATTCATAACGTTAAACCGGAATGGCTCAGCTTCAATCAACCGTATCTATTCCCGCCAATTCGACCCTTATCAGATATACGACGAACTCAAGCATCAAAACAACTTTGCGTCAGAGCCTACCACCGTGCGCGTTGTGGTTCACTTACAGGACCTACGGGTGATTGTGCTGGGTGTCTTATATCGACACCCGAGCCTGTTTGTTAATCAGAACGCACATGATCTGCTACATCCGCCACTACTGCGAGAATTTGAGGAAATGGCGGAGCCTGACTTGGCCACGGTGGTATCTGCGGACACTATGCGTAAAGCACCAGCTTCCGTGGGCGGGGACGATATTGCCGGGCCATCGCGAAAGAGCCAAGCCAATGGGAGCGGCTCCGGGACAGCAGGGACAGCCTCCGCCAGTCCCTCTGCAGCCAATAACGAAATCTATTACCCCCTCGTTCGTTCCCTCTCACCCTCCGGACCACAAAATACGACATATGGTCTATCTGAGACTTCCCAACCTACACCTTCAGGACGCCGAGCCACATTCTCTTCCCTCCTCTCTCCATCCTTACTCAAAACCCGCCGCCCATCCTCTCAGAACGTAAATCCACCCATGGCGCCCTACCCTACTATCCCCCGTCCGGCCGCTGCACCGACACCAGACTCACAATCTTCCAAAGGTCGATTCGCAGGTGCTCGACTCACCCTCACTCGATCGAGAGAAAGCGATGATGGGTCTAAGTCCCGCAAGTGGAATTTGGGCTCAGGAAGGCGGCACAGTGGTGAAGAACGAAGATCAGGAACTGTTATTCCTGCCTCGGCGTTGTTTTCTGAGAATCCATACGGGCCGGGAAATGTGGGGAATGGTGATGATGGCGAAGGAGGAGGCTCGAGTCGGGAACAGGGAGGTAGGATCATCCGTGCTTCTGCGTTATTCTCAGATTATCCACCTTCTTCACCCATTTCTCAGCCTTCATCATCCATCGTCCCGGGTCCTTCTATCCTATCGAACCCTATCCCGATCCCTACTTCTGCTAGCGCCAGTGGGGCAACATCGGTATTGGCGACTCCAATCGAGGTCAATCCTCCTCAACCCGAGCTTGTCATATCGGCAAATAACCATCCGGCAATCCCACGTCCGTCCGCATCAGCAAGTATGATGATGTCCAGACGACAATTACCCTACGCACCAATGCGTAAACCCCAACCTGCCCCTTCGCACCGTTTATACCCTAACCACACGCCTTCCATCCCCCCGGTATCTTCCTCGGCCGATATAGATTCCGATCCCAATTCCAACCTCTTTGACAGGCGCCCAACGCATTCTGTGGTAGAGGATGATTATGCTGGGAACTTATGGGCGTCAAGGAGGGGAACAGACGAAGATCCGGATGGTCAAGATGGAGAGGGGCAAGAATGGAGTGCGAGGGAAAGGTTTGTAGAATGGGATGAAGAGTTGGGAAGTAGGAGACGATGGGTTGGCCCGATGTTGTAAGTCCAGTCTATCTTCTCTTGAGGCTTTATGTCAATGGCTGACACCGGTAGAATTATGGCTCAACTCCACCCGCAACATCACCCTCGCGCTCAACCGCCCGGTGTAGACCCGAGCTCACCTACCGAAGGCCCCGATCCTGACTTGGGACCTAAAGGGATGTATGCAAGTCTAGGGTTTGAGGATTTGGAGGCCATCATGGGATGGGTGGAACTTCGGGGTGGGGGTGCTTATGTGTCTGATCCAAGGAGGGGCGGGATGGGATTTGAGCCTGATGGGACGTGAGACTTAAGGGCGAAGATAAGATCCCGGGGGAGGTGGAGTTATGAGGGATGGGGCAGAGTGGAGAGAATGGAGCGAGTCTCATCGGATATCACATTTAACATGCAAAATACACCACTCGCCTCCGCTTCTTTCCAGCAAGGGATCTTACTTGCTGCAGTGGTAGAGATAGCGTCATGATGACCAATACCATTTCATCCTATAACACAAGGCGCTAAGTATACTACACCAGGGGCCATATCCAATACTCCCACTTCCCCTCTGAGTTTTCAAACCTAGACACAAGCTCACTTCCTCGCCTCGTCATCCCGATCCTCCCGGGGACTGCCCGTTTTTCATTCTTCTCCGGTGTGGCAGGAGAGGATGATAGATGGAGGTATGTTGCGCACTTCGCGACATAGCCTTTGATCTGGTCGATCCAGCTAGAATTCCCCGTTCCAGTGACAGAAGAAGAATCACGCCCCTGTCCAATAGATGGCGAAACACCACTCCCATCCTGATCCACCACTTCAGCTCCAACCAGTCTCATCGGTCCAGTCTCTGCGCCGCCTTTGGACCCAGGCGTAAAGACCCCCGGAGCAGGTTCAGCTTTCAAGACTGTTCCTATCGCAGCAGTTCCGGACCCGCCTGGTTTCTCAGTATTGGCGGGCTGAACCTCTACTTTGTTCTCCAGAGCTACCATATTGACCGCCGCTGCAGGCGCGGGGGCGGGCGCTGGGTCGCAATCATATTCCGACTCTGGAGCTGGGGGAGGGACGACGGGAGGGTTGACAACAGGCGGGGTCGCAACTGGAGGTGTGGCGATAGGGGGTTTGACAACTGGAGATTTGGTCGTGGGGGGTTTGACAATCGGAGAAGTGGTCGTAGGGGGTTTGACGACCGGGGAGGTGGTGGCCGGAAGTTTATTACCTAGAAGAACTACTCCAGTGCCTCCCGGAGGAGCGCCGACCGGGGAAGCAGCGGAGAATGCCGGGACGGCTGGGGTAGCTGGAGGCTTGACCGCTGGGGAAGTGACAGCTGGGTTAGGCTTGAGCGAAGCAGAAGGCACAGGTGTAAAGGTCACAAAGCCAGTAGCGGACGTGAAAGTTGGTGTGGCTTTGTCGACAGTAGGGGGTTTATCGACTGGCTTGTCTACCGCCGGTTTGCCCATTGGAGGTTTATCAGCCTCGGGGGATGAAGGAGCAGGTGTGGACACCGGGGGAGGGTTGACGGGTGATGTAGGCCCGTTGGCTGGTTTGTCGACCTTGACGATTGCAGGTTTACCAGCTGGGGGTTTACCGATTGGGCCAGAATTAGCGGAAGGTGCAGATGATGGAGGGGTACCGATCGGTGCAGTCCCTTGCCCTCCATTAGGCGGGACATCCTCCTCGCCGGAGCAATCCTGATCCTCAGGACCTTCCCCATGTCCGCCACTCTGACCACGTCCGCCCGATCCGGCCTCATCTCCACCATCACAGTCATCTTCTTCTTCTTCTTCTCCATGTCCCCCGCTCTCTTGTTTCTTGCCCCCTTTACCGCCCTTGCTCTTACCCTCTTTACCGCCTTGATCGCCATGGCCACTTTGACCGCCTCCTGGACGTTGGGCACTCTTTTCCTCTTTCCCCTCCTCATCCTCACCACCACCACAATCGTCCTCCTCGCTCTCTCCACCTGGCGCATGTGCAGCCCCACCAGGCATCCCACCTTGAACCTCCTTCTCCTCCTCCCCATCCCAGTCCCCGTCTCCACCATCGCAGTCCTCTTCAACCGCCTTCAGCCCCTCTTTCACTTCATCGCTCCCTTTCTCCCCCGACCCATCGTCCTTCTCAATAGCCACAACCCCCGCCTTCGCGGAGTCACCACCCTCATCGTCCTTAGGCTTCGGAGCAGCATTCAGACTCGTCCCTATCGATCCCTCCTTATCTGTCCTTCCCGGGCGCACAGTCGATTCCGCAGTACTAGGGACAGACGGTCCTCCCTCCGACTCCGGGATTCCATCCCATTCACCTTCCTGAATACCCTGCTCGGTTCCTCCAGGCGTATTTCCGGCCTTTTCAGGTATATCAGAGTCGGATTCCTCGCCGCAGTCCGAGTTGCCGTCATTGGGCGGAGGTACAGCCTCCAAGACTGATCCTAGGGATGCCTTCCTCTCCGCTGCTACCGACGCCAGGTCGGATTTGCCGCTTGCTGGACCGCCCTCAGATGTCGGTATTCCATCCCATTCACCTTCCTGGAGCCCCTGAGCAGGTTCTTCCATCCCGCTTCCATTCGACTGAGGATCATCAATGACCTTAGCTAGGACATGCCCGGGACCTGAAACCACAGGGCTGGGCACAGGGTTGAGGGGAGTGACCGCCGCCAGTACTGCGCCGCCAGGCATCGCCGTTACCTCAGGCGGAGCTTGGAAAGGGACAGAAAGACCCCCAGTCGCGGTGAATGGCTGGGGTGTAGAAAGTGGGGATGTAATTTGGAGCATGGGGAACCCGGCGCTGAATACTGGGAAGGTCGTCACGGCTGGTACAGGAGGGACGACCGAGGAAGGGGGAGGTGGAGGTGGAGGGGTGGGAGTTGAAATTGGAGGAGTGACGGGTTTGGGCCTTTCAAGTGAGATGGTAGGTCGGGGTTTCTCAGCATTGGGAGTTCCGGGTGGGTCCGGTGTAGTGGTTGGCTCAATAGCTACGATCGGGGTGGATTTCGATGTTGTAGTTGTCGAGTCTGTCGTTGGGGTGGGCTTCATTGTAGGAGGGGTTTTGGTAGTCTGTAAATTCAGCATTGTTCATATGGTACTTCAAGGGGAGAACTTACTACAGGGACTTGAGGGGTGATCCTGGACTTTGTAGTCTCCGGTGTGAATGTAGGAGAAGTAGGCGTAACAGGCTGACGTACAGACCGAGTCGTGATTGGCCTCACAGCGGACGGCATAGTCTCCACCACGGGCTCAGTCCTCGTAGTCACAGATACCATCTCCGTGGTCTCCTTCGTCGTTGGACGAGGACGAGGAGGGGGGTTCAGGCGCGTAGGGGTAGGTTCGACAGCAGGGGCAGTGGGTTTGACCACCTCCGTGGCGTCGATAGCAGTAACGAGATTTCGTGTAGTGGATGATGTATCAGGCTCTAGAGCGACGATTGGAGTGACAGATTCGGCCGATGTAGGGCGTGGTACGAAAGTCGGGGTCTTGATGGCTTCGGAAGAGGTAAAGGGGTCGTCGGCGACAGTGGGGATAAGTCTGAGACGTGTAGTTGATGTGGATGGAATAGTAGGGGATACCTCGGGCGTGAAGGTGGAAGTGGGTCTAGGTCGAGTTGTAGTCACTCTGGACCGGGTGGTAGTTTGCTCAATAGCAACGATTGGCTCAACCTTCGTCGAGCTGGGAAGGGAGACACGGGTAGTCTTGGGTTGGACTAAGGTAGTCTCCTCCTCAGTCTCGCTGGAGGTGGAGGTAAATGTAGAGATCGGTTCAATCTCGGAAATAGTCGTAGATTTAAATCGACGAGTGGTGGTTGGCTCAATAGCGACGATTGGCTCAATCTTCGTCGGGCTGGGAAGAGGTGTGCGTGTAGTTTTGGGCCGGACTACGATAGGCCGATCGTCCTCAGTCTCGCTGGAGGTGGAGGAGGTGGTGGTACTTGGATCAATGTGGGAAGTAGTCGCAGATTTAGATCGACGAGTGGTGGTAGGCTCGACAGCTACTGGAACGGCGGGCGACGTGGGTGTTGTAGAGTCGGAAGGTGTTGTCGTAGACGAGATGAGGTCTTTATTCGTAGTATCAACCGTCTTAGTCTCAGCCGTCTCGGTAGAGACAACATCTGAAGGCTCAACGGCATGAGTCAACGTCGTCATTGGGGTAGGTTTCGGTTTCTCCGTAACGGAAGATACCGTCATGTCCGCCTTCGTGTCCGCCTCCGTTTCGACTGCTACGACAGGTACGACAGGTTTGTCCGAGGTTGATGTTGGGGTCGGCGCAGGAGCGGGTGGAAGAGGTGTGGAAGGTGTAACAGTGATGATTTCCGTCTTTGTCTCGAGCTTGGTTTCAACCTTGGTCTCAATTGCGACAACCTGTGCGACCGATTTAGGGGGATCGGGTTTGGGCTCTACTGGCGCAGGAGCAGGCACAGGCGCTGTAGCAGCCTTAGGACCCCCACCCGTCTGAAGTGGGAAAGCCTTGGACCAAGCTGCGTCACCCGCTGGCGAAGAGCTAGGATCGGGCAACGTCAGGCCTGACGGTAAGAAGGCATTCTGACCACTGATCTCATCAGCCAAGATCTCCAATAACCGCCGTAGAGGGGAAGGAAAGACATACCAAGACAAAGGTTCCCATGTTGTAGTATCAAGTAACAAACCTGCCGTCCCCACATCCCAAATCCTCCCTTCGGCACCTTTCCATTCCAAAGATCGGCCCTCAAGGTATCCAGCTTGAGCAGGACTCATACTTAATGCACAACCTGGAGTGGCACCGTTGAAATTTGCGTATATGACCATGGAGGATGCCTGGCCGCTACCACTGGAAGATAAGGGCCAGTCGAGTGTGGTTGATGAGCCTGGACAGATTGGGCGGCCGGTCGTGTATGTGTTGCCGGTTGAAGAGTCGATTTGGGCGATTACGATGCATGATGTTGGTGAGAGAAGGGTTATGCGGCCTGCGGAGAGGACTGGGGAGATGAGGAGAGAGAGGAGGAGGGAGAGGATGAGGGTGGGCGTGGGGGAGGGCATTGTGCGTGGGTGTGTAGAGGGGGGAAGGGGGAAGGGGTTCGATAAACCTGTTATCGATGCGAGTGAAAGTTGTAGAGAGTGTGAGTGTCGTAGTGCTCGTCACGTCTAAAAAGGGACAGGAATGTGGAGAAGGAAGAGCAAACGAGGGGGAGGGAAGAAACAGGATGAGGTGGAAAGATGAAGGAAAGAAGATAGGACAGGGGGGGAATGAGAAGTGCTCCCACCCTTAATGACCCCCTCCGTATTCACATCTTACCGCTTCCTTCAGACTAGTAACCCCTTAACATCTCTTACCCCTTATTTTTTCGCTGACAACAAAGCTAGCGAGAATCAGAAGGCGCTTTCGTCCAAAGGATATTCCCCTTAAATCGCCGTCCTACGGAAGGCTGAGAATAGATCCATCAGTATGTGAGTGTTTCTTGATTGACCTCGGACGAAATTTGGCGGAAGGGGACCTAGGCCCTTTGCCCTATGGAGGATCTGCTTACTTTACTTACTTTGTCCCGGGATGTATAGACAAGTCAGCTATACAGTTAAATAAATTTGGCTGTACTGGGTGGGAAAGCGGGACAAGCGTGGGAAAGTGCGGCTTCCCGGCTAAGTCCGAAGCGGTGGTCCATGGCCAGGGCAAGCTCCAGGGTGTAAGCGGGGTGACCAAGACCTTATCATAGTCAGACTAAGAGATACATCGCCTTAGTACGCCATACAACCCCCAAGCAGCTCCAGAGAACCACAACGGCCAGTCTGCATCACAAGTCGAAGCGCCAAAGTGCCCTCATTTTGCGCTAGGCTTCAACTCGAACCTAACCCTCCCATTCCCGCCCCCAATCATAACTTGCCACCCACCCCACAATGGGCAGACAATACAGGATTTACCTAGCGGGAGAGACGGTCTTTGTGTGTAGGCAATGTGGGAATCATCTAGCAGTGGGAGAAGGGGTATTGTCAAAGGTGCGTATTGCGTGCGACTGTTGAGCGGCGGAAGGGAAGAGTTGTGAGACATGGGAGGGTTGTAAGGCTGTTGTTGAGTTGGGGTATTGAGATACGATTCACGCTTTGCTCACTGTATCTACCTGAGAGTCTCGCGCTAACTCTTCAGGCTTTCCACGGTCAACATGGTCGAGCTATCCTAGTACACCACGCCGTAAACGTTTACTGTGGCGAATCAGCCGAAAGGAGCATGTCAACAGGTCAACATACGGTTCGGGATGTATATTGCAGGGTATGCCATACGGTCCTTGGGTGGAAATATGTAAGTTCTGGCATTTGGCTTGGGTCTTCTCAAGCTTCTATAAGCCTAATACTTCCCCCTTGGCATCCACCAGTATCTTCCGACTGCCCATGACTCTTCCCGACCTAAGTGACCCAAAGCTAATATGCAGGAATTCGCATATGAAGCCGACCAAAAATACAAAGAAGGCCGATACATACTCGAAAGAGAATTAATCACCGAGCGACCGGAAGGCAAAAGGGATATCCATCCTAGGATCGAAGAGGTTGTAGTCTCTCCACCGCCTGAGACTAACGGTACAACGACCACGGCGAACACCACTAGTACTGCGCCTAGTCGGACGGGTCCCGGTACGACGGATCGTCGACGTTCTTCAGCTTTCGCTGCGAGGAACGGGTGATGATCCATACGGATTATCCACCAGCAAGGCTTATGTCCTTCGAGCCACATCCTGGGACCTCAGCCCCGCATTTCCCCTTTTCGAAACTGCTCCGCCCCCCCCCCCCCCCCTTACCGTATCATCGTTGTACACCGCAACTCCCACTTTGACCCCCTTCCACTCCCACCCCACTTGTTGATACCATACACCCACACTTTCTGTATCACCCCTTTTCCACATCTTTGTAGTCTTATCCCTTTCCTTGTATTCAACCCCTTTGCGTGACATGTATAAGGTATATTTCGTCCTGAGCTCAATGATGAGCACAGCTGATATCGCAGATTACCTCGCTACTCTTTGCCCCGCGTGATTGGAGCCAGTGTACAGTACAAGATCAAGAAAGCAGAAATTGATCCATTCTCTCAGCTCGCTGTGATCTCGGCTTCAGATCCGACCTGACTCATCCCCACGTCCATCTTCAACTCAAGATACTGGGCAGCTGCGAACTTTCCAGAACCTACTGTAGACTCGGGCGGAGTTGTACTTCTTACTTGCATATCAGATACACATGTCTCCTACGGATATCAACACGTCCCTTCCTACTTTTGTATATACAGATCGATGCTCGCTTCCCTCCCTCCCTGCTCCACTCCCTCTCACTCCCTTCCCCAACTCCTAATCCCCCTACCTGCCCTACCCATGCCTATTCCTTATCGCTCAACCCGCCAATACTACCTCTCGACCTACTCCTCGACAACTCGAGCCCATTCGGTCCTACAATCTGGGCATAATGACCCCTCTTGGGATTATTCTGACGCTTTTCAAGGTGTTTCTTAACTTTCCTCTCGGGCCTTTTTTCATCAGCTTCATCCCTCCCTGTCCGCGCATAGACATACCGGACCACAATGACTGGAACGGGAGAGTGAGATACTGCGTATCGCGAGATTGAGCCCATTCCGGGGGCTGAACCATCAGCGTTTGTCACCTCATCTACGTGAGTGTACCTACCTCCAAGTGCTCGACCGAACGACTGAAGTCTCGATCGACTACCTCTGGTGCCTACTATCAAAGCTGGACATTAGCTTGGGTCATCGTATAGCTGAATAGGAACAACTTACAATCTGGGCGATACAACGCAATCATCTTGAGCAGCATATCGGGTACTGGACCCGCTACCATCTCCACTATGACCGAGATCTGATCCGTCAGCTCTGTTATAGGATAAGACAGGCCCAAAGACGCACTTTCCGATTCTCAGCCTCATCATTCTTTTCCAGCATATTACGCAGAATCTCGTGCGCCTCTTCCCTAAATTCATTCAATGCGGTAGGGTCATGTCGTTCTGACCATCAGCCCAATCTCTCCTTGGTGACCAAAACACTCACCACCCTCATCCAACTCCAACACCCTGATAGCCACCACCTCATCCCCATCTTCAACCAATTCACTCATCAACCATTCCAGTGCATCCTCTCCGGACTCATCAGGCGACACAGCCACAGCAAACACCCGAGTATTCCTTGATCGCTTATACCCATCCGATTTCGCCTGACACGTGAATGCAAAGAGCGTATCGGGTCCAGCCTCAAATGCCTCAAATCCAACTTTCCGTCTATACCTCCCTTCACCCGCAGAACCCTGAGTACTTGTCCGGGGAAACCCGGGACTGCCTCCGGGTTGATGCACCGCACTGTGGATTTCATGTGGTGACAATGCGCTATTCCGACGAGAGTGCGTAGTGGTGTTTATGCTCATGGCGCCAGTGAGGGCACTGAATGTGTTACTGGAGTTACTGCGGTCTGGGGTGGGCGGTGTTTGGATTGAAATGTGAGATGTATCTCTCGATCCAACTGGAGATGGGTTGGAGAGGGTTGGTAAGTCGGTTCCTGTGGATGATGAGGGTCCTTGGGAAGATGCAGATGTGCGAAGGGATGGTCGAAGGGACATGGTGCGTCGATGCGATGACTGATGAATTACGAGAATGTAAGGGGACCGGGCACGGTTTGTCTTGGCACAGCGGTGTCGCCGAGCTTGTATCACAAAAGGTTGAAGGCGAGATAGGGCGAAAGGCGCTGCTCAGCTGTCTGAGAATGCGTATAGCTCCAAGCTGCAGTGTATAGATGCAGAGATGATACAAGGTAAGTATGTAGGTGAGGTATACGACCGGACTGATCGGATCCTACGCCAAGGGCGGGGCGCCGAGGAGAAGTGATAACGACGAAGGAAAATACCACGTCACGCGTGTTGCTCCTCGACCTCCACCCCCGCGCCCGCTCCTCTCCAAAAGTCACATCTAGCTCATTGTATACTGCCCAGCCTAATAGCTGCCATGCCCTCAGCTCTACTCCAGGCCGCACGGAATCGCCCCGTCCTATCCCTCACCCTCCTCTTCACCACCCTCCTCCTACTCACAGGCCTCCACCGCCCCCCACCCACCTCCCACACATTCCAATTCCCAGGCCTACTCCCCTCCCATCTCAACACCGACACGTTCTCATCCGCCAATGCCGTCCATAAATCCCCACATCTGCGACGCGAGCAAGAACGTCGTTATGCCCATTTACGAAAACCTCACATACCAGCCTCAGACCGTATACATCCAAACGTCACGGGTAAATATCTCTTTACTACCTTGACGAGAAATATCGAATCTCAACTTCCCGATTTACTCAATACAATCATTGTCCTCGTTTCATTCTTAGGTGCCGAACATGTCAGGTTTAGTATATACGAAGGACCCTCTTCAGACGATACACCCAACATTATTCGAGATACGCTTATACCCCTGTTGAAACGGATGGGTGTACCGGATGATGATGTGGTGATACGTTTAAATCAACCCGATATTGATTTTAATACAGTCAATAGGATACAGGCGTTGGCGGTATTGAGGAATGAGGCTTTGCAGCCATTATGGAAAAAGAAGGCGTGGGGGGAGAGTACGGTGGCGGTTGTGTTCTTCAATGACATTTATTTGCGCGCGAGGGATGTGTTGGAATTGCTGCATCAGCATACGAAGGCGGGGGATAAGGCAGGGCTGGAGACGGCCATGACGACGGGTTTGGATTGGTTTAGGAAACATCCGGAACATTACTATGATGTCTGGGCGGCAAGAACGGTGAGTCTACGGCCTCATAGAGGGTTGGAGCTGATTCTCCAGATGGATGGCGACCTCTTTTACCCAATAAACGAACCTTACTGGACACCCTCTGACGAATTTCTCACCTCCCATCCTAAATCCAAAGACGCCTACGACCACCTTCGACCCTTCCAGGCATTCTCATCTTGGGCCGGAATGGCAGTTATCGCTGCGACTCCCTTCCTACCGCCGCACAGTCTAAGATTTAGGAGGTCAAATCCGCATGTTAAGGAAGAGTGCGCAGGGTCAGAGTGCGAGATGATGTGTAGGGATATGTGGAGTATTGGCTGGGGGAGAATACAGGTCGTGCCGAGTGTGCAGGTGAGTTGAGGTTAGGTCTGATTTGGGTGTGAATGCGGATGCCGAGGTCATGAGACGTGAGGGTCTGACTAATGGGATGCACGATATGGAGGAGAGGATGAACGTTGAAATTTGGTCTGGAGCTCTGGACGTTCCACCTGGGGTTCTGGCTATCGAGTTTGTGCCGCACGCGTCTCGGTGTCTGAGCGAGGGCCTGGTTCTAGAGCTGCGACGAAGTATTGGGAGAGGACGATGGGTACTGGTTCTAGTGGAAATTGGAGAGTTCGAATGTGGACTCACGGAATCAGCGATCCGAGACTGGGTCTTTGAGCTTGATCTAGAAATCACACCGGGTCTATGATATCTCTGAGAATCTGTGCTGATGCATCAGGTGGCATATGACCGAGACGTCGCTCGAGATATTGTCGAGACATTACCGGCGCAAATGAAGGATCTAAATTTCTTCGAGGAGACTCCAAATGAATGGGACGACCATATCATAAATTGGACTACAGAGTGAGTTGCGATCTGGACTTTTCGCCCAGTATCGAGCTGACGGTCCAGTCCACCGAGCCAGGTCAAATGTCATCCTTGGCCTGAAAAAGCTGGGCTGGATGGTAATGTTTGGGAGTCTGTAGAGTGGGGACCACCTTTTGTTGGGTATGGGCAATGAATTTGGAGACGGGATGTGTTGTCAACAGATTGGTATCCAAGAGGGTATACTGCATACACTGACGACATCTCTCCTCGATACTGCGACTCTGCCTAATCTCGACTTTCACTACGCTATGATACGCACTGATCTAACGGTGGCGCGGTTCTCTTCGCTAAACGCTCCGCTACGTGGGCTTCGCCTTGCAGGAGAAAGTGACCTCCTTGGCAGAATCGGTAGTAACTGGAACATGACCGTCCCCAGCCACCGCTTGAATCACAAATATCGCATCAGCCTTCTGCGGCTGACTCGATACGCGTCTGTTCACTGTGCACTGATAGTATCAGCATGAAGCCAGGCCAATATACACCCTCGAAGCCAAACCGTCGACGACTCACAATTTCTGTGGTGACCGTACCAACTACGCCAACTGCGACGCCGACGGTATACTCAATCTCCCATACGATAGGTGGAGGGGATTTGGTGCCCTCTGCCTGGAGTCCGAGTCCTGCCTGGCCTTTGATGTAGGTCCCTCCCATGGGCGTGTCCTTGTAAGACATGGGGCTACCTGATTCACCGGTGGTACTGTCGTAACCTACAAAATTCTTGACGGTTACACCAGGACCCAAGACGAGGTAAACGGCAGGTAAAACCGTAGGTTTGTCATCCACGCACTCAAACGACATATGCTGCACGTTGTCAATATCCAAAGTGCCGCGTACCAATGATCTGGTTGGCCAATGGTAGAAGAGGAAGGTATTGATGTTGATCTTTTGCTTCACGGCATCTTTCAAGGAGACTGTGCACTGCAAAGTCAGGAACAGCACAATTGTTACCGAAACTCCAAGGAATTGCCTACTTACGATAGTGTTTATGGTGGTCTTTGCCTGCGTCACATAGAAGGCTTCCCAAACAAAATTAGAGTCGGTGCCGAGCCCGATTTGCGCCCTGTGCGTAATGGCCTCGCTTGCCTTGAAGGGTGCAACTGCCATATTGTTCTGACTGACTGGGTCGTAGGCTTTGAAATTCTTAATTGTGAGCCCCTCACCAAGATACACATTCATGAGTGGCAGGCTTGTCGAGGAAGCGGTCGCTGTAGAAGTACTCGCACTGATCGATGTACTTGACGCTGTAGCTGTTGATGTGGAAGGCGCAGCTCGAGGAGGGACGACGGCAGAGACCGGCTCGCACTTGACGCTAATCTCACCCAACGGAACCATGACCCAGGGGGCGATCGTGCCATCAGCTCCGCCGGTGAAGCTCAAAAAGACGTCGGCCTGTTGCGGGGCGTTACCGGCACGTCTACTTGCTGTGCACTGTACCATCAGCGCCGTTAAGATTTCCGTAGATTCGCTTGCTGAGGTACAGCGCTCAGGTAAAGAACTCACGCTGCTGTACGACTTTTGACTGTTCGCATCCCTGTAGGTTATGTGCCAGCTATAGGTAGCGGTATTGCTCGGCCACTGACCAAGTCCGAGCTGCGACTTGAAGTTGTAAGTAGTGCCTGCCAATTTGTACTCTGCTGAAGGGAGAAGCTTATGGCTAGCTAAGTCATATTCTTCAAAGTTATTGATTGTAACACCTGTGCCGGGGTACGCACGAATCAAGGGAGGGTTATTTGCTGTGAGAGGAATCGGTGCATCTGTATCGGCACCGCTTTCCGAGCCTGTTGACTTGCCCGTGTCCGATGCACCTGAAGCGGCTCCGGTGGGTGTTCCAGCGGCGGCAGTCGCGGCTGAGCTCGGTATTGTGGCGGCAGGTGTAGTTTTGGCTTTGGAGGGCGTAGTCGCGCCGGCTGTGACTGGGGTCGCTGGCGAAAGTTTGGAGGACGGTGTTACAGAGGGTGTGAAAGCGGTCACGGCCGGGACACTCTGGTCAGGTGTGGGAGTACTGAGATCAGAAGTGTCATCGCTGGTGTTGTCGGACGTGTCACCCCCAGCTGCAGTGTGCGGTCCGGGTGCAGTGATTAGTGTAGGTTCAGCTCCTCCTGCCGCTGGAGTCTTGACTGGCGTCTGAATCGGGGTGGCTTTGTTGATGGAAGTTGGAGTCGCCGGGGTAGTAGCTATATTATCAGCTCTGATTCTTCCGAGTCAGATCGACATTCTTCGACTTCGCAAGTTTCTAGTCCACTCACTGATAGGCCGCGCCGCGTCAACCCATCGGGTATTAAAGACCGTCACAGTGATATCCCCCGCCGCGGTGCCATCCTCGTTCACCCGTACCGCTAACGCGGCAACGAGGTGGAGCCAAGCGAGAGCTGTAGTAGATTTGAGTAGCATCTGATTGATGAGTAAACTAGTGTCGATTGCTCTCTCGCAAATGGGTCAGTCTTGAAATATAGGCAATGTTGGGATTTCTGATCAGCCCATCCTGGCTCTTAGCGCGTTCCTCGTACGATTCAGCAGAATTTGCCCTGACCTACCCCTGCAAATTCACCCCTTAGCCCTTGGAACGGCAATGTGTCCTTTGATTCTCTCCGTGATACAATACAGCTCACATGGGTACATTCTGCATCCTTTCGGACTTTGATCCGCAGGATCCTTCACACTGTTAGACATAGCTGCTGAAACGCTTTCGCCCCGGGATACGTCTGAGTCCTGGGATCGATCAGCAAGGGCTGAAATCTGGATAGCGCTACTCACATAATTCTCTGAATCCTAAATCGGACGTGCATATTGCAATAAATCGCAGGGTTGCCCGTAAAGCATGAGACTATGATCATTTTCTGCAGAGGGTTAGGGTCAGCATGGCACGGACTATGGAGCAGAGACACTCGCCACGAGTAGCAATTGATAGCAGATCTGATGCGATCAGATTTGTCTGAACTGAGATCGGAATGCCCAGGTCTCCAAAGACGGCTCAGATTTGTGTAAAGGCTGAGCTTTTGAGCTTGGCTACACGTAGCATGATTAGTCTCAATGGCCGAAGGCGAGATATCAGCGTTACAGAGTACATGGTATGACACAAATAGAGGACACTCAGATCAGATAGTATAGAGAAACGACTACACAGCGGGGAAAGCAGAGCTTTGCAACCTCGAAGTAAACTCGTTAGACGGATGGTAGGAGACAGTACGATCGGGTTTAAACTTGAGACTAACGTCGATCTTTTGCTGGCGCCCAGCCTCCAGATTAGTCAATCGTATCTATGTGAGCGTCAGCACATGCATCGACGTAACGGCCGCAAACTGTCGGTCTTAGGGGTAGTAAGACGGATATATGACTCACGTAACCTCCCGTATTCAAATCGCCACCTGCGAAAATGACTTGCAGATCGATAGGCCCTTCATTGACCTGGCCATCCGGCCCGGGCCCAAATCCGAGGATCGTCATGTAGGTCGGGCTGGTTCCATCGACTGGTCCGGAGAATGAGGTGACGCTACCGAGGGTATTGGTGCTCGGGAAGAATGGTCGGATATTGCCGATGGTCACGCCGCGTTCGGGCATTATATAGATCAGCGGGTAGATTTTAGTGATAGGGGAGGCCGCGGCTGAGTTGGACGATGTTGCCGTCGCTGTTGCAGTTACAGCGGGGACAGCTTGCGGAGCGGAGCAGTCGACGAGGATCTCGCCCTGCGGGGATATGATGACATCTTCGGGCGTAAAGTGTAAATTGACATCGACCTTCGATTGGGCATTGCGGTCGCGCATGTTTACTGTACACTTTATGGGTCAGCTTACTGCTAATCCGAACTAAATACCATAATGACATGGATGAAGAAAGGGGTCATAAAAGTCCTTCATGCTCATGTAGACACTGAAAACTCACGACTCTTGTACTAGCGGTGCCACCATTGCCGGCAGGATAGCTGACTGTCCAGACGAAAGGCCAAACATTGACAACGTTTGTCGGCGCATTTGCCGTTCCTAGAGTTGTAATGTAGGATGGACCCGCAGGATCGGCTGATTTCGCAAATGAGGTAGTTGTCCCAAATGAGTTGTTGGAAGGGAAGAATGGACGGATATTGGCGATTGAGATGCCCGTGTCTGGGTAGATATAGATAAGAGGCAGAGCAGCGGTCGATGACGGATCAGTGACGGACGTTGACGATGATGCCGGTGTTGTCACAGGCGTCGTTGCTGCAGTGGTCGTGGGAATGGGCGGAGGAGTGTTCTGGGCGGGAACGATGACATTTGTAGTGGTAGGTGTGACTACTGGTGTAGAAACCAATGTCGTTCCGGGTTCCAACGCGATTGCAGGGGTTGTCTGTCCAGCAGGGCCAGGAGCATTTGGGTTGATTGCAAGTGGATTCCCCGTCGGAGGCGTGATTGATGGCAGAGGTATGCCTGTATGCGTCAGATATCGATTCTGCGCAACGGAAAAATCGACCCACAAGATGTAGCGGTCGCCGTGACGGTCACTGTCGTAGTGACGGTCATGGTTATCGCGGGGACTGGATTGCCATCGTTGGGACCTCGTATAGTCAATCCAGCGACGAGATGAAGTAAGCCGATGATACTGGCGGATTTGACGAACATCTCTGGCTAGCAGCTATTGCTTATAACGGTTTATGTCTTTGATCTAGAAGTTAGGTAGCAAAGATATACTCGCGAGTCGGCTTTGACTCTTGCCACCACACCGCTGAGACCTGCAGCCAGCTGGATCACCATCAAGATTACCTCGTTACCCCTTGAAATCGAATCCTCCTTTGATTTCTCCCTTGGATAGCTCCTGCGCCCTGGATGATGGCCACCATCCTTTGTGCAGACTAGCCGTCACCCCTGAAAATGGTCAGATACATTCATGAAACCCCTTGTGGACACGGAGTGGTTTCGACTGTGAATCATCAGTCAACATCGGTACACCCGTGTTCTGCTTGCGTTAGGGGGTCTAAGGTCAAAGGCATCAGTGACTGCATTTCTGATGTATGGATATGCGAATGACTACAGTGCTGAAGCATATTCAGCTAACATTCTCCGTGCAGGAAAGAGCAAATTTACCTCGTCTCTACATATCCATTTACTTCTTCTTCATTTGCGATCTCTTCCCTTGCCCTAACTCATCAGCACAATCCCAGACATATATCTCAACCAAGACTCACCCTTCTTAGGTGGACCTCGTCCCATCTCCTTATTCAGCGCGACCTCCTCTCTCCTCGTTCGTTCCTTCGCATCATCAAGCCATCCCGCTCCCTTTATCCGCTCAACCTCGACGAATCCAGGCTCAACAATCTGAGATCGACCCAGCATCAACCCCTTATTCGCCCATCTCACCCCTTGGGCCTCTGGTCCCGGTGTGGCAGAGTACGCATCCCTTTGTCCACTTGACGCAGCATCGATCACTGAATTCTTGTATGCGCTCGCCCCTTCTCCTCTCCATCCGCCATAAGGATTCCAGGGGACCAAGGCGTTCAGTGTCCGCAATGAGGGCATTCGGGGATAGTATTGGATCGCCGAAGGCCCCACTAGTCGGCGCTTTAGGTATTTGGCACCTGTACGCTGACCTGTGGGATTGTGTGCCGTGTGGAAGATTTGTGAGCGGAGAGAGGAGAGGATAGTGCGGACATCGGCGGGAGGGGAGGGGCGGGGAGGCATAGTGAGAGGAGGATCTAGCGGAAGATGGGTCGATTGATCTGGGTGATTCAAATTGGCGAATCTGGACAGCGGGATTTCCAAGCTAGTACTGTGCTGAGAATCAGTCTGAGTGGCGTAGATGCTATGCGATATCGGTCAGATGTATGGGTGTATCTCAAGCAAAAGTTGGGTTCAATGGTTTCAAGTCTGGATTGCCACGTGGCTGGTTAAACATAATTCAATTTACCTGTCTTGTGTACGGGAATTTACGGCGTTATAGAAATCCCAGTCTAGCAATTTCAGACTTTGGCCTCCGTGGAACCGAAGCCATGATGTACAACCATGCATCGAGCTGATTGATACGCCATCAAATAGGAGACTACGATGTCCCCTGGAGATAGCAAAAATCTCTATATCGCGACGAACAAAGTCCACCAGAAGCCACGCCATCCCGCTCATCTCCTCCGCTTAACATCCCGGTCATCTCTAGGACCTTTCGGCGGCTCTTTCCCACTATCCCTATTCCTGTCTCTTTCTCTTTCTCTCTCTCGATCCCTATCGCGATCACCATCTCGATGTCTGCCCCCTCGCCTATCTGAAGATCCTGCTCCAGGCAAGATCGACCCCTGACTGGCAGTAGGCGAAAGCAGCATTTCAGTCTTTACAGAGTCTGATGTCCGTTCTCTCTCTCTTGGTTTGGCAGGGAGTAGTCCGCGTGGAGGTGCCCATGCCGATGAGGCGGGATTGAGAGCGACGGAGGGTGTTTTGGTGTGTGATGGACGGTGTGAGCTGGTTTGGGTGGATTTGGCAGTTTGCAGTTCAGCTCGAAGAGATTGGATGGTTGATAGATGATGTGTGAGATCAGAGCTGGGAACGTCAGCGCGGGCGACTAATTCGTCGCCAGGTGACTCACTCTAGGGATTGTATGACAGCTTTCGATTCTGCTATAGTCAGCTCTGCAGTAGTCCCACACACCAGACCACGCACCATCTAAAGCCTTCTGCCATTCCTCTAGCATCCCACTCTGACCTCCCGCCTCAAGAACCATCGCTCCTAGCTCCTCGTTCTCCTGCATAACCGCCTTGACTCTTTGGATGACTTTCTCCAAATCCACACCTTGCACCCTCTCCCCATTGGCCGCGATATGATCATCGACAATAGACGCCTGATCCAGGGAGGAAATGACAGGACTGGCTATATGGGCCGTACCGCTCCTTGACGGTCCAGCGGTCATTGGCGACAATGCAGAAGGGTATGGCTGCCCGAGGAAGGTGTAGCGCAGAGCCGCATTATCTCTGCTTAAGTCTGCGATATGCCGTCGAAGGACATCAAGGGTGGGTAAGAGTTCGTGTGGGATAGTCACTGCGGCGGATGTGGGAGCGGTATCTGATGGAGGGATGGCGGATTGGGAGGTATATTGCTTTGCGCGTAGCTCGTTCAATTCCGTCTGCATTGTGAGCCGTTATACCGATACAGGCAGGGATGGACATACTAAGATTGTCTCCCGCTCAGCCTCCAGTTCCATGACTCGTCGACCCAGTCGAAGCTCATTTACCGAGGGTACTTTTGAAAGGTCCACTTTGGGTCTTTTAGTTGTCATCTGAAAGTCAGCTTGGGTCTTCGCGTGCTCCAGCTCGGATTCGGGGCAATTCATGAGGATAACATCTAGCTCACACTTTCGACTGTACAGTCAGCTCTATCCATCTGACCTGGCTGGAAGAAGAACTTAAGAACTCACCTACACGCTCCTCTCCCAGCAGATCATCAAAATCTACATCGTCGTCCATATTCGTTATCGTCAAAGCGTGATTTCGATTGTGGCAGTGTCGTGTCGTGAGGATAAGTCCAGCAGCGCGGGGGCGAATGTGGACCAGATGTGATCGATTTTCTTCTCCCGCAGGGACTCGTTCTCCTGCACTTATAGCAGTGCGACTCGTCCTTGATCGCCCCTCGGCCGTTTATCGAAGAGCTGGAAACAGGACAGTATATGGAGGAATGCGGAGCGATGTAGGGGGCTCGACAATGTCTAGTTTCCTTGGCGCTTCCGACGGAAAGCTCTTGAAGCAAATCTCAAAATCTTGCCTATCGCATCTGCTCATTTCCTACAACTTACAGCTTCAGCCAAGAGCAGGGCTAGAGCCAAGATGGTCCCTCCCCGATCTCAACTCTCCGCCTTAGCTTCAGCAGGCGCAACAGCCCCTACTCCGCCCTTCCGCCCCACCCCTTCCGACCCATCTCCTTCAACGTCCACCTCAAATTGGATACCTCTCTTATCGTCACCATGTCACTTCCCCCGCTCTATATTCCTCTCGACACTGAAAGATCTCTGCCTACACCCCGAACGCAACTCATCGCTCATTCTCCGGGCAGATGCACTCCCTCCGCGATCTATAACACCCGACGACACACCCGAAGGTTTCAGTGCGATTGAAGAAGTCCGAGTGAGACTCATGCCCCGCCAGCCTAATCGAGATGGGCGATTAACACAGCGATGTCTCTTCTTCCGTGCGGAAGGTGATCCAGAGTCTGGTCAGGCCGAACGAGGGATCGTATTGTACCTACCGGAAGTGAAGGACAAAGAGGAGGTGCCATTTTATTATCCGCCCGTAAGGGGAATAAGATACATGTGGGAGGCTGTTGAGCCAGATTTGGACGTAGCGCTGGAAGATCTGGATTTGGGGGACGAGGGAGAGACAAAGGAGGATCAGGCCGATGGTCCAGTGACACCACCCGTAGTTGGGAGAATAACAATCGCCTACCTACCTTGGCCTGATGATCCGCCCGAAGCATCGACTCCACCCATCCTACAAGCTCCGCCGATATCTTTGTCCCCAACCCGAGTTCTCCCAAAGCGTCGCTCACCACTCTCTGCCCCGCCAATGTCTGTAAATGCAGATGGAGACGTCACAAATGTCGATCCTACAGGAATCAACACCCGACCGGTCGCTCCGGCAGCGACAGTCATCAACCCTCTTCCCCCACTTACATCCTTGGAAAGTCACAATAAGGCTACAGAGAGGATAACGAGGATAGCTCGAGTGTTACTTGAGACCGTGTACAAGCATGGATTTGGGCATATGGTCGGGTATAAGAAACGGGTTCATCATGATGTGAGCTAGTTGGCTTATCGAGTGTTGCTGATGGTTTTAGGTAATTGTGCCAAGGGACTCTTTCCAGGATCTGTACCTCGTTCTTAAAGATCGTCATCGGCATTTAGACTCCCGGGCGCCTAAGCCCGGAAGTACTAGCACCAAGATTGAAGATGTCAAACGGCATGTGTTCAAGGTATGTCTTGCTCACACTCCTCGTCCAGAAGAAGCCAACAATGAAGGATGGTGGCTTACCAGACGACCCTCATCTGCCCATTTCTCACTCTTCACACTTATCCTCACATCACACAAACTCACTGGTCGATCTTTCCGAATGGGGCGAACAGGACGTTGCGATTGCTGCTTTCCTCATGTTGTTGTGGAAAGAGGAGTATCCTCCGAGGGAGATTGAAGAAAGTGGAGCAGGCGAAGAGTGGGATAAGTGGGGAAGACCACCTGGAGGATTCGTCGATTTGGGCTGTGTAAGTTGGACCTTAGGTTCAGATGAAAGAGTGCTGATGATCAGGGTAATGGACTCTTAGTACACATCCTTACGGCTGAAGGATACGCTGGGAAAGGCTTCGAATTGCGTAAAAGGCGAACATGGCCTGCATACCCTCCAGAGACACAGGCGAACCTCATTGAACTACCTATAAATTTCCCATCTTGGTTTCCGGCTACCCTTGACCAGTGGGAGAAGGGGGAGTGGGAAGGAAGAGAAGGATGTCCAATAAAAGAAGGGACATTCATCATTGGGAATCATGCTGATGAGATCACTGTATGTTTCCAGTCTTATATCGTGATCGTGCTGATATCTCAGCCCTGGATACCTCTGCTTTCACTTCTCCCATCCTCACCATCCTCTTTCTTATCACTCCCATGCTGCGCCCATACCCTCGATGCACCCTTCACCCCAGCGACATTCTCCCCGCCGCCCCATGATCATTTACCGCCCGATGGGCTAGACGCAGGGCTCGAGGCTGGCCAAAGTCGGTATAAGGCGTATCTCATGTGGCTGGGTTGGGTGGGTGTGAAGTGTGGTTGGGAGTGGGAGAAGGAAGGGTTGAGAGTGCCGTCTACGAGAGGATGGGGCATTGTGGGTGAGTCAACCTGGTATGTGTTGAGCTGACAGTCAGGACGAAAGCGGTGGGCTACGACGCCGGAGGAATTGCGAGAATGTAGGGAATGGGCTTTGGGGCAGGTTGAGGAAGTGCGGACGAGGGGTGCGTTCAAGGTTAGGGTGAAGGAGGGGAATGAACATTAGACTTTGCTAGACGGCGTAAATAATCTATAATAGACTAGATTCCCAAGATGAGATGTGCTTGTTCTCCCAGTCAGCGCTGGGCGCTGGAGACCAATACCTAAAGTGCATCTACTCAACACTACTCTATCCCAGATCTAGATACCTACAGATCTACCTAGTACACCTCGAGGACATACCTCTCCTCCTCCTTGAGCTCCTCAATAAACTCTTCCGCCTTCTTCCTCTCCATTCCCTTCTCCTGCACCAAACTACCTACGAGCGCCTCGTACACATCGGGTACGGGCCAAGTAGGACCACAGAGGTAGAAGTAGGCCGCCTCATCTCCTTGGCCAGACATGAGATCCGCCAACAATTTCTTATCCTCATTCATCTTGTGTTGGATATACACCTTATCCTTTCCATCTCGAGAGAACGCCAGGCCAGCATGCGCAATGACGCCCGAGGCAATGTATGCCTCGATTTCTTCTCCGTATAGGTATTCTTGGCTTCTGTATCGGGATCCAAAGTAATAGAGGAGTGGACCGACTTCGACGCCCTGACTTCGTTGCCATGCCCGGTGTTGCATGAAAGCGCGGAAGGGTGCGGCTCCGGTACCGAGACCGGCCATGATGATGGGTTGTTTATCCGAAGGAGGGAGTTTCATCACGGATGGTTTGATCGATACGGTGACTTGAGAACCTGGGGCGAGGGCTGCAAGGTATCGCGTACATTGACCATATCGTGGTGAGCCTGTAAGTCAGCGTGATCCTTCCCTGTGTAAGGCAAGACATACCGGTAGAGCTCAACCAGTCGACGGTAACAATCAACAACTCGACCTTGTCCCCTACGGCCTTCTGACTACTGGCAATAGAGTAGTGCCTAGGTTTAATCTCAGGAATCAACCCGACGAGCTCTTCGATCCCAGGACGCGCCGTCCTGAACCTAAACAGCACATCCGCAAAGGTGACCGTCTCCTTCTCCGCCATCTTCTTAAACAGCTCAGCACCTTCAGGCGCCGAGATGAATTTAAGCGTCATGGCGTCTGACTTCTTGGTGGCTAGCTTGGCCAATGAGGCGTAGAAGGCCTTTCCGGGTCGACCGAACAGATCAATGTTCTGCTGGAGGAGTTGGAAGATGGTTCGAGTTTCCATCGTTCCGGCTTTAAGAGGGTTGGGGAATGAAACAAGCGCATCGGGTTCAAGACCGTACCACGAGCAAAAGTTTAGAACTTCCTCGGTATCGTTCCAACCGTGAATACCAATCGCCTCTCCGATCTCGTATTTCAACCCGGTGCCCGTAGAGTCAAGCTCGAGGTGGAAGACATTACGGTCGTAGGCTTGGGGAGTAAGTCGGCGGTTCTCGGTGACGGTAACGAGGAAAGTTTCGTCTGCTTGTGAGGGGCGTAGGGTAGAGATGGTAGGTGTAGGATCAGAGGAAGGGTCGACGGCAAATGCCTCGCGGAATAGCAAGTGACGAGCTGCTAATTCCTTGGTGACGAGTTTGGGAGTTTCGTCAATGTTAAGATCAATCACGCCGTCCTGGCCAGCGAGCGCATCCCATTCCCATTCCGGCTTGACCTTGTCAACCTTGCCTTCTTCAAGCTCGGGCACAGACCACTCGCGCGCTACGAGCTCGCCTAGGCCCGCTTGGGCATCCTCAATGTCCTCCCGGCCGACTTCGCCAGTGTAGAAGGCGTCGAGAACCTTGCGTACACCCTGGGGCAAAACCTGCTTGCCCGTGTAGAGCAAGAGGAATGCAGCGGCCTCTTTAATGGGGAGAGTAGGAGACGCGGGGTCAAGATCAAGGAGGAAGACCCGGATGTTTTTGGACTGGATAGTCTGAATCTCGGTACGTGAGAGTTTGACGGCAACTTCCTCCTCCTGCCACGGCAACTCGAGGACGAGGATACCGCCGGGGACGAGGGTAGAGAGGACGTCGGTGGCCTTGAGGACGTTGGCGTCGGACACCCAGACGACCTGGGACTGGGCCGACTGTGTGAGGGGGGCAGGTGTGGAGCCTGAGGGTGAAAGGGAGAGGACGGATTTGACACCTCGGGCGGCGGACGAGCCGTAGGCTGCCAATCGGGCCTGAAGGGAGGGGCTCGAGAGGAAGAGGTGGGAGAGGAGCTGGGGGAGAGGGGAGGTGGGTGCGGTGTAGAAGGAGATGGTCTTGCTTTCGGCTACTGGAGCCGGAGTGGGGGTAGCGGAAGCAACGACAGACTTGACGGTAGGGTAAGTCTGGGCGCTGGAGCCGGACGCAGAGTAGAGAGCGGAGAGGACGACGGCTTTGAGTGCGTCCGCGTCGGATTTGATACCCGCTACGACAGAGACGGTCTTGCCGGCAAGGGCAGCGGCAAGGGCGTCAGGGGATGGCGCGAGGGAGTTGAGAGTGATGACACCGCCGGACATCGACTGGGCGTAAGCACCAGCGGGAACAATGGTGATTTCCTTTGCCTCGCCATTCAGGATAGAGAACCCAATCTCGGATACCGAGGGAGAGGGGAAAGTGTAGCTCGTGACTTCACGTCCGGTGTATGTCGATTCAACAACGTGAATGACTTTACCGCCCGAAGCGTAGATCTTGGCGGCATTCTCGACGGCGTCAGCACCGGAGAAGACGACGTTCCACCCCTCGATGGCAGTGAGGGATTTCACGAGACCGGCAGAAAAGAGGGTATCCTGCAGATCGAGCGAGTCGGAGGGGGCCGTAGTGGCAATGTGGATCACTACGTCTTCGCCCTTGATGGAGCCGAGAGAAGGGATGAGGTTGGGGAGGGTAGTGGTCGTAGCGAAAACGCTAAGTTTTCCACTGGACCGGGCGGTATAACCGGCCAATTCCATACCGGCGCCCAAACGGTTTTGGACGGCGTAAACCTTGTCCGATCCCCAACCGACGGCCTTGGAGCCAAAGCCTACTTGGACTGCATCGTCGTATACCCAAACAGCGGCAGACTGCTGGACTGCCAAAGCCTCAATGACCTCGATCGCCGATCCGAATACGGTCGACCCGGCCTTGGTAGAAGGGGAGGGAGCGGACGAAGCGAGAAGCTCGAGGTAGTACTGGCTGTCATTGGGGGAAAGCCGGGAGGAAGGGAGAGAGGCATCGACGAGGGAAGCGGCGATGTGAGCGGATGATGATTTCGACCCGACCTCAGATACAGCAGTGCTGCTGGTGGAGTAAGGGGTGGAGGATCCGTCTAGGGAGATGGAGTTGTTTTTGCCGATCGCGGCGACCTGGGAGTTTTTGGCTGTTTGGAATTCGCCCGATGTGAGCTCGGCGGCAAGGACTGTGGGTGCCATGGTGGCTTGTGTGTGGGGTGGGATAGAGAGGAGGATGGAGGATGATATCGATGCTGAGTGATGCTGAAAAAAGTGGTCGCGTATGGCGTGATTCTGGTTCGGAAAAGACGGTAAAGGCCGGCCCGGAATGATCCGACTTACGGCATCCACGCCCGTCCAATCCTGTATTACCTGTACTGCTGTCCAATCCCTTCATCACCTCCTATTAGGCCGGCGAGGTTTGGACGGATTGGCACGAGCTTACTTCCCGTCGGGCCCAGCCAGGATCAGGCCGGCATGATATCTGCGTCGCCCCGCTGTATAGCGTGGTATCAGCTCTTCGAAATAGAGGCAGAAATGCAGTTTCAGAGTGTACCGACGCCGCATCGGCTTCATCATTCTGGCCTGCATTATTGTAACGAGTCCGTTGACAGCTCTTGCGCAGCTGAAGTGTCTCGTTGATAAGGTGGCAAGGATTGACGCATACGTTCTTGAGCTCATAATCTATCAAGTAGTGCATGTGGGCAACTAAGCATTGACAAACTGCTCTCCCTTCTCGATGTTCTTCTTCAACCTATACATCAGCTCAATCCTTGCGACCCACAGAACAGACTCACTCAGGCAGGCAAGCCTTCATCAGCTCCTCCTCTTCGGCCGAGAGCGATCCGACGGGGTGGATCTTCTTGACACCGTCGGGACCAAGCTCGACGTTGGAGGCAAAGTACGACACGCCCTGGTCCTTGTAAAGCGGGGACTGAACAAAGGTGGGCTCAATGACGCCGGACTCGCCGTTCATGGCTCGGATGAGCGAGTTGGTGAATCGTGCGCCGGCTAGAGTGTCAGCGAGGCCGTGTGTGGGAGAGATGGGACCTACCGAAACCCATAGAAAGGGTAGCAGAGCCGGTACCGGCCTTAGCCTGAACAACCTCGTCACCACCGAACTGGATCCGCTTGACGAGGTCCTTGTAGGCCTGGCCCGAGACATCCTTGCCCTGGCTGGTCTGGCTGAGGAGGGGAATGATCGTGACGCCAGAGTGACCACCGACAACGGTGACCTTGACATCTTTGGGGTCGGCGGATTTGATCTCGCCGAGGAATCGGGAAGCACGAACGACATCCAGAGTGGTGACACCGAAGATTCTACATTTTAGCCTGGAATCACAAGAAAACCTACCGCTTCTCGTCAAAGACACCCTTCTGCTTGTAGACTTCAGCAAAGATGGGGACGGTCGAGTTGACGGGGTTGGCAATGATGAGAATGTGAGCCTTGGGGCAGTGCTCAGCGCAGGCCTCAGCGAGCGTCTTGACGATCGACGCGTTGGTGTTCTGAATGTCAGCTGGGTGTTTGACATGACCAGTATTCCCAGGAACTGACGAAGAGATCATCACGGCTGCATATGTCAGCAAACCGCTCGTACATTCCAAGTCAGGCTTCACTCACGTCATCCCGGGCTTTCGGGGGACACCAGCGGGAATCACGACAATCTCAGCACCCTTCAACGCCGCTCCAATGCTGCCAGTCAGCCATGCCCTTTCGCCGCTTACTCACTCGTCCTTCTCGAACCCCTTGACTTCAGAGTGGGTGTTGACGTGGGAGATATCGGCCGCAACTCCGGGAGCGCCTCGGACATCGTACAGAGACAACGAAGAGATAAGGGGGTCGGTCTTGAGCAGCAAAGACATGGGCTGACCAATACCACCTGGCGTATTAGCTTGGGCTCTGATTCATCTTGAGATTCCCAACATCGGCATACTTCCGATGGGGATATCCCAGATCGAACCAAAACATACCGGCAGCTCCGAGGACGGCGACTTTGCGCTCTGCCCGAGCGGAAGTAGCGAAACCTCGAGCGAGGACGCGGGAGGAGCGAATGACGGACTGTGAGAACATCTTTTGAGTAGTAGATGGGGGGATAAAAGGTGAAGGATAGATGTCTGGTGGACGGCTAAAGTTCGGCCGGACCCGGGATTCCTCAAAGTTCCTTTCGCCGCGAGTGGCTGGTTGGGTGTGGCACTTGTTCTCTGTGCCTATGTAGAGGAGGGAGACAGGTGCGATGCTCTAAACAACCATGTACAATCTATATTCTATGGCCAAAACTAAGCTACGACCTTCTTGTACATATGTATACTCTCCCAATGATCCGTATCCCTCTGTATAAGTGTCCAGCCCATCTTCGCCCATAGCTCTTCCGCGCCCGTCAAGAATGGCTGAGTGTGTAGATACAGCACTTTGACTTCATCCTTCACCGCTTCAACCTCCATGGCATGGATAAGACGTTGAGCTAGCCTCTGACCCCGACATTCGGGGGAGATGAAAAGCCGAACGACCTCCACAGTCTTTTCGCCTGGCCAGACGAGTTCGGGAGTGAGGACGCCAGCGGCGTTGAGGTGTCGATGGATATAGGGTCTGTAGGCTAGGATACCGACTATGGAGCCTTGGTCGGCGGAATTTGGGGAAGAGGGAGAGTTGGAAGTGGGTAAAGAGGAATCCCTCGCGATGAGGAAACAACCCTCGGCGGATGGTCCGGCCGGAGTGGTACAGTAGACCTCTTCAAAGTTGCGTAGATCGGCAGGGATGGCAGCAGGGTCGAGCGCCCGAGGAGCAAAGAGGAGGTTGTACGCTGCTAGAGCGTAGTTGTAGACATCGGGCGAAAGGGAGGTAGCGCGGGTGATGGAGATAGTGGATGAGGCGGACATGTTTGGGGACGTTTGATTACAGGTGGGATGGATGCGGTCTGCGGTGCTATGTGTAATAGCAAGATCAGCAAGGTCAGTCTTGTACTCTAGAATCGACCTGTGCATATGATTGAAGCCATACATCGCAGTGGCCATATCCAGATATAGATAGATAAGGGATTCTCGGCCGAATTTACGCGCCGCTTCACGCAAGAGAGGACCTGTGCAGTTGCGCCTATCTCTCGTGGTATATATCGAAAGCTCATCACAGTCTGGTAGCTACTTCTCTCATACGCTCCCTGATCAAGAGACCTAGATGACCGATGCGCGATCAATCAATACGGAACGCTGCATGTTCATACAAATCTTCCCCATCGACACTAAACCTACATCCTACTCTACTCAGTAGCAAGCTCGTACTTCATCTTCTGGATAGCAAGTGCGGGGTTCAGACCCTTAGGGCAAGTCTTGGAGCACTGACATATCAGCACGGAAACTTTCGGCGGAGAGGTATCCGATCCTCAGTTCAATCGAAGACTTACGTTGAAAATGGTGTGGCATCGGTAGAGAGACATGGTGTTTTGCATCTTTTCCTTTCTTTGCGCACCGTAAGAATCCTAAAATATCAGCAATTTCATAAAGGGTGGATCGCAGGACTTACTCGTGAATCCGCCATCCATCTGTAGGCCTGCATGAGGACTGCAGGACCGAGGTAGGTGTCCTGGTTCCACCAGTACTGCGGGGTCAGCGACTGACTAAAGAATCGATTCGGCAGAAGAGGTCAAGAGGATAGATGCAAAAGTGGTAGACACGTACCGATGGGCAAGAAGTCGAACAGCATGCACACAGAATACACTCGTACATCCCATCCAGCTTCTTCCGGTCTTCCTGAGTCTGCAAGAACTCGCCCTGGGCAGGAGGGTTGTCATTCTTCAAGAATGGCTCGATTGACTTGTACTGCTTGTAGAAGTTGGTCATGTCGGGTACAAGGTCCTTGACAATGTACACTGGTGAGTTAGCGGGGTTCGCAAGTGTCAAGCGGCAAGACCACGTCACGATGATCCGAGTCATGGTCAAGAGCTGTGGATAAAGTTGGAAAGCAAGACTTACTGTGTGGCAAAGGGTAAATCTTGCTGGCGGTGCTAGTCGATTTAGGGATTCGGCATAGACACGCCAAAGTGTTGACACCGTCAATGTTCATAGCGCATGATCCGCAAATACCCTCTCTGCACGATCGGCGGAAAGTCAATGTTGGGTCGATCTCGTTTTTGATTTTGATCTAACTAGTTAGCAAATGTATCAAACAGTGATGCGATTCCCCATTCAGATCTAAGGCGACACCTAACGCCCGCCGATCTGGTCGTCCGGTCATCGCGGACACAGCGCCACACGAGCAACAGCCGCACGCGCCCTCCAATATATCCAACCCCTCTTCGCCGGATCGTCCAGATGGCATAAAACTTACCAAAGCATCCAACATCATCGGTCCACACGATGCAAGGTCAACATGGTAACTCTGCAATTTAGGCTTCTCAGCGGGCTGATCGGGGTTCTATGACATCAGCAAATGCACCTATATTTCCCGTCGCTTGACTGACCCATCGATAGATTTTGAACTCCTTCATCTGCGAGGCCTTGCCTGCCGATGGTGCAGGTGCATCCTCTGTAGGCTGAGCAAATCGGGCAGCGGATGAGGACGAAAATGCGCGAGCGGCAAGGGCGATGGCGGGGCGGGGAAGGGTGGATGTTGATGCGGTGCCTAGGGCAGCGACTGATCGTAGGGCTGATGCTGATGGTCTGAACATTGTTGTATGGATGTATAGAATGAACGTATAGATGGAGATAGTTTGGTCGATCCTTGTGCTCGATCTGAATTCGAGACTTGCCTTAACGGGTGGAATCGGAGTGGAGCTTCGGAGATTCCCGCTCGACCAATCATAGCCTTCCTTTTGCTAAACCGGGAAATGACTTCAATAGTCTAACCGGTCTACAAACTGTCAAGCATTACTCTACGGCCGGTGGCGATACATGCACTGGCAAATACGACGCATCGACAGAGTGATGTCAACAAATATAAAGGGTAGATCTATGAAGCCATGACGACATCCTTCTCCAGCTCGGGCGTCTAAGGATCAGCTCCGATCTTGCTGACCGAAAATGCTTAACTCACCTTGGGCGCATCAGGATCCTCCTCTTTGGCCTCAGTGTCAACTTCCATACCCCCATTTGCCTCTCCATTTTCCTTAGCCCCCGTCCCATTCTCCTTGGGCGCAGAGTCCTCCACCATCTCTTTCGTCACCACTCCATCATCCTCCGTCTCCGTTGTGGCGCGCGCGGTAGATCGGACGGTTGTATCCAAGCCATTCTTCAAGGATGCAACAAGTCGATGCAGATCGCGCTTTTCGTTCACGGAGATGAAGTGGCGGAGATTCGTATGTGATGCTAGACGCAGACCGCGCCATGTATTCTTTATCCGAAGCTGTATGTCAGCTAGGTCAAGTTGGTAAAAACAATGGACGTACCTCATCAAACGCCGCTTGATCCTCTGCCGACGGTTCTCTCCCCATGGCTTTATCATCCTCCATACCCTCCTCCATCGACTTCAACTCCTCATCGAGTCCTTCAACAGTCGTCGATCTGCCCATCAGCATCTACTACTAACCGCCCGGATAAGACTCACCGCTTCCACCCCTTGAGCTGATCAATATTCTCAAACCCATTCCGCCACAACGCAGTCAACGGTCTTGACCCGAGCTTATGTGGAAATCGCACGGGCGGCCGACAATGCTTCTTCCACCCCTCTGCAGCTTGAGTCGCCGAATCATCGTCCAGCGGCAAAACATCAAAGACCGACTCGGGACAACCGTCATTTTTCCATTGAGCCTGGGGATTAGCAACAGTCACATCGCATCGCCAACTCACATAATGCGTCTCCTTCTTGATAACACTCATGACGGTATTCTGAAACGTCCGCCCGTCCCTCCCCATCTTTCGCAATTCATCCTGGATAATCCCAATCTTTTTCCGTACCCACTCTTGATCTTCCGTCCCAACCACAAAAGTCTTGGGAACGCCACCTGTAAATGCCTGCTTCGCCGCTGATCCAGGCGTAAGATTCAACAGAAATTGAAAGAGGATGAAATACTGTACGAGCATTTGACGCCGGAAAGACGGGTCGGCCAACTCGTGCGATAATAGACGTCGTCCAGTGAGGTATCGGGGGTGGAAGAAGGGGGTTTCTTTGGTGGGACCAGTGGTTTCCGGTAGGTCTCTTTTGCGCTTTCGGGATGTTGGGGATTGGGATATGGGCGCTGAGCCACTGCTCGAAGATTCGACGCCTGCTGTCGCCTTCTCCTTCTGCGTCTCTTCGAATAGCTTTGGGAGGACGAAATCGGTTTTGGCTTTGAATTGCTCGAAGGGTGTGGTAGGGGGTGTACCTGTCGGTGGACCGTCGAGCGAAGGGGGGTTGGAGAAGTAGTGCTGGAGTGACCATAGGGTAGAGTAGAAGTCAGGCTCGGCTGTAATGTCAGAAAAAGTCAAATGGGAAAGGCAGTAGACTTACCCTCTTTCTTAAGTTCAGCCTTCTTGTCCTCCTTATCTCCCTCTTTCCCATCACTCATCTCCACGTCTCCCGTCTCCGTCTCCGCCTTGGCCTCCACCTCCACATCATCCTCCTCCCACGTCGTCCGAATATCACTATAATCCCCCCTCATATTAACCGCACTCTTATCCGCCACACTAATCACGCTTCCTGCAAATTGATGTATTCGGCCTCTGAACACCAGATCTTCCGGCGTACGCGGTAAGAATCTCAAGAATGAATTGAGTATGCGCAAGAGTGGCAGTGCCTTGCCTCTGGACGCTGGCATATCCTACCCTATCAGCTTGACCAGACACTTTACGAAACATAGGAAGTACCTTTGTAAATCGTTTAGATCTCGTTTCGATGTATCCCCATAGATCTCTCCAGATCTCCACAGATAGCAATTCCACCAATTCTTCCAGTAGAGGAATGAACAACGCCCCAGGTTCCAGTGTGACTGCTTCTACGAAATCAGCATAGCCATAGGGGCAAAAGATTGGGCATACCTGGTGCGCTGGCGTAGACCACTTCGGACAGCGTGAGAATGACATCTAATCTCAGGCTGAAGGCAGCTAGGAACGCCTCTCGTTCAGACGCATCATCCTCTCCAGGCTCGGGCAGCTGGCCATTAGCGCATACCGAGGGCCTCAGATTGATCACTCACAGTGCCATCCATTAAAGGCGAAACGACCACTTCTCTGCCTACCAGCTCAAGCACCGCCCGGATCATCTCGAGCCTTTTCTCATTGACCGAAGCCGCCTTGGAAGATTCGCCTTGGCCATTGGCCGAAGTCGCAGCTGTTACCGAAGAAGAAGCTGCATTAGGCTGCAAGGGATTGCAGAATTGCCATATCGATTCGACATTTGACGACAAATCTTTCGCTGAGCCCTGATCCGATTTTGAAGTGCTTGATGAGGCAATCAAGCTGTTGAGCTGAGATAACAGCTCGGTGTGGAGCGTGCTGCTCATGATGTTACAGAGTACAGGGATGTATAGGTCGAATGTGAGATGGTATGGCTTGACAGATGTCATTTTGGCTTGGGAAATTACTTCCGTTGGACGAACCTCATGCATTGTGCGAATGTTATAGAGGGCCTTTATACATCTTTGCACTATGTCAGGACGAGCCGCTTCTGGATATCAAGGGTCGGATAGCGGGTACAGAGATCGGCCATCGAGGGATAGAGAGGACAGGTATGAGAGGAGAGATAGGGACGAGCGGTATGATCGAGACAGTGGGAAGGATAGGCGGTATGCCAGTGGAGGCGGCGGAGGAGGGGATAGGTATGGGGGAAGGGAGAGAAGTAGGAGTAGGAGTAGGAGTAGGAGTCCGAAGCGGAGTGCAGGTGGTGGACGGTATGATGATCGAGGTGAGCTCCAAATCCACGCCGACCATCGCCAGTATAGCAGCGTTGACATTACAGAGACGAGACACAGAGACCATGGGGAGCGAGATCAATATCGAGGCGATTCGCGTAGACGAGACGATACAGAAACAAGATCATCTCGACGAGACCTAGACTCTCCTCAGCCTTCAGCTACAGGTTCAGCCAGCAGGGCTGGATCAAATCGACCACCCGCAAATGAAGATACCAGGCCATCTCGTCGGGTTCCAGACTTAGATCCTGATTCTCCTCGAGGTGCCCGAGGCGGATCATCTACCCGCGACGCTCCTGTTGCTGTTCCCTTCTCGCGCGGACCGCCGGCTGGGCCATCAGGGCATCAGGGCCAGGGGTCGAGGTATGATGCTCCGCTGCCTAATGGGCCTCGGGGCGGGGGKGGGGGATTCCAGGGCGGAGGAGGATATCAGGGAGGAGGACGAGGAGGGTATGGAGGTGGAGGTGGTCGAGGAGGGTACGGCGGTCCGAATGGCCCTGGTGGCGGAGGAGGGGGTTATGGATATCAAGGGAATGGAGGTGGGCCTAATGGGGATTATGACAGACCGTTGGATCGTCGTGCGATTGAAGAGGGCCGAAGAAAGAGAGAACAGGAACGTGCGGCTGCTCTAGAAGAGGCTAGACGACAGGCTGGTGAGTTCGCCGATTCACGATCATTTCTGCGGATGATACATGCATAGGAGCTGACACTTTGTAGAAGAGGGAGATCTTCCTACTGAGCCTATACCAGAAGCCAAAACTGGAGAAGAAGAAGATGAGGAAGAGGGGATGGATCCCGCTATGGCGGCCATGATGGGCTTTGGAGGATTTACAACTACAAAAGTGAGTATCTGTCGTTGATGACCAAGTGAGCTCTGAGCTGATGTACAGAATAAACCTGTCGCGGATCAAGTTGTAGAGGGTAAAGCGCAGGTGTTTAAAGAACGGACGTGGAGGCAGTATATGAACCGACGGGGCGGTTTCAACAGGCCTTTGGAGAAGATGAAGTGAGGAACAGAGATGGGATCTATGTATTTGTCTTCATGATATGATCTTCCTTCGCTACCCAATACTGATACTACTCCACCATCACTCCTTACTAACACTGCCATGCACCGACATCACCTCAATCATTGCCGCGTGCTGCGCCAAGCAGCACACTCAGTGCTGACTCAGCCAGGGTACCGCTCATACCAAGACCACCCCTTACAAATCTCCGAACACCTTTCAAGTCCCAGTCCGCTCATCCTTTGACACCAGCTCCGCGTGTTATCCAGGTCGAACTTGAAACTGAGTCATACACCCTGGACCTTTGCGCTTTCATCAGCATCAACCCGCGAATACACTGGTCGACTACCTTGGCCAATACTAATCTCAAATACTGAACTTCATACAACACCGACGGACATGTCTGCCAATCACATCGCGCTCCCCCTAGTGTTGAGCACGACCATGACGACCGTGACAACATCTCAAAGACATCCTGCCGCCACATCAACCGCCGCTGTAGGTATAGGCACCGCGCCATGGCATAACTCGCTCAGCACTCGTAAGTCTGCGAACATCTTGATCCTGTGGACACGTCCATACATGAACTATCGTACACTGAATTTTTCACCCCGGTACATTGCTAAACGTCTACGCTGCTGACACCATTCAGAAGCCCTAGTAGGCATAATTATGGCCGGGGTGGTCGTTGTAATCGTGCTCCTAGTGGCCATTGTATGGTTGGTGGTGGCTCGGATCAAAAGGCGACGTCGTAGAGCGTGGAGCAAGCAGGAGGTGTTGGAAGGGGAAGAGAGGGACGAGGGGGCGGACAAGCTCATCCAGTCGGGAAGTTCACAGACTGCCATTCTACATGGGCAGCCAGAAGTGGACGGGAGGGTCAGTCACAAATGATGTCGTGGTCAATGCTGGGCGGGTTGCGCGGCGGCTCAACATTGAATAATATTTTATCAGTGTGTCAGCGTATGGTTTCGGAACGCGTCGCAGCTGCCAAAACATCGACTAGTACCACATTATACCCATACATTACATATTAGGTGCAATCAAAATTTCGAAAGTCCTTCAAGGTACCACTTCCAGATATTCACAACTTCCTGCTTCCTGTCATCCCTGCTTCCTGGCATCACTGCGGCCGTCCCCCCTCTCGACTCAGTTCCGGTCATCTTCATCACAGTCACGGCTGGGATGTCGCAAGCCTGGTCAAGTGTATCGTCATCCAGGCTGACCTCCTTGTTCCTGTAAATATTAGCTTATTTTCCTGACGAACGATAACGCTAAGGGGAATTCAAAAACTCACATCTGGTTCCAGATACAGCTATCCACCCCGCCATCCGTCACTCACACTCTGCACTATTGCACTTCCGGCTGAGAATTCGCAAATTTGGTCAAGATGTAATTCAAGAATTGAGTTTCGTCATCCGCACTGAGTTCGCTCGGAGCCCTACAGTCGTAAGCTTAAACTCCAGCCAAACCAAGAGCTAAGTAAGATAGTAAAGCTCACCCTTCTTCAGTCTGAGGTAACGCAAACGGATTGAAACCCCCAGCCACAGGTCCATTATCGAGATCCAAGCCCAGATTCGTGAAATCGAATTGATCCATGATTTGTCCAAATTGAGGTCCACCCTGACCCTGACCTTGACCATTCCCCATCCCACCTCCAGACCCGGATCCCTGGTTGAGGTTGTTCGCAGCGAAGAATTGCTCCAGTGTCGTTCCTGCAAATGGGTCTGGCCCCGAACCGAGATTCAGCGATTGATTCTGGTTCTGCGGCGAAGAGAGGGGGAGAAGGTGTTGGTACGGGGAGAGCTGGTATGACCCGTTCGAATTGTTAGTGAGGGATTCGAGGTTGAAGTTGGGATGCTGCTGGGGTTGCATAGGGTGCAGAATCGGTTGGTTATTGGGGGAGTGGAAGATGCTTTCGGGTGAAGGATCGTAACTGTGCGCAGACCCAGGTCGGACCATTTCACCTCCGGTCCCAGCGGTCGTCATGTTGAAATCGGGAGACCAGTTGGACGACGACGGTTGAGGCTGGCCCCGCTTGGTCGGTGGGGGCTGTAGAGGCCTGGGCCCATCTCGGCGCTGACCAGCCATGTTGAAGGGTTGAATGACGTCTAGTCCAGGCATGGAAGGTGGTTTGTATCCCCACGGACTGGAAACCATCCCTCCCGATCCGTTCCTCTGAACCGATTGCTCTTGCACCTCCCTAGCTGCTTGCTGCCTTAGCTGCCGCCGTTCTTCCTCTGCGGCTCGACGACCCGATCGTGTCTTTGCTAAGCCTAGCAAAAGGTCCACTGGGGTCTCCTTTGTGGACGACGAAGCTGATGTAGAGTTTGGCGCAATGTTGGTTTTAGCAGTGAGAAACTCGACAATGGCCAGTTCTTCCTTGACTAGGGGTTCGGATATTTTGCCGCTGGCATCGGGTGCGCGACCACTGACGACGTTGAGTAGTCGTCTCAGTTTGTCCGCTTGGGCAGATTCAGGATCGACTATTGTCAGCTGGGCAAAGGGGTCACTCACGTTTTATTGTAACTCCCAGAACCATGTACGAATTCAACACCCTATATCCTCCAGAATTCACAATCAAATTGCCCTTCTCCATGATGAACGATCGCCTACTGAGCAAATCTGCAGTCGCAGACTCAATCGCTGCGTCTTTGGAATACGCATAACGCGCATCTTGGGGTTTCCGGCGAAGGAGGTAGGGTCGATTGAGGGTGATTCGGGTGTAGAACCATTCGCAAGCGAGCAGATGACGCTGGACGAAGAGGTATGAGTGGTCTTTGTCAAATTGAAGGTCGGGCTTTGACATTTTGAAGAATGGGGGGAGGGTCTCGCGCCAAGCCAAAAGTTCTTTGTCAAGTTCGAGTACGGTTTGATAGTCCGGCAGTTGGATCGCAAAGGTGTGATATGCTATGCGGCCCATGATTTCTGCCAATTTGTGCCTGTCATCAGCAAAGACAAAACAAGACTTACCTCAAGATGACATAGGTGTAAACTGTGGGTACCGTCAGGGGATGTCCGGCGGGATCAAAGTCGCCCTCTAATTCCTCATCCTCCAAGTTGGCCGGCATTCGAGTATCGGTATGTGCGTCTGAGATACTGGCAGGGCGACCGACGAGTAGCGATATAGTCCGGTCAAGATGATACAGCATCGCCCATGCTCGACGACGAATCTCGACATCTCGTTTATCGGTAATGTTTAAGATGGAACCGTCGCGGTAGAGCCCGAGCTGGAACGCCGTGGTGAGTGGGGTAGAGCCTTCTGCGGGACGACGCGTGAGAAGCCTGTCGTCAGCGGGTACAAAGTAGGACTTACATGTAGCGCGAAGCTAACAGGCCTGCGAAGAGGACGTCGAGATTGTCTCTTTGCAGAGCTTTGGCGTACTCCAACGAGGACCTCGCCGAACCGTAAAATCTCCTAGACCACGCTGCTTGGTCTGCAGTGGGCACGAGCTCATTCGGAGCTGACAGCGCTGTGATTGCAAGCTGGGGTCAGTACGGATAGACCCAAGACTCACGACTATGAACAGGAGAGGTAGCCAGCGCAGGGTATCCCCGTCGACTTTGGGATTGCTCGGATTCTTCCCAATGGAGTCAAAGAACACCTCGTACCGCTTGAGGAAAGACGGCTTGTCAATTTTGTATCTCGTCCAACTATCATCAGCAGAGTTCAGCTTCACACTCACTCTATGTCTTTGAAGTATAGATCCACGAGACCGTCTGCCATTCGCCGTCCGGGAACACCGGCAATCAGCCACTCCAGATGACTCTTGCTTATCCCGCTTTCCTTAAGCGTCGTCAAGACATCTTGCAGATCCGTATTATCCTCCAGGACGAGATTGATCAATCTCCCTTCGCTTAATCCCCAGCCATACCCCGATCGCCCGGTGGAATTGGTGTAAGCCTGACCAGTGGGGAATTGTCCAGACGGTGGAGGCTTAAGCGGCATTTGCTTTTCCTTTGCTTCAGAAGCTGATGCAGGGTGGAACATGTCATCTCCTGAGCCTTGGAGGAGAGCTGAGAGGTCGGCGGGGGATGATGGTTGTGCGTTTGTCGAGTCGCCTGGGGGTAGTGAAGAAACCAGCCGACTGAGGAGACTTTCAATTGAGGAGAGACGAGATTGTACATCAGCCCTGAAGTCAGCGAGCACCAATATGGACATACGTTGACGGATCCTCAGCACCATTGAGGAACGGTCGGCATAATTGCGGAACGCGCCTGGCCACACATTGGCTACATGGCTCTTTTCGGTCGCATTTCTGCTTTCGTCGATGACATTCGACGCAGGAGAAATGCACGCGGGTCCGTTTGGACTCTCTTTCGCGATTAAGACGCGATGACACAGACTGATTATCGTCGTCTGCATCAGTGTGGTCTGCGCCGATTGAGGCAAGGCGGTCAACCGAGGGTCGAGGCGATGTCGCTTTCCGCTTTTTCGCTGGGGTTGCGGAGGAGCCTGATGCGGCGATGGAGGCTAGGGTTGACGGGCCTGCGACAGCAGGCTTGGGCGGTAGAGGGGCCGGGTCTTGCGGCATGGTGCTATGGGTGATTGACAAATGTAACGACTGCATGCGGCCAATGTTGTTGCGGGGACCTTTTAGCTTCCGCCGGAAAGAAAGTTCCCCCACTCAGGAGAAGCGGGGTTCCCCGCCTGCACCAGGAGGGTGGGGAAGTGCAGCAGAAAGGCTTCATGCCACGACAGATTCACGAAGTTTGCATCCACTGAGACCCAAGAAACAGCCCTTCCTACCTAAAAGAATGTCCTGATACCAAATCGAAAATTCCTCGTCCAGACCCATTCGGCAATCCCCATCATCCAAATAGTAACCCTCCTGGCAGGCCATGGCAATGCACACGCCTCGTTCGCACGTACTACCGCCGAGTGAAGTGCCCACCATACTGGTACAGCTTTACCATCAGCAACAAACGTGTGAACGCAAGACTAAACCCACTCTGTTCCTCGAACATCAGAGGACGACCCGTAGAGACCATACGCGCAGCCCCCGCAAGATTCGAGCTCATTTGCGGTATCAACACACTGCGATGGTCAGCATTGCGCCCCTGACATCACTTACCTCATAGCCGTGATCATCTCCGGCCTGCACCCTACAAGCGCTGAGGCCCGCCGGGCAGTACTCCATGTCACCGCCTTGACCCAGCCGCCGCCTCTGCCTCTCCTCCGCTTGGCGCATGTTCCTCCGCGCCAGTCCCGACGCTTGGGCGGCTGCAGGGTCGTGAGAAAAGGAAAAGAACTGCCCAGCTGTACATGACGGGCTTCTACCGGGTCCGAATTGAAAGTTGTACGGGGGGGCGTCATTGACGCAGTAGCATTGGAAGGTGTCGGCGGTGGTGTCGAACACGACGCTGGCAGTTAAGAAGGTACGACATTGCTGGAAGCAGTCTGGGATCGTGGACACCGTGGTAAAGGTGGAAGCGTTTGGGGGTTTCGTGCAGAACAGCTCCCCGAAGGTGGTGGTTCGTTTGACATACTGCCGGTCAGTTTGAGAGGCGACCGGTTCACGAGGCCGCCCCGCGGCCGACACGCTCACGCACTGTGCGACTAGGAGGCGATGGCTCACTTTGACGTCTCCCATGTCACACGTTCCATCAAAATTCGAAGCACCTTTGATATCCGTGGCCTTGAGCTCGTTCGGAAAGCAGGTACACTCTATCGCCACATTTTGTCGTGATTCGTTTTGAAGATACTTCACCCCGACATATTCGGTAGGGCAGTAGTCCAGTCAGTCAGCCATAGGTATACACACAGATCTTGTCCGAATAAAAGCGGCGAGAGAGGAAACACGCACAAAGCAGACATCTCCATTATCCTGCGGACCACCGCCCGGTATGACAGGAAGGCTGCTGTATGGAATAACCGTGGATTGATAGTTCGCCGCGTTGGCCCAGGTGGCGGCCGTCGTTGAAGAGATACAAGCGAGATTGTTTCCCATGGTGTGGTGAGATTGAGCGATTGATTAGAGGTGGGTCGGGGGGGAAATGAAGTCAGTGCGGTCATGTTGTGCTGTATATAGCTTTGCTGATGTTTTTTGTGTTGACCTCCGGAGCTTTAGTCACAGTCATTTGCGCCCGGCGTGCAGAGTCGTGCGCACTAAGCACCATCACAAGGGACATATGCCAATCCATATGCCCTGACCGACAGACCTCTCCTTGGTGAATTTCGGGTCCGAACGCGTCAAAGATCGCCCTGCCGTACAGAACTACATAATTCCCACTTCGGGCAATTCAGAGCTGTGGGGTAAGTGCGGGGTAGAGGCTAGTGCTTGCCAACGTAGGCAATGTCTGGCGTTTGTCAAGCGTTTGTCCATGCAAGATCGAGAGGGATTGTTAATTTCCCCTACTCACAATGTCTAACAGTAAAGGATGGCAGTACACGACTCGAGGTCGACTCAGCAAGACCATTAAGCAGGCGACGAATTCGATCCCCGAGGCACAATCTGACGAGGTTGTGGTCCAGATCAAAGCTGCTGCTCTCAATCCAGTGGAGAATCAGATGTGTGTCTGGGCAAATGGAACATGCTGACAATAGTGCGCAGTCCCCCGACCTTTTACTCAAGGTGATAGGTGCCCGCCTATGGGAACGCCCTTCGTGCCATGCTGGGACTTTTCAGGTGTGATTCACGCTGTGGGTGAGGGTGTGACGGAATACAAAGCAGGCGATGAGGTGTTTGGTGTCGTGTTGAATATGAATGGTGCGCACAGCTGCAGCAAGGCTGATGATAGGCAACGGCTCTTTACAAGAATATGTCGCCATCCCCTCTTCGTCGCCCTTCACCATCAAGCCGGCTTCGCTATCGTGGACCGACGCGGCTGCGCTGCCTCTTGCGTACGGCACGGTCTTTACTGCTTTGATCAACTATGGTCGATTAGCATTCAACCCGCATCCGGCCGAAGTGGGTCGCAGGAGCGTCTTGATCCTGGGCGGAAGCAGTGGAACTGGAAGCGTCGGCATTCAACTGGCAAAGAAGATGGGGCTGAAGGTTGTCACTACGTGTAGTGGGAGGAATGTCGATCTGGTCAAAAAGCTCGGGGCGGACGAGGTGAGCTAGAACCAGGGCAGAGCTGATTCCAGGTCATTGACTATACGTCGGATCATGTAGCGGAGAAAGCGCTACACTCGCAATATGCCCCATACGCCGTCGTGCTCGATTGTGTAGGTGGAAAGGACCTCATCCCGCATCTTGACCATCTGATACTGGACGATCCTGTAGCTCCTCACTTGGGGATATACGTGACTATTGTCGGGGATAGTGAGTATGCACTCGACAAAGCTGATGGCAGAAACCGACCGGGACGCGATGGGCGGGGCGACCACCAATGTGAGTGCACGATTGACTCTGCTGACCCCAGGCGTACTACCCGTCTCAAGCTATTAGGCAATTCCGAGGTTCACTCAATGACGTCCTGCCATCTTGGTTGCCGTTCCGTTCGACCATCGCCAATAAGCGGTATGCGTGCATCATGTTCAGCCCGAGTAAAAAGATGTACGACACGATTGTGGATTTTATGAAGAGTGCGAAGGAGGTTCAGGTCGACTCTGTCTTTGACTTCAGGGTGAGTTGGTGTTTCATGATGGAGTTGGGCCACGCAGGGGCTAATGGCAGGATGCACCCAAAGCCTTTGAGAAGTTGGAAAGCGGCAGAGCCAGAGGGAAGATTGTCGTATCTGTCAGCGAGTAGATTTGAGATACTGTCTATGTGGTATGGGTCGATAGCTCTGGTCTCTGTCCTCCTACGTCTACGCTACTCTCTGTGTGTCAAGACTCAGACGCACAGCCAAGTCACCCCGCCACAATCGCCACCCACAAGACAGCATTCCTCGATTACGTACCACGCACGTGACCTCCAGCGCGTCAATCTCGATCGACCTTATTCTTGATTTCTCATCCATCTGTACAAATGCTGCTCTCCCAACTTCTGATTCGGCTCGGTCTTTCCACAGCTGTGCTGGGATTCCAATCTTTAGATAGTAGGCGAGCGAAAAATGTTCTAGAATCGAAGCGCGAGGGGTATTGCTCGGTTAGTCATCACTTTTGCCGTGCTAACTTTAGCCCTCTGGTCCGATAGAATCGACGCACTGTCTATATGAAACGGTCGAATCGCTCAATGCGGAGCTTTATCCTGCTCTTAACCGACTAGTCAAATATCCTTTCTTCCGCCATTACAAAGTGGATCTCTTTCGGGAGTGCCCATTCTGGCGCGAAAATGGATTTTGCATGAATCGCGATTGTGGCGTCATGGCGGCAGATGAGGCGGATATACCGGAAAAGTGGAGAGCCAAGGCTTTGGGTGAACTGCGGACAGGGGTGAGTTCTAGCAAGGCAAAGCTGACGTCAGGATGAATCTAGCTGTTACTTCAAGGAGCAGGACTTTTGTTATATCGAGGATGATACGACGCAGGGTGAGTCCGAATTCGACCAAGCTGATGTAGATGGGGAATACATTGATCTTTCGCTAAACCCGGAACGATTCACGGGTTACGCTGGTGACTCGGCGCATCAGGTTTGGCGGGCGATATATCAGGAGAACTGCTTTGGTCTTTCTGAAGCGGGTACTGCGCCAACCCAGGGATTCAGCAAACTCAGCGAGGGGTTTGGTACGGAGATGGTGAGACAGGATGAGGAGTGCGAGGAGAAGAGGGTGTACTATCGGATCATATCAGGTGAGTTTAACCATGACTTTGCTGATCAGGCCTCCACGCATCGATCTCAATACACATCTGCCAGGAGTATCTCGACCAGGCCACTGGCGAGTGGTCGCCAAATCTACAATGTTTCGTCTCTCGTCTGGGCGCACATCCGGAGCGACTCTCAAATGTCTACTTCAATGCTGTACTTCTACTGCGAGCCGTAGCCCGAGCTGCGCCGTATCTGGAGCAGTACGACATAGCCGTCGCGCCGACGACGAAAGCGGTAACGGACCGAATTCAGGATCTGAGGAAAGGCGATGCGGAGGCGAAGGATTCTTTGGCAAAGGTCATCAGCCTCGCGAATGGTAATGGCGTTGAGCGCGGCTTTGACGAGGCGGAGTTCTTCCGAGGAAATGACGCTATAGTAAGTTCTGACCCGACCAGTGCTGACTCAGATACTCAAAGAGCAATTCAAGAATCACTTCCGGAACGTATCGCGCATTATGGATTGCGTCGGGTGTGACAAGTGTCGCCTGTGGGGGAAGCTTCAGGTATCGGGTCTTGGGACGGCGTTGAAGATTTTGTTTGAGCTTGACGAGAAGGCTTTGGAGTGAGTGCAGTCACGGCGCCGCTGACGGTAGTCCCAAAGTCAACCCCGACCTGCTGCAGCGATCCGAGGTGGTAGCTCTTTTCAACACCCTGCATCGCACTAGCGAATCCCTAGCGGCAGTCGAGCAGTTCAGGCAAATCTACAAGGAGACTCAAGATGCAGCAAAGGCAAAGAAGCGGATAGAGAAACCAAAGGTGAGTCAAGGCACGGCAGCGCTGACCCTAGCCAAAACCATCCCTCACCACTATGGGGATTCTTTTTTCAGCCCTAGAGGGATTCAGGCGGAGCTGCAGGGGATGCTTGGAGATGTGTTGGCGGACACTATCGAGAGGACAAGCGAGCGTGCTGAAGGTTGTGCGGAGAATAGAACTGTAGATACCACGTGTTTGACGCGTCACGCTAGGCACGCGTTGTTGACTTTTCCAGCCTAGCCTTAAAGTTCACGTCGCCTTTGTTGACATCTTTCATCTATACATCCACACACACTCTTTACACACACGCTACACGCACAGAATGATCTTCGCTCTCCTCTCTCTTCTTACCGTCGCCGCCGCGATCAGGGTCACCTCTCCCACTTCCGGGTCGGTGTGGGACAGCAGTACCTCCTCGCAGACCATCAGCTGGGAGGCAGTCAGCTCTGACCCCAACAGCTTTGTGATTCAGCTCGTGAACCAGGTATGTCTCTTGTACAAGTCGCGCTGATTTCAGGCCGGCTTCCTCCCCAACTCCCCCGTGACCATCTCCAACAGCCAATCTAGCCAGACCGGTACTCAATCCGCTACCATCACCTACCCCGGCGGTACCTGGCCCGTCGGCACCGCGTTCCAGATCAACCTCGTCACGTCTACTGCTGGTAATCAGGCCATCCTCGCGCAATCTCCCCAATTCAACATCTCCAACACCGGTGCTGCGGCCCAAACCTCCAGCGGTGTTTCCCCCATGACCCTGTCCCAGAGCGCGACAACGAGCTTTGCCCCCGTCTCTCCTCCTTCCTCCACCGGCGTGACTGTGACCAGCACCACTGCGGGTGATGCCAGCGGCGGTATTCCCAATGCTGTAAGTTGTGCCTTCTTCGTCTAGATCTGCGCTGACAAACAGGCCACCAGCTCCCGCGCTGCCGCAACCGACAAGGCGTCTCCCTCCGCTTTGATCTCCCTCCTCCTGACCGGTGCCGCTTTCTTCGGTGTCTTTGCCTAGTGCATGCATCTTTATTCGTCTCTGCGATGTCCCATTGTTAGGCACTCCATTGTGAACGCGTAGAGACGCGACCCGTGATTTCCGAAGCGCAGTCCATCTCCCAGCTCGGCAGTTTCCCGTTCCACGTACATGGTTTGTAGGACACCTTGTCACTCTCGGACTGTGGACTCGTTTTGATCAGCTTGTCCATTCGTAGCTCTTTAGGTCCAGTTTCCGAAGGCCACCTGTACCTACCTGTACCTAGGCACGGTCAGCATTCCTTGCTGTCCTCCCTTCCCCTCGCACAGACGTTTCAGACTCCTCCATAAACCATACATCATGAAATTGCTCGCCTTCCGCTTGCCAGATGATGAGATACCCTTAGAAGTAAGCTACGCCCTCATCTCAGCTGATACAGGACTACGAAGCCCTCTTGAACGTTCTCGACGCGTCCGAACGGCCACGCGTCCAGCGATTCCGAATTGCCGAGGATCGCCTTAGTGGGTTGACTTCACGCTCGAACTGACAACAGGGTCTCTAATCGCCCGTATCGCAGTATACTACTACCTCATCACGCAGGGTGTGCTCTCACGGACCGAAAAACCGACATTTCGCTCAGGCCCGAAGGGGAAACCATACCTCGTTAGCCCAAAATTGGATCTCGGCTTCAATGTCTCGCACGAGGGCAAGTGGGTGATATTGGGTATTGGAGAGGGAGAGGTAGGGGTAGATGTGATGGATCCGCCTCCAGATCCAGAGGTCATCAAGGAGGCTTTGATACCACAAGTGAGTCAACTTGGGGCGCAGCTAAATAGATGACAATCTCGGAACGTCAAACTCTGGCCGTGCCCCTCACGCCTCAACAGCTTAGATGGACATTGACGACATTGTGGACTTTGAAGGAGGGATATACCAAGGCTGTTGGAGAGGGTGTGGGGTTCGGTCTGGAGCGCATCAATGTGGTGTTTGACGGATTGGAGGTGGTGCGGGTAGAGGTTGACGGACGAGACATAGGGGATGATGGGTGGAAGTGGCGACTGGGCCGGATCGGCGAGGGGATGGAAGCGGGCTATGCGGTCTATTGGAAAGATACAGAATGGACAGGGGTAGAAATCGTAGAATGGGCACAACTAGTCTCAACCTTTGATAGCTTATAATATACACTAGTGAAGTCCAGCGACAGCTTCCAGCATCCTCGCCACGTCTCCTTGGTCCGCCCGCTCATTCCCACCCTTGCCCACTTTCTGCACCCGCTCATGCACATTCGATCCGGCCAACAGCTTATCCCTCTCTTCAGACTCTAGGAAAGTTTGTACACTGATTTAGCCTCGTCGCGACCGAAACTCACAAGTCACCATCGACAAAACCGGCAGTTTCCCGCTTGATCAATTCCGATCCACCCCTTCTCCACTCCTTCCACTCTATACCGGGACCCTTAGTTAAACGCGCCATATTTCGCTGGAGATCATCCAACGTCCTAGCTGCGGATGGGGTAAGTTCACCAATCATCCCCAAGCGACCGTCGACAGTGGCAAAGATGAGGTCTGGAGCGATGATATCTGGGGCAGATGAGGGAGGGGCGAGGGATCCAGGTCGGAATCGGACGACATCTTCGTGTAGGCCGAACGAAGCTGCTGATTCTATCTCTTCGTTGAATCGGAATGTGAGGAGGTTAGAGTGGCCCTGGAGTCAGCGCGGTCACGGTTATACTCACATCAGAGATAACTACGCCGCTGCCCATATCCTTGACTCCCTCCATGCCTAGCACACAGTGCGTGGCCATATCCCTCTGATCACCAAATATGTTCCCGCTCCCTTCGTCCACATCCAGTACAAACACACTGCGCATACCATCCCCAACAACGAGTCGATCTTCGGGATGAGCAGAGGTCCTGTGGGCGACGCTGAGGTGTTGGGCTATGAAGGTGGACGAGAATGAGGAGAGTTCGACGAGAGTTGCAATCGGGCCTGGAGTAAGGCGGTTGATGGAGATCTAATCAGCAACGTTTGGGATTGACTCACTCGACTCGCAGCAGCGACAGCTAGGAAGCCATGTATGACTTTCAAATCGTGCACTGGCCCAACCGTCTTCAACAGCGTGATGATGGTCATCTCCTTGTCGACCTCGATAATCAACACTCTGCCTTCTCGAGCAGTCACGCGGTATTCGTTGTCCAGAACTGCATCTTCAAATTCGGCGTCGGCGGAGAATACGGCTGTGCCCACCGCGAGGTAGGGTCGACCGAGTAGCAATACCGGTTGGAGGCAGGTCACGATTTCTCGCTGGAGCAGGGGAATGGAGGAGAGTTCTATATCAGCTTCGTCGTCAAAACGCTCACCTATCATTGACGTTGGATCTCTCAGCTCCAAACTTCCCGCCTGGTATATCTCCCCCGTGACATCGCTCATTGACCTCGTTACACATCCAACAGCTAGCACACCTTCCAGATACGCAAGCTTCGTTGCAGACTTTTCTTTGAGATCGAGCGTTTGTACCGAGAGCTTCTTGAGCGAGTTTATTTTGGTGACGACAAGGCCGGTGGATGTAGCCAGAACAAGTGCTTGGCCCTGGGGTGAACGAATAGATGTCGCCGCGGTGATGTCCTGTCTCAGCTCAGTCAAATTGAGACTCACTTTTCTAGAAACGGACGAAACGTCCACCCTGTCCTTTGCTCCAAAGATCACACTCATCCGTTCTGTTAGGCCCACAGCGAGGATCTGTTCATCTCCCTCCCAGCCTTCCACAGGGTGCAATTCCAAAGGGCGCGTACCCAAACTCGAGACCTTCCTGGATTTGACATCTGCCCCGGCAATGTCGTAGACGACCAGTGAACCATCGCTCAATCCCGCCAGAAGCTTTGAGTTGAAGGAGAGCGATTTCGCGTAGAAGCCTTCGGATATGGTGGTCGGTGTGGATAGGTCGGTCAAGGAGTAGATTAAGATTTCGTTGGTCCATGTGCCAATCGCAAGGGTGGTGGAGTTTACAGCTACCGAAACAGCCGAGACGGGGATGGATCTACATCAGCACGATCGACCAAGAGCTCACCTCTCATGCGTGATATCCTTTGACACCGTCAAAACCGCCACTTCGTCCGCCTTGGCTACGACGACTTTTCCACCACAAGTCGCCCCCGCCACTACGCCTGACGCCGGCCAAGTTGCAACTTTGTTCCCGTTCACAACGTCAGACCACACCTCCACTCCATTCTCCCGCACCGTAATGAGCAAATCTCCAACCATAGCAGCGGCGAGGGTGGGCGCTGAGGCGAGCTGGGCGCAAAGAGCGGTCTCCTCTACCGGATCCAGCGTGATCAAAGCTGTAGATGACGATGTGGACAGCAGGATGCGCTCCCCTAGCGTCCACATCTTTTGGACATCAATCACACCTTCAATGTTGACAGTCTCCTCCATTCCCACTCCGCTTCGAACGACCCGTAGTGAATTGCTTGTTGACGATCCAGAAGCAACAACGAGATGAGACTACATCAGCTTGCCCAGAGCTAGACTCACCACTGCCCCGCTCTCATCCTCCACCACTGCGAAATCTTTGACTGGCGCCAGATTCATCCACCTCTCCAGTATCTCCACCTTTCCCTCTATCTCATCCACTGAAGGTTCACCATCTCGACGTTTGCCCTTCCTCACATCTGAAGTTTGGTGTAGTTGGACCAATTGCGAATCGCCCGTGCTTGAAGTGAGAAAGACACAATTCGGCGAAAGAGAAGTGAGGGATGACGGTGGGGAGGTCTAATCAGCCAGGTCGCGAATCAACTCACCAAGCCTAGGTCGAGTTTGTGCACGCGTGCGGACTCCAATATACCCTGACCGTACTCCCACCCTATCGCCGTGGATCGCCCGCAGTCATCTCCGATCAGAACACTCGCTCCGCGCTGATCACTCCGCAACACCGTCGCACTACATCAGCAAAGCCTTAAGGCAACTCACGCTAGAATCGTCCCAAATCCCTGCCTAACCCGCCAGACCGGCCTCATTTCCCACTTCTCATCCGGCTTGCTGGTACTTGACTTTCGCCGCTTTCCCTGACCTCCTCCAATCATTTCCGTCTGCGGAGACCGCTTTGCTGATGCTCTGGGACTGGTGGCTGGACCAGAAGCAACCGAAGATCGGCGTCGCGCGGGTTGAGCAACAAGGTTGATTGAGTAGAGTACAGAGTACTCATCGCCCATTACCAGAGCCATCCGGTTTGCTCCAGGGATAGCCAACACACGTCTGGCGGCAGGACACGAAAAAGCGACATCGCCAAAGTCCGTCTCTGTGTCGACTTTCTCCCCGTCGGGCGAGACCACATCGACTGGGCTGGACATGTCGGTGAAAGCCCGTGATGCGAGATGGCGAGTTTGGAGTTGAAGGTTTTGTCCCGGTGTCAAGTAGAGGAAGGCGAGAAGGGGTCCGGAGGGTAGAGCCTCTGGTAAGAACGTAACAGATAGAAGGTTGTGTTCTCGGATACTGTCGTCAGTGGGCCCAGACTGCAACTTACTTGATGTTGAAGTTTTCTTTAAAGACAAGTTTCCCATCGGCTGAGGTGCTCTTCCGTCTCCCCTTCTCCTTCTCCACCTCCATCTCTACGCAGCTTAGCACGCCCACCCAGAGCGAAACTAAAGCGGTGAAGTCGTGCGCAATGACAGAAGTGAAGAATTCGGCCCGTCGCAGTGAAGGAGTTGGAGGGATCAGATCCAAAGATGAGGTGACCACGAGCGTATCGGTGAATGTGAGCAGGAGGAGGCGTGCGGAGGGAGGTGAGAGAAGGACAAGGATGTGCGGTCGAGCGCCCTGATTGTTAGCTTAATTCTGATGGGACTGACCCACTTTAACCTGTACCACCTCTAGACAAATCACATTCCCCCACACCTGCATAGACCCCTTCTGTACCAGCCCAGAACTCTCCACATCCCATACCTCCACTCGATCGGGTTTGGCAATGATGAGCGATTGCGAGTTGGGACTGGTGAAACCAGGGATGAGCTTTGAATCGAGGACGGAAGTTGGTTGTAACGCCTGCCTGTTAGCAACCGTCTCATCATAGCCTGTGATAGCAACTTACCGATGCGATATACAACATTTTGCCTTGCTTGGGGTGTGGTATAGATCATCGAGGTGAGCCTATGTAGCGGCAAGCGATGATGTCGCGTCTGTCGGCGATCTCCGACGCACAGTGGAGGCCGGTGGAGGTGGTCCGGAAGGAGCCTGAGCTGTTGAAGACCGTCAGTGTGAGAACTGGTGTGCGCAGTATGGCAGATGGTCCTGCAAAGCGGCAGCGCATTGGGAAGGACTGTCATTCGCATCTCACCAAGACAGACTACAAAGTGATGCATCACCACTGATCGATCCGCGCCGGACTGACTGCCTGTCGGCGTACCCTCTCACCATCCAGCAAAGCTTCATTTCAGACCAGTCAGCTACCTAAGCCTTTGATTAGACCCTGACAGGCTTGCTCTTGGATCGCTCCGTTCCCCCTCGATTCCGGGACTTTGCGCCTGCGCCAGCAGTGACACTGTTTCCATTCCCCTCCGACGTATTCGCAGACTGCCTTCCTTTCCCAGCCTTCCTCGCCCGACGGTTCGCATCGCGATGCGTCTTCAGATCATTTGAAAAGTTTGCAACATGCCTCATGTATCTCTTAAAGTCGTCGTGGGTTGTCTTCTCGTCGAAAGTGCCCTTTTCCAAACCGCTTCTGACATCGTTGACGGCATTTGAGAGGCTGATGTTGGGTTTGTGAGAAGGCTGACTGGTGTCTCCGGTCAGCTCAGTGTATATTGATTGACAACGTCTGGCGTCACCGCCGAGAGTGCTGAAAGACATTGTACCTTTCGGGGCATTCCACGGGGCCGTCCCGTTTTCTGGATCGAACGTGATGCTCCCGAGATGGGTGTACAAGGTATTGATCGCGCTGGCTAAGGAGGCAGTGGTTGCGGGGGTTCTGGGACGGGAGGATTGCCCTGACTTTGAGGTTTTGGTAGTCGAACGTGACAAATTGCTGCTATGAGAGCGGGAGGTGGGAGGGGTAGATCGTGCAGTGGAACGTGTATCTACAGATGTTCGAGATCGACTCGGGGCAGCTGATTGGGATCGGGCAGAGTACGCCGTGTCGCGAGATTTTGACCTCGAACGGCCTGAGCGTGTGGTGGTGGGAAGTGTCGGTACTGATTGGGAGCGGGAGGTGCGAGAGCTTTGCGAGATTGTGGGGTCACCGCGTGAACTTCCAGGCCTTGAGCGGCTGACAGTCGGGGCGGTGGATATTGACATTGGCCGTGGCTTGTTGAAATGGAGGCAGGGTCTTTGTTGAAGTATTGGATATTGGTGTGGGTGATTGAATTGTAGAGAAGGGAACTGAGCACCGATAGTGTACGGCTTATATACCCTACCGGGCACCTGACACCTTCCAAGCTGTGCAAAACATCAAAGGAGGCAACACAAAGGTCGCTGGCGGTAGTGCATTCCAGCACTTGCTGACGGTACCCTGGAATGCACCGCAAGTTACTGGGAGTTTGTCATGTCTTGGGTCTGGCATCATCTGATAGCCTGACACCGCCGCCGTGTTCTAGATCCTAGAGCCCTTTGTCAGCGCCAAAAGACAACCCGGCGGGTCTCACGCGTAAGTGGCGCATCGAACACCGCCAGCAATTTGCCACCCATCCTCGCCGACACAAAAATGGAAGCCCACAGTCGGTAAGGCTTGCCACGCATGAGTGAATGGTGTCTATGCCTGGGTCTATGCCTGGGCTACACGATAGACTGATCAAACTCACACGGGGCCCAAGGAATGAGTGCACCACTCCAGGCCCCGTCGGCGGGACCAAGTCCAAAAAATTTGAACTCGTGTTTCTGCCTCCTACCCGAATCGAACGGGTGATCTTGTCATTGATCCTATCGAAGAATACTAGTGACATGCTGTACCACTAAGCCAAGGAGGCTGTTTGGTGATGTTAGACGGTCCCAGACATGTTATATAAACACCCACAGGACCAAATTTGAGGTCGGTAGGGCCAAAACTGCAAAATCGCGGCGGAGTTGGGCCGCTGCTATGCCAAGCATCCAGTGCATCCTATCACCTTCTTATCATGATAGACCCCGTCTAGCCGGGCCACAGTCCCGATGTTTGACGTCAAGAATTGGATCATGCGTCGACAAAATTGAAAAAGTGCGTCTGGTCGCAAAAAATCCCCTGGCGCTCCTTCCTTCGGCCAAACGTCCCATTCCTCCGAACGCTGGCGTCAACACTAAGCACGGGGGGCTATGCTCGAAGCACAGCTCATGAACGCTGGATCTGCGAGCTTCGTACTCGTACACGCCAAGCAAAAGGCGGCCTCAGTGGCGGTGGCAAAGTCGGAAGATCTGCAAACCGCTCCAACACCTACATCCCAATCCACCTATCCCATTCCAATCTCTACGCAGGCCTGCGTCAGCAGATGACATCTATCTACACCGAGCTGCCTACCAATTTACCTTCGTTGATAACCCAAACTAGGCGAGCTCAGTTTCGTGGGACAGGATTCGACGGGCGGGGAGGGGGAAAGGAAGAACGGAGTAAGTGCCTTACAGCACGCACGACGAATAGGGATTCGGTGCGAAGCTGCGCGACAGGCGTAGAGACGAGGAGGAAACCGCGCGATCGTAAGAAGGGGTGAAATCATGGAAATAAGGAATCATTGCTTTATCGCCTATGAGAGGTAAGTGATACTCAAGCACCTTCTGGTAGCCCGGCTGATTGATAGGGGAGCAAAGCGCAATACACCCACACTTTCACTTGAATCGCAGTCCCGGCCCAGCCATCACCGTCGAATGTACCCCTACCTCGCCGCTAAACTCGAGAGCTCATCATCACACCAATTCTTTTGCCTCCTTCCTCTGACGATTATACCCCCATTTCCATCCTCGACATTATGATCTTGCTTTGCTCTGACGTCCTCCGAATCTGAGCCACAACATTTTCATCGGCTCGTTGGGAGGAGCCAAAGATTCCGTTCTTGATTTTACCGAGACAGTTGTGATCGGCGGGAATGTACATGCGGGGAGAAGTTGTCAGGGGTATGGAGTAGGGTGTGGTGCTTGGGGGAAGAGGGAAAGGGAGAGAAGTCCCTTATGTCGTCACACTCCTTGTTCAGCAGGACATTGAATCTTCGCACATTTTCACCGCCCTGATGACTGGCTCCATGTTGAACATCACCGTCAACCCTGCGGCCAAGGCCACAAGCGGGACACCACCTCCGCCTTTCGACTCTATCGCCCGGTACCTCCTTCTCCGAGAACTGAGCCCCAATGGTTCCAACCGCGGGTCGACAACCATCCGAATGCTCGATCCGGTTCGCAGTGGCTATACGGACCAGACTACCGCCAGATGGTATGAGCGAGGGCTTGTGCGGTGAATGAGCGATAGTCGCAGTAATCACACCCGGCAGGGGGTTGATCGCAACGGAGACCGGCTGTTACAGGGACTAGTGACAGGGTCCCGGGTGACTGCGCGGCAATGTAGAATCCACGGTATGGAGCCGTGGTATTGCCAAGGTACGTGCATAGTGTGCTCTATTGGCTGACTCTGTAGATATGGACCTTCTCCTCCTCACGTCGACCGTTCGGACACCACTCGGCGACATCAGGCTCAGCTCTGCAATGCTGAAGTGTCCCGGATGTAAGAAGGGGGACGTGGGCGGGGTGACATCGGCAGACGGCACGAATGCTGTGAAAGCTCGGGATCACTGTGGCCCGGTCCTGGCCTTCGACAGCTTCCCTCGCCCGGGCCGACTTCAAGCGATACGTCGAGGACCCTGCAAGGACTTGAGGGCTGAAATGGTCATATTGAGGGGTCTTATTGTTGACCGGACAAGGTGAGTCTACACTATAGTATACGAATTGCAAAGCTAACAGCAAGCGTCCCTTCCCTCTTCGGGCCTTTGACATCATCCGATCTCTCTGCCGTAGCGGACGCTCCTACTGGTATCGCTTTCCAGCAAGAAGCCTACGCTGCGGGGGAAGCGGCGTTCAGCACGATGGGTCGATGGGAAGAGCGAGGCAGAGGTAGGCACGGCCGGCAAGGGACCGTTTGGAGCAGGATTGGGATGACCCCAGTTTTTAGAGACAACACTGGGTTCCAGCGGGTAGCCCTCGGTAGGACCAAGCTGCTGGAGATCACCCAGATCGAGCGTTGACTCGGGGGAAGGTGGCACAGGCGAGTGCAGGAAAGGAGGAGGAGGAGGAAGGATATGGACGGGATGAGCGTACGACGCTGGCGAAGGCGGAATGGGCGTAGATACGGGCAAGGATGAGCCTGATGCCAGCTGAGGTTCCGACTGGGTAGCAGGAAGACATTTGAAAACCTGAAAAAACTCCCATTTTTCCTGTATCTCCTTGGTCCACCATGGGAGAGATTGAGGGTTAAAGGGGAGGATACGAGGAAGAGAAGGAAAGGGATGGCCGCCAAGCTGATGGTGCAATGGGTTGAAGAGGGTGTTATGAGTAATGTGTATGTCTAGCCCCTGTTTCAAGGTGGCAGAATTTAGCGCTTGTTGGTACAGGGGAAGGTGAGGGTTCGGCCCATTTGGCAAAGGCGAGGAGAAGGTGGCGGCGGGGCCTCGGTGCTTCTGTTCGCGCGCTCGACCTATGTTGCGCGGCGGAGACTGAGTGTTCTCGTCGTGTGTAGAGTGGGAGACAAGATGTGTTGGAGAATTCGATGAGGTCTATGGGTTCAACAATGAGCACACATGACGTGAGTCCTTGAGTCAGCCGTCAGTCTACGCTGACAAATAGCGGCTAATGATGCTCGTACATAAACCGAAGCCCGAGGATAAAAAAGGTGACGCAGGCGGAATGTATGAGTGACTGGGCTCTGCTATCGAATTTAGCGCCCATGATTCGCCTCAGCGCTATGGCCAATGAGAGAACCACGGAATCTCGCCAATTATCCACCTAAGGCAGTAGGAGCTGCAAGTCTGAGTCGTGTGGATTTGTGAAAATGGGTTGAAACAAGACATCCGTCCGCCTAATCAGAGTTGGATGAAGCGAGATCCTTGGCGTTTTCACCGCGTCTCAAGTTTGAGTAGTTGGACAGATCTCTCACTGAGCCTTTCTGTCGAGCGAGCAAGGTATGAGTGACATTCGCAGTAACATGGTCACGCAGACTGCCTTGCAGCGTTAGATATGAAAGACACATGGGAATTTGTTTGTATTATAGCGCGATACATCCCTACGCTTAGGTCAGAAGGACTTAGTAAGGCAGTGTCACGTAGGAAACCAGGATCTGATGCCCATTCTGAAACTTGAAGCCCACACTCATACCATACCCGACCCTGAGCAAGTATAGTATCCGTTTTCCCCCGTCACGTCCACTTTATGATATCCCCTCAAGATCCCAGATTTCCTGCCTCCAATTCGCTCACTGGTCCTTTCCGCCCCCGACGTCGTCTACCGCCTTTTCCACCTCCTCGGACTGGGAGACGTTTCCCTTTGGATCGCCCGTCTGGATGACATCGGAGATCGAGCACATCTCTTGTGCTTGTCGGATGCAGCGAGCGGATGCGGCAGTTGAAGTAAAGATGAGGAGATCGGGTCTATCACACTGCTAGCACCAATAGTATGGTGTCTAGAGTAGTTCGTGACCTTACTAATGGAAGGAAAGCGAACATAGAGGAGAGTAGAGGAGGCTGCTGCTGCGGTGGGCCTTCATAAATGTAGGGACCGAATATGACTCCTCGCGCCACCGGGTTAGTCGCGACTTGTCATCGTTCGCCGTCATGTTATACATTCCTCATACCTCGCATCAAGATGGCACCTAAAGAGTAAGCACCGCATAAGCCCAAGCTGATAGCCAGAGACTGGGAGAAATGTTAGTAGAGAATGTGATCCGAGCTAATGTCAGACGAAAAGAAGGCAGCGGATGACAAGGACGAGAAGATCATTGGTAAGTTGAGTTGATCATACCCTTGATTGTGCTGACTTTCAGCTCTCGATGAGTCCGATATTCAGATCCTGAAGACATACGTGAGCACTCGCCCCAGCCAAGCTTATATCAGGGACAAGGACCCTACTCGCTATCCCTAAAGAAGATCGAGAATGAGCTCAAGGAGATCCAGAAGCGGGTGAATGAGAAGATGGGTGTGAGGGAGTCGGATACAGGATTGGCCTCGGCAAATTTATGGGATACAGCAGCGGATAAGCAGCGCCAAGGAGAGCACCCTCTGCAGGTTGCGCGATGTCAGACAATCATCAAAGCAGGTGAGTACGAGGTTGGGCAAGCTGACGATAGTCGATCCTACTGTTGGAGCCAACCCTCAAGATGGAGCTGGCGCTGGCAATCCCGATGGTGACAAGTACGTGATTAGCATCAAGCAGGTGGCGAAGTTTGTGGTGGGCTTGGGGGATAGGGTGTCGCCGACGGATGTGGAGGAGGGGATGCGCGTTGGGTGAGTTCTTTACCGGGTCGGGTCTTGCCTTTTCCTTTGGTTCGCTCGCTATCTCACCCCTACCCTTCGTGTCTTCCCCAGATATGGCTCTTTGTCCATTCCGACTTCGGCCACCTTCGCCCCGTTTCTGCGAGCATGGACAGGGATTCATTCCTCCCCTCCACTCTTCGCTCTGATCATTATCCCTATTCTGCTTAGATCCCTTTTATCCACCTTACTCTCTTGTCACCATACCCATCTTGATATGGACCTCGCTGATGACCAGGGTCGACCGGACAAATTACAAAATCATGATTCCCCTACCACCCAAGATCGACCCTTCCGTCACCATGATGCAAGTCGAAGAACGGCCATCCGTCACGTACGCCGATGTCGGAGGATGCAAGGAGCAGATTGAGAAGCTGAGAGAGGTCGTGGAGTTGCCCCTGCTAGAGGTGAGTCATGCTTCGATCAAGCTAACCCCAGCCTGAACGATTCGCCAACCTCGGTATCGAACCACCAAAAGGTGTCTTGCTGTATGGTCCCCCCGGTACAGGAAAGACCCTTTGTGCTAGGGCAGTGGCAAATAGGACTGACTCTACATTCATCAGAGGTGAGTAATAATTTGACTTTGCTGATGGTAGTTATCGGTTCGGAACTTGTCCAAAAGTACATTGGAGAAGGTGCCCGAATGGTTCGAGAGCTATTCGAGATGGCCCGGAGTAAAAAGGCGTGTATCATCTTCTTTGATGAAGTGGACGCGATTGGTGGAGCTAGATTCGACGATGGTGCTGGAGGGGACAACGAGGTGCAGCGGACGATGTTGGAGTTGATCAACCAGCTGGATGGGTTCGACTCGAGGGGGAATATCAAGGTCATCATGGCTACAAACAGGTGAGCACGCGTGTATGATTGGGGAGTGTGCTGATGATAGACCTGATACGCTGGATCCGGCTCTGCTTCGTCCTGGGCGATTGGATAGGAAGATTGAGTTTAGTCTGCCCGATAATGAGGGGAGAACGCATATCTTGAAGATTCACGGCAAGAGGTGAGTTTTGGTTTCTTTTGATCCTTGTGATTCTTTCATGTGGCTTGAGGGAGAGTTGGAATCAGTTGGCCTAGCGAGGTATCTAGCAGGCAGCTTGCAGGAACAGAGTGCAGCACAAGAAAGGGAGGGAAGGGAAATTTTGATCATCGATTATTCCTCGCGGCAGGTTTTCCTCACATCCCATATCAACGCCGGCAAACCTCATAGACCACAGCTAATGAAGTAGTATGTCGGTCGAGCGGGACATCCGATACGATCTCATTGCTCGGTTATGCCCTAACGCTACCGGTGCAGAGTTGAAGAGTGTTGCGACTGAGGTGAGTACTACGTTAAGGCTAGTTAGCCAAAGCTGATAACCAGGCGGGGATGTTCGCCATCCGAGCGAGGAGAAAGGTGGCTACAGAGAGGGATTTCCTGGACGCGGTGGAGAAGGTGATTAGGCAGGGTACGAAGTTCAGCAGTACGGCGCTGTATGCGCAGTATAACTAGGCTCCGCGAGAGATGTATGACATATCAACGATTCCTGTGTGATTGTGAGAGATAAGTACGAGTAAGATACAGGTAGGGAACATTACATATGAGAGCAGAGAGTGTGTCGGGGCTTGATGGGAAATGCGTATAGGAAGAATTCTATAACGCCGTAAATGTCCGGAAGATACTGGCTTAGTGGTCCCTCCTTCTTAATCATTCGGGATTTTGCGGAGTTATACGTCGACCGTTGGAACTGTTTCGGAGGTAAAAGGTTACCTTAGTGGTACAGCATGTCACTAAGGGAGAGGCGAAAGATCCGGAAATTTGCGGCGTTATCGAATTGGTCCCTGAAATTATAACGCCGTAAATTCCCGGAACATACTGGCTTAGTGGTAGCCCAAAGCTGAAAGACCCGGAGATTTACGGCGTTATGGAATTTGCGACGGCTGGTATTTTGGATCTCATTTGGGCCGAGTAGTCTGCGCATAGAAGAAAGATTTATCGATCACGATGCATGATGTTGTGGTCTGTTGTGATAATAGCTGCGAGGCGGAGTAGGTGGGAATAACGGAGGTAATGGAACACTGAGGATGTGATGAATGTTGCGTGTGAACAGTAACAAAGGATAAGGAGGAACTTAACATTGGGATGATCTTAACCAGTACAGATATAATGTCTGCTATGATTAGAAGGATGTAAGATGTAGGCGTCGGAAAGCATGAGTGTATATGAGGTCATAATTCTGTAGAGAGAGGTACTGTGTAGGTGCACAGAGAGATGGTATGGCAGATCAGCGTGGCGCCTGGGAGAATTGATGTTGTGTGAGGAAGGAGAGTGTGAAGTATACATGAGTAAAGAATGTGGATGTGAGAATGGGAGTATGTATGAAAGGCTGAGAGGAAGATCTAAGCAAGGCAAAGGGGGGACGAGGGAGGAGCTCAGGAGAGGGAGGAGAAGGTGGAGAGAGAAAGGGGGAGGAGAGAGGAGAGGAAGATGGAGTGAGTAGAGAGGCAGGAGAGGAAGATGATGTGGGAGAGGTGTAGTGGGGTAGTGGGTAGAGAGGGGAAGGGAGAGGGCAGGGAGGAAAGTGGAGGGGGAAGGGTGGGGGGAGTGGGGGAAAGAAAGAGGGAAGGAAACAGATGGGATGGGGGAGGGGAAAAGAAAGCGGTGAAGTGGCCGAGTGGTTAAGGCGACAGCTTCAGGCACCGTGCTTATTGCTGCTCCTCCGGGGCGCGAGTTCGAATCTCGTCTTCATCAGAAGCTACGTTTTGAAAGGTACGATTTATGGGGTTTGCCCCAAGACATACTTTTTGGCTCTGGACTCGACGTTTCTGATCGCACGCATGCAGTTCCCGGGTTCATTTTTCTTCAGCTAGGATGGGATGATCAATGGGAATGAGATGGCCCTTTCGATTCCACGGCCCGCCATGCTCATTCGACGGGAATCCAGCTTTCCGTAATTGGGTGCGCGAGGAGTAAAGAAATGGGCAATGTCACGTGACGAGTCTGAAACTCGGCGGGTTTCGCCACCTCGCCGTCCCTCCTCCGCCGCTTATGCCGGCCCTCCTTTGGGCCACATCCTGCTGGCTATACAGTGGGCTTGCAGGAGCTCAATGGTTCCATCTGTGCATGCTCGATACAGTGGGAAAGTCTTTTCCAAGAACCTCGATCCTAGAAATTTGTAATACTATCGCCTGTATCTCCCACATCGGGAGCTCGAGCCAACAATTTCGCATTCACTTTATGCATATGTGGATACCCCTGACCAGCAGAGAACAGATGAGGGATAAAAGCTATAATAAGGCATACGGAGGAGATGTATTATACGGATATTCAGGTTCTGGTCGGAGAGAGAGGTACGGAAAGGAGGACTTACTACGGCAAGAGACGGTGAGCAAAACGGGATTGTCAGAGACGATGAATGGAAGCAGGAGGGGTGACAATAGAGCTCGAGTCTCAATCCCTGGCCTCTCCGCCTGAAATCCGACCCACTCCTCATCATTCTTCATCCAACTCGTAATACTCCTCGTCCGACTCCGGCAGGTCAACATTCTCAATCATGGATTTCGCTGTCCCAAGAGCGACGCGTGCACCCGCAGAATTCGTAGGCGAGTCGTGAGTATTGAACCGATACTCCGTGATGCGAGTTTTAGGACCTCCGGCTTATTTCGAGGTCGTTCGCCAAGCAGTCGAATTTCGCCATCTGATCCTCCAGCCGCCGATGACACAAAGTACTCGGGTCGAAAGCAGCGCGTACCTTGTCCTGCCTTGGCATCGATACTCCTCGTTTGGTGGCTTTTGGTGGTCTTTGCGTTTGCGAGCGTGCTTGGCGGCCTTGCGGGTGACTTTCCCTTCTGCGCCTCCCATCTCCTTTCCCTCACCCGCCTTAGCTCCTTCTGGCTCGCCATTGGTTGCCTGGCGTTCGACTCCCTTTTCTCTCGCCACCGCCGGTCCCATTCGGGCTCATGAGCCCGACATAGCTTGGGGGCGTGATGGTTGGAGGCGGAAAGTACTTCTGACTGGAGTGTCCCTAGCTGTTGGTATGATGGGAGAGGGCTTTATTGAGTAGGAAGAGATGTGAGCGAGTGAGCTGATGGCCGATGGGATCGTGGGGCGATGAGGTACGGGGGTTGATCAAAGTTGATGATGGGGAGGGTAGGATGATTTCGCTGTGGTCGAACTTTACAGTCAGCTGAAGGTACTGGGAAACGGGCTGAAAAGGCGTACATACTCGAGGACTGGTCTAAAGCGATCGATCTAGTGACTGTGGGAGCTCAGGTGTAGCTCAGTAGGAGTAGGGCGGTACGGTACGAGCGAGGCGGAGGCTCAAGGAGGGGTCCGACCGCGATTTCGATGCTGGAAAGTCAGCTCGCCATCTTGAAATGTTCTGGACGCGCGACTCTTACGTCTTGCCTGCAATGATCCAGTATCGAGTCCTGGCCCCGGGGTGTGTGGGATTGGACACATCGATCACTCTGCTGATGGAGAGGGAGGGGGAACTGTGCAGCAGCTTGGCAGCTTTTGCGTGAGGTGGGTCTCGCTTAACTCGCCTAGTGTTGTTTTCACTTTCGGCCGACAGCGGCCGACGTACCACACCAGCCTCACCCTCCTTTGACTCAGCCATCCATCACCCCCACTCAGTGCTCACCTTCAAACCATGCAGACACGCTCCAGCAGAAGTGGGGAGAGGCCTCACTGCCGTGTGTGGACCTCTAGGCGCCCTCTACTGCCCCGTTATGATGCGGGCCAGCTTTTCGCTCGACGAGCCTCTGGGTTTTCACCCTTGCTTGATGAATCACCTTCGCCCATTAGTCCTTACTGCCTATCAACGACAAACTCACACAGCTCTCGGCTCATACGTACTTCCTCAGTATGGTACCCATACTAAATCAGGCTGTCACCCAACAAAATCTTCACCCAAAACACCCCGGCCGGCACCTCCCAAACCGGGCCATCATCCAAATCAATGTCAATGGCACGTATAACGTCGGAAGCGAGGGGCGATCGACCAGTGGCGGAGGCAGAAAAGTCTGGAGGGGCATCAATTATCGAGCGGTCTACAAGATCGGCAGGCAGGACTGGCTGCATCACGACGAGAATGCGCAGAAACTTGGTTTCAGGGCGATATTCCCGTCGTTCCAAGACTGGAGCAACATCCAGAGAGAGGCACAAAAGCCAGCAGCTCTGTGCAATCAAGGTAATAAAACTCATTTGCTACACACGGACGTGTAAGTCCTCCTGTGAGGTTCGGCGGACTGCTGGTCACTGACGACTATAGACATCCATTCATCAAATGCACATGGGGCTGTACCGAGAATGATTTTGCCGTCATTGATGACTACCGCCTTCTCGATCCTCAACCTGCAGACGGAAGTGTCACGATCGAAGTGACGAATTGCGCCATGTGTAAACGCTCGCGGAAAATGACGTGCGAAGCCAAGGGACACCTCATCAACATCACCCCTCAAGGTGCCATCACCGTAACCGCGCCTGATGGCAATGCTCTCCCTTATGCGCCACTTGTCCTTGTGAGTATATCGAAGATGCACTACTGATGAACAGACGGACCATCCTCGGATGGCTCCATTCATTCTTCCCCTCGATCACTCCGTCGCCTGGACCCCACCCTCCTTCCCCAACGCCCTTAACCCTAATCCTCTCCCTACTCAACAAGCTGTCCGTAGTCGAACTCGTAATCCCGCCCGGCCCCCCTCGTCATCAGACTCAGCCGACTCATCAAGATCGTCTTCTCCTACATCCCCGCATTTTTCCTACCTCGGACAGGGTCAAAGGCAGACCCGTGGAATGGCAAGGGCAGTCAAGGCCACTGTAAGCGTGGAGGTGCCTGTTCAGCGAGGGAGGGGAATGGTGTCGTATCTGGAGAGTGACTCTGCATCAGATGCAGGTGTGGAAAACCCGGTCCGACAAAGGGAGGGTGTTTTGGCGTATCTCGACAGCGATTCTGGATGTGAGAGCGGCAAGGAGCCTGAGCGGAGGGAGGGTTTGATGCAGGGGCTGAAGGAGGAGGGTTCGATACAGGAGCAAGAACGGGAGCAGGGATGCAGGGATTGATGGAGCCAATGGATGATGAGTCAGAGACCGGAGTAGCCGAAGAGGCGGAACCTGCGGGACGGTCGAATGGATTGGTGTCTTATCTGGATAGTGATTCTGATGATACTGGTTTTGACGGTATCGACGAGATTAAGAGTGAGTTTAAGGTGTTGAACCAGCTGATGGTAGTCAATAGGAGTCACCGCCAGACATCATCACCCGTTGAGCTGTCGAGTAAAGCCGATATCGCTCGACTCAAGCGGAAAGAGGGTGAGTCTTGCCTTAGAACTCGCCGAGTCTCGCTGATCGTAGCCTTTGATATATCGCGCGTTAGAGCGGTCTCATCGCCATCGTCCAAGCTGAACAATTCTGCCGGCGCTAAGAAGCAAGATCAGGCTGGAACCGGTAAGTCATCCCCTTAATCCTCAGTCTTTCACGTGCTGACTTTCAGTAGAGGCTCATATCCCAATCCCGACGCCCACTGGCTCCAAAGCTACGTTGATAGCGTCAATCGCTAGGAGGAGCGATGTGCTGATACGATGATGGGCATAGGGGCCCGGGGGATATAGGAGGTGGAGGCGAGTAGTAATGGTTGCGTGAATGAGACCTTGGATGAAGCAGAAGAGGAGTAGGGGTATATTCGAGGCACGAGCTCATGAAGATTCCGATGTCACTCATGTCACCGGTTGAAGAGTGCCTTGATGAGCTTCTAATCACCTCACAGCTCCGCTTAACCTAACGGAAAGCCTTAGACGGAAATCGGATTTGGACGGATCCGAGGGTAGACCTTGATACGTGTCGAAACCGCCAAGGATGAAATGCCTGATCACCACTCGTGAGTTTCCGCATGGTCTTAGCTGCAGTGATGAATGAACGAGAGCTGATATCCAAAGTTTCGACATCTACGTGATACATGTCAGCTGCCGCACTTATACATTCATACAGCTGCAACTTTACAAAGGTCAAAGCACGCCAGCTTGGTCCCAACCCCGCCGATCCGCTCAACGTCAAGGGCCGTCAGCAGGTCAGAGGTGACCTCGCGTACTAGAGCTTGCTATCTACCCGACAGAGAGGGCCGACAGGGTGAAACGTAAGCTGTCCAGCATTCTCAATCAATGGCTATGAAGCTGAGTTTTCAGGCTCGTACCGAAGAGGGCCGAACCGAGCGCCACCAAACCCCGCCCGCTCCCACTCGGCCCCCCAACCATCCCTCTTGGCCCACACAGAACATTCTTCGAACTTCGCCCACCCCACTCCTTCCACCCACTCCGCCGCCGGATCGTCTGGCAAATGGGCGAGGGCCATGTACAGGTCCAGCTTCCAATCAGGGGCACTACAGGAGACTAATCTCGGGCACTCATCCCTCTCTGACCGCCTTCGACTCTCCCCTACCTTCCTATCGGCACCTTCTAGCTCTGCGGTCGACGCGGTGTGCAACGATCACCTCCGGAAACTAGCGGCAGACACCCTCCGGGTTTACGCCGATAACCCCTCGGCAAAAACCCCCCTTACGGGCCGAAGAGGTGCGGTCATATTTGATCGCCCTCCGCGGTAAGATGCCTGATGCTATCGATCAGAAGGGCTTGGGGTATCACATCGAGGACGACATGGTCAAATACACCGAGACGAGCGCTGAGCCAAATGTGGAAAGTGGTGGGGAGAATGAAGCGATGAAGGGCATCATCGACCAGGAGGAGGCAGAGGCGAGCAAAGCGGCGGCTGGGGACATTGCCGACTTGAAGGAGGCAGAGGAGGAGGATATGGAGCTGGATGTAGGATGTCAAGTTCTAGCTTCAGAAGTGAGTCGGTTGTTGTGCGGAAAATCAATCGATGACGGGAAATTGGACGATGGCGGGAGATCATCGATGCTTGCAGCCAAAGCTTTAGCTGATCCTCAGATCGTCATCATCTATCGAGCCAGCGTCACTTTCCGCCTCGAACATAGCGTGACTGCTCTTGGCGCGAAGAGATCCCCTACTCGGATCAAACAGCTTGACGAGCTCATCCAACTTCGCGATAGGATGAGCTCCGAAGGTCTACTCGGTATATCCGGTCTGTCTCCTCACTACCATCGACCCTCGACTCGGCGGGCACCAAGAAACGGTTCTTGGACGTCGACGAAGGCGCAAATTCCTTTCGCTCCGTATCCGCCATCGAGAATCACGTCACCCGCGGCTTTGACGACGATGAGAACGAGCGGTACGCCATCTCACACTTTGGCAAATATGCCACGCCGGGCTTTGTGAGGAAGTCAATCGTCATTGGACGTCGGTGATATCCATCTCCGACTGCTTCAAGAAGCTCGTCGACCAAACCTACATGGAGAAGAGGGAGACAAACACATTATACCGGTTGTGGCCGTGTACGGCGTGCGGTCAGAGCGCAATCACCGACGAAAACGGGAAGACCTGCCCAATGCGCGACGATGACAATGACGATACGGGGTCCAGGGCCAACCCCGCACCGGAACTATCGGTCGATTCGATACGCTCATCAGCTTGCTGAGGAGCAGCACGTCCAGCGACTCGTTCCTGACCTCGACGCCCTTTTACTATCACTCGATTTGACGAGGATGCGCAGCAATCCCATCATCAGCGGAAACCTCAACCTGATTGGGGATCTCCCTTTCGTTGATTGTCACCGCCGAGACAATAAAGGCCTCCTCTACGTCGACGGTATCCGACTTCCGGTCGAGACGCCAGATATCATCGGGTATATCGATGTATCTAAGAATCATCCGCGAGTGCTTCTGGCCGCAGCTGGGCACCAGCTGCTGGCTATCTCACCCGGTATCGACGGAAATAACGCACTCCTGCCCCGTCCAGTCAATCCTCTCGCCCTATCCACACCTCTGTCGTCAGGCTCGGCTCTCCCCCCTCTCATCAAGGGCTTAAAGCTGAAGAATACCATCTTGCAGCTTGAATGTCGGTCCGAAATGCCCTGCTGGTGGGATGGTCTTCAAAGCTCAGTCGAGAAGCATCATCAGCACAAGTGCGAGACAAATGTGGCTGAAGCGGAAAGGTTGGCGGCAGTGGAGGGTTACGTGGTCACCAAAACAACAGTAGGTCTGCCAGGATTGAGTAAGCTGTAGATGCTGACTGTTTAGGCCAAATGTACTCACCAATTTCCCGAAGTCGGTGAAGCAAAGCTCAGAGCCCTAAAACCCCAAGCAAAGCCCGAAGATAGACGGGACGCCTCTCGACCAAAACGCTGGACCATCCGCTCCGTCATCCCCAAACGCAAACCCCCACGGGCAAGGTCGGCTACCTCACCATAGCCGATGCTTGCAAGTGGTACAGTTTGTCAATTACCCCACAATCCCAAGCCGTCCACATCGACATCAGCCTCGCCGAGGTATACATCGCTGATTCAGGCAGCGGGAAGGGACAATGCACTCAGAATGGCGATCTGGCAGGAGGGACGAGCGGTGTAGCCCGAACAATGTAAATAGTCATGCTGTTTCATGTATAAAGCTTTATATCCAGCTTGCTTTAAAACTCCCTCCTCGCACGGTCGTCCGGCATCATCCAAAATCCCGGATCATGTATACAACGCCATGATCTGTAGTGTATGCCATTCTCCTATAGAAGTCTCCCAAATACACACGCTGTCTAGCTCGATTTGATTGCAACCTAATATGTACAACCCGATTCCTCATCCTCTCAAACTACTTCTATTCAGAATCCTCCATCTCCAAAGGATCACCCTCAGAATAACCCTCAGAATCCTCCATCACCCAACCAGGATCATCCGGCGTTCCCAGACCTCCTCCCCTTGCAGCTGTACTCGCCTCACCCTTGCTACTACCCTCGCCGACGTCCTCCCTACCCCTTCCTGATCTCAGGCTCATTCTCCCCCCCGACTTCTCATCGACTTTCTTGAATATGCTGGGACCGCTGAAGTCAAGTTGTGTCTGACGTGTAGAATCGTTTGGGACTGTTTTCTCGGCCTTGCTGATATTCCCCTTCTTCTCCGCCTTGGACCCCTTCTGCCCTCCCATATCCAGCTTCCCTTGCCTCCTCTGCCCAGAGTCCCATTTTAGCATACCCCTTTTTAAGGTGGTCTCCGCCGAGCCTCCCCGCTGCTCGCCTCTTCCGCCAGTGTGTACCATGTTATCCCCGCGCGTTTTGTCATTCTTGTCATAGAACGTGTCGCCAGGCCACATAAAGCAGGCCAGAGACGTTGCTTGTACTCCGCCGGTAGGTCGTTGAAGGAATGGCAGCTGCCATAGACGCGATCACTCACCCCATCAATTCTGGTATAGATCCACACCAAAATACCCATCCCCATCGGCACGCTGCCCGACGGTGTCGGGGTTCCATCCGACCGCCTGCGATCGGTCAGCCTCCGTCTTCATACGTTCTACAAAAGCAACGTACCGCATAGTGTAGCTCGATGCGTTCACCGTCAATCAAGACTCTGGCGGCGGTCAGCCTCGATCTGGGTGTGGGACTTGAGATCTCCCGCGACAGAAAGGTTTCTGCGCCCAACAAGGTACTGGACATACCTGCAGTTTTTCAGATGCAGCCGGGCGATCAGCACCGATGAGCCTTGCGGCTATCCAAATATCCATGTGGGAAGACCTCATGTCCCTGGCTCCACCCTCGGCGAAATCCCCAGTCTTCTTCCAAAGTCACTGCCTCCACTTCCACCTCGTCACGAGCAAAATCATCACTCCATACATCCAACCTCTCATCGAGCGATATCGTAACGCCCTCCCCAAACCAGTCATGTTCTGGGGTTCCATCCATTATCCACCCGTCAATAAGCCAGCGCAGTATAGGGAGGAGCAGGGCCCAATTCCGACGAAAAAGTTCAATGACGATATTGGACGGGTGTTGGAGGATTCAGCGCCGGGGTCAATCATTGGGCCGAATGTGACGATGAAGCAGGTGGATTGGTTTAGTCTGACGAATGGTAGGCTCGACGCAAGCCCCACGCTTCGAGTCTGTTTCCCCGGCTTGCGTCGAGCCTAGACGAATGGGGCGGAAAGCTTTGACGGGGGACATTATTCGTATCAAGTGAGTTGAGTTGTGAGCTGGGCTGATTGATCAGGTGAATCTGGAAAAAGGCCATGATTGTGTTGAATCTGTTGGATGTCATCTGGGGAGAGGCCGAACGAGGAGGTGGGCTTGTATATACGTAGAGTCGCGAGTGTAGACATGTCAGGCTTTGTATTCAAGGGCAAGGCAAGATCGAGGAATGCGGGGCTCCACGTTTCCCGCTAGGGACGCGCTAAAAACACGCCCGCAGCAACTGCCTCCTTCATCCATCATGATCTCACTCGCGGCCAGCTTCAGGAAGCTCGGCCTACGGGCGGGCATGACGTCTCTCTTGATCGTCATAGTCTCGTCAATATTCTGGTACTCGAACGCGTCAGATTTTTCTTCCAGTCATTGTATATCTACGCCATCTAGCCCAGGAACCGAGCTCTGTGTCGGTAGGACCGCGGAAATTCGGGCCATTCTATCGGGGTTGCGACTCGACCACCCTATTGGCAAACGTTGCTAGAGCTCGGCTAAGACCCGACGGAGCATCTCGCCATATCAACACTGAGGATCTAGGAGAATACGTGATGTACCAAGATTTCAAACCCTCATTCGATTTCGACACCTGTCCCCCACTACACATCTTCAATTCGGATGAAGCTTGCGACTTGCTGAGCGCCTATGGCGGACTTATACTCAGCGGTGACTCTTTCACCAGGCATGTGATGAATGCTCTCTTCATCATTTTATCAGGGCGTAATGATGGAGCTGTAAGAGATGATAAGAAGGGGTGTCGGGGTGAAAAGACATTTATCGATCTGTAAGTAGGGCTGGCGGCTGAGCTGACAGCAGGGCCGTCCATTGTCGACTACTGGTACATATGAGCTCAGAGGAAGTGCCGGAGCTGTGCGGCGGAAACGTGTTTATTCGGTTAGACGAAATGTAAGTCAGCCTCGGATCTCAGCTGACGGTCAGTCATACACTGCGGGAAGAATCACTCAACACTGCCATTTGGCACGACCTCTTGGCGGCTGCTCCACCTTCAGCAAAATCTCCCATCTTCTTCTCCAGCCACGGCATCCACCTCGGACTCAATAAGAATATAATCCTCTCGGCGTACATTAGACCTCTCATAAATCGATATCGGAACATCCTGCCCAAACCAGTTATGCTCTGGGGTTCCATCCATTACCCACCCGCCAACAAGCCAGTGCAGTGGAGGGAGGAGCAGGGTCCGGTACCCACCAAGAACTTCAACGACGATATCGGGCGGGGTTTGGAAGAATATCCGGGATCGATAATAGGAGCGAACGCGACGATGAAGCAGCTGGATTGGTACAGTATGACCAATGGAGCGGAGAGTGCCGATGGAGGGCATTATGCGTATCAAGTGAGTTGTTACAGTGGGTGAGCTGACTGAAGGTGAATTTGGAAAAGGCCCAAATATTGCTGAACGTGTTGGACGTTGTTTGGGAAGAGGCCAGATTAGGAGGTGGACTGTTGGAGATATGACGTCGGTTGGGTATATGTCAGCCGGCGTGCTGTCTTTAGCTAGGGTAGATATCTGTAGTGCATAGAATCATTTGTCAAATTATATTCATCAAAGACCATCCCTTCCGTATCCTATTTTCACGACGAGAAGGAGCGCTCGGGCGGTGCTAAGTCGTCGGTCCACTGGATGTTCTCCGACGAACCTGTAGGTAATTTTTTCGGGCACAGCTGTAAAGACGGCCGCAGTCATCTGATGGTCGGTAGCCCGGGAGTTGATGCTTGAGTATGCCGGCGTGGGATGAGCCGATCGTAATTGAGTATCACGACTTTGTCGCTGGTCCGTAGAAAACCAAAACGGGCTGATGCCCGTGATTGGTCTAGCATCTTTGCCACCTTTATGCTGAGAAATTTGAGTGGAGGGAAGACAGTTTGGCGCATGCGGAGGGATTTGTTCAGTCCCACATCGAGCCCGGGCATGGTGAGATCGGAGAGGTAGGTGGGATGGCTGATTTGGCGCAGACGGCGGTTGTGGGATGTGGAGTGGTGAGGAAACCGAGCAATCCGCTGAGTGACTCGTTCGAGTTCTGACCCGGTGCGAGGATGAATAGTCTATGCTCTTATCGGAAGTTCGGACTCGCTCAGATCCGGTACTGGCTAGCGCTGAATCGGGGGTTTGGTCCAGTAGACGCCAATGAACTGGACGGAGACATGAGTGCAAGTCAGCAAGGCTATTGACGTGACTCACCTATCCAGTGGTTGGTGATGCAATGACTACTGTCGCTGTATTTATCGAGATTAGAGATGGCGGCTGACGAGAGATTGTGGTAGCCTGCTACGGACACGCGGAATTCGGGGAGTGCTGTATGGAATTCCTCAAAACTGGTGCCGATGGTGTATATGTCGTGCTCGAGGCGGAAAGCGACCGTCGATCGTATACGGGCGGACTCTTTGACTTTGAGCTGAAAGAGTCAGCACGTGTCTGGCATCGCTGATAGGGTAGACATACCTCGGTGACCAGAATGTCTCCACCTCCCGCCAGGTCCAGCTCCACGTCTTCCGCCTGCACTGAAACCAGCCCTTCTTCGTCCGCCTCCTCCACTCCACCCTCTTCGTCTATCGCCCGCCTCAGCACCACGTCCGCTGCCCTCCTCGGTGCATTCAGCAAGATGTACGCCTTCAACAGTACAGCAAGCTGTACGTTGAGGCCGCTGAGCGTGATGGCTTCCTTGACCTTGCCTCGCAGCAGGATGAGAAGTTTTCGGGTGGCGTCGCCGGTCGGGTCGCCCGACGGCATTTCTACCTTTTGTAGAGAGTCGTAGGCGGTCTCTTCGGCAAGCACAGCAATGGCTCTGATGGCGATCAGGACCGAATCCAGCTTCGCGGAGATCGTCCTGTCGTACTTGAGGATCCCAGCGTGGAAGTTGGGAACCATGATTGACCATCCACGATCGTGGCTGGGACCGTAAAACACAAGCACTGGCTTGCCAACAAGCTTGTGCCAGGCTTAACACGAGGAGTCGTCGAATCTGAGTCTGAGGAAGGAGGGGTGGACGATCTGGAGAAGGTCGGTCCCGGTGCAATCCGACCTGTTGTAGTTGATACCGAGGAATCGGTCTTGCATCTCCCGGACGGTCGGATCACCGCCGAACACCAGTCCCGCCATACCATCACATAGCAGAGTCGCCACTCTGCTATCGTGCACCCTCAGCACGACTGGCTTGACGGTAAGGAGGAGGCGGGCGAAGAGGATAAGGTTCAGCCACAACGACGACAATGACGTCGTTGAGGTGAAGAGGTCGAAGGTGGACCCATGCAGCTCTGCCGAAGTGATGTCGCCCGCCATACACGCCAGTTGGCGGTGCTGGTCGGGCGGTGATTGCCTCTACGGTGATGTCACTTGCGACCGTCGCCGACAACACTGGAGCGCCCAGTGTCGTCAGCCGCCGGGCGCAAGCGAACGTCTTCACCGTCGCCTTGATTGCTGATGACGACATCTGGTGAACTGACGGCTTCGGATCGGATTGGGCGATCCGGATGGTGTCCGTCATCACCAGACGGAGCCGGTCGTTCAGTGCGTCGTCGACGCGCTGATTGGTCTTCGCCGACAGGAATGTTGGGTGCCCTTGGCATTTGCCTAGGGCATGGTGGTGGGGGGAGATGTAGTCGTAAACACCGCCGGGTGCGGAGTTGAGGCCTAGGGGGGTCACCGACTACTGAGATGGGGAGGTGGGATGTAGAAATGGCTGAGGTGACCACTGAAGTGGAAGGTCATGCGCGGGATTTCGTGGTGTCGTGCTACTTGTAGGCACTGAGATGTGTCCTGGTGTATCAGTATCTTCCATGTCATGGTGTGACCTTCCTTGTGACAGTGGTGTCGTGAAATGTCGTGAAGAAGATAGCGAGGTGGGGCAGTGGAAGGAAAGAGGAGGTACCCTGTGAAGTGTGAATGCGGGTAAAGTACCATGCAATATAGGGCAATATGCCGTAGGTATTGAGTGAGGGACGGTAGTCGGGATGAGGAGAGGGATTGTTGAGAATGTATGAGGAAAGGAAGATGTATGGATACTGGGAGATTCTTGAAAATAAATGTAATGGTAGAAAAATAACGATGCTCACGCTTACCAGAGGTAAGATGTGAGACAGGTAGTGCTGTGGAATGATAGAGGTTGTAGTATTGCAGGTGGGGTGGAGAAATGAATGTTCATTTGGAGAGGGCGGGAGAGGGAGCAGAGAGGGATGGGGGAAGGGAGAAAAAAGCGATGTGAGTGGGTATGTTGGTATCGGAGTAGGAGAAAGATAGAAAGCCAAAGAGAAGAAGGAAGTAGAGAAGGAAGGAGACGGAGGGAGGAAGGAAAGAAGAGAAGGGGGGAGGAAGGAGGGTGAAGGGTGAAGGGGAAGGAGAGGGGAGAAGAGGACGATGGTTGAGTGATAATTGATGAAGACGATCGTTGAGGTGAAGAGATTGCAAGCGGTGCCACGCAAGGTTGCCGACGATGAGTCTGTTGTCATGAATGTCGAATGGTGTGTATACAAAGGTGACGATGGGATTGGACTTGGTACAGTGATTGAACTTACCAATGTGAACGACGTGATTGATCACTGGTGGGTGTGTAGCATAGGTAGTGAGGGTGAAAGAAGATGTGGTGGTCATTGAGAGATCATCTTACTAGATGAGTTAGAGGGAGCTGGAATATGTTTAGGACAACGATAGAGCGTGTAAATTGCGGGTGTAAGAAGGAGAGGAGTGCGGGGTTGTGGATGAAGCTGATTGGGGGAGAGAGAGGAAGGTCGTAGAAGAGCAGTTATGTGTGGGGGATCAGAGGGTGAACTCACGGGACTTAACACGTAGATGTGTCATGGATAGTAAGTGGTGGAGATAGTGTACGTAGGGAGTGAAATAGTAGCGAGTCTGGAATGGGAACAATGGTAGGTGAGAAATGTGTAGTTGTGGAATTGATGTTACTTGGTGGTGGGAAAGGGAGACATGAGAGGAAGAATGTATGTCGGAGGGAGGACGGAGGTGGAGGGGAAGGAAGGGAGTGGTTCTTTATGCTGGTCAGGGGGCACTGCTGCGGCGGCGCTATCGGGATAGGCCGCCTCCTTTCGGCGCTAGTGCCATTCTACCCTGAATGGCCGTTTTCACGGCCACCTATCACATTCCTGCTAATGTTCACGAGATTGATATGCATATGTATGGGGGATTGGCTGGTAGTATTCCATTTCGTCACGACCTTTGAGTGGCTGGGGAGGGAAGACGAAGGCGGGGGGAAGAGAGAAGAGGTATAGAAGGAGGGGAATGATAAAGAAAGGAAAAGAAGATGATGGACAGATGGCCGAGCGGTCCAAGGCGTTCGACTCAAGACACACGTAATCTTTGGACAACAGTCCGTTTTCGAATCATTAATTTGGCAGGGGTTCGAATCCCCTTCTGTTCAATACAACTTTTGGGGGAAGGAAGGGAGAAACAGTCACCCAATCCCAGACCGTATTTTTTAAGGAATGAAGGGTGTGGCGGAAGTTCCCGGCGCTTCTCACTCTTTTCTCCGCCCCGACAGCCTGTTAGGGGTAGGGAGGTCGGGATGGAGGCTTCTGGGCAGGCTCCTAGGCCACAGGTTTCATCGCTGATGCGATTATGGCAATCTGGAGGGGAAGGACGCATGGGGGCAGCAGGGTTTCTCTTCTAGGGGGTTCAATTCGAAAGCCTGGGTATTCCTTGACCACCGGGAGATAGCGCAGTGTCATAGCTACACAATGCCCCTTTCAGTCGCGTTAATCATGTATGTTTGTGCATGACCAACCTCTTGACTCCGATTTTCATGTCATTGCTGGATAAATTTGTTTTCGGCTATATCCGATTTTCCGAAAACCGACCGCCACACCGACCGCCACATTGCATCAGTCTGACGTTTCGCTGTGCACTGTCAGGCCGCTTGACTCATGACTGGCCGATGTAGTGCATTCTATGTATAACATCTTGATGGCAGTATGGTCTCCCTCTACTCCAACCCCGATCCCTTTCGTGCTTTTCAAAGACGGCTGCTCACATGACGCCCTGCCCGGGTGTCGAATCAGGCCCCCTATCCGCAGGCATTCTCGATTAGTGCTTGTAATGATTCTGTCACCACCAATGAGACTCTTGAGCTGTAGGACGATGGAGGAAGATGAGCAAAGCTTATCGCATGTGATTTGTGTCGCCACTTCCCCACAGAAGTCACGTGCTCGCGATGAAACTCCGACGGCGGACGGCATCAAAAATGGCCCCTTTTAGAAGGCGCATCACGACTGCTTGACTGCAGCATTGCCTTCAGTCTTTACATTACCGTCATGTTGCAGTCCCTGGTAGATCACACAAGGGGCGTCTTCACCACAGATAACGGAGACCCCGTGAAAATCTGGATCGACCCTTCACTTCCCTCATATTCGGACCTCTATCCCCTCCTCCAAGCGCATCATGCGGAAATCTCCATCCGACATGGCGATATTGAAACGCGCTACATCATCTTGGCCCCCTCGTCAATGAAGATCTACGATAGATACTGCCATCCATCATGGCTGCCAAAATGCGGTAAACACCGATATCAGCGTTTACTCCAGGCGAAAGGGGTGGATGAGTGGAGACATAAGGTGTTGTTGACGGATAGTTGGCCGGAGCGGTGTGTAGAAGCAGGAAGAATTTTGGGTGAGGATGATGATTGGGGAGGATGCAGGAAGGGAGGGTGAGTTACGAACCGAGCAGCGCTGATTCAGTCCGCCTGTACTCACAGTGCGACCTAAATTACCCTCGGTCAGATCAGAACTTGTCGCTCGCTTGGTCGCCGAAGTTGCACCAACCTCAAGGATCCATGTTCTACCTCCCGCAGCGCGGTCTGTTACTGTTCCCAATGAGGCACAGCCCTCGCCAACACTTGCCACTCAGAACGACCAGTCTGCGCCATCCGCCGGGACACAACCATCACCTGTTGTCGGCCCCACGGATCACCGCGAAGCGACAAATTCTCCTAGACCTTCAATACGGGAGGCTTCCCAAGACAGCATTGGTCCCTCGCGCCGATCTCGTCCCTCTCGTGCGCGCTCTGGCCCGATGGGGACTGTGGCTCGAAAATCCGAAAAAGAACTTGAAGCTATCTTTAGCGAGGTCATTCCGGACTACCTCAGCGGGCGGAAAACGGTTCATCAAATAGGCGAAGAGCTCGCAGAAAAGGTGAGCGCCCTAGCAACTGAGCTGACTACAGTATCAAACGTATACAGCCTCCACTTGGATTGTGCAATTTGCCACCATTCGCAATCGCAGGGGCCGATTCGCCAACCGAGCAGATATGGCGCTGGATGAACTCTGCGCGATGCACCTCCTCCCCCACGTGGAGCCTCTTTCCGACAGCCCTCAGTCCAAGATGAGGAAGATATCATTCGCAATACGCACCCGTTGAGTCTTGTAAATGGGCGACATTATCAAAATGTCACACGGCGACTGGCGCTTGATGTGAGTGAATGTACTTCCATGCTGATTAGAATCCGAGCCATAACGAAGAAGGATGGACCAGGGCATACCTCGATTGGAGGAATGTAGCGGGGAAGTACAAATACTCCGATAGTGTCAGTTATGAACAATACACCGGTATCTTCGCAACATACTTGCCAATGATCAGGCGTGGAGCATCTTTGAACGAAGTATGCAACCGTCTAGTGAGAGAAGTAAGTCACTGAGCGAATTCGCTAATACCAGCGTCCTACTGTCAACAACTCAGCTGCAGAATGGAATGTCCTCTTCGGGAATTGGTTACGAACCTGTCCGATATCAAACCGACCGGATACACCCCCTCTACCTGCTGCACGAGCTCCAATTTCCGCGGGCTTACCAGACAGACCGGCTACACCTCCGGTAGCAGCGAAGATATGGACCAAGGGGGAATTGGCAAAGATCTTTAAAGACGAGTTCGATGGACCTGGCTGGCAGCCTCATGAAGTAGCGAAGGCTCTTGAACATTCTGTGAGTCCCACCGATGGCCCGACTGATGACAGACCGGAATAAGTAAACGCAGTTTGAGCAGATGGTATTTCAATTGGAAAGCAGACCAGCCGCCTTTCCACAACATCCGGCAAGAAGTTAGGTATTCCAAAACAGGACCCGAAGTTCCCGCCGAAGCCACTCCTCCACCCACTGTCCCTTCCCAACGCCCGAGCGAGTCTTCAGGTCGACCCCCTTACAACCCAACAAAGGCATTCACAGCGGAGGAGGAGGCACAGATGGCGGTGTACATTGCGGGCAAATGTCCAACAAAATTTGTCGAGCCAATTGAAGAGGACTGGGAGGAGTTCGCAAGAGAAGTGAGTAGTCCTGAAGCTGGGCTGACTTAGAATCCTGGACGACCCATTACAGATTGGGTAGAGCATCATCAGCGATATCGAGCAAAAATTAACGATTGGGTGGTCAAGCTGGGCGGGACGGTCCCTGGGCGTCGCGCCAATGCGAGGCAGAGGACAGTCAGGAGGGCGGATTCGGATGACGAGATCGAATTAGTGCAGGAGAAGAGGAAGGAATGGAAGCCTGAAGACGCTGAGGTGTTTGAGGTGATGAGTGATTAGATGTGGAGAGTAGTTTTTTGTTGCGCCAATTTGTATGTATCTTGGATTTTGTTAAGTACGACTGTAGGAGGCGACGGAGTGCACCCCCCGCGAACATGTCGATGGAGTCGTTGTAGTGCCAGCACATCCGGGAAGGCACCAACAGCGATCATCGATCCATCCTTCGGCCTCGGCCGAATGAACCAAAATGTCAACACCAGTTCCTGCTTCTTACTTCAACCAGTATGACCGCCCAGGGCGAAAGTCTGCTCACAGCGGCCGTTGAGCCCATGAAAGTATGGCTTGACCCTACCTTGCCCTCTCCACGCGATTTAATCACCCGCATAACAACACACGGCGCCGAAATCTCTCTCGACCACAACGATCCCTCAACATCCATCCTTGTCCTTCACCCGTCCTCTGTTGACATATTCAACGAGTACTGCCACACAGCGTGGCTACGTCAACCCGGACGGTTGCGATATCAGCGGCTCCTGCGAGCTGGAGGTGTAGAAGAGTGGAAAAGAAAGGTGATTGTGACGGATGATTGGCCGAAGTTGTTGGACACTGGGCAGGTATTGGAGGAGGATGATTGGGCCGGGTGTCGCAAGGGCGGGTGAGTTATATTTTCCTAGCGAATATCTCTATAGCCTCTCAAGGCTCGTCGAGAAGCGGAGGAGTGATGCTTGTGGTATTTCGGACGGCTAGAGGCAATCTACAGTAACGCTGCTTAGGCCTCCCTTCACCTCCTCATCACAGATCTGGTCTGGAAACGTGAAGGACCGTGTACAGATCAACTCTCAGTGCTGACAGCCAGTCCACCGGTGGATCCATCGTTACAACCTCGGCCCGCTCGACCGCGAATGCCCCCAGCCCAAGCCCCAGTCCAAATCCAAGCCCAAGCCCAAGCCCAGCCACCCACCCCACCCCAACCTGACTCTCATCACTCGACCCCCGAGCCAGCCGCACCCGCGCCTCAAGCCTCGAAGCCTACACGGTGGCAGCTGGTCGGGCAGACTCCTCCTCAAATACTCCACGGGCTTAGTTTCTACATCACCAAGGGCCGACTAGGGCGAAAGCATACCATAACATACATAAGAGTGAGTGTTTCTTAAGATCCAGCTGATGTCAGTCAAGCGGCGGCAAAGTAGTGTCCAACGTGCAAAACGCGACACACGTACTCGCATCAACAGCCATACTCGCTGCGGCGCAGGAAACATCCATCATGATCGGCTCGGAAGGCGCTGAACAAGCCTGGTTTGTCGGATTTGACTGGATTGAGAATAGCTGGGAGAAGGGACAGCTGGAGAGGGAAAGCGATCTTGTCTGGGGAGGAGGTATACCAAAGCAGATGACTGCACCATTGGACGAACCCCTGTCGTCTTGGTTGACGCCTGCTGCGCTAGGCCCGATCTTTACCGAAGTTCACAAGGCGAGATCAAAAGGTCGAAGTCGTTTCCAACTTGCAAAGGAGCTTGCAGATCAGGTATGTCCCAGGGGAGCTCGGCTGACGCTAGTATGAAGGTGTATACCGCAGTAGAACCTTTGAGACGCTGTACGAGCAATGGCGGAATGGCATGGGTTGTTTTGCTTCCTCCGATGAGAGCGAAACGTCGCCCGCGCCAGACCTCGAGAAGGTGCTCAGAGAGGCTCACTTATTGAGTTTCCTGCCAAGTGCCGAGAAAATACCCAAATACTTGAACATGATCGTAAGTACACTACCTGCCAAGCTAATTGTAGAATCCGCAGTATTCGGAGCAGGTCTGGTCGACCATATACAAGACCTGGCTAGACTTCTCCGCTCCGTTCCAACTGAACCCTGCCGATGTCAACTACGGAAACTACATCTCCTCATTCCCATCTTACATGCCGAAGATCAAGCGGGGCGTCTCACTAGTTGACATCTCTCGGCGCATGGCAGAAAAGGTGAGCCCAAACTGAACTTCGCTTACTTCAGTACGGCCCTTCCGGTCCTACCGCTTCAGACTTCCACGTCTACTTTGGAAATTGGCTACGCAGAGGCGATATCCCACCAGAACCTATAGCGCCAGCCCCGGCGCCAGGCCCGCCTGCGGGGCGCACAACGAGAAACGAGCTGGCAAGGATGTTTAAGGCGGATTTCGATTCCGAAAGTGTCCCTTCGAGTCAAGTGGCTGCAGCTTTGATCGGAAAGGTATGCCTTGTCCCTTCACGGCTGACAATAGACGTCCTTCAGTGCCAATACGATCGTACTCTATTTCGACGCTTGGCGAGCACACGAAGGTGTCTTTACGAGTGTCAAGGCTGAGATGGCATACACTGGGGGTGTAGGACCTGTGCACAAGCCCAGGGAATCAACGGAGGAGAGAAATACAGCCAAGCGGGCAAGAGCCGTATCGGGTTTGGTATCTGCGCTGGAGGAGGAGAAAAGCAATGACAAGCGGGCGAGAAAAACTTGATCGCGGATCGCAATGAGGTGAGTACAGCGCCGATGACTCGCTGACTTCAGCCAATATATGCCTCTAGCTCTCACGTAGCCAACCACCGACCAACTTACGCGGGTCATTGACGGGATCTCTGCCCTCAAACCCCTTGCAAGTTGCCCCTCAGCGACGGGCACACTGCACGGTGAAGCCAGGGTCAGGCGTACTGGACCGGAGTGCAAAATCAGTGCTTGTTACACATCCCGCCCAGGGTCCATAGTAACCATCCGCAGCGTACCGAGCCGATGCATGAGTGATGGTGATTGCTACAGATTCCTCTTCTTTTCCTCGCGCCAGTCCTCACAACGATCCACCCATCCCCGCACCAGCCGCCATACGCTCTTTGCCCACCCGCGCAACGTAAGACTTTGACACCTGATCAAAAGCTGCCATGTAGAGGTTCATACATCTTCCGAGGCATTGCTGCGGGTCAGCTATGGCCAGGATTACTTGACTATCGCCAAGGGAACATACCTCTTCTGAAGATGTCAATGATGATGATGGCGTCTTGATACATTTCTCAAAGCACTACAGATTAGCTTTAATATAGCCTAGTCTTACATTCTCATTCATCTTTGTAATCAACTGTTGAGCATTCGCCATTGCCAACTATCCCATCAGCACTATCTCCACGAGGTACAGAAAACATACCTCTTGTTGGATCTGCTGCTTCATTTGCTCCTTCCGGGCATTCATGTCTGTCAATCAGCCAAAAGTTTCCACAGCCCCATTCCAAGCTCACCGGTCGATCCACCCGCTCCCGAGCTGCTGGCGTTGCTAAAGAATGAAGACATGTTGTATGGTGAGAATGTATGATGTCAAGAGGAGGATGAACTTTTTGGGTGGCGGAACCAATCCGGTGGAGGCAACATCTTCTATCGATGATACATCCATCTATGATGAGCCGTCAGCCCTACCGCCTAGCCCTCAGGGCCCTCTCCCGTCCCCTAGCTCCTCATGCTGCGCTCCAACGGCCCCTCCGATTCGCATCATCGGTCCCGTCCCCTCGCTCATCCCTTCCCCCCATGCCCCCCGATATGCCCCGGGAGAACTATGCCGAGCCAACCCTCTACACCCTCTCTTACCTCTCCCGCATCATCCGCTTGCTCCTCTACTCTGCCCTTGGAATATCCGGCGCGGGTCTGATCGGGTTCGAGGGTCTACACCTATACATCGAACATCGCCTAATGGCCACTCCCTCCGGTCCGCCAGAGGATGAATATGGATGGTCGACCGAGAATGTCTCTTGGACAGGTCGGAATGGAGGAACGGACCCCCGTCTGGGTTGGAAAGCGCGACATGCACTAAGAGGCGCGTGGATATGTCAAGAATGGGGAGCAGGAGGTCCAGCGGGGAGTATCGGCCGCAGTATCCATCCTGGACCTCGGTCAGGAACGGGAGTGGAGGTGAATAAGGTGGATAGGGGTTATGAGCTTGCGGAGGAGTATATCGATCTGGCAATTGGCGAGGCGGAAAAGAGGGGGATAGTATTCCCTGGTCAAGGCAAGGCGGATCAGACGGCGGTGGATTTGCTCTTGCTCAAAGCTGGCGTGTTGGAGAGATTGGCCACAGAGCAGAGTCTTCTACAGGCCAAGAGGGTCTATCAGGACGTACTGGATAGTCTGCCAGAGACGGAAGTGGCGAGGAATGTGAAGCTGTCTGGGAAGATTGGGGATTTGGCACAGAGGACAGGAGGGGATGGGAAGGGTTGGTGGGCTGCCGGATTACAGCGTGCGGGGATACAACTACCCTCTGAAACCAAAGAGGGTTGGTTTGCAAAGACCGATACTCCACCTACATCAATCACACTCCCTCCCCCTGTGCTACGCGCTGTGATCGGTCTACTCATTTCGACCGAAGCAAACCTTGCGACTTCAGCGCAATACGCCGAATCTGCTAAAATCCAATCATACGCCTTATCACTTCTACCTCCACCTTCATCCTCCCTCGATCCCTCAGCGGCCTTACAAGATATATGGCTATCCCATCGAAAAGCCCTCATCACTCTTCATTCCGCTTCCGTCTCACACGCTCGTAAACTCCCAGACGCAGCGATTGAATCATCTACCGCTGCTGCCGCGCTCATCGAAACTGTCATTCCTCGAATTCCCTCCCCACCCATCTCTAGCTCCCTAAACCCCTCGGCCAAACTCCTAGCGCGCGATGCACAATCCCTCGCGGCCGAGGCGAACTTTACGCGTGGCGTCTTGCTTGAGAGAAAGGCGGATTTGGAGACAGCCGGAGAGTGCTTTGAACGGGCGATGGGTCATGCCGGTGAGAGGGGAGCAGAATGGGATAGGTACTGGAAGGCATTTGCTAGAGTTAGAGAAAAGCTAGAGAAGCAGAGGGGTGTAGCGTAAATTAGACATTAGCTATACTCGAGATTGACAGCCTTTGATCAACATGACGGGGAACATCAAAGGATTCGATCAGACACAGGGGATTGAGGTCTTGAGGTACTGCATGGTGGTCGGGCGATTGTACACTGGGTGACCGAATGACAACATCAAATGCTACACAAATACATCAGTGCGCTTTACTTACTCCACCTCGTCCTCGCTTTAGATGTACATGTTCGAACGATCAATGAAAGCCCGCCCGTGCCGGTAGTGACGGTGGCTGCAACTGTGACAGTCACCGCTAGCCCTACCCAATGTAAGCGTCACTCAAGAACACAGCTGACCCACAGGCCCGCCTGGCCCATCTCCGGTTGCCCCGCCTCCGAACGCACCGGGTGCGGGAGATCCACATGTTGCCGTTCAGCCAGTAGTCACTCCCTCAGCTAGCGGAGTAACATCCGCCCTCGCTACTACCAGTCTGTCAAGCTCATCCATTGTCAACACCCCTGCGTCAGAGGCCTCACCTACAGTATCCTCCACCACCAAAGTCATCGGCATCGCCATTCGCCCCGGCATCACCATTGCCGATTTTGAAGAGTACAATAAAGACACACCTGAGGCTGTACCTAGCCCAGCCGTGTTTGGCCCAGTGTCCGCCGAGACCAAGAAGCAGTATCCTGTAAGAGTGGCGGCAAACGGCACCATCATCGACGCGCGCAGACTGAACTTATCGTGGCGAGATGGTCAATCTATCCAAACGCAGAATGTAAGTCTGCCCGTATGACCGCGCTGATATCCAGTGCGGAGTTGAAGGTAAACCGGGGACATCCGAATGTACGATGGTTCTTTCAGTTCCTGCAGCCGGCGCGTCAGTCACCTGGGCCATGTCACCAAACCCCTGTGGCGATTTCAACCTAAATTGTAAACCTGTACAGTCTGCCCCGCCCAAGATCAGCCTCGTTATCGATCCCAAAATCAATCTGGTCAATTTCGCCCATTACAATCAGTCCACTGGTATTGCCAGTCCTGCTGCAAACCACCAGAGCCCGAATGGCCAACCATACATTATGGCCCTTCAAGGATTAGGACCGCCGCAAGGGTCGACAACTGCAGACGTGGTGTGTAATATCGAGTACAAGGAGGGCACAGGTGAAGTGAAGAAACAAAGCGTGAGTTGTGTTGTCACGATCCGGGCCTAATTCCCAGTGTAAATTGATCCGAAGTGTCAAAGACGTCGAGCAAAAAGCCGACGCAATCTTTGTGCTCCAAGCGGTGGCTGGCGCGGATCATATACCAATCAAAGATAGCGCTGGAGTGACCGTCGTGTGTGTGAATGGCGAAATCTCAAGGTAGGACGTCGTGGTGGATCGTTGAATCCTGTAAATTAGGTAGAACGCCCAAGGTGAGAGATTCTGTAGGTCGAAATTAGTCCAGACGTAATTCCCGTGGCAAGGCGAATCTGCTATGCCCAATCCATGCGCATCATCCTATCCCTATGAACTCTCCGACTTGCGCGCCTCCCGGATCGCCTTGTTGGTACCGTTGGAAGCGAATCGGGCGTTACGACGGAACTGAGGATTAGCACAATTCCGGTATAATTTTGGCCCGGTCTGCGTTCCCCTCATCCCGTCCATGTCTTCTCACACGAGCCACCTTCTCTCCCCGTCCAACTGTACTCCTTTTCCATCCAGCATTGCCCCAGCCAAAATTTCGCCAGCATTTCCGCTTCTCCGCTATCGGACGTCCATTTCCCTGCTGAGACTCCACCTCTGCCGCCTAGCCCAGGAATCTCCCAACTATCCCATCTTCTGCTTTAGATGAAAGCTCACCTTGGGGTCAACACCCTTCATCGAGGGGTGACGAGCGGAGGCAACACGCTTGATGCCGTTCCTGTGCGCTGAAGAATCAGCATTTCCCCCTGTGTCCACTTCTCGAAAGACGCACCCTTCTTGTTCTGGTTGTGGTTGGTGTGGTTCTTGGACTTGGACATCGCGACGCTGTCTAGTCAGTAAAGTTCTTCGAGCCGGCGGTTCGTCCTGAATCCCTCCATATCCATCTCCTCCAAATTTCGAGCAATTCCATCCCATCTTTTCCGTGCACATTCCGTCGATTCTACGCTTTCCTGGCGCACCAACAACGGCGAAGATAGCTTACGTGGATGTGTTTTGTGTAGATGAAGGCTAGAGAAGAGATCCACAAGCTTGAATTGAAGGAATTTCGGAGCGGGCGCCGCGGGAATTTCGAGTGTGGCACTTTGGCCACGATCTGACGTGGCATATTGAGCTGAACGGGTGGCGGTATCACACCAGTACTAAGCCTCTCTGCCCGCCTCTCAGCGCCCATGCATGATATCTTGGGCCTGGAAACCGACGGGAAGCGACCCATAAAGAATCGTATGCATCCAACACTGCTGCAAGGGCAAATTGCAGCACCAATCCACCCACCAAACCCACTAAAGAGGCAAATCCGGGGCAGTTCCGGGGCATTTGGGCCCCGGGGGTTTCCACTTCCCTTCAACAACCATGATTCTCTGTTGACACTATACGTTATGCTCGCAGCCAATAGCCCATCCTTCTTCTCAAGGCTGAATGTAGAGCGCTCAAAATCATACGATACAGGATCAGCAGACAATTCCGACACCGAAGCAGAAAGCAGCGAGGCAGGCGTCAGGCGGGCAGCGTCCCTCCGCGTTCCGTCCTCTCGCCGGCATGTCGACAGCGTGTCCTTCACTGCTGCCGGGGCGAATCTGTCCCCGAACCTACCTCTCGCCTCGCGGCATGCTTTATTCAGCCACCACAGAGTGGTCTCTTCCCCTGCCCCTGCTCCCATCCCCATCTCGCCGACCCCACCTTCACCTACCCTATCCAACTCATCCTCGGCCTTCTCACCAGCCTCGGCGTTTCTATCCCGCTTCTCGTCAAACGCCTCCCTGCGTCCTGCGTCATCATCCTCCACGCCAGACGGTCCCGGCGCGACCATCCTAGGCTATACCCTAGGCAAAGTCCTGGGCAGAGGCGGTTTCTCCGTAGTCCGCCTGGCGACCAACGTGCGAGGCGAGCAATTCGCATGCAAGATTGTCAAGCGGGATGATTTGTCTGATCGCTCGGGGTCACTGGAGAAGTTCCAAGAGGAAATACGGATTCTACAATCTTTACCCCGCCATCCATCCCTTCTCCCCCTGCTCGAGTTGGAACGCACAGACTACGCCACTTTTCTCATCACTCCCGCGCATCTCGGCGGTACCCTGCTGGACGTGCTCAGACGGGAAGGCGGGTCAGACAGGACAGCGAGGAAATGGTTTCCTGGTGTGGTTGAAGCCGTAGCGGCGATGCACGAGGGATATGACGGATTCAAGGGAGGGATGGTTCATGGGGATCTCAAATTGGACAATTTTCTCGTCGACAACGAAGGCAAAGTCGTTGCGTGCGATTTTTACATGGCTCAAATCGTCGACCCCACTCCCATCCCCCCACCTCGTCGACCGCGCGCTCGAGCTACCCTCCCTGCACAACTCGAACCGATCGGTCTACCCTCACACTATCCCTCTGCATCCCTACCCTACGCTCCACCCGAACTGCTCTCCCACCCACCACAACCTCCCTCACTCGCACAGGACATCTGGGCACTCGGCGTCGTACTCTACGCCTTCCTCACTGGCAAACTCCCCTTTGTCGACGCGTTCGATCCACGCCTCCAAATGAAGATCCTTCGAGGTCAATGGGACGTTCCAGAGCATCTGGGCAAGGAGTGGTTGGAGGTTCTGCAAGGGTGTCTAGATGGAGACAGGTGTACCCGCTGGACTATTGACAGGGTGAAGAATAGTGATGCGGTCATTGGGTGGAAGGAGGTCAAGCAGAGAAGTCGGAGTCGGAGTAGGCGGAGGGTGGACGAATGGGCAGATCCACTCACCAGTCGTCCAAGGGACGCAAGGAGCGCTTCCAGGGGTGATAACAGGGGCGGGGCACGACCGTCCAGATCGGGCAGTTCGTCCAGACTCGAACCGGACGAAGTCGGATTTGATCATCTCCACGTTCGGGGTAGATCCCCTCAGATCACACCCGGCCTATCCTTCGCTAGGGAATCAAGACCTACCTCTACAATCAGAACACCCTCCGCGAACAGGGATCAGCCGAGATCGCGATCGAGAGGTCGACCCATCCCATCCCTCGCACCTAGTCCTAGCGCTATCGCGCACAGTCCAACCAAAACCCTCGACGGACAGCGCAGCAGATCTCGTACGCCATGGGGCGAAGGCAGACTAGGCGTCGTCAATGAGGAAAGTGCCGAGCGGGAAATTGAGAGGGGGAGAAGAGGGCGCAGATGAGCAACAAGTGATCAGCGTGCGTTCTCGGTTTCGGATAGTTGCATCTGGTGCTGATTTACAGTGCCTCACTATACTGTATATAGCACTTGTCGACAAATAACATCGACCAAGCCAGAATCGGGCTGAGGATAGAAATACTCTGGTGACGATCGGTATGTTTCTCGACATCGCTAGTCGGTGCTGACTTTACAGCAATGAGTCCTTCACATCATGCTCGCGCGAATCGCCTCTGCCAACGACTCCGGCAATCTCCGGAAGAGACACGGCCGTCCACACCGCCGGGATGTTCATCCTCCATCTCTGCCCAGGAGCCTCTCGCGATTGGGACGTCGGAGGAAGTTGTGCATATGAATGCTCTGTCTGTTTGCCGCAAGCTGGCAATCTCGCCTCGAGCTCCGCATCGCATGACCTGGCCTACTATCCATCTACTGACACAGAGTACACCACGGACATTCACTCCTCTGTCCATACCTCTCCTTCGTCCACTGCCAAGATCCCCTTGAGCCTGAATGCGGCAAATACCTCCTCGGTCAAGCGCTTCTACCGTCTCCATCTCCTCCACCCTCACGATCTCCAAGCCCTGACGCGGCGTTAACAGAGCGGTACCACCTCGGCCCTTATGCCCAGCCTTCGCGCCGAAACGAACGCCATCGTGCGGTATCTCGTCAACGTTTGTCCCCTGCCATGACATCCACCGCCTTCCCTCCCGATACAGTCTCAGATTCCACCCTCCTGATCTTCGCAACAGGGCCGCTTATACCTGCGACTGCTGAAACAAGGGTTCCCTTTTCCTCTTCCTCACACCACCACCCACTTGCGTCCATCACAATACATCCTCAACCCTGCTTGGCTGTAAGGCTGAAGGGATCTGCGCAAAATGGGCGTGCCGACTCCTCCACTGCCGATAGTAAGTCTCGATCCGTTTTGGCAAATACCCCGGAAGCTATCATCAGCCACCGCCTCCATTTGACATACCTGTTCCGCCACCTCTTCAGCTATAACGCTCGGCGCCAAAGTCGACGAGTCGTAATAGCTTTTGAAGATCCCCGCCAGTCGCGTCTCTAGAAACCCAGAACGATATTCCTGGCCCCGAGAATCGACTCCCCCATTTGGATCCGCCATCGGGCGAGGTCGAGAGGGGATAGACGATGGACGAGGTATAGAGTTGGCCATGGCATTTACATAAGGGTTCGATTGAGGCGGCGCCTCTTTCCCCGGCTCGCCCGAAGAACCGACTTGCCCATGTAGTTCCGGGTGAGGTCGCGGGGGAAAAGTCGACGGACGAGGTATAGGGTTGGGCATGACATTTACATAAGGGTGCGATTGAGGGGGCGCCTCTTCACCTGGCTCGACCTTGCGTAACCAGTTACCTAAGTGGAGGGCAAACATCTCGGCCGATAGACCGTAATCGGGATGCGCGTTTGAAATGGCGGTGGCGAGGTCGGGAACGAGCATGCCTCTCCTGATGAGCGGGAGGTATTGTGAGAATATTGAAGCGTACGCAAGACAAGCAGTCTTGTCGCCGACATCCTCGAAGCGGCCATTGCCCCGGCGCCAGGATCTGTACCGCAGATCCCAGGTCTTCACGTTCAAAGGCAGACTGCGATACTTCACTGATCAGCAATGACGGGGACAAAACTCACGTTTTGAGAGAGAAACGCAATGGTGTCTTGATGAGATTTCCCACTTTTCAAAGACTTTGGGTGGTGAAGTCGGAACAGCTCATCAAGCTGTTGTCTACCGTCAAATTTTTTGCTTGCCGGCCCACAGTCGCGCTCTTCCTGTTTATCAGTGAGAATTATCGCTGCACTCACCTCTTCGTGGCTCTCGTCTGCCACATCGCCAATAGTGACCCTCGGCTCAGTCGGGACAATGCGCTCGTAGACAAAGTCGGCCTCATCCAAGAGCCGGCCGGCAGTCCATGAAGCCTCCAACCACTCATAGCTCACACACCAGATTTCCATATTGGACGTGCGGCGAATTACAGCTCGGAGCTCCTCCGCGTCCTCCTGTAGAACAGCGCTGAAGCAGCAATGTGTGGCCTCTCCAATGGTTTTGACTATGGTGCCAGAAGATGCCTGTCGTCAGCGTTGTAAGACAGCAACTCACCTTAATATTGGTCACGGTGATCTTACGCGCGAATCTCCCGGTACCAAGGTAGATACGAAGGCCTTTGAGGATTATGGGCGGTGTCAAGGATCCTTCTTGCCATACACTACTCAAAGAGGTTACTTTCTTGCGCCACTGAGCGGGAGAAAGGACAACTCTGTGGTATTGGCGAGGAGCGACGGCGGGCGCAATTGTCGGATTGACTGTGGCTTCGGGCCTACGGTCTGAGGATGGACCGGTCGGGATTGGCCTGTTCTCCTTCTGGGGCTCGGTGGCAGTCTCGTCATGGGTGACGACTGAGCTTGTTCCAGCTGCCACAGCGACGGCCTGAAGCACAGACCTCGCTCGAGTTGGGAGCTCAGAAATTCTGCGCGGTGCCTCCGCGCTTTTGTTACCGACCAGACTTTTAGGTGTACCCTCTCGCATAGCGGTATATTGACGCTTGGTTGGTTTTGGAGGTCTACATTAGCTCTTTCCCATAAGCACTCACCCTCCCTTCCTGGCTCCTCCCCAATTATCCTCATGACCCAAATATCGCCCCGCAGCAACGCACAACCCTGGCCATTGTTCCGTCACCATCACCTTCCGCCTCCACGCGTCTGCTTCTCCTGCTCGCGCACGCCGCTGATATCTGAACCTTCCCGCCGTAGTTAGCCATGAAGGATGGCAATACTGGTCAAAAACACCAGTGGAGGATGGGTGAAGGATGATGATTGACGTGTCGGGCTCGGAATGATCAGTCGAGATGGCAGCTCCGTTGATCTGGATGAGGGATGAAAGTCCCGATTGGGTGGAGAGAACCGGGTCGAGCCAGATCTTGACAGCGGCCTGTCCGTTTGCGAACAATGGCTGGCCCGCTTGGGTGCCCGACATAGCGCCTGGTCGGGTCGTGAAGTGGATAGATGAAGTCAAGTGAAATTGTATTTCGGCAGGCTGGCTTTTGCCATCTCAACTCCCCACGCCCGCTAGGAGACATTACCCACCCGAGTCGTAGATATCTTCACATACAAGCTACGTAACGAGCTACATAAGGTCTACATAAGCGAATTTCGTGATGCCCATCATATCATCCTCGAGTCAAATATACAGAGTCAAATATACAGCCCCAACCCATCAATCTTCGTCCGAGCTGAAGCACAAATCAATCACCATACCCGACACATCCTTCACCACTACCGAGGCCGGTGTCGCCACTGCGGTTGACGAACCCACACCTGAACTCGCCCCTCGCCGGCTTGAGCTTCGCCTCCCCTCGACGTTTCCGCCAAGTTTGGACACCAAGTCATCAATCCTCGCGCGATATAGTCGATAGTGATCAGCCCAGTCTTGGACAGTTCGACTGGGATTCTGAAGTCAGCACAGTTGCGACGGAGACTCACCATTTTACCAAAGTCTTTCCAGTCCTCTTCGAAACCCTCCGTCGTTTTCGGCGACCGGCCCACGACATAAGTCGCCATCCTCGCCTCCTCTCCATTCGTAAAGTCGACTTTCGGCCGTTTGGGCGGGTCAGACCGGGCCAACGGGGATTTGCGCTTGGGCAAGGGGATAGACTTGGGCTTTGACGAAGGTTGGAATTCTTCAGGAACACTTCGCCATGTTTCGCTTCTGTTGACCCATAGCCCGTGCCACCTCGCGATGATGTGGGCTTTATAACCTGTCTGTAAAGTTAGCTGCGCATTTGTCGAGCACGAACCAGTGGAGCAACCTCCTCGCCAATCTCCTTATGCGACTTAGCTGAGCCGTCATAGTCTCTTTTGAAGATTTTGGCATGTTGCAATCTCTTCTCCATTGCCTCCTCGTTGATTTCGGACTGGGTGCGAAGCCCCAGGCCCACATAAGGACCGGGTCGCCCTGAAGTAGACGGCTGTGGCACATTCTTCCGGGTAATCGAGTCTGGCTTGACACTTCGTAGCCAATTTCCGAATTGGACTTTCCAATGACGCTTGGACTTTTTCTGGGGATGATCCTTCGCAAGCTTGGCTGCGACGTCGTCCAGCGACACACCTTTGACGATGAGAGGGAGGTATGACTTGAATGTGGAATTAAAGGCGGTATCATCGGAATGCTCCGGTGCTGCTGCAAAGCGTTCCGTCCTGAACAGCCAGGAGTGGTATGTTTTACGCCAGCCCGATTTGGATAATTTTGTGTGCTACAGATGTCAGCCCGATTGCGACCCCATACGTACGGTCTTAGCCAGTTGATTGTACACACTTGCCGCACTTCCACCTTTCCTTAAGCTTTGGGGGTGGGCGTCGCGCAGTATGTCGTGGAGCTCTGCCACTGTGTATCGCTGGTTCCAGCGGTCCTTCTGACCTGGGAGTCGACGGTGGCCAGTACGCGATCCCTCTTCGCTACCTTCGCTTTCGTACTCCGACTCCCCGTTAGCTCAATCAGGGATCTACTCACTTCGCTCTCCTCATCTTCATCGGAGCTTTCATCCGAGTCCGATACAGCCTGAAAGTGATCGCGTGCGGCGCTGGCCTTTTGAGTTGATGGACCGGCCAGAGTTTTTGGCTTTGAAGCAGAATCGGACTTCTCAGCTGATTTGGGGATGCGTGCCGAGAAGGTGGGTTTTCTGGAGCGATCACTGGTTTCAGCCTTGAACGGACCCAAACTCACCCTCCGTCATCCACAGCAGTAACTTTCTCCGCCTGGCTCGACATCGATCTCAGCCGATTACCAAGGTGGATGTTCCACTCCTCCTCTCCAATTTCAGGCCTGGACTTGGCGAGCCGAGCCGAAATATCTCTTAAGGACATTCCTTTCTTGATACGATCGATGTATCTGGTGAATGTATCGCGATGAGCGAGGTAGCCAGTCTCTTTGACGAGCGGGGCGAATTTGTCCTTGCCAGCAAGCCACTTGGTGTACTTCCGATTCCACTGGTCGGAGCTCAACCTGGGATGCTGGACATGAGCTCGATGGAGACTCGGACTCACCGATTGAGCAAGATGCTGCCTTAGCTCCATAAGACTCTTGCCCTGCAGCAGGCAGAGAGGATGAGCATTCCGTAGAGCATCGTCCAACTCGTCAATGGTGTATATCACATTGTAGGATGGGCGATAGGACCCAAAGCGGCTGGATGTTGTCAAAGGTAGGTCAGGTGGCTCCGATGTGGCCTTTGGACCAGCAGATGGCATAGCGACTTTCTTGGACGATGCAGGCAGCACACTATCATCAGCTAATACCAGCCAGCAACGTACCGTTTCTTTCCAACGGGGCCACCCTCACTGTCCACTCTCGCCGACTCGTCCACACCCGGATTTACGGTCCTCAGCCAATCGCCCAACAGTCTGCTCCACTCTGAGGCGTCCCGTTCAGGACGGCTTTTCCCAAGCCCATCCGCAACCTCCGCGAGCGAAAGTCCTTGCTTGATAGAAGGCAGGCATTTGGCAAATATTTTGACATGTTTGAGATGTGCGGTATGTTTTGGCATTTGAGCAAAGCGTCCAGTCCAGCTAAGCCAATCTTTGTATGTCTTGTTCCAGGTGGTGTGGGACAGCTCTTTATGCTAGACGTTCAGCCCCGCCTCGAGATAAGCTTACATTTTCTTCAAGCTCCCGGTCGACATCGCGTGCTGTGTTGCCCTCGACCAAGCTCAGAGGATGGACACTGCGGAAGACGTCTTCGAGGTATTCAACCGAATGCTTTGGAATTCCACGACGATTGGGGCTGGCTTGAGCGGACTTAGATGATGCCTGGGGTCCCTTAGCTGTAGTCACAATCACAGGACTATAAACTCACTCCGCTTTTGGGCATCTGTGCGGAGTCTTGTGCTGGGAAGGAAGAAGTCGAGCGTGACAATGAAGATTTTGTGGTGGAGGGACCAGCTTGCTGGTTGTCTCTGTGGGGACCAGGTATTAATGAGAGGGAGGCTCTCGGCCCAGTAGGTGGTATGCTGTCGGTTGTGGACGGCTGGGACCCGCGCGTAGGGACCATTGGTGGATTCATTGCAGGCCGAGTCGAGGACGATACTTTGGGTGGTCTGCAATCAGCCATGTACTTAAGCAGACGTCAACTCACGCTCCCTTCCTACATCCTGCTCAGTTGTCTTCTTCTCCTAGCATCCTCCCTGCAGCAACACATCGACCTGGCCAATTCTGCGTGACAATCACTTTCCCTCTCCACAACTCTTCCACTTCCCGAGGCCTGACCTCGTCAGACGGAGGTAGCCATTCCGGATGACAGTAGAGATCAAACAGATGGATCGACGTGGCCGGGTTCAGGACCACAATGTCGGCCAAAGCGTGATCATCGCACAACTCGGCGCCGTGGCTTCGAACGAGTATGACGAGGGCGGAATATCCTGGTAGATGTTTGTCGAGCCAGATTTTCACCGCCTCAGATCCAGCCGGGGCGAAGATCATGGCTGCCCGCTGTGCTAGGGTTCTACCCCGTGCTTCGGTTGGCGTAGACGGCAGGCAAATAAGAGTGATGTGAATGTGATTGAGGCCAACACCAAGGTTGCGCGATTGAGCGTTTGGTCTCGGCTGTAACCGAGGCTCGACTTCCGGCAAGGCATCACGCGATAGCTTGAATGCGGTGGCACAATGAGGGTGGGACTTGACCGCCCTACAAAAATCCTATGTTCAACAAGATGACAGAGATAGACTAGGTACAACTTCCCAAATGGCACACACTACATTCCAGACAGTCCCGCTGTCGCCGCCAATCCTCATCCCACCTGTGAAGTGCTTGGCCCCCCCTTCTTCGCCCGTGAATTCTCCAGTCCCCACCCGTTTGGGCGTTATATCAGTCCATGATGAGGGAGCCAACCCCACGCCAGAGGCCAATTCCGATCATCCCTCCTCAAGCAAACTCCTCAGCTTGACAATCAATCCGTCTATTTTGGCTCTGTGAACTCCGTGGTGCTTCGCCCAGCTTGCTGCTGATCTTGTAGGGATCTGTCATCAGCCTAGGCCAAGGTCATCTCCACCCCAACTTACTTGACTCGCAAAGGCGCGCCAATCCCTTTCTACCGGCTCGGTAACCTCAGGCGTGCGACCGAGAATATACGCCGCCATTTCTGACAATTCTCCCCTGGTGAAGAGCTGTAGTTTGTGTCGTTTGGCCGCATCGGTATCGTCTACAGAAACGATATTGCGTTTGGGTGGAGGAACGCCATGGTCCGGCCGAGGTGAGGGTTGCCATTCTTCGGGGATATCCTTGGATCTTTGATTTCTTCCAAGCCATCGTCCATATCCATACCAGACCGTTACACTCTGACTGCTAGATCCGAGCTGACAGTCAGCCTTGCGTATCTATGGCGAACCTACCCTTCTGGCGATTTCTTCTCCCGCTTGTTGATGCCTTGTCGAATGCACATCGTACTTCTCCTGGAAGGCTTTGGCGAGTGCTAGGCTTTTCTCCGACGTCTGGATTGGTCGACTCGGAGTCAACGGAATCTTCGCCAATTCGGTCAAGGGAAGTTTCGGTAGAGCTGCAATTTCGACGCATGGCAATTTTGCGACGTCCAAAGTCCTGAGCCAATTCTCGAGCAGGGTAGTCCAGCCATCGACGGACTGCCGTATCTCGGGGTGAGCCGCGGCTAAAGTCGCGGCGATATCGTTGATAGGAACGCCTTGCGTAAAGAGAGGGATATATCGAGTAAGGATGGGGACAAGGGTGACATATGCGGTCTCATTGGCCGAGGGCTCGAACCCGTTGGTGAATTCTCGCCACGAACGGTATTTTCGGCGCCAAGTGCCGATGCTCCATCGCGAATGCTGTGAGGTCAGGCAAGGGCCATGTGACTCCTAGTGATGACTCACATATTTGGCCAATTTCCAAATGATCGTGCCCTGCTCAAGACCGGATTTGAAACTAAGTGGATGCAATTTGCGTAGTATGGCGTCAGCCTCCTCGAAGGTGTACCGCAGTAAAGGATGTGGAAGGTCGGGTCGGGAGTGGGTAGAATGCTGAGATTGAGCTTCGCCGGCGCTAGCGGGCGTCGATTCATAATCCATCTTGTCGTCAGTATACAATTCAAATTTCCAGCTCACTTACATCCTGGCCAAACTCCTCGCTAGTCACGCTGGATGACGGTCCAGCATTTCCAGTAGGAACGGCGTGTTCAGGTGCTGGGTTATAGAAGTCGTACTCGTACTTAAATCCCGCCTCAGGCAACAGTCGCTCAGCCGCAAAACAGGCCTTCAGCCAGTCGGGGTGCAAGCAACATACGCCCTCTGCCACCGCTTCTCCAATCAGCTTCCACAGCGCCGCCGCCTTTTTCTCAGAAATCGGAGACAGAACAGCATGCGATGATGATTGTACATCCTCGCAGATCATTCCACCAAGGCCCTGGACGTCAACTTCAGCTGAAGTATCGAGGCCTGATAGACGTACAACGATTTTGGAGGCGATGTGTTTTCGATCTCCCATCTTGTCCAAGTAGATTCTCAGCCCGTGAAAGAATTCAGGCGGGTCTTCTTTTCCTCGGCGTCGAGGAGCCCTCCTAGGCATTGAGTCAGAGACGATATTGTTTTTGCGGCGTTTAGGGTTGGGGCCGTCGACTGCCGAACGAATCGGAATGGTGCGCTTCGCGGCCCGTCCAGTGTCCACAGGCGCCGATCTCCGTTCAGAAGGTCCGGCTTGTTGCTCTTGGCTGATCAAGTGGTGTCCGGTCTTCGGATGAGGAAGCGGCGATGCCGCCGGAAGCGAGACGGGCGCGGTTGCCTCAGTCGGATGCTCAATGCTGATGGGGCTGGAGGGCGCGATTCCCCCCTGACCGCTAGCGGCGGGAGAGGCAACACCAAAGTTCGATTTCGGAGGCCTGTATTCAGCTGTGCCCAATTCAATAGCTCACCATCCCTTTCTGCAGCCGCCCCAATCATCCCTTTCACCCAGAAGTCTGTGGGCGCGTACACACCGCCACGGCCAGTCCGCCGTGACGATCACCGTCCCTCCCGTCCAGGCTCCAGAATGCGGACTCTGAGGCAAGATCCATCCTGGATGACAATATCGATCAAAGATAGGTTCAGACTTCGGATGAAGGACGACTATTGATGCGGAAGAGTCATCGTCCGTTATCTCAGCGCCGTGATGGCGGTGAAGATGGGCGAGGCGTTCATACGTTACGAGGGCGGGGTCGAGCCAAACTTTTACGGGCTTGTTGTTACGGGTGATGAATATCATCCTTTGGGGATCGCCCTGCACTCATCGGTGCAAGGTATGTAGGGCTTCCAATGGCTAATGGCTCCCTCTTGAGCTCGAGATGCCAGATGCGAAGTGGATGCCGGCATCAATGACGCCAGGCACAGAGGGTAAATTTGGCTCACTCTTCGCAATCACCCTTATCTGATACCAGCCATCGCGCCTATACGCCCACGATGTCAGACACAGAGGGCCTTCGGCTCAAGTCTGCCGTGTCTAGGCTACTGCCCTATACATTTTTGTGTACGATCGGACCGAGCGTTACGGCCGCTACGTCGCTTTATGTCGTGGTGAGTTTCGTGGTCTGCCCGTGACCCGATTAGCAGCCCTTGCGGGTTTCAGTCTGGTCAACTAGACAGCATCGATTCCAAAGCTGATGGCCTAGCGCTATCTCATGTGCGTGTACAACTCGTCTCGGCACGGCCACGAACAGCCACAGCCCGGCGAGTCGACCTGTAACAGTCCCACCGTTGGAGCTCTAACGGCGAGCACTATGGCCGGCCTAGCCACGCTTGATGGCATCTTTTGTATGTTTATTACTTATGATTAAGGTCGTTCTGACGTGCAGCCTTCCTCACCACCTCATATGTCCAGCGCTGGGCAGACAGCTCGGGCCGACGACCACTGATGATCGTCTTGCCCATCCTGGCGATGGTGGCTTCGAGCTCAATGGTCCTTGCCTGTAAGTCCCAAACGCCTCCCTCGCTGACTTCAGATACCTTCCACAATCCCACACTCTCATGGTTCCTCCTCGTCCTATCCGGCGTCTTCATCTCCGCATCGACCAAATCCATCTTTGTCCCTTCGCTCAGCATCGCCGACGTCTCCTCCGAGGCCGGCATGACCAAAGCCTACTCCCTGCTCGAGGCTGTTGCCATGTTCGGCCCAGGCTCAGCATATATCCTCTCCGCCCTGTCATCACGCTACATCCCCATTACTCTTTTCCCATACTACATCGCCCTTGGCTCCCAAGCTCTGGCAAGCATTTACGCAGCTGTGGCCGTTCCCGAGACTCTCTCAGCGGAACATCAGGCCGAGGTGGACAGTATCCACTCGCAAGAGGGAATCATCGAAGCGCTAGTCCTGCCCGTCATCCAACCTATCAAACCACTGCGCCTACTCCTACCCCGGAAAGAGAAAGACGGGTGGCATTGGCGACTATCAATCCTTACCCTCTCCCTCCTCTCCACAACCTCAGGTACAGTCTTCATCGTCACTGCGAGCCTACTCTTCCTATCGGACAAATTCGCCTTCAACCCAGAATACAACGCTTGGGTTTTGGCCTACCTCGCTTTCGGCCGAGGTGGCTATCTTACCCTCGTCTTCCCCTCCATCCAGCGATGGGGTCGGCGCCTGTTCCACAAGTACGGTGCAAAGCCTGCGGACGGTGAACAACAGCCTTTACTCAACAGCGCCGGTTGGAAAAAGTCGACACAAGACGAAGCGAACAAATTCGACGTCATTCTCCTCTTCATTTCAGTCTGCTTCGACACCATATCCCTCGTCCTCGTATCCATGTCGCAAGACTACAAACATGCTCTTGTCGCATTTGGGATCTTCGCACTAGGTGCAGGGGATAATCCGACTTACAAATCTGTGTTTGTCGCATCGGTTCCTGATGAACATGCCAGTAAGTTTATCATGCTACGTGTGAGAGTTAGCTCATCACCCAGGTCAATCCCTCGCAGCGCTAGACATGGTCTTCAACGCTGCCAGACTGCTATCGCCCATCCTTCTAGGAAGTGTCTACGCGATATTCGCAGAGCAAGGCAGACCAGAAATGTTGTTTTTGGTGGCGGGTGTAAGTCACCAATACCCCTCATGTAACTTTTGCTGACCATCCAGGGGTTCTGTGCTGTTGGAGCACTGCTATTGACGCCTTTGATCTTCACTAGAATAGGTAACAAATAGTACATTTGCATGGGTTTTTCGTATAAATGACGGGCATACGGCATCAGGCACCTCACCTCCACCGCCTCGAACGACCATTTTCCGCTATTGCCGAATGTCGCAGAGGTGGATATGGCCTGTATGTGCTAAAATCCAGTATTATCGGGGGTCAGCCGGAGTGGACCCCCCAATCTAGCGGATACTCCCATCATCGAATCCCATCATACATCATCATTGTCGTCATCCAAACCATACATCATCCCTCCAACTCTACACCTCAAACCTCGAAAATATCAAAAACAACCTCAAACATCGACTCCACCAGCGCCTCCCCCTTTAGAAGTCGCAGTAGAGTGATAGAGCGATAGAGCGATAGAAATAGAAAGAGGGGGAAAGGCGGGAAAACCCAATTTTTTGCCACCAGCTTCGCATTGCCTCACCGCTAATCCTGATCGACCATGAGTATCGGAGTGATGTAGTCCTAGGCATGTACAGATGGGCCAAGAAGCCACAGGATAACAGGCCGGGCTGAGACGCGAGACCATTTCTTTTGCCACCAGCTCCCATCGGTCACTTTTTCTGGACCGAATACATCAAGACCACTCGCTGACCACTACTCATCATCCCCACCCTCTTCACGCCACAGCTGATAGATCTTTCGTCGATTACTCTCCCTACTCCCCTCTTTCGCAGCGTCCATAAACATCGCCTGTAACAGCGCACTTCTCAATTCATCGACGCTTGCCTTCTCTCCCCCGAAATCTGTCGTGCAGTTCATGAGGATATGAGGATACACCTCATCTGCCCTTTTCCGCTTCTTTGGCAGAGCTTCAGGTTCTATTTCCGCCGAACCTGTTTGAAGCGCGGCGAGGAGGGGCGCAAAGAGCGTATCAATCAGCCGTTTGTAGACTACTGGGGTGGGTGTGTTGGCGAGGAGGGCGATAAAGGGTTGCATGAGAGGAATGAGGGGTGCAGGTGTTGAAGATGTCGCGAGGAGGGTATCGAGCTCAGTGAGGTAGATGTCTGATAAATGGGTAGAGAGGGATATGGGGATTTTGGGATTGGTATAACTGTAGTCGTCAGTTTCGGGCCATCATGGTCCATCTCATGCATCCGCCAACTTACTTCAATGGTCCCTGACCTTTGGCACCCACGAGAATCTCCGTCATCCTCTCCACACCCGCCTGATTCCATTCTTCCCTCGCCAACAGCCCAAAGCTCGCCGACACAAACCGCCTAATGAGCAAGTAAAACTTGTCCATCCGCAACCTATCCAGTCCCTCCCATTCCCGTACCATCGCTTCCCAGAACCCTCGCAGGAAATCCAGCGAGGCAGAGAGGCGCTGAGCGCTTGCTTCGGCGGAGGAAAGGGATGAGGGGAGGTCTGGCGAGATAGACAGCAGAAGGGAGGATAGATCTCTTGCGAGTGATTGTTGGATCAGGGGTTTGTCGGACATCCAAAAGCCTAAGAATCAGCTTTATTGTTTGATTAAAAAAAAGCTCACAATAGAACAGCCCCTTCCACAGCTTGGCCATCTCCGCTTCGTCTAGCCGGACATAAGAGCTCGACTCGGCTTGCGGCTCTTCCTCCAAGACAACATCCTCGCCATCCCCGGTTGATCCACCGCCCCCTCTAGAGACGAACGCAACGAGAGATTTGATGGCTCGGTCCCTGACCGCTTTGTCTGGAACGATCAACACTGAAGAGAACTCGAAATCGGAAAGGACATACCGGTGTGAGCGAGCTGTTTTCCTAGCGGTAACGCCGCCACTACTTTTTCCTCTTCCTGAGCGCGTCCCTTCCCCTTGTTTCTCCTGGCTGTAGATGTCATGCTTGTGTATGTGGTGTATGCACGTCAGTTGTATGGCAAGGGCAGGTCTCGAGATTGGCTGCGACATGTGAACGCGGCTGAAATTTTGTCTCCGTTACGGCATTCTTTGCGGGGAAATGCGGGGTAGCTGGGTGGAGGCAGACCACCCTATGACAATCGCGCCATGACTTGGGGCGGCTGCTCTACAGCATGCGAAGGTAGACACACTGGGCCTGGCACATGAAGCTCACATCATACATTGCTGGTTGGACTCAGAATCTTAGGTTAGGGAAGGAAGGGTTCTCTATTGGAATTTCGTCGACAGACTTGCATGTCAGCACGGCGCCGCCAGGGTTTGGTAATTTTTGAGACTCACTGCAGGGTCACTTGTTGAACGGGACGCCCGAAGCGGACTTCAGACCCTTGATCCGCAGCTCACAACCGAAACAGCTGTCCGCATACTGGATCAGGCTGTGATCCTCGCCGTGAATGGCACCGCTGACCTGCAGGACAGCGAGCGACTGTTCGCAGCACTGTTCATTCTCGTAGCTGATTTGTTAGGATGCCAGCACATACAATGAACTGGAAGGTTGACGGACTAATACGCATGGCTGGGCCACTCGATTTTTGCCCAGTCGGCCTTGCCACCGGGGAATTCTTCCTCGCGGAAATGATAGGGCGGGAAGACTTCCTGTAGTTCCCACAAACCGGCGTTGATGGGGTGGAGGTAAGGCTTAGCGAGATACTCCGCATCGGTCATCGGTTTCCACTTGGGAAAGCGGATTTGGATGTCCGCCATGATCATCGCGTTCCGGAAAGGATGGTCTAAGGGGAGGTCGGCGTTGGTGGGTGCATGGTTAAACGTTGAGGTGGACATTTCGGAATATGATCAAAGGGAGGATACTGGATTTGCTGCTAGGATGAGCATAGACTCAGAGCACTGGTGAGCGGAAAGAGAAGGGAAGGAAGGTGAAGAGAGGGGGGAGGTATGCGCACCTGTAGGGCCCAGAGACTTTTGTTAGTTTAGCCTACGTGTATTGATTGATCGTAGCTAGATTCTGGCGACTTGTAGTATGGCTCGATAGGTGTGGGAATGAATCCTGATACGTGGATATGGATGAGAGTAAATGGAGGAAAGCCGAGGGGGAAGGAAAGAATGAGGGGGTGGAGCGGACAAGAGCCTCACCTCCACATTCCGCCACTAAAAGCCACGTTTCGCGTGTGTTTCAATCCAGTCACGTGAAGCCGCGGCGATGACCGCCGTGCACGATACGTCATCGGTTTGATCGCGATTGCTGGATTTTGGTCCACTTTTGCAGGAAGAGGTCAGCCAGTAGTGTACATACAGTACCGCATACATACCCTGGAGCCATTTGATGCTTCTATCGCTCAGAAATCGAGCAACCTTCGTCCTACGCTTGATTACGCCACACTCGGGTCCGACTCTCCTTCCCCAGGCTGTCCTGACCCGGCCATTCGGCTCCTTCTTCTCTTCTCCACGCAGTCTCGACATGCCGCCTCGGAAGCGGACCGCTCCAGCACCATCTCGGAGGTCTACTGCGTCCAAAGCTGCGGTAGAGGATCAGGATGACTTGACTCCGCCGCCTGTTCTGACCGAGGTACAGACCTTGGTGAACACGTCGGTCGATGCTGTAATTGCGCGGCACAAGCGGGTGGTGAAGAAGCCCACTTACGTTGAAGAAGCGGAGGAGGAACAGGAAGAAATTGAGGATGTGAAGCCAAAGAAGGGCAGAAAGCAGGCGATAGCTTCGCCTGACGAGCTCAGCGCGGCGGAGTCAGCAATGACGGAAGAGACGGTCGAAGCTGCGCAAACGCCAAAGACGAAGCCGACGAAGCGGAAGAAGAAGGCGGACGCGGACGAGGATGGAGATGATGCGACTCCTGCGAAGGTGAAGAAGGCGCCAACGCCTCGAAAACCGACGCCAAAGAAGTCGAGGATGGTGAAGGATGAGCCGGAGTTCGACGAGGACGGGAATGAGATTGTCAAGAAGAAGCGGAAAGTCAAGGTTGTGCCGAAGCCGGTGTATGATATACCGCCTGTTGAGAGATTGGAGACAACATTTAGAGGTGAGTTGGTGGCTGTGCGAAAGGACGATAGCTGATATCTAGGCCGAATAGGGTACGCCTGCCTGAACACCGTTTTGCGGTCGATGAAGCCCGACAGCATCTTCTGTTCACGGACATGTCGGATTGCTAGCATAAAAGAGGAGGGTATGGAGCTGCCCAAGGCACTTGCTTTGATGAATTGTCGAGATCTAGTCAAGATGATTGAGGTCAGTTCGATGTCACACAACTGCCGCCCCAGCTAACACTTCAGTGGAATGAGCAGAACAAGATCCGTTTCATGCGTCTTTCATCCGAAATGTTCCCATTTGCCTCTCATGCCGAATATGGCTACAATCTAGAATTCGCCGATAAAGAGTTGAAAGAGGCCGGAGCACTGGCGAGGAAGTATGCCCATAGACTCACTGCGCATCCGGGACAGGTCAGTAGTGTCTGGCGCACCAGGTTGTTGACTGACCGTCTAGTTCACCCAGCTCGGGTCTCCCAAGACTGCTGTAGTCACTGCCAGTGTGAGGGAGTTGGAGTATCAGTGCGAGATGATGGATCGCATGGGGCTAGATCAGGATGGGGTTATGATGTAAGTTGTATTTCCCCTTGATGATTCGGAGCTGATGAACAGTATCCACATGGGAGGTATCTATGGCGATAAGGAAACAACCCTAGCCCGGTTCAAGGAGAATTATACCAACAGGCTGAGCGATAAGATCAAGAAGAGATTAGTGCTGGAGAATGACGAGGTGAGTATTTTAGCCTGAGTGAGATTTCGGCTAATCGACAGATCTGTTACAACGTGGACGACATCATGCCAGTCTGCAATGAGCTAGAAATCCCAATGTGAGCTGGTCCTCCCACAGTGTTTCGGGCAAGGAGACTAGCTTACAACCCAGAATTTTCGATTATGTACGTCCATTACCGCCTAGGTTTAGCTGACAAGCAGCACCACGATTGGATCTACCCCTCTTCCCGCCCTCCATCCGAGCTTATACCACTGATCAAAGAAACGTGGGATAAGCGTGGGATCAGGATGAAGCAGCATCTCTCCGAACCCCGTCCTGGCGCAGTTAGTGTGATGGAGCGCCGGGCACACTCTGATCGGTGCGCCCGACTTCCGCCAGATTTGCCGGATGATGTGGATCTCATGATTGAGGCGAAGGACAAGGAGCAGGCTGTGTTTGAGCTGTACAGGATCTAGTGAGTCCCTTGCCATGGAGTTGCTGACCTTCAGTGGGATTGAGGATGTCATTTGGGACAACCTTAGACCGCCAGATTTGAACCCTGGTATGCATACCAAAGGCCGTAAGAGCAGTCTAAAGAAGTGAGTGGGACGCTGAGTCGAGGTCCAAAGCTGATGTTATAGGAAAGTAAAGGAGACTGGGGATGTGGATGAAGATGGGAACCCGGTCGAATTGGATGATGTGGAGAAAGAGGGGGATGGAGGTGTGGGCGACGAGGGTGTCGAAGAGCCTCGACTGGTGAAAGTCGATGAAGAGGTCAAGGAGGAGGTGAAGGCTGTTGCTAAGAAGCGAACGCCTAGGAAGAAGGGCAAGAAAGCGGTTGAGGAGGAAGTCAAGGAGGAGGCCGATGAGTAGAGGGCGGTCCTGGCGGACGGCGGTCCTGAGCTCGGAGGGCAATACCGAAGTATGAACATCTCGTCAAGTAGAAGAGTGACGCATGTGCACAACCGTTAGAATGTAGACTCTCGGTAGAGGGGGTGAGCTTCTTCATAATATCTCAGGGGCAGATGCTCAGTTCGCCCAGAGACTTCATACAGCCTTCCCATAGCCTTCACTAGCTTCACTCGGGACCAAAATTTGCCACCAACTCATTCCTTGCCCAAGGTTTGGAAGGCCCAAAGCTCCATCCATCTCACCCACATCATGATAAGATCCATAGCGACGCGCCGCCTACTCTCTACGAGATCACTCGTCCAGCTCGTGCAACTCCCCAAACCATCCCGGATACGATTTCGCGGCGTTGCGATACAAGCTCCCGGAACGTCCGACTCCCAAATATCTGAAAATGTCGATGCCTCACCCACGGCCGATACTTTCCGAACCCAACATCCCTTCGCAGCCGTAGAGACTTCCGAAGAGTCTACATCGGAAGAAACAACCCCATCGGACACTCCAAATCCCCCACATACATCTTTACCCGCTCCACCACCCTCGATCCCTTTCCGACCTCTATACCTTCAACACCCCTTTGACACGCACGCCTTTGTCGCCTATCTAGAAAAACACGATGTGAGCCCCGGGACGTCTCGAGTCCTCATGGAGGCCGTTAGGCGATTTATCGTCCGGCGGGGAGAAGTGGCGCGAGACTGTATGTTGGGGAAAGAGGACATGGAGAATGGGGCGTATCTCTTTCGGGCCGCACTCAGCGAATTGCGGACGGAACTAAGTGTGCGGACGCGAAATGATGGGACGGCATTGAAGGCTATGTCGAGTGCGATAAGGAGGGAGGTGGATCAATTGGAGCAGAAGTTGAAGGAGGATGTTCAGACTTTGAAGCATGAGTGGGTTGTGGCTTGAGCGTGGAGAAAAGGCCTCGTGCTGATGTCTTAGTATCGAGATGGATATGAACAACCGTAAGGCAGATACAAGGACCGAAATGAAGGGATTCGATATGCAAATCGAGGTAAATTCATACTGCTTGAGCGATGAGGAGCGCTGACGTCGCAGGAGATCAACAACAAGTTCACAATCTCTTTAGGAGACCTACGAACGGAGATCGAGTCAGCCAAATGGGACTCTGTCCGTCGTGCAATTTGTACGTCTCCGTGCCATTGCACACCACCCCTAACGTCTCAGCTATTATTGTCGTCGTCGTCCTCTTCGGTGTCGGAACTTCAATCTACTATGCCCCCCCCAACATCCCTCCACCTGCCGCAGCACCTCTCCCCAAACCCACTCCGCCTGCAGTCATGCGCGATATGAGCATAGGGACGGACGATGAGCTGATGGGTGATGAGGCGGTTGTGACTATCTCAGAGGAAAGGCTGGAGAAACTGTTGATGGATAAGGGAGTCGGGGATATTGCGCTGAAAGCAAAAGCGAGGAAAGGGAAAGAGGAGATTATGGTGGATCGGATATGAGATTGGGGCCACGGGCCAGGTTCAGAAGGACGATAACTACTATCCAGCCCTACGACGCCAGGGCGGATGTCCGAAAGCTCGACCTCGGTCGCGTCTTGTCAGGTGGAGGCCTTGTCCAGCCTTGTCGTACGGACCGTCTCGCGCGTGGTATCTCCCAGATAGAGCTCTAGATTCACACATCTGACCTATGATATACGCACAACAGACAAAGTTCCTCAACGATACCATCCGATAGGCTCGACGCAAGCCCCGTCCTTTCTTCGTGGCAGTGAAGAGGGCTCCTTCCGGGGGATACAGACTCGAGACGTGGGGCTTAAGTCGAGCCGACCTACCCGGTGATGTCGTCTACCTCGCTGTCGCCCTCTCTCTCCCCATGATCCGCTTGGACTTGGTGCGGGATGCAGACGAGCCCGAACCCGGTCTGAAATGAGTTTGCTGAAATCGGTGGTCGTTTTGACGGACTGCTGTCCTTTTGGCACAAATCTTGACTCACCCTCCCGTCCTACACCCGCCCCAGTCATCTTCTTCGCCCAATAAGGATCCCGCCTAGACACATTTCCGGGCCGATCTGCCGTCAATATCACTTCCCCGCCCAATTGTTCACGCCCTTTTGCCCCTGGTCCTGCGCCTGAGGCAGAGCTTCTGGAGACAAAGAGTCAGGGTGACAGTATCTTCCGAAGGCAGCTGCAGTGGAGGGGTTGAAGCGCAGAATGTGAACATTGGAGAATTCGTAAGTGGCCGAAATGAGCGCTGCGTTTGCGCGAAGCAATTTCGCAACGACGGCGTAATTCTCAATGATGGGATCGACCCATACCTTGAGGCGGGCTCCCTCTGATGTTATAAATATCGCAACCGTGGGGTGTTTGCTGTGTGCTCCTCGCCATCTACTGTAGATTAGATGCAGGTGAACTTGATTCTTCACAGCGGTGGCTCGCAACAAATTCGGACGATTGTTTAGCCATTACGTGAATTCCGCTTCGGGCGATTTTCGTCGCGCCAGCTCTTGAAGTGTGTTCTGCCACTGCTTTGCCCCTACTACTGTACCAAGACTCCATGATCAATGCGCGTCAACGCTCTCCACGCCCGAGGAGATCGCCTAGAGCCATCCCCACCCGTCAGGCCTAGACAAAGCTGTTCCACAATAATCCCCGAGAATTCCCCGAACGGGCCGAAACCACATTCCTCGCGCACGGACAACGCGTTTCAAAGTCGCGTCGCGTCAAGAGTGTTTGCCGATTTCATCTCGCTGACGCCGCGCCCAGGTCCTCGTTCTCGGTGATACACACGCTCACGAGTCGCAAACTCTCATACGCGATGGAAGAAGAGAGCACAATACCCCGTCTCCCAGTAGAATTGTGGACAAAAGTCATTCCTCTTGTTCAACGAGCCACTCCGCCCCCGAATGGCAAAAATCAAAGGGCAAGCATCTCGCAGCCTGAGCTATGTGCGCTGTCTAGAGTGAGCAAGGTGCGTCGGCAGATATCTCTCTCAATATCCCTCTGTGCGGCATCTGTACTCGATGAGAGGCTGGTATTCGAGCTTATCTCCCGGCAACCTAATTTGCGGTGCTGGATTGTCCCGCTGACTCGCGCAGCTGTTTCACAACATCGCTACCCCCCTCCTCTACTCCGTCGTAATCACCGACTACCTTCCCTCTCTAGCCTACGGTCTTGACTGCTCCCCAATCCAGGGCGTAGAATCCAAGTCTCAGCTGCTTGGCCGCACCGGGCGCCTATTCCTCGAGTACATTTCCAAGGGTAGACCCACATACGAGACTCTCTTGCGATATGGAGGCGACCACTACCAGCTTGTCACTCGTGAAGCCCACGAAGTGACTGCATTCTGCAAGGCAGAGTGCGACTGGATGGCAGAGTCCGCATCGAAACTCCTGGGGCATACCAAACGCCTTACCTCCGTCGCTGCTTGCAGCTTCACCGATCCCCAAACCAGCACCTGGCAAAAGGAATGCATCGACCTCCCCCTTCACTCCGATATGTTTGACCGTCTAACAAACGCCCGGTCTGCCATCTCCAAACTCGTCACCCATCCTTCCTAGACCTACCTCTGCCAACGGGCAATGTCAGGCCCCCTCACATTCTACCAACTCATCTGGCCCGAGTCCAGCACCAAAACCCTTCCCAATGGTCCGAAAGGCCTCGATCATCGGGTACACTTTAGCGACTTCAAGGGTGGCGCTTCACCAATCATTCTGGATGGCAAGTCGCGGTGGGAATATCCGGCAGACAAGAATAAGAACACCCAGGTGAACAACCGGGATCTGTCACAACTTGTTCACTCGATATGCGAGCATATCCGAGGGAGGCAGGTGTGCTGGGAAGAGGACCTGGATCAAAGGCAGGCGAAAAGACTGTTGAATAGACCTTCGGTCGATGTCGATATCTACCTACCCCGGTCAATGATGAAGTTCAGGAGTCAGATCGAGACAAACATCACGCGGGGTCTGGAGCAGACTCGGCAGGGGCATGTATACCGCTATGCGAAGGATGTCTTCAGGTTGTTCAATCTGGAAGAAGCGCCCGTTTGCGAGGGGTGCGGATGGAAGGCGTGTTGAAGGCGAGAAGGTGGGGTAGATGTATTTGGTTGAACGTGTTCCTTGCATGTCCTGTCTAGTCTCTTGACTCGTAGATATCTATCTTCATGCGGTGGTCGTAGGCGCAATACAAACGCTTTGCAGCATGGGCATGTTGGATATCCGTCGGATCCTTGCCGACCAGCGGCTTGGCACTCCGTCTATATCATTTCTCTCTTGCAAAGCGCAATTCTTCACCATCCTGCAACATGAGTACACTTCAAAAAGCAGATGACCGCACCGCCGCCGAGGCCTTGCGTCAATTACCGCACCTCCCGGACGAAGTGATTGCAAACATCATTCCGTATCTCCAGCAACCCTTACCCAGACCGACCGGCAAGAATGAGCGCAGCGCCGTCCGCCAAAACGCGCTCGCGACGTGTATGCGTGTCAGCCCTGTATGTCTCAGTGTCTATCTAGAGAGTCCCACTGATTGACAGCTCTTCAACAATCTCGCTGCGCCTTTACTGTACTCCACAATCATCACAGACTTCCTCCCTTCGCTCACCTATTGCTGCTTCGACGAATCGGAGGCTCATCCCCTAGGTATTCAAAGCAAGATGACACTGCTTCAGAACATGAAGCGGCTGTACCTCGAATACGACTCGAAAGACACCCCCTCCTACTCGACACTCCTACGCCACGGCGGCCACTACTTTACGCTCATCGAGGCCAACCTCTACGAAATGGCGCAAGTCTGCGCGGCAGAGTGCGACTGGATCGCAGCGTCAGCAGACGTCCTAGCTGCTGTGCCCCAGAAGCTCGTCTCGCTGGCCACCGGCGCGTTCTTGGGCGGTCAGAGGGAGATCTGGTACCCCATAGCCTGCGAAGGCAAGCCAAAGCCGAACCCGTTCCAATTCCCTGGACGCGCAGGGGAAAGTCGGAGCGCCATTACGGCTCTCTGCACCAATCCCCGACTGGCCTACTTCTGCCAGCGCGTAGAGTATGGCTCGCTCGTTTTTGAGCAGGTGCCATGGTTGTACGAAGACATCTGCGATCCGCCGGGTCTACCGACCCTGCAACATCGGTCACATTTTGAGCTCGACTACGGCTGTGTCCCCGTCATCATGGCTGGCGGGGGTTCGCGATGGTACTGTCCGTACAACAGTCCTGATCGCGATCCGGGATTGGACAAGTCTATCGATAAGCTCACACACTGGATGACGGGTCATCTCCAGGATAGGGAGACCGCGTTTAGTCACATGGTGAAGGAGGATGCGGAATGGATGATGAAGAAGGGTCCTTCGGTGAATGTTGACGTTTACTTGCCCAAGTCGATGGTGGAGAGTAGGGCAATGGAGAGAGTGCATTCGGCGGTGCAGACACACAAGAGCGAGTTGGAGTGGTTGTTGGGACTTCCGCAGGATAGATGTAAGGGGGATGTGTGGAAAGTCCACAGTCTGGAAGAGGCACCACCGTGTGAGGGGTGTGGTTGGATGGTTGAGGATATGGAGTGAGTGACTATCTGTCCAGATTGTGCTAGATACAGGTTCTGACTATAGGTCTGATTCGCCTGTCTTGGCCGACAATGCTACAACAGAGAGTGAGATCGAGGAGGGTGACCCAACCGAGAATGAGGAAGATTGGGAAGACATCTAAAGGTCAGTCAGATCACACGTTCGCCTCGCCTCGTCGCTGATCCCCCTAGGCTAGGGTTTACATTCAAGCCATATCTAGGCAGCGATATATGTCGGCCTGAGAGTATGGGCGATTCCATAGGACTGATGATTCAAATCCAACGATATCACTTGTCCAGCATGCCACTCACTTCATCACTCTCTTCCTCCGCCTCTCCACCCCTTCGCACAACTTCAGCGCCTTGAAAGTCACTTGACTACACCCTGTACCGCTGCCGCACGACACCAGGCCTGCTCTTCTTCTTCCTCATTGGACCACCACGTTCCCATTCTGTCTCATCCGCAGAATCGCTCGTCTCGACCCTTACCGCCAAGTTGATCGCCTAGCTTTCCCCTTCTCCGCTGGCGTCTGCTGCCTACTCTGCCTGGTCCTTGGCCCCCTACTCTTCCCGCCAGTTCGTATTCTCCCCTCCTCCGCCCCATCATGACTCTAATTCATCGCCGGAATCCCTTGCGGTAGACTCGCTCGCTTCTGTTTCAACTTTTCCTCTTGGCCTGCCGCTTTGGCCTTAGCTTCTGATGACCTCGTGCCGCTCTTCTCCGACATCCCCATCGCCGACCTCACCCGCTTCCTCTTTACTGGCGTACCCAACCCGTCTCGAGCCGGTCGGTTTGGGCGGTGCTTCTGCCCTATAAATGGCTACCGAGCTTCGCGCAAGCTCAGTGATTTGCGGGGTCTGACCACGTCAATGCCTGCTGTCCTGGGTGCTGAAAGTTCTTGGAGTATTGTAGGAATTACCGTAGCGGAACTTCAACCGAATTCCCATGCTTTCCCATGGCCCATGGCCACCACCCTCCACCACCCAACCAATGGTTACGGCATGGATCGGAGACGACCGACAGCACCAAACTTTATTGGCTGCCTGCTTCTTGTTGGCCTCTTACCTCTTGCCCCTTTCGCTACTGCCCAGCAGAGATGTCTTTCCAGAAGTTCCCTGCCCGGGAGCATGCTCAGAAACTGGCCGTATCACTACTTGGCCGATTAGAAAAGGAACAACGGGAATCGGTGAGCTGGCTGTTGAGTTGGACTAAGATGTAGACCCATGCTGTCTTTCTCCAAGCGCCGCCCGTCGAGTGCCGACATGACACCGATCGCGAGCTGGCATTTCGTAAGTGTATACTCTTACGATAAGTGAGCTTTGGCTGATGAGATAGATCAAGAAGCCAACTTCACCTACCTGACAGGCTATCCACACGCAGATGCCTCGGTACTCGTTGTCATTAAGCCGTCAGATGGCGCTCCAACTATTGAGCACACACTCTTTGTCCCTCCTGCTCTGCCAGAGGTGACAATGTGGTCGGTGAGACCGCCAACTCTCGAAGAAGCTCGCGCGGGCTTCGATACCGACAGTGTACGCAGTACCGCGGATTTAGACAAGGCTTTGGAACAGCTTGGCCCGAACGTACGACTCCACACTCTGCCCATGACGAAGGAGTATCCCGCCTTGCCCGATACTATTCTGAGCGCCAAAATACTCCAGCCAGACATGTCTAATCTCCTTGACGCTCTTCATATCGCTCGACTTACCAAGAGCGAGTTCGAAATCGAGCTCGTCAGAGAGGCCAACCGGATCTCTTCTGGGGCGCACGAGGTTGTCATGAGAGAACTGGGCAGATACGCCCGGAAGCGAAAAGAGGGGCAAGGAAAGGGGAAAGAACGGACCGGAAAGGAGGGACTGAGCGAGTGGGAAGTTGAAGGAGAAGCAGATGCCGAGGCTGTTTTCGTGGCTGCTTGTCGACGACAAGGGTGAGTGACGAGTTTAGACACTTTGCTGATGTTAGGTCGAGTCCTGCTTATCTTCCTATCTGCGCCTCTGGCTCAAGGGCTAGTACACTACACTATGTGTAAGTCAGATCTTGTCGCCTCGGCCTTGACTAATTCTGCAGCTGTAACGATCGCATCTTTCCCCATCTCGCCGAGCCAAGGCAGAACGGTGACAAGTCGTTCCGCCGAGTGCTACAACAAGGGTGCTGCTCGTCAGATACACACGAAGCATACACTGCTGGAACACCTATCGGCGAGTATCACTCGGACAGTTTTGAGCCCCAGGTTCTTCTCATTGATGCCGGAGGGGAATGGCAGAATTACGCCAGTGATATCACTCGAACTGTACCCGTCGGAAATGGAGGCAAATTCACCAAGGAAGCCGGAGAGATCTACGAGCTCGTTCTTCGGATGCAGAAGGTGGGTCACTGATTAGCAAAGCTGATATCAGGAAAGCGAAGCTATGGTCAAGCCAGGAGTCCACTGGGACAGCATCCACCTCCACAGCCACCGAGTACTCGTCGACGGCCTGCTCAAACTTGGGATAGTCAAAGGCGATCCCGAATCGATCCTCCAATCTGGAGTTACGTGCGCTTTCTACCCTCATGGTCTAGGCCATTCGCTCGGTCTCGACGTCCATGACTCTCGACAATACCTTCGGTCGACTCAGACAGATCTACCGGAGTCTTCTAAGCAGACCCCGGCGAAGCTCTACGCCTACCTACGAATCCGCCAGCCATTGCAGGAAGGCATGATTCTCACTGTCGAGCCGGGATGCTACTTCCCTGCGCAGTTAATGGAAGAGCATGGTGTGTGGAGGAGCGAGTACGTGGATCAGGAGGTGTTGAAGAGGTATATACCTGTGGGCGGCGTGAGGATTGAGGATGCAGTGGTCGTTCGGAAAGACGGGATGGAGAATCTCACTACTGCGCCGAGGGAGAGAAAAGAAGTGGAAGCTTTGTGTAGCGGGGAGATATAAAGAGATGTAGGCAGGATAACTTTATTGTCATCAATCACTGTAGTCTTGTCCGATGGTGTCACTGACCTCCATCGCTCTGCTCTCGGGAAGAGATCCCGACAACCATCGGCTAGATCCGAGGGCGAGGAATGCTGCTCGAAAGGCTATGCTGCTCGTCATGCCTTCTCTCCGTTGACCAGCAATGCCAGACATAAAGCCTATACTTTCCGGTGCGGTATGCAGCGAGCACCGCCTGGCCTCCGAGATTGGCACCGATATGCTGAAAGCGGGCGGCTCAGCAGCGGACGCCATCATAGCTACTGTTCTCGCTATCAACACCCTCTGTCCTTATCACTCTGACCTCGGCGGAGGTGGATTTGCCATTGTGCGGAATGGTCAGGGGATCTATGAAGGTCTAGACTTCAGACAACACGCTCCTGTGAGTCCGTTGTTTGAGCTGAAAGCTAACGCAAAGGCAGCAGTGACGATGGAATTTTATCAGAATGGAGCTTCGACGTCCCGAGGCGGAGCAGCTGTGGCTGTTCCTGGAGAATTGAGAGGGCTGGAAGAGCTGCATAAGCGGTACGGAAGACTACCGTGGTCTAAGCTTTTCGAGCCGAGTATAAAGCTTGCCATGGAGGGGGTACCAGTCGGCGGAGATTTTCATGAGGTATGTCTGTCCACTCTGTGAGCTAACGAAGTAGTACATCAGGAGAGACTGTGTTCCTGCCGGGTCCGATCAGATTGTGGGATCTTTCTACGAGTCTGATCCGATGTATGCGCCGCTCTTTCAGGACGGAGTCGCTCTGCCTGTGGGCTCGAAGCACCCTCGACCGGAATTCGCGCGGACGCTGAAGCTGTTGGCGGAAGGGGGCGCCCAGGCGTTCTATGAGGGTGAAGTAGCGGACGCTGTGATCAAAGTCATCAGAGATAAAGGGGGGCTCATGTCGCTTGGTGATCTAAAGAGTGAGTCTCATCTGACAAGGGGTAGCTCCGAGCTGAAGGATAGATGTTCGCGCTCGATGGGTCGACCCTATTCAAGCGAGATACAAAGACTATACCCTCTGGACATTACCGGCTCCTGCGTCTGGTGCGATATGGCTGTCGGCTATGGGTATGCTAGGTCATTTGACACGGGCAGAAGAGGGGAGCGTCTTGGACCAGCACCGAGTTGCTGAGGCTTTACGAGTGAGTCTTTGGTCATCCAGAGGGGACACAAGCTGATGTGGCCAGTTGGCGTTTGGACAACGAACAGAATTGGGAGATCCTGACTTCGTACCTGGACTAAAGGAGAAGCAGGCCCTTTGGGTCTCGGAAGACGGCAGCAAGAAGCGGTCAGAGATGATCTCGGATGACCAAACGTTTGATCCAGAGTACTATATGGCGTCAAGGTAAAGTCTGGCATGTTTCATCACTGTTGTGTGGCTGATGTTGCAGTACGGATGTGAAATACGACAGTGGTACCTCCAACATCACCGCTGCTGATTCCTCTGGCCTCGTCATATCCCTGACCACAACTGTCGGCTGGAACTGGGGGAGTAAGATCATGGTACCGGGTTATGGCTTCGTCCTCAACAATTCGATGGACGATTTCTCAGTCAGGGGACGGCCAAATGGATTTGGGTATGAGCCTACGCCGACAAATTATGGTGCGTCGCCTTTCAGCTTCCCGACACGAAGCTGACGCTCCAGTTGAGCCCGGGAAGAAACCCCTCAGCTCGAGCTGCCCTTATATCGTGGAAGACAAGGATGGTCGGCCGGTTCTTTCTGGAGGGGCTGCAGGTGGAAGCACCATAATCTCTTCGAATATACAAGTGGCGAGGAATGTCCTGGTGAGTCTTGGGTGTCCGTTGTCGATGTGTAGAGGCTGATTGTAAGGATTTCGGCATGTCAGCATCAGAAGCTCTGCGAGCAAGCAGGCTACATGACCAGATTCAGCCCAACGTGACTTATCTTGAAAGGACATCTACAACTCAGGGGATCACGGTTGATGGACACTCGGACGAGCTGGCAGAGGGGCTGAGGAAGAAGGGGCATGTGGTCCAGTGGGTCACTGGTGAGTCAGACTTTTCGAGTATGTGAGCTTGGGCTAATATGAAGCACACCGCAGTACGCCTTGTGCAATGCAATTCATGGCAGATGGCGCATGGGAAGCAGCGGGAGATCCAAGGAAACACGATTCCGGCGGCAGTGTACATCATGCTTGATCATCAGATACCGAAGCTGCCTTACCTTCGATCTTGCTTATCGACTCACCTCGCTCATGATCGATGATCCTTCTGACCTTCAACGCATCAAGCAGGTCTGAATCGGGAGCAGGATCTGAGGCACACGATTCCGGCGGCAGTGTACATCATGCTTGATCATCAGATACCGAAGCTGCCTTACCTTCGATCTTGCTTATCGACTCACCTCGCTCATGATCGATGATCCTTCTGACCTTCAACGCATCAAGCAGGTCTGAATCGGGAGCAGGATCTGAGGCAGCGGCGAGGACCAGGTCCAGGTCGCAGGAGTCAAAGCATGAAAGGCTCTCCATACCTGAAAGGATACATGCAGGTCTTTGATGTGGCCTCCCGAGGATCTGCGATAGTGCTCGACGCAGGGATCAAGAACTGTAGGTTCCTCTTACATCCTACTCGCAACTTCTGTGCCTGCCTAGACCCGCTCTTCTGACCATGCAGGACATCACGGACCCATCTTCAGGTGGGTGTTATGTGCTAATTTCAGCGGTCCGACTTACTGTCGACAGTCTCTCTGCTTATCAGTCTGCAACCCTCTGTCACTCTGCTAAACTCAATCACAGACACTCTTTCCTCCGAGGATAGAAGGAGGAGCACGAGGAGACGCAATACAAAGATGGAGACGAAACGCATCAGACGGATCAGGAGAGAGTGCGGTTTATCGACCTTGGCCAGTACTAGTTCGACGGGCAAATCGATCCATACAGCTGCTGAACTGCGTACTCTCAATGCCGAGAAACCCTTCTTCGATCCTAAGCTGTTGGGTGAGTGTTGAGGATCTCGATAAAGTCCTTGACCTAAAAGTCTTGTATGGACGAATGCTGACTATTCAGACACAGAACGGAGGCGCCTGGACTTTGCGTATCTCCGAGAATCAGTGGACAGATACGACACGGCTTCACTCGCATCAGATGACGAGGGATCATGGCTGTTCTGTAAGCCCGAAGAGGTGGAGTACGCTCTAGATGGTGTCCGTCAAGATATGCTGGAATGGAAGGCATCAGCTTGCAAGTCGTCCCTCTTGACAGCGGTCTTTGCATTCTTCACCAAACCTTGCCAGCAGTGGGGAAGCCCAGAGTGGTTCTGGGACGAGATCAAGACTGGCGATTCTGTGGAGGACAAGAAAGCTGATGAGGCCTTGAAGGCGGCGCTCGTGCGGCAAATGTGTATGTGGGGACTCATCAAGGTGCTAGAAGAGCGTGAGAAGGCCGGAAGCGAGCGTGTCGTGGTGAATACCAGCGATTTTGTCAGGACGCGAAACTTGACGACAGGCACTGTGGTTGTCTTGGATCCGATCATCGAGGAGGAGGCTTAGCAGCAGCAGGGAGGAGGAGGATGCCAAACAGGGAAAACATATGTTTGTAGTACCTGACCGTAGCCCAACACATTAGTATGCTCTGTGCCCGACATGGCCATGCCATGGTCAGCCGTAATCTGAGTGAACATCAGGCTGTCATTCATTGGACTACTCCAGAGTACTTCTTCAACCGTAAATGCATGGATCGCCTCAGAACCGTACAGTGCGCGTGTTTCACGAATCCAAGCCTATCCGCCGGAGTGCGTCCCGTTCAATGAAGCCTTCAAATCCTCTTCCCCTAGCATCTCTCCCGCAAAGGCCGCCGCCTGCTGTCCATGCGATACGGCCAGATTGACATTCGCCATCGGGCTACCGCTGTTGCCAGCCCAGAACAGCCCGGGGACGTTCGTCCGAGGATCGTCGCCCATACGAGGCATGCCAGCCACGGCGAGCGGAGGATTGGGCGGAGATATGCTACCGCCAAAGGGGGAAAGATCGGCGAGGAGGAGGTCTTTGGTCAAGAGGGGTTCGGCGTCAGGGGAAGGTGTAATTCGCTCGGGGAAGACGAGGATGTAAGGGAGGGAAAGGGATGGGCGGTTGGTGAAGTGGATAGTGAGTTCCGACGAGGTCTGAGTGGTGGAGTCGATTTGGTCCGTGATGACTTCGTATCTGTCACTGCAGGAGTCAGATGTGATTCTAAGCAGGAGTAGGGGGAACATACGGATTCGCCTTGATAATAGGCATGAATTTCTCCAGACCGCTCGCTGTAAGCTCCTCGGGCGTGTCAATGTCCATTCCGTGGGTGAAGAAGTATGTTTTGGGATGGAGTAATTTGTTCCACAGCTTGAAGCCGCTGGCCACGATCATTGGGTTGAAATTGGCGTTGGCGCGAGTCAAGAGGAAGCCAAAGGGTTGATCACGAGTTTCGGTTCCGTGGCAGAATACGCAATGGATGGCTCGAGTACCCCACGCTTCTTGAAGGCCTGGCTATTAGCACCAATAATAACGTCAAAGAAATACTCACCTGGGATAGAAGGCAAGATGTCCCTGACACCCGTAGCCAAAATTACAGCCTTGGCAAAGACCTTATTTCCCTTTGCGTCTTCCGCCTCGAACCCCTCTGCACCCTTGACAAGACTAGTGATCTTGCCATTGACGAATGATGTCCACTCATATCCCTTCTCAATCTCGGCGCGGGCGTTCTGGCGATAGACGGCCGGATTGACACCTTCATGCCCGAGGATAGTATGAGCAGTGGGTGACTGGGCATTTCGGTAGAGACCGCTGTCGTAGAGGATGGTCGGGCGGCGAAGGCGCGAGAACATCAGAGCAGCAGATAATCCGGCAGGACCACCACCGACAATGAGGAGGTCGACATGGGTGCTTGTGGGTTTAGGGTGAGCCATTGTGAGTAGGTTGAGTAGGGCGATGGGGGTGAATTTCATAGTCAACTGGTGAGATTTGCTTCGGAAGACGGCGCCTCTTTATATGCCTCTCGAGCCGGTATCCTGCTGCAGTCTACTGCACTGTTCTTGGCCTATCCATATTGATGTACAGAGTGAAGGCGCCGAAAGGGGGTCCAGTGGGGCCCAGATGCGCGCCGCCCGGCCGCCGGGGACGTCGGCCATCGCCGGGTGTAGAGATCGGGGCCCCGCAGTCTGGGAGGAACTGTCGACTCGATGCCATCTCACTATGCCTATCCATCCGTATCTCTCCAAGCTACTGGTCTATCTCCATGACTTTCCAAGTGCAGGATGATCCATATCCGCTCGACTCTTCGAGGAAACCCCCTCGTAGCAAAACTCGAAGATCACTTCTTTGCGTCCGCGCCCGCTTTGAGCGCAACCCTCCACTCATCCGGCTGGCTCCTCCGATCTTCAGCCGGGTATACCAAGCGTGGTAATTCGGCATCCCCCCTCAGCCCCTCAGCCCCTTTATGTCAGTCGACACTACCTCAAATCCAGTCTGGACTGCCTGAACCCAACATAATACGGATAACTCCACTGGCGCATCCGGACGATGACAGCTTTCTCGATAGGCTCGGGTGGCGCCACCTGGATCCATCGATCGTTATGGTGCGCAAGCTCGATCGAGTCGGCTCCTCAGTCGATGCTGGCAGTGCAGATGTCTCAGTATCGTCCGTCCCATCTCCAGCATGGTTAGATGGATTTGCCTCATCCTCTTCCCTCACCCCGTCACAAACATCGACATTCCGAAATACCCTTGATCTTATTCTTCCTCCCTTCACACCGGCCTACCTGACCCTCACCGACAAATCGACATTGGCGGCCATCGCTTATGGTCAAGCAGTGACTTTTGGCGGTATTGCTGGGCTTTTCAACATTGTTGTCCCCGCGGCACATCGTGGGAAGGGTCATGGAAGAAGGATCACACAGGCGTTGCTGGACTGGGCAGGGCAAAACGGTGCCGATATGGCATATCTGCAGGTGACGCAGGGAAATGCAGTCGGGAAGAAGTTGTATGAATCGATGGGGTTCAAGGAGGAGTATCGGTATCACTACAGGGTTGCGCCATAGTATGTGAGTCGCTGGGAGGTTCAGGGCAGGAGGTGCAGCAGCTGGGCAGATGGTCAGTGTCAAAGACATCTGTCAATCTTAGGCACCAGCTGATTCCGACAGGCAAAGATTCCAGCGGCTGAAGGCCTGAATTGCGTGCACCGTTGGGTCAGTCTTCTAGATATTGGTGTAACCAGCATATTGTGGGCGGTCTGGATATGCCAACGAAGGAATGCTTCACATATAAAACTGCACCGAGACAGATCGAGCACTGATCGAGCTTATTCGCAAATCACGCGCTCTTGAACGAGTCCGGAGCAGATGTCTGGACGCGAGCAGTACATCCTTTCGGAACACCTAATGTCACACGAGGCTCAGACATCTTTGCTCAAAGGGAGATAAATCATGCACTCATGTGAACGAGGTGCCGCTAAGGTATTATGCACACTACGGTGCTACTCGGGGGCGTAGAGCACACGTCAATTCCCAAGACTTATAGTTTCCGACACAACACAGTCGCGTCCGCTCAGCGTGACATGTTCCTGTCACGCTATTCCGAAACGTTACGTACTTACCGGAAACGGCGATAAATTGATGAAACCTTGTAACGCGCCTGTCTTTTGTGACGCGCCTCTACCCTCTCGCCGTTCGCCGTGATCCCTTCTTTGTGCGCAAAGTCTACCTCCGAGTACGCGTCACGCGAATGATTTTGTTGACGTTCCGTAACGTACTGATGTTGTCCTGACCTACAGTATGCCGAAGTGACCCTGGAACGGGCGTTGTTAGCTGCCACCGAGAGATTTTCAACAATCAGGTTGGACATTAATCGTATTACGGACTCTTCTCTTGACTGCTATCCCCTCGTCGCTCTTTGATAGATCAGACTCTTTCAGCTTGACGCTGCACACGACCTGCCTCTGTGAGGCAACGAATCGACACGACCATCACTCACATCACACCGAAACGATCTCGATAGACAATCATCAAGGAACATGGCTCCGGCCATGCTTCCTCTCATCCTCATCGCCCTAGCGGCTTTGCATCTCATATCGGCAGCGCCGACTCTGGTACATCCCCTCCAGGATCAATTCCCTCCCGTCGCTCGAGTCAGCAGGCAATTCGTCTTTGACCTATTCCCATCCTCCTTCAACTCATCCAATTCCATCACTCTCTCTTCCTCCGCTTTGCCGTCCTGGCTGGCATTCAACCCCGGTTCGGCTACATTCTCCGGTACACCCACAGCGGCGGACATCGGTCAACGGGATGTAGTCGTCACTGCTACCGACTCTACCGGGGCAACTTCCAACACCTGGCGCCTGATCGTGACGAACTTTCTCTCACCAGAGGTTCATGCGGGTTTCACGACCCAAATCGCGAATCCCGATTTGCGCACATTTGCCTCAGTCACTCCCCTCCCCAACAACACTGGCGTTCAGGTCCCTCCAGGCTGGTCATTCTCACTCGGATGGCAAGCGGACACCTTTCGTCAGTCGCGTAATGGCTCCACGAATGGCCAACTCTTCATGGCGGCGCGACTCCGATACACCTCCTCCCTTCCCTCCTGGCTGGCATTCAATAACGCCACCATGACCTTCAACGGCATCGCACCTGCATCTGGCAGCTACCCTATCGTCGTCACTGGCACGGACTTCTGGGGTTACACTGCCGCCCAGTCAAGCTTTGTGATTCAGGTTGGGGATTCGCGCGCGTTGGAGTTGGTGGGGTTTACGCTGGGAAAGACGTTAGGCGTGTCGAGAAGCAGGATACAGGCGACGGTGGATTTGGCGAATGTCACGTTGGGCGGAGCGGCGGTGCAGGCTGGACAGGTCAGCTTGGCAGTCGGCGGAAGTGCATGGTCTTGGTTGTCGATCAGCAGGTGAGTTTTCAATCCGACAAATCTGACGTGCAGTTCCAATGTCATCTCTGGCATAGTTCCTGATCAATACGCAAACGGTACTACCGCACCCCTCTCTGTCCCTCTCATCCTCTCCGCTACCGGCTCTACCCCTCTCACCGTCACGTACAACATTGATATCCTCCCTTTCCCCTTCACCGCTTTCATCCTTCCCAACTCGACAGCCACTCCGGGCGCGCCCTACTCGCTCAACATCCTCCCCTTCATCCGGAACCGTAACACCACCATCACAGCCAGCACCATCCCCGCCGAGGCTGCACAATGGCTAGTCTTCAACCAGCAAGACATGTCATTGACGGGCACGGCACCGGCCAATCCCAGCTACGGCGTCGTCAATGTCACTCTTGCGGCGACTCAGGGTCAGACTGTGGGCACTACCAGCATGCGCCTGGCGCTATCCGGCGTGTCAACCACGGGCACACCGAGCGGAACATCCGGAGTCGTACCTAACCCTACCGGATCTTCAGCGGGGGGAAGCAACGGGTCAGGTAGCGGTTTATCCCAAGGTGCCAAAATCGGTCTCGGCGTCGGTCTCGGTCTTCTCGCTTTGCTCCTTCTGCTCCTTCTCCTCTTCTGCTGCTGTCGCCGGCGCAGGAGAAAGGACGAAAATGAGAATGATAACCGAAAAGACAACGATGGCGATTCCTTTGTCGCTGGTCCTCTATCACCTGTAGGCGGACAAGACCCGTTCCGTAAATCCCAAAATGACGGTCACCGAAACATCCTTCACAGTCTTGGTGTTTGGAAATCACCCGATACCAACGCTCAATCCCCCCACCCCACTCATCACTCCTTCGAGACCAATGCGACGTACGTCGAGAAGCCGCAGAGGATGGACGGGCTGAAGGGGATTATAGGATGGGGCGGTGGGGCTGAAACTGGGGAGAAGCGAGATGTCGAGACTACGCCTCAATTACCTCGTCGATCCAGCTCATTCATGGCGAATGGCGATGTCATCGGTATCAATGATCCGGTACGGCCTAGCCAGGACCGGGCGAGCTCGTTCACCCAGAGTTTCGGGTCGAGTGGGTCGGAGCGGGCGAGCTGGGAGAGTGAGCGGTCATTCCAGTGGAGCTCGGCAGAGGGCGGTGTGATCAGTCCACAGGGCCCAAACCGACTGTCCGCAGCCAACAGTATCCCCCGACCCCGCGAGAACTTTACACCTCGATACCCACGAGCCAACTCCCCCACAGTCCTCAACAGGCTTACGAGCGGTCGGCCAGTGGAGGACTCGCCTGAGTTTTCGGAATTCGGGACGGGTTCGGAGAATGGGGATGGCGAAGGATTCAGCAGGGAGTCACTAGCAAGGGAAGGTGATGACAGCTTCACGACGTCACACTTCCCTTCTGGACCTTCGGGCTTGAATCGGTTTGGCGAGTCGACAGATTTCAGGTCGGACGATGAGGATGAAGGGACGGATCATGAGGGGCCGGCGGTGGTGGGTGTTGCTGAGCGTCAATCTTTCGAGACTCGTCGACCTAGCACCAAGCGATCCGGACCCCGTCTTCGACCGAGTAAAGAGCGAATGACTTCCCCTCCTATCGTCTCTGCCCCTAATCCCCGCTCGAGCCAGGCTCTAGATGGCGATGCAGCCGGCGCGTTTGATGACGCAGACGAACAGCATCGCCGATCTACATTCGCTCCGAATGACAACGAGACCCAGGGGTTGGGTTACCCCGCTTCTGCCATCTTCTTCGCTTCGCCTAACCCCAACAACCGGTTGAGCCAAGCGGAGAGTGACAGGCCAGCCTCGACTATCCAGGCGGTATCGCACCAGCACCCCATGTCCCCTCCTTTGCCCTCTGTTGGCTCATTCATCCGCCCCCGTCCTACTTCCCTCGGCCGACCCCCATCTCTCGCTCGTCCAATCTCAGGCACCGTACCCTCTGGCGCGGCCGCAGCGTACTCGCGGTCCAAAACAGACAGTATCATCCCTGAAGGCCGAGCTACAGCTTTAGCCAACGAGACATTCTCTATCCACCCTCAGATTCACCCCCCACCCACCGTCTCCCTTTCCGCTGCAACCTGGTCATCAGCCCCACCATCGACGTACCGTGCCGAAGTCATTGGTGGGGGTCAACTACCAGCTTGGCTCCACTTTGATAATCGCGAGTTGGAACTCTGGGGTGTACCGGCCATGGAGCACGTTGGACAATCAACGAGTATACGTATCATTGAGAAGTTGCCAAGGGACGGGAGGAATAGTAATCCCATGGCGTATGGGTATGTGCCGCCACAAGAGAGAGAGGTTGGACGGGTGACGATAGAGTGAGTACTTTGCGTGAGGTTGTAAGAATTGAGCTGATATTTCAGGGTCACGGATAGGTTGAGGAGTCCACAATTTGGCTTGGAGGCTAGTCCTCATGCGTTATAGATGTGAGGGAAGGGAGTGATATCATGGAGGTTAGAGAAGGGGAGTAAGGGCCTAGAGCCAAGGGGTAATGGACAATTGACTAGAGGCCAATCTGTATCCGAAGCCAACACACATAGTAATCAATCTCACACGACAATCGTTTATGCAACATTCTTTGACTAGACTGAGCGATGGAAGAGTTCCTCGCTGACTACGGCCTGTACGTTCAGGATCTGCATCTCTAACTTGCCAATAACCCAGCTCCAGTAGGATCTATAATCTTCCCCCAATTCCGCTCACACCTCGCCAACATCCCGCCCAAAATTCTGATTAGATCACGGAGGAATGACCGCGCGATAAAGTGATCGAATCGGTCCGAGGACGCTATGGCTGCTGGGTAGTCCTGGAGATCAGTCCTGGCCAGACTAGACGGTGTTCCATCACTTACCATGACATTCGGGCATTTGATCCACTCCTTAATTACCTCGATACGATCAGCATGATGCTCAGTCATAGAAGTGATGGATTGGATGGTATCGTCGAGTGCGTATTCCAACTCGTCAATGAGTACTTCTTGAACTTCGGCACCTGACCACGTCAGCACAAGTGGCGTCAGTCAGAAGGAAAGTAAAGCTCACCGAAATTATCCCCATCGTCCGCACCTGGTATCTCAAGCTCTAGCCATATTCTCAGATCCTGGATGATGAGGTGTACATCTTGCGCTTCTCTGTATTCTCAGCCAGATATCATCCAGTGGATACTGGGATCGTGGAGGGGTCGCTCACTGTATCACCATCTTGACTGATTCCGTCTGGACCGCATTCGTCAGAACAACTTCCAGCCAATGATCCCCGCCGCTCGTCCGTCCGGAGCTGTGTTGCTCAGCCTTCGGAGCGCTCTCATCCGGAGGGGATATTGTCGGCTGTGCGAATGCCAGCGTACGATACTGATCTCTCCAGAGCAGAGACGACGGGTCTGACTCGCTATCAATCAAGTGTTGAAGATGCTTGAGCTTGGCTGGGATCTCTGTACGGAGTATACGGACTGTGCGGTGACGATGGTCATTTCTGAGGTTCTGTAGTGTCAGCTAGCCGATGGATAGTGGACGTACCTGGAGGCTACTCGGGCCGGCGTGGGCCTGATTCTTCCACAGACTTGATAGAGCATCATGAGGTGGGCGAGTCTCCATGATACAGTAGGCGCTTGACCAGCTGAGCGCTGATCAGGGCGCGAGAAGAAGGACGAGTATGGATGCGATTGGTGTCCAGATGGGTTTGGAATCCGGGATTGGACCGTACATCTAGGGAGAAAGGAGGACGGAACAAAAGAAGGTTAAACGCCGTCAACAGGGTATGAAAGGAGCTCCGGTCCGGGAACGGACAGCACGTCGCCGAGGCTGGAGGTTATCCGTGCAGATGAGTGCATGGCAGACTGGTAACTTACATACAGATCGTACACAAAGGTTCGGACCTAGTAGATCCCGCCTGAAGCGCCTTGACCTGTACCTTTAGGATTGATCACCTTCTCCCAGTTGCGCTGGAACCGATTGAGAAGGCCACCGTAGATCATGAGCAAGCTGCGGAGGTATGAGCGAGCGATAAAGTGGTCGAACCTGTCCGAGTTTGTGATGGCGGCGGGATAGTCCTGGGTTGTCAGTCTGTGATCTTGGCAAAGGGGAGAAAACTCACCATCACGTTTGGAGTCTTGATCCACTCGCTAGCGAGCTTGATACGATCGGTATGGTGTTGCCTTGAACTATTGATAAATCCATTTGACTTCTTGTAGGCCGTTTCAAGTTCCCGAATGAGGTGATTCTGAACTTCGGCGCCTGTCCATCAGCTACGGCAAGGGCTAGGACATACCGAACGAATTCCCATCTTCAATCAAGGGGATTTCAAGCTCTAACCAAACTCTGAGATCCTGCACTAAAGCATGGAGATCTTCGTGTTCCCTAGTGGTGTCAGCGAAACAATCTGGGATAGTGTCAAGAGTATAAGCAGACAACTCACTTCGTAGTCAAAATGACCAATTCCGACTGAACTTTATTCCTCGGAACCACCTCAAACCAATGCGGACCGACCCTAACGCCCTGCTCCACCTTGCCCGACCCGATCCCCAAGCCCTCCACACCAGGCAAGGACTCATCATCTCCATTCGCTCCATCCTTCTCCGCCCTCAAATCCGCACGTGTGACTTTAGACGGTAAGATGATTTCCTCCCCATCCTTCATATCCGCGTGACCCAAGCTGGTTTTAGCCAAGAGGCGCGCCAAAGAGTCAGGCTGGATCATTCGTGGATGGACGAAATCGCCCTGCTTGACGTGTCCTACCCATAGAGGCGAAGAGGGGTCGGATTCTTTGGCAATTATCGAGCGGATATGGGTGATCTTGGCTGGCATCTCGCTTCCGAGGATCTGGGCTGCACGGGTACGGTGATATTGGAGTAGGTCCTGGATATTTAGCTATGGACTAGGTCGGCGGGTGAGAGCAGGCTTGACGAGGTGGGACGGGAGGGACAGGCGCCGACTTACAGCGAGAGGGGAGGTCCCTGACTGATCTTTCCATAGCCCGACGAGAGGGTTTGAAGATGCCTCAACGGTGGGATTGGCAAAAGAAGGCATGTCGGATTGATTTTGATGCTGCTGATATTGATGATTAGCTGGTCTAAGCGAAGGATGATATGGTTTGTTTGTACTGAGGGATAAGTTGTAGATATCCAGTCACTGGTGGTTACCCTTTTAATCGCCCAGGGAAGAAAGGAAGGAAGGGAGATTGACCTATCATGAGTAGGGTAGCGATTGACAAAGGAGTACGAACCAAATTGGAGTGACTGTGGTGGACAGAAAGGAACATCGCTCATCTCGACCCCTCCCCCAATTCGGTCAAACCTACTTTGAAGGCTATTCCCGCGCTAGCCTGACCCCCCCGAACTCCAACAAAGCAGTGAGTTGGTCAAGCCGAGAACGAATATCCATACCTGTAGCATTTCGCTAGAACAATACAACGCACTCCTTCCGCCTGCCGCACCCCGCGTTTGTCTGAGCCAGAAATCCCTATCCGAAGATCTTGGAGTAGAGGACGATAAGAATGAGAATAACAAGTACCGCAATGATTGCGCCCGAGATGAATTTCTGTTGATACATCCTATAAGAATCAGCTTAATGAGTCGTTGTCCAGAATTGGCATCATGAAGCTTACTTGAATATCATCTTCTTCAACGTTCCAGACGCCCTATCAATCGAGCTATCCGCCTGCGTCAACTAACTCATTAGCCTCGGCTCGTATACATATAAGGGGACATACCGTATCGCGCGTATGCTCAATCTGCTCCCTTTGTCCTCGTAAATCTCGCAATATACCCGCCCCGAGATCTTCCGTCTCCAGTGCGATCCGCTGAGCGTTATCCAGCCGTCTGGAACCATCTTGCAATTGCTCAGATCCCGCCAAGAGGCGCGAACGCGTATTGTAGCTTGGTGGTTCGTCAGAATAGGGGTCGTCCGCTGGTGAAGCGCCCGAAAGGAGTTCAGCGCGGGATGTTTCTGCGCGAGTGTCACGCTGGGAGTATCAGCTAGGTTTGCTCTCCGAATTCATGATGAAAGACATCACTATAGCTTACCAGTGTCTTCTTGACTCGTTCAAGAGCTGCGCGAGAGGTTGATAGGCGTTGTTGAAATGTCTGGCGGATAGAGACTGGCATTGACGGTAACTCCACTTCCATCTGGGCGATCTGGAAAGGTCAGCTTGGTCTGAACGTCTGGAAAGATGACAAAGCTCACAATCTCCTCGGCCTCATCCAGCTCCTCCGACACCTTCTTCAATGCCGCTTTGCGCTGTTCTGGAATATCAGCGGTATTTCAAGTATGGCTTTAGCCGTATGACGACATCGACTCACCTCCCTTGAGCTGCTTGACATCTCCTTCAAGCTTGCTCTTTAAGCTGCCTAGTAAAGCCTTGAAGTCCTCATCGTAGCTCTCGAATAGGGCACTGCGGATTGCAAGGGTGGTGTAAACGTGGAGTAGTAGTCAGTCGAGAGATGGCACGTGTGAGAAGGGCTAGGTCAGCTTTTGACAAGGTCTACAAATAGGGCCCTCTACTCACGTTGGGGAGTTGTCCATGGTGCTCGCTGTAGCCTTTTCAGGATTGATAGATGGTGGATGTACAAAGAAGGCCAAGCTCTGTGCTGCGACTTCGGGTGGCGAATCCAATCCAATTCTTATTAGCGGGACTAAAATCCATTAGACTTTCTAATTGAATCCTACCAATGGGTAGCGCACGCTACATCCATCATAGAGCTGATTACAGACCACCATCAGATGCGCAATCTTCTCGAGGTCCATATCTGATGCCTAAAAATACCGATCACTCAGTTGCAGCTTCACTTTTGCTTGCGAATGATCGGCCCCTCGTCCAATCCTCGGCCGCAAAGCGGGTGACGTAACGCGTTTCATGTTTGGCGCGTAGGCAACAGGCTTGTGTCTCAGCCGAGAGGAACTCTCTCTTTCAGTCTGCAACATCTACCCTTCACACCATAACAATACCCTGCTGCATCGCCATTAGATCAACGGTACCTCCCCATCAATCACGCAGTATCAAGTCCTTGCTGTGAGAAACCAGCTATCCTGCGCAAAGACAGTCCAAGTCGTCACCTCGCCTGATCTATCAACCGACCCCTTCACCACCTCTTCCCTCGCCCTTTTCGGCCTATCTGCCCAAGATGAACTTCTTCAGTCGTCAAAAGTCCCGGATTCAGTCACCGGGGGACACAGTCCGGCTGTTGAAGGAGAACATTGTTAAGCTGGAAGGACCGCAACCTGGGGACCTAACACGGAGGGTGAGTTGTTGTGCTGCTTGCCTTGCGATGCTGAGGGGTGGGGTGGCGAGGGTGTGACTGGTGCAGCTTGCCTAGTGCTATCCATCTGTAACACTGGGACCGATGACGATGTCTCCTCACTCTTCTTCACAGGAAATCCCCCAAACTCTGTCCCAGCCTGACACTCACTCGCCGTCCCTTTACCCCTTTACCCCTACCTCCGAGCTAACTTTCTCAGATATCCGAAGAGATCTCACGTCAAATGACATCAGTGAAGATTGCCGTACTAGGCGAGCCAGAATCCGAACCATCTTCAGAAACAATCACACAAGTGGCGAATGAGGTATACGCGCAAGATTTGATTCGGTTGATGATTATTCATATGGAATCTTTTGAGTTTGAGGTGAGTTAAGTCGGCTTGAGGCTGTCAACCAAACCACACTTTCTCAACCTGCTTTCGATAAATCTAATCTGAGCCACAGCTGAAAACCCAGGCCAGAAAGGATGCTTGTTCCATCATTAACGCTCTACTTCGGCGTCAAATCGGGACTAGACTGCCAACTGTGGAGTTCATCACCAATAGGCCAGATACAATGTTCGCGGCTCTGAAGCAGTAAGCTAAGCCTCTTATGTTGATCAGTGCAAGTTGGCGGTAGCTGACATGTACTAGGTACTCCAACCCCGAAATCGCCCTAAACACCGGCGGAGTTCTAAAAGAGATGCTGAGATATGAGCCCTTAGCTAGGATCTTGCTCTATTCCGAAGAGTGAGTTCAGGATGTCCTTGGCTGGAGGGCTCTGACCCATGCCCAGATACAACAACTGACTTTCTGCAGATTCTACACTTTCCCACACTTTATCGAGACTACTACATTTGGGATCTCGTGTGATGCGTTTGCGAATATGAAGGTGAGCTAGCTCGTGCGCAAGAGTCCGAACCAAGCTGATTGTATAGGAATGCCTGACAAAGCATAAGCCCATGGTGGCGCAGTATTTGGACCAGCACTATGACCGAGTAATCCTAAAGATCCATCTAAGAACGATATCAAAAGCTAATCCAGCCCAGTTCTTCAACATGTATCAAAACCTCATCTTATCTTCAAACTACGTAACCAAACGCCAATCCCTGAAACTTCTCGGGGAGATCTTACTCGATCGAGCCAACTACGCAATAATGACCCGATTTATTGCTGATGAAGCCAATTTGAAAACTATGATGAATTTCTTGAGGGATAAGAGTCGGAATATCCAATTTGAGGCGTTTCACGTCTTTAAGGTGAGTTGTGGAGATGATTTGGCTTGTGTCGCTGTCTTTGGTTGAGAGAATGGAGCGGAGGGCGGAGGAGGGAGGAGGAGAGTCGGGAGATGTGGGCTCGATGTGAGAAGAAGAGAAGGGAGACTACGAGAGAGGGAGATTAGCCGTCTTGGCTGTACCCAAATTCTGCCCCCCCCCTCCCCCTCTCCCCTCAGTCTATGCTCAATAGACGAGCCCACGCCTTGCCGATATGTTCAAACCGGAGCGGAGCATTAGCTGACTATGGCCCAGGTATTCGTCGCGAACCCCAGCAAACCACCTCAGATCGCCAGTATTCTTCGTCGGAATAAAGAACGCCTCTTGATCTTTTTGAAGGAATTCCATAATGACAAAGAAGGTATGTCTGCTTCTCTCCCCCTCTGATTTTCCGCATGTAATCAGATTATGAGGCAAATAAGCTGATCATGTAGATGAACAATTTACCGTAAGTCCTACACCTGCCGCGCGGGTATTTTGCCCAATAATGCTCGGGATGGGATATGCGGATTGGTGCTTGTGATGGAAATGAGCTGATGAGAATAGGACGAGAAGGCATTCCTCATTACTCAGAGTGAGTTGCCTCCACTGTGATATCGCTCAATCTCGAGAAAGAACTGACAAGTACAGTTCAACAATTATAATATCCCAGTTGTACATTTGCCAATTCGCCACATATCACCATCCTACGCAAACCTCATATCGCCCAGATCTACATCTGACACCCTTATTCCGGCTGTCGCATCGCTTGGCCACACCACGCCATTTCCTCGCTCGTCTCAATTCACGTCCCTCCATTATTGCTTTTCCCTTGCTCGACACCATCATGTACCTGTAACATTAGTCTTTGATGATCTTAATGCACGCTCCACGAGCTATTTGGCTTGACGGTGGGATTCGCAGAAACCAGAAACGTAGAGCTGTACGGCGGCTTGACTTGAAACCTCTGTCGATCACGTAGATGAAATGGCGAAATTTGTCGAGCGAGTGAGAACGAACTTGTTATAATTCTTAAAAGTGCCAGACATCTGCACCAGACATATTCAGTAAATCTGCATCGATAACCTACAAGATGCAGCCCCTCGTATCATTGAGGCATGCTCATCGTCGAAATAAAATGAGAGAATAAGGGTGGGTGAAGAATGCCATCAATCCCGCGCCGTGTACAGAGATGTCATTCGCCAGAACGAAACCCAAAGTGCATGCAGGGATCGTCTAGTTCTTTCGTCGGAATGAGCAGCCTGTGGGATCAGCTGATTGTCCAAGCCTTATACAATCTGAGGTGAACACGAAACTCACCCTCGGTCAATCGAGCCTTACCGCCGGTGGGTTGGCACAGGACGGTAGCGCACGAGCCGCACTGAACGACGGTGGAAGCGTGAGAAAAGACAGTGCTGATGGTCAGCGTAGGACTCATCTCGTTCAAGGGAACAGACTGACGTGATCTGGAAGCAACCGGGGCACTTGACATCCATGAAGAATGAGTTGGGCTCGGGCACAATCTTCTTGAGCTTGTGGGTCCGGGCGTGCTTCTCTGCGGGGGGGTTAAGGAGGTCGATAGCGAGCGCCTGTGGGGTTAGCATGTATATGGGATGATCTATAATTTGGCCGGCGAGGGGGTTGGGCGGGTATGGGTAGGGGACAGGGTGGCGAGTGGCAAAAGTGCGGGTAGCAACGACGGCGTCCGTGGGTACGGATAACCACAGACAAAGTAGGCAGCGACTGAGAAGATGGCTCAGGATTGCCTGGGCGATGCACAACCTGTGGCAAAGATCCAAGGAGGATAAGTCACCCGACCATTCCGATCGAGTGGCCACCCTCTCATAGTCCTACACCCCGATCTTGCCCATCGTCCGCACCACCGCCCACCATTGACAACGGCACCCATCCACCCACATGCACCCCCACTACCTCCCGCAAGACCCTTGCCAGATCGGCAGACCACCCATCCGCACACTCGCCACCGCAAGGAAAAAGACACTAACCATATTGCCTGATTTCTTTATTTAAGTAGGGGGTGGTGTAAGGTGTGTTTCCTTTGTGTGTTGGCCGCTGAAGCGATGAAGCGCGAGGAATCGGCCTTTTGAGAATAAGAGAAGAGGGGAGAGATGGAGAAGGTTTTAAGGAGGAATCTAGGAGGCGAATCAGCAGGCAGCGAGTCCTCTGGCAGGGCGACTGAAAGTGAAGCTAGGCCTTCGGATCCGAGCTACCGGAATCAAATCCACGCGTTGAGGAGTGGGGCCGGCGTTATGTTTTGGTGCTAATGGGGATATTGCCGATGGTTCTGGGGTGTGGCAGAGGAGCTGGGTGGCTACGTGGAGGTGATCGTTAACGCCGATAGCGGCGATTTGGCGGGTGGCGATGTCCAATCGAGGTCCACCTGTGGCTGCAAGGGCTATGCATCATGCGTGTACATTGATCACAGCTTCTTGAGTGCCCTATTCCACAATAATCGAGCACATCATGTCGGAGAGCATAGTTCATACACAGCTAACATAGATACAACAAGTCATCAGAGCCCCCAATTGCAAGGTCCCTCCCAATCCCTCTCGTCGCAACTGCGAAGAACACCTGATCCTCTGCGATCTCCAGCCACACCTCCACAGACTAGCTGAGGGAAACCACACCTCGCTCGCCCACCAACAGATCTGCCGCCCGTCCACCCCCAACGAGCTTTTTATGGCTCGCAAGCGCTTTCCGCCGCTCAGTTCCGAATGCCTCTTGTCGCGTCTTCTTCTCCACTCGTCGGGCCTGGGGGTCAGCCAATGTAAAAAACGGAGGACGGAATCATAATGGAAGATGCAGAGATATGATCTGGATGGCAGGTATCAGGGTGACGGGGTGTAGCATAATTCCAAAAGCACGCCAGATGCAACTCACAGATCGTTCAGCCTTAATTGCCGCCTTGCGCGCCTTCCGATCATCCGTCGTCTCCCCCTTCGGCCGCGCAACCGTCACTCGTGTATGCTCCGTCTCCGTCTCTGATCCCGAACTATCACTATCGTCATCGTCGTCTCCAGCGACTGACGAAGCGACAGAGCCAGACGCAGACGCAGCCGCGGGGTTACCGTTGACCATTCCTGCTCGAGCTTTGGCGGCGGCTGCGTTCCGGGATCGGATCATGGCTGGGTGGTTTTCAGTGTTGGTGTATGTTGCTGTGGGTTAGCGTATTGACGACGAAAAACAGAGACGGAAGAGGGTAGATAGAGCAAATGAGTTTTGGCAACCCTTAGGCCTCCATCTACCCAAACCCAAACATAACCTCAACTCACTAAGCACAGTCTCCACATCCCACTTCTCCCCCTCATCCTCCTCCCTCTTAATCTTCGTCATCTTCTCAATCTTTCCCACCCCCACCCCCCTTCCCAAACGCTCAATCTCCAATATCCTCCGCCTATTCTCTTCCTTCCCTAAACCCTCCGCCCCATCCTCCACTGCATTCCTCAACACCTCCAATTTCTCCGGTCCAGACAGCCTTGTCGTTCCCAGCGCCGGCCGGTATTTCGAGCCGACAACTTCAAAGTTGTCGAGGAAATCATCGAGGATCGCATCGAAGTCTTCGCGAGAGACCAAGGGTGGGGCCGCCGATGCTGTAGAGAAGAGCGACATTTTGGACGCCGAGGAGAAAGTCGACATTCTAGACATTTGAGATGCTGCCACTGAGATATTGTCATCTTCGTAGTATTCTTCATCTTCGTCTTCTTCTTGAATATCGTATGCCCGTTCAATCTACAATTAGCCAACGCTCTTTGTTGTCCAAGACTCACCTGGTCAAACTGATTATCCAAATCCGTCAATCCTTTATTCCTAAACATACTAGAAGAGCTCATACTCATTCCAGTCGCATCACTCGGCCCTCGCTTCCCCCGTCTTTTCTTCCCGCCCTTCACAATCATATCCGCCATACTGGCCGGTAGACTCCCGAGCGTATCTGCCATTTCAGACCGCTCTTCCCCGCCCCCTCCATCACTCCCTGCGGTACCATTCGCCTTTTGTTGTTGTTTAAACGCCTTGAATCGATCTTCCCATGACGCATCTTCCGCCAGAGCCTCCGGTTGTTCTCTCCCTTTATAAACAACCTCTTCCTCGTCTCCCTCCTCTTCCTCTCCTTCGTCGACGCCCCACTCTTCAAATTCAAACTCAGGCCCCTCCTCTCCTTCTTCCGCCTCGCCACCACCGACCAACTCCCCAAACCAACCCTCATCCCCTTCCTCATCCTCAAACGCCTCATCCTCAAGCGCCTCAAGCACCTGACGCAAATGCGGGTCCATATCAGGTTGCAATCCCTGCAGCTCGGTTGGGATCCCTTCTTCCCTCGCATAAGCCTGCTGTAGCGTAATCTCCTTATCGCTCGCTAGCACCTCTGGCAGATCCGCAAATAGCTCTTCGGCCCTTGCTTTCCCTTTGCCCTTCTTCATACCCGGTGCAACACCCGACCCTTTTGGCGCAGCAATAAGCCACGAATCACCCCCTGATTGACCGACAGGTTTGAGATGTTGCATGTAGTCGTACTTCGAGTCATCATAGGCGATACCATAGCCAGCAGCTTCGCCTTCGTTGTCCCGGATCTTGGACTTGTCAAGCGCAGATTCGAGCTCGGCAAGGGTGGTACCGGACTGATCATCAGCTCGGGATACACTGTGGGATGCAGATGGGCCTTACCGGTCTATCACGATCATTCGCCCGACCTATAGGCTTCAAGACCCTTCCGCCAGCATCGGGATCATTGATCAGTGGATCACGCTGAGATCGATGGACCAGCTGAAAATGCTGCGCTCCGGGTTGTCGGAAGACGGATTTTTTAGGTGCCATCTTGGCCAGAAGTTGACTTCGGCTGCTTTCTTCGTTTGAGTATGTGCAAGAGTCGTTCGGTATAGCTAGCTATAGGCTGTAGCGGATAGATGGGGTCCAAGTGAAATTTTGAAAATCAACAGCTCGAGCCTCCACTCTGACGGAGTATGACGTGGATATCCCCAGTATCACACTCGGCCCCTGCGTCACTGTCTCTTGCTGCTGGACTGAATGACTGATAGCTTGCTTCAGCTTCATCGCTTCTCTCCTATACAAAGCCTGGCATACAGATAGCCAGTACACAAGGAGATCTATACAGGCTATCTTACAGACGGACTATCGACAGATAGTAGTTCAAGATGGTATGTCTCCTTGACAACTTGAACGAAGAGGAACGTTGCTAACTCCCTATCAGGCAGGAGCTATGGAGAACGCTCGGCGGGATCTTCCCAAGGTACGTACTCAGCTAACTGTAGCTATATCAAGTATCCCTAGCTGAGCTTCTAGATCCGAGATGAAGAGCGCGAACGGATGTTCGGCACAGTCTTCTCGTACGTCCTTTCAACCCTGGCCTCTGCCGCATCGCTGACTTGGCAGGGTCTCAGGTCCCGTCGTCATTGGTGAGAACATGCGCGGTGTGGCCATGTACGAGCTGGTCCGTGTTGGTCACGATGAGCTAGTGGGAGGTGGGTTCTTTAGCTGGACGTGGACGTGGAGGATGAAGCTGATTGAGGCAGAGGTTATTAGGATTGAGGCCGACCGGGCTACGATTCAGGTTTATGAGGAGACGTCGGGTGTTACCGTCGGTGATCCCGTTTTGAGGACTGGGAAGCCGTTGTCGGTTGAGCTTGGGCCTGGTGAGTTTGAACACGCTCTCGATTCGGCGAGAAGTACGTCTAGCTTACGGTTCAGGTCTCATGACTAACATCTACGAGTGCGTTGAGCGCCACTCCCACGTAGGGTCAAACTGACAAAGTAGTGGTATTCAGCGTCCGCTTAAGGGTATTCGAGAACAGTCCAACTCGATCTACATTCCCCGTAAGTCTAGCTTGCTCCCTGTCGATCCGAGTCAGACTCAAACTGACACCCCAGGTGGTATCAACACCCAGGCTCTGTCCCGCGAGATCAAGTGGGACTTCAACCCTTCTCAATTTAAGGTTGGAGACCACATTTCCGGTGGAGACATCTTCGGTAGCGTCTTTGAGAACTCTCTGGTCGACAACCACAAGATCATGTTGCCTCCACGAGCCATGGGTACCATCACCCGTATCGCCGAGAAGGGATCTTACACTGTTGATGTGAGCTCCATGTCATATATGGCCTTGGATACAGCTGATCCCGTAGGACATTGTGCTCGAGACCGAATTCCAGGGCAAGAAGTCGGAGCACAAGATGATGCAGCTTTGGCCTGTCCGAGCACCTCGACCTGTTGCGCAAAAGGAGACGGCCAACTTCCCCTTGTTTACCGGTCAGCGAGTGTTGGATGCGCTCTTCCCTTCCGTTCAGGGCGGAACGACCGCTATTCCTGGTGCTTTCGGATGGTCAGTTGAGCAGCTCGGATAGTGGCCAAAAGCTGACTTTTTAGTGGAAAGACTGTCATTTCGCAGGCTCTATCCAAATTCTCCAACTCGGACATCATCATCTACGTCGGATGCGGAGAGCGCGGAAACGAAATGGCTGAAGTTCTGGCGGACGTAAGTCTTTTGGTCAGACTCTAGCTAATGATCAGTTCCCCGAACTCACGCTCGAACGCGACGGCCGCGAAGAACCCATCATGAAGCGTACTGCGCTCGTCGCCAACACGTCCAACATGCCCGTCGCCGCGCGTGAAGCGTCGATTTATACCGGTATCACCCTATCCGAGTACTTCCGAGACCAAGGGCAGAACGTCGCCATGATGGCCGATTCGACATCCCGATGGGCCGAGGCGTTGCGAGAAATTTCGGGTCGTCTGGCTGAAATGCCCGCAGACTCGGGATACCCAGCTTATCTCGGAGCGAAATTGGCAAGTTTCTACGAACGTGCTGGTCGAGTCAGCTGTTTGGGATCGCCCAATCGAAACGGTACCGTCTCTATCGTCGGCGCCGTCTCCCCGCCCGGAGGAGATATGTCGGACCCCGTCACAACTGCCACTTTGGGTATTGTGCAGGTATTCTGGGGTCTTTCCAAGACTCTCGCTCAGCGTAAACATTTCCCTTCGGTCGATTGGAATATCTCGTATTCGAAATACCTTAAAATCCTTGATCCTTACTACGAGAAGGAGAGTGCTGGATTTATTGAACTCCGGACGCGGGCCAAGGAGATTTTGCAGAAGGAATCGGATCTTGCCGAGATTGTGCAATTGGTCGGGAAGAGTGCGTTGGGTGAATCCGACAAGATTACCCTGGAAATTGCAAGGATGTTGAAGGTGAGTCTAAGCTTTTGAGTGAGCTAACGCCGTAGGACGACTTCCTTCAGCAGAATGGTATTTCAGAGTATGACCGATACTGCCCATTCTACAAGACGGCGGGTATGCTCAAGAACTTTGTGGCGTATTATGATTGCTCGCAGCGCGCCGTCGAGTCGAGCGATATGACATTTGCCAAGGTCAGCTTTGTGCTTTTTAGGAGTTGGGCAAGAGCTGACAGGGGTAGATCCGCGATGCCACTGGCGACATCACGTTCAAGCTTTCTCAGATGAAGTTCGAATCGCCCAACACACAGAGCGAGGAAGATATCACGGGCAAATTTGATCAGCTGTACCAGGAGATTCAGGAGACGTTTAGGCGATTGCAAGAGTAGGCGATGGGAGGTTTTGGCTTATTAGAATGGAAGTGGCGTTTGTCTATGTAGTGTATGGGATCCTTGACTATGATCTCATGGCGTGACTGCGAGGGTCCATGTCAAGTCGCAAATGGATCGATGAACAGGACATGAATACAGTAGATGCATATCGTCTCACATCAAGCCCACCCTACCATCCTCAACCTCAAGCCTGCTCGCCCTTATTCAGTCTCATCCACTGGACCAGCGCAACAATCAAGAGACTGTTCCCATACACCATCCCCATCCTCGGTATGCCCTTATAAAAGTCCCGATTCGGACCCGCTGGCGTTCCCTTGGAAACATTCCCCACTTGACCCTCGGGCGTGACTTGGGCCAAGCAACCCTTGAGACCCGACACCGCCATGTCGAGGTATTTCTCCTTCTCCAGAAGCCCCTGCAGTGTCAGCTCATACCCCTTCTGCAACGCGAGGACGAAACTTACCAGTCGGATAGCCATCAAGATTCCGCCTACAAAGCCCGAAGACCCGCTCGTCTCGATATAGCTTGTCGGATCGTCAATCAGTGTGCGCCACAGACCTGACTCGGGATCTTGGAGAGGAATGAGGGCATCGACTTGGCGCCGAAGAGCCGAAGTGAGACTGCGGGCGACCGGGTCAGAAGAGGGCAGACCGGTCAATTCGAGGAACATCGGTATGGCCAGGGTGATCTGCAATGTTAGCCAGAGGTCCAGTCAATTTGCCGCGAGGATAGCGAGACTTACCCAGCAGTTCCCTCTGGCCCATAGCGCATCTGAGAAATATCGGCCCTTTGGTCCACCCTCCAAATCAAACTGCCAGGCATGATACCAGAATCCCGAGGCTGGGTCCATGAGATATTGAATGTGCAGAAGGAATTGATATTTGGCTATATCCTCAGCTTGGGGTCTGGACAAGAAGGGGCAGAGCTCACCTTCTTCAATGTAATGCGGACGATTCAGCATGAGTCCAATCTTGGTCAAGGGGATGATGGTCATCATGAGTGTATCGTCCCATAATTGGCCCTCGTTCTTCAGGCGGAAAGTCACTACTTGTCAGCTGAGTCTCCAGTCGACGTCGATTACAACTCACAATGCTGAAATCCACCTTCGGCAGTTCCTGGATCATCAGCACAATTCCTTCACGGAGACGGCACAAACTTACGAGGTAAATCGTTCATGATCCACTCTGCCCACTCATCTATCCACTCCCCAAATCGGTTTCGCCATTCATCATCCAGAACCGTACCTCCCCGCTGTCGATCCAGGTCAAGCAGGCACGCAGCGCTGTACATGACGGCCATACTGTTGATGTTCTTTGTTGGGATCCCTTCGGCATAACGCTGGTTGAACCAGTCTTTCATTAGGCTCAGCACGTGTGCGGCGCCTGATGATTTGGGGTCGGAGGAGGAAGTCAGGTGATAATACTGCATCCCATCAGCGAGGCCTTGAGCTCGAGAATGGAACGTACGTCGTAGAGACCATTCATACCTGGAGCTATCAGTGAAGCTCTAGACAAGTTATCAGAACACTTACCGATTGCTTGAGGCCACTCCCAGCGGTGGTAGGTACAGGTGTCGATAACGGTCCCATCGGGCACTGAAGGATCAGCATCCGTTCTTACTCGTGCCTTGTCGGACTTGGATACACTCAGAAACAAAGTCAGGTATATGCAGCGGTACAAGTCCAGTTCACCGCCAATCTCCCAGATCTAGGTAACTTCACCGAGCAACTCACGCTGATACACAAACCGTCCCGTCTTATCCGCCACTTTGGTCATGCCGTCAATCAACAGCGCGAGCTTCTTCTCAGCTTCGACATTGTCGAGCTCGAACGTCCGATAGTCGAATGCTGGAGCGGGAGTCAACTCCTCGAAGTCATCCGACACGCTAAACAGCGCCTTTGCGGCTGCTTGAGGATCGCTCGCGTCGATTTTGAAGACCATCTTGGTGTTTGTGTGAGTGAGAGTTGTGAGAGATTTGTCTGTGGTCGAGATGGGAGTTCTCTCCAGAGATTCGGCGCATCAGTGCGAGTGGTATCGCCCAGGTGGATACTCCTCCACATCCTCCACTGACAGTAAGAGAGGTATGGCTCAGATTGCACCCATCTCCACCGGATTTACTCTGTACGTAAGAGATCTCAGCGGTCCGGAGTCCGGCTACCGGGTCCGGGCCCGCCCCGGATCGCCGCCACCCATCTCGCTTCCCCTTCCACCTCTCTCCTTCCCTCTCCTCTGCCGCCATTCAGTTTCGTGACGCAGAAGTTGTCAGCAAAGTCTTGGCACCATCAGGTGGATACCCTTCTTTGATTGCGCGCGATCTCACTAACGGCAAATTCCGATACGCGCTTGTCCGCGCAAAGTCAGCAGTTTGGATGACCTGATCCACTTCGGGCCGCAGAATTTGGGCCCACTATCATTCGCGGGCCGTTCATTACGATTGGAGATAAGGACGCTGATACATGGAGACTCCACTTGGACATGGGCAGCACGGGGTCAGCAGACTAATCACGACTAGGAATATAAGAAGGCGTTGCGATTCCCCAGTTTGGAGCCCCAACCACCTCACTTACCTCTCTTATCTACACCTCGAGATTGCTTTGTGATCTACATCCACCCCCTACATCGCCACCATGTCCCGCCCAACAGACGAGAAGCACATCACCCAGCCCCAAACCCTTGAGTTCAGCTCCGACACCAAAGGGCACAATGACCACGTCGAGGATGTCGAGTACAATGAGAAGGATCTCATCGAGAAGGTCAACGATTCCGAGGCTGCTCCGTATCTCGACCACACCATCGTCATTGATGCCGCCGAGAACAAACGGCTCAAGCGTATGATTGACCGACGGTAAGTGTTCATCTAGAGACGCGAGATATTGCTGACGGGCAGGATTCTCCCCCTTCTTTGCCTTGCCTACTTTGCTCAGGCCATGGACAAGGGTGCCACTTCGCCCATCTCCATCATGGGCTGGCTCGAGGATGTCAATGCTCAGGGTCAAGATTACGCCTTGACTTCCACCGTTCTCTGGATTGGTCTCGTCGCCGGTAACCCTGTTGTATGTTGGCTCCAATCAATCTCACACAGATGCTGACTATCAGGCATCCCAACTCATCCGTCGTTTCCCCGTCGCCAAAGTCCTCGCCGCATCCATGCTTGTCTGGACCGGTCTCGCTTTCTGGCTGGTATTCTCCATGAGCATCCCCCCTATTCTGGCCAACCGTGCTCTCCTTGGTTTCTTCGAGGCTTCCTTCGTAAGTCTCACCCATACATCTTAGATCCCGGCTGACCCTACAGAACCCCTGTCTCGTCACCATCATGGTCCAATGGTAAGTCAACACTTGATGCCTAGATCCGCGCTGACTTTCAGGTATGTCGGAAGCGAACAAGCCGTCATCTCCGCCATCTGGCACTCCTTCACATCGCTCTCCACCTGTATCCAATCCATCATGGGCTTCGGCTTCTACTGGGTCAGCACACACGAAGGTAGCGGCAGCACCGGCAGTCTCAAGAGCTGGCAGTACCTCCTCTTGACTGCCGCCTGCATTTCCGCCATCGCCACTGGTGAGTCCACTGCTACCTTCCTGACTACATTGCTGACTCCTAGTCACTGTCTTCTGGTTCCTCCCCGACAGCCCTACCCAGACCCGATGGGCAGACGAGGAGCTCAAGACTAAATTCGTCGAGCGGGTCCGATCCAACAACCAGGGTCTCAAGCAGAAGATCTGGAAGTCGGACCAGGCATGGGAGGCCGCCAAGGATCCCCAAGTCTACGCTCTCTTCGCCCTCACCTTCTGCCAAACCCTCGTCATTGGCGGTATCGGCAAATTCAGTGCACTCCTCATCAACAGGGCTTTCGGCTTTGACGTCCCTACCGCTCAACTTCTTAAAATCCCCATCTCAGTCACCGGTGTCTGCTCCTACTTCCTCATGGCGTTCCTCCAGCAGAAGTACCAGCAGACCTTCCTCACCATGATTGCCTTCACCTGCGTGAACGTCATCGGCACCATTGTCATTGTCATTGTCCCTCCCACCACCGCCACTCGGGCCGGTGTTCTTGTCGCTTTCCTCATGCTTCAGCTCTTTGGTGCTTGCAACACTGCCACCTCTGTCATCCTCAGTCGAGTGAGTTCTACCTGCCACCCTCAGAGACCCAGCTGACATTCCAGAACATCGCAGGTCAGACCAAAAAGAGTATTGCGTACGCTACAACCTTCATGGGTGAGTCTCCTTCGCTCCCTCTCGTCCGCGCTGCGCTAATTCTTCAGCTTGGGGATGTGGAAATGCTGTGTCGCCCCAGCTCTTCTGGGAGACCTGGGCCCCGCGCTACATCAACACCCTCTACATCCACTTGGGGCTCTACGGCACCTACATCCTCCTCTCCATCGCCACCCGCACCATGCTGGTCCGCCGAAACGCCGCCAAGAAGGCTGCGCGCGAGGCTGTGGGCGCAATCGAAGGAGCGAACCTCCACGCCTTCGAGGATCTTACAGACAGGCAAAATCCTGACTATAAGTACAGCTACTAGAAGAGGGAGCAGCAGAGGAAAGAAGGGAGAGATTCAGAGAGAGGAACAGTGAGAAAAAGAAGTTTCCCGAAATTCATGTCTCGTTTGCGTTTTTGGTCATATAGTTTCAGTGTCTTCTTTGTATAAGATGTATCTAGTCAGCTTCTGCTTCTCTACGCTCTCGTTAAACTGCTGTACTGGCTATAGTCGCAATGATACCCCTGCGCGATGGGAGGAAGGAAGTTGAAGGATGCTGAATTTACTCGCCACGGTGTTTCACCCTGTTTCACACCAAAGCAGGTCCTCGCCGCGCCTTCTGATGACACCTTTCGCTCTACTCATATGTAGCTACATGCATCACCTCCAGCATCTCTAGCTACTGACCTGGGGACTTTACAAGTCCATCAGCCGATTGTCTGAACGCTATGACGCTTAATGTCTCATGGTTACCTTGTTCCCTAGAGGTGCAGCCTCAATCCGCTCATGAACTTCCATTCTTCTATCCAAGTCTAATCTTCTCCAACCGCCCAATCCTCACCCTAACATCGCCACGGCTGCATTGCTAGCTTTGATGCTATGCATGTAGCTCAGGTAGATCTTTCGTACACAGCCGGTATCGACTCCAGCGAAGTATACCTCGGCTCCCGAATCTCAGGCGTCCGGTATCCCATCCGACAAGTGACCCTATCCTGGCGATAGCTAACCAGCTCGTAGCGCTTGTATTCCAAGGGCTCAGGCTCATACGGAATGGGGAGCTCCAGCTCGTGTATTCTGTCAGCTTGATACACTAGGGGCATCAGCTTGCAGTGCTCGGTGTTGCTGGGTGATGAGTGAAAACTCACAGCGATGAGCTTCGAGCACCCAGTCGTCTGGTATCCTATGTCGAGTCGTTACGGAGAACCTTCCGGGAGATTTCGGTCGGAGCGAGAGGAAGTCTATCGGTCGGCGCTGCTTCATCAGCGGCGGTAAAGAAGAGGGTTGAATCTTGAAACTTACATTGAGCATATGATAGATCCTCATATCCTCCTTATGAGCCGCCTTATCAGCAGCCATCAGCGCGTCGAAGTCAAACTTAGACTTCCGACCTTCGTACCATTCCAAAGGCGTCAGGGATTCTTCCCTCGGTCGCTCATAGTCCCATCCGCACTCGACTATCCCTCCAAAACCAAGGCACTCGAGCCAACATGCACATTCGTGGTTGCCCTGCCCGTGGTCCAGTACAATGCGACATTCTGGGTATCGTAACAGCTCGACTTTGACCTGGGGGTGAGTCAGACAGACGGATAGACAGGCTGAGATGGTCGGCTTACCTGTAATCGAATCGCATGAAGCAGAGTTCCAGCGAGCGGTAAGGCTGTCATGATCATCTGTCGCGCAAAGTCCAGCTCGTCTGGAGCGGAGAATGCTCGGAGGAGTCTCTCAGCATACTGTGGGCATTAGATTCGATCCAACTTTCATAGAACCTCTGATTGCGGCTTACAGGTAGACTGAAGAAGAGAGTGGTCTCGGAGGCTTTAATCGCCCAGGTCAACTTGGAAGGGCTCTCGTGCCAACTCGGCCCTCCTCCTCCATCGTCAAGACAGATCCTCCAGCGTCGAGTAGCAAGAACCCGCCGAGTAGCTTTGAGAATCAAGACGTCTGGGGTATTCGTCTCGCCAATGAGCTTGGCGGCTTCTGGTAATACGCGGGGATGTGTGATTAGGTTCTGAGCTAGTCGAAGAACTCTTTCGAGTAGAGGATGATAGAATGGATCTAGAGGGAGAGAGGGGTCGACAAAGCCCGCCTGATGGCTCCCTCGGTATACCCATTCGAGCGGATTTGGGTGTGGAGGCAGGTCCGGAGCGAGGTGTAGGTCTCGTTCAGGCGGGATGAGGCGAGAAGGCATGGTAGTGGGGGTGTGCTGTGTTGAGAACAAAGAGCATCCTGAGCTGCAATTGAGAGATGAGAAGGGGATGACGCTACAAATCGAGTCGACGAGCAAGCCATTACTATGGCTGTGGCCGGTGCCTTGTTTCAGATCGCAGGTCGCAGGGCATCTCTGTCTTAGTCTGGAGCTTGTGTCGCTAGAGAGGTCGCTATATGTAGATGAAAGTGAAATACTAGGCCCACGCTTTCGTGTAAGTGCACTCTAGTCTGGACACAAATGGCGCAAGTTCATCCAGGAGGATGGAATATGGCGAGATTGAGGCGTCAAGATGCCGGCCGCGGTGATTAATGGGCTGATGAACGTAAGAAGTCGGCACTGCAGGAGTGGAGGATATAACGAGTCGCATCACAAACATATTCGCTACTTGTACAACCGCGCCGCCGAACCGTCGTACCAACAAACTATCCCTCGCTTAACGACCCATCACGTAGAGCCTGGTACCGCCCCAATCCTCCAATGAACGCCGTATCGGGAGTTGGCCCCAATATAGTCCCTGGAGTACAGAGCATGCGGCTCGTGAGCGCCGGCGGCCCTGTATACGCGATCGTAGGCGACAGGAGCATTGCGGCTTTGGAAGTAGGTGTTGCCGACGAGGATGGCGAGATCCTTGACGAGACCGACGACATTGAAGGTGGGTGCGTTGGACGTGATGATGTCGACGAGTTGCAGAGCAGGATGAGGGCTGGTGGGATTGCCAGCAAAGCCGAATGAGTCCACTAGGATGTCAGCACATTCGAGACTTGAATGATATGAAGCAGTCGATCTTAAACTCACGCTGAGAAGCATCAAACTTCCGGAAGAGATCCTTCATATACGCCTCCACCTCCTCCTGGGTTCGGTCGGCGAAGTTGACCATGATGAAGCTGTAGCGGCCACCAAGATTGTTGTAGACGTGAAACTTCCAGCCGTATGGCATGGTATAGGCTTCTTGAGTGTTCTTCTTCTCGCGCATCTAAGCAAGTCAGCGATGATTCATGGCATCCCACTGACTGACTTACCTGCATGTGGTAGCGGAGAGCAGGCGAGAATTGGACCTCGCCTCCGTCGGGTTGGAACATGTGCATGATCCATACTCTGACAGTCAGTTCTATCAAGCTGAGACTCCCTCCTCGTCACAGTCAAACTCACGTATCTTTCTGTCCGAGTATCCCATGGGTGCACGCGCGGTGAAGCCAAATGGCAGAGATTTCGGTGTCGATCTAAGGAGTCAGCCCGCTGGACCTGTTTAACATAGGGAGGCAAGGACTTACGAGCATCTCAACTGAGTGATAGGGTAGGTGAGGTGCGGGATTGTGTGGGCTTTGAAAGGTAAACGGAGGAGGTGGTTGCGGATTCCATCTTCCCTCCGACCCCTTATATACGCAGATGGGGGTCCGAAGCTGACTAAGACTCCGGGATCCGGAGCGAAGCGGCGCTCTGCGGGTATAATTGTCCTTCCATTTGCCGAGTGGGGTAGGGGGTGGGGGTCAGCAGTATAGTAAGCGTTCATTTCCGAGCGGCGCAATGTCGCATGTCGAACATACCTGCGCGCCGCTGAGAGCTCGTGGAGGATAGAACTCAGGCACCGGTACGGCTATTTCCCAAAGGGGAGATTGTCGGGGGCTATTTCTGCATCATCTGTACGGCATCTCTTGGCCCACAATCAGTCACAGCAGCTCACAGCTGTGCGCCGCACATCTGATATCTATACATCACAGGTGCGGCGCTTCTGTTGTTACACAATATTCAATCCCGTCCGGATCGATCTCATAGCCGACGCGGGCCGATGTCACCTTTGGTCGGCCTTGTCGATGGTGCATCGTTCTTCGCGCCGGCAGCCGGAATTGGAAGTCCCTGCTTGATTCGATATTTAGGAGTTGGAGATCAGCGCTCTCAGCATGCCCAATCTCCACTGAACTCCCTAATCGAACATCGACATCGTATATCTTTCAATGTCAGCAAACACCCGATCTCTGTCCACCTACGATGACGAATCCGGGATCTGGGAGACCTTTTTGACCGAAAAGCTAGGCACCGCTTGTGATGGGCGTGAGCCTTCTGGTCAAGGTCGTAGGTTCGTTCGAATTTGACGATGGGTATGCGCTGACACCTATTCAGACGACGCATACAATGACACCGGACCTGTAGACACCCTCCTTGGGCCCCTACTGTAAGTCGCTCTCTTTCAGCAGACTTTACTTCCATGACACTGGCTGATCCTCTTAGCCGAGTCACAATCAGGGGTGGAACTCACCTACTAGGAGAAGGGGGCAACGACCTTATCGACACCCACGCAGAGGAACGCCTGTTCCATGCCTTTTCTCACGGCGGATTCACGCACATAAGGCATCATTTCCTGCACGTCCGAGGAACGCTCAAAAAGTCGACGTACCAATTCGCTCGTAGAACCTTGCGACATCATCTCGGTAATCTGGTAATATTCGTCTCTGGCGACTTCACCGCGGAAGGCGCACTTGACATCAAGTCGATTATCAAAAAGGATGAGGAGAACCCCCTAAGCCCCATGAGTATCAACGGCCCACCCACTTTGAGTGAGTCATGTCGTAGTCTTCTTGCCTGAGCAGGGCTGACATCGCTCAGTCTTCATCTATGGTCCCCATCAAATCATCCCAGACCGCATGGACGCGATTGAAGGCATAAAGTTGTACCGCTACACGGAGAATGACGCCGAGGGCAATGCGGACAGAATCCATCACATTCTGCCTGCCCAAGTCCCGATTCACGTGAGTCGAAGGTCTTTGTCGGGCTGTAAAACTGAGGCGGCTGACTCGATAGTACATCCATAACAAGACTCCCGAGCCGAACGCTCCTCCCTTTCCAAAGGCCGGTTGTGTACACGCCGCGACCTTCATCCATCAATTCCACACCCACCCTGTCGTCACGCGCCATGGTCTCCTGGAACACCCCAATCGTCGTGCTGAGCGTCCCTGGCTGGGCGGAGGTTTCGCGCGAGACTTTCATTTTGGCCAGCTCCACATTCCCATTGTCTTCGCCCAGGTCATGTTGAGCGCGGCGACCTCGTGGATGGTCGGTCAGGTGCCCTCGCGGTGTACTGAGTGTTTTCAGTCAGCTAAAACCGTCGGTTGTAAAGGTACTTGGCCCTGCTGTGGAAAAGGAATGGACAACGCCGGCTGCTTCGAGGTGAGTTTATTCACACTAGGCGCCTTGGCATCACTGATGATGCGCAGAGCACTCAGTGCTTTAGATGCAACGAAACCACGCTAATCACGCCTCTCGACTGAGTGTAAGCCTTAGTGTCGAATCTGATATCCCTTTGAAAGTGTTTTGGGCTGGATTGGCGGCTAGGGCGTCTTAGTAACAGATCAGGCTGTTTCCGGCGTGGTCGAGGATTATATGTTCTATCTAAGGCTATATATTCTATGTATTGAATTTGCGCGCAATTCCTACTCACTTCAGGAGCACATCGGTATTCGCGTATGGCTGAACGAGGGCGAGCAGCGAGTGAGCAGCGGCATGCGGGCACTATAGCGGCATGCGGTATGCCGCCCATAGCCTTGCACTGCCGCCGAGCCGGCCGAGCCGCTGTTCCCGCTTCCCGCTGTCCGTTCAACTTGAAGACCACTTGTGAAGCCTGACAAGACCATATCGAGCTCTCTGACGCTTTACGACGAGCACCGAGAAGCCAATCATGTCCGAGCAGCCATCGAAAAAATCAAAAAGATCTACCAGCAGGTCCAAGGCTCCCAAGGCACCTGAGGATCCTGAGGAGGTTCCCGTGAATCGTCCCGAGAATCTCGAGTCCACCAGCTTCAAGGAAGGAAAGGCAGATCCGTGCTCCAAGGTACGTACATCTGCCAAGCTCGGGACACCACTGACCAATAGTGCAAGGAGGGTCATAGACGAGTGAGCTCGCAGAACCAATCAGAAGACTGTTTCGCCATTGGCTGATATTATAGTGCGGTGAGCATCCTACGACCTCCGACTGAGGCACACGAGACTAGGTCGATGACGTCTCGCTTTACTGATGCTGCTCAGAACGCCTAGATCCTGACGGACCATGTGAAAGGTGTAAACAATATGGACTAGAATGCGCTTTAAGTGAGAAGCGTTGTCGTGACAAGCATAGATCGTGCTGACTTGATGCAGACTCCGATATGTTGGTTGATTGATTGGCGTCTAGTCTGACCTTACAGAGCACCTCCGGACCTCGACATAGCCGGCTGTCAAGACTTTTGGACTTTAGCGCCATTATTCAAGGCTGCCTTTGATACTCAGGTGAGATCGGCTCTGGCACAGTAAATTGATATGGCAGAGCTACGAGTCATGCTTGATGGCGCCCGACTCAAGGTGCCGCACATCTCACTCCGGGGTGCAGCACGCCATAGCGGCGGTCTCGCAGCTGGGGCCGCTCCACGATGAGAAGCACAAATTAAAGGCTGCAAGATATACCGAATACTACCTGCAGTTAGCTCAGGGCGAAAGTCTGTCGATTATGGACACTGGCAAGATAGAGCGGATGGGCAATGTATTATCCAGTGAGCGGCAGTCGTCCGGAAACCGACATACGACGCTTGGCTGACTAGGATTCAGCGCTCTCTATAACCCTGCTCGATCATCTTACCCGGGGCATCTGGCTACAGAACAGCTTCCAATCTGGCAGCGCCATGGCTCTCTGTATTCATGCTGGGCTGTATCTCGACCCGGGCAGACTACCGGATGGCCAGTACGGCATTGAGCCAGAAGAGGGTCATGACACCCACATCCATCCCGGCAGGCTTTTTTGGGTCCTTTTCATCTTGTACACTCAGGTGTGAGTATTTCTCCTGTCTCCCACCTGTGACTCATTGCCGCTCGCTGACAAAGAGTGTAGCGTCAGTTGTTCTTTCCCATCCAGCAAACATATGCTCGGCATCGACGAGATATCTCTTCCGCTACCAGGGAAGATCAACCTCCCCGGTCCATCTCCAACCCCTAAAACGGTGGGAAGTGAGAACCTATTTACGGACCACAGCGACTGCGAGTGAGCATCCCCCGCCTCTTTTAGCTGTGGATCTTGTCTGACCTCTCTCAGTTGGTTCGGCTTCTACGCAAAAGCTGCTCTGCTCTTGGCCCGAACACAGGAGATGCTGCGTCAGCTGTTTACAAGTAATCCAAGTCCTCAACAGCGGATCGATCAGATGACGGAGATCTCAAAGATCTACAAAGATGTCGAGCAGTTCCGAGAATCGTGGACGAACCATTACAGCAAGGAGCAGACCGTCCAGGAGCGTTTGTGTAAGTCGCCTAGCCTACGCTGTGCCTTCAATCAAGCTCATACTATAGCTATCCGCGCCATGATCGCTGCTTGCTATCTGGTTTGTATACAGTGCATGAAACTGCAGCAGGCGATCTGATGAATGTAGTTACCACGTGAGCCATATGTGTACCACCTGTACGGCGACGCATCTCTTCACTCCCCCGATCTACAACTCGAGAGCAAATACGTCGCTGCGTGTGAAGGTGAGCATCACGTTGGAGAAGCTAAAATATAGAGTTTGTCCGTGACGCACACGAGGTGCACCTCCGTTCCGAATGCGACACATTGTGAGTGACCGTTGTTTTGCAAGCTGACAAGGCCAGACAGCAAATAGCCGACGTCTTTGTCGTCCAAGTCTTAATGCTTGTCCCTCGATCGTGCAGGGAGAACGAAAACAGAAATACTCCGCCGTTCCTCACCCGCACGCCTCTATGGCACACCAACTGGGTCGCTGAGAACTGCATGTAAGTGTTAGAGCTGGAGCTTCCGGTTGCTTACAGCTCACCCATGTATAGCGCCGCACTAGAGCAACTAGCGCCAAGGATGGGGGCAGCTACAAATACTCTTGTCTTGCACTATAAAACTCTGCACGAAAGATATCCGAGAGAGGGCTGGAAAGCAAAACTCGGTGACGTGAGTTGCGTCCAAATCTTCAGCGGCTGATATCTCCAGCCTACCCCTGTTGAAAGCAAGCTTGCGATATCCCAGAGGTTCCAGAGCCTCAGCATGGCGTCGCCGCCCATCGATAGCCTAGGCTTGCCTCATGAAGCGTCTGTCTCGTCTACCCCGAACGCCGGCACGATCGCACCAATTGATCAGCCGGAGACTCAGATATCTGAGTGGCAGATCGATGCTTCTGCGGAGATCTGGCCTCCCGCAGCGCCTTCAATACAGCAATCGGACCACTTTACGCGAGTCGAACAAACCGATCAGACTGCAGCCGAATTCTACGGTTTCGGAAAATATCCGGACGCCTCTTAGCTGACCTATGTATTCCTGGTCACAGCATGAGACTGGGAGATTGCAGGGCGATATTGTTCTGAGAACAAATGTACCTAAACATCTAGAATGCGGCAGTCTGGACGGAATGCTTTGTAGAGAGATGTGTTTTGGCAACCAGAAATGTCTGTGGAATCAGTGACTAGACAGGAGAATAGCCCCATATAACCCCCATCGTGTACCCCAATGAGATCGATGTTGTGACCTTTGAGATAGTCGCACTTGTTATCAGTATAGCGAGTCGCTCAGCTGCAGTAACTCAGCCAAAGGATGCGCGGGAGCCTTGTTTCAGGTCCCAAGGCCCGGAATATTGCAGCTCGCTCATCTCGAGAGCTGAAGACCCACTGTATCTTTGGTTTCAAGCTGAGAGAGAATGTGAGCTGTCGCGCGCTCCTTCCTCCGTCTATGCATCCCTTGAGCATCAAGCATCAAATGCCTCGGCCCGAGGCTTGCTGCCAGGCGGATTGGCATCTGAAACACGCACGCCTGAAATTTGAAACACGGCTGTCGCGCGGATAAACCAATCTGACACCTTGCATCATTATGCCGGCATGCCAGGGCCAGCTTCCAGTTTGGGCGTGTTAGGCGACGACTACTGTACTGCGGACTTATAGGGACCATATACCAATGTAAGCCGCCATCAAGAAGGTTGATCTGCGTCCATCTTCACATCTCTCACCGGTACAGTTTGCGATCAACCCCTACAGCACCAGACCCAGCCGAAAAAGAAAGCCGAACCGACACGAAGAGCAATGACCACCGTCTCTCTCACCCCTTACCTCGGCGAAGGCCTCTTGAATGTGGGCGACTTCTTCGCGGTCGAGTCTATCCTTCACCCTTTCGCCATTGGCTCCATCGCCATCCTCTTCCTCTTCATCTGGCTGCGGCTCAGCAGTAACCGGACTGTTGCACCTCTGACCATCTGGGATGAGATTTGCAGTATCGCGTTGGGTTCGGTAAGCCTATTCGACTGAGATATAACACCCTTGCTGATGGATCAGACGCTAGCTGGAATAATCAATGGGCAATCCTTAGTGAGAGGATTGTTGGCGCTGGTGGTGCTGCTGGCATGGCAGTATCTGACGTGAGTACCTGTTTTTCGCAGATCAATCGTCAGCGCACTAGCTGACTCACAGGTCATGGATAGGCTGCAGATTCCCCAAGGTATATACTGGCTTTACCCTCGCTGACTAAACAGGCCGGGATCCTCTTCACCAAACCACCCCTAGTCGTCGCTTTCAGGGGCCACCTCCTTGAGGGACTGATGAAGAAACATCGAATCACTGATGTGGACCTATACGGATCAATGCGGGCGGCCGGGATCTTCAACATCTGCGAAGTGGAGTGTGTTGTCGTCGGTGAGTCAGACTCGGAGTGAGGAGGATGTTGGACTGACGTACAGAACCGACAGGAGTTTTCTCCATCTACAAGTCGAAAGACATGCCAACAGATTATGTGAGCCGCCAATTTAGCTGTAGTGAGATGTACGCTGACAAAAGCAGGAAGCAGACGTGCTGTTAAGTATCAAGGGTGAGTGGCAGTCTCCACGAGAAGGACCCATCTGACAGTCAGGCTATCGCGAGCTAGTCAAGGCCGACGAAGAGGCGAAGAGAAAGCAGAAGGAGGAGGGCGTCCAGAGAGACAGCTCAGATGGCACAGCGGTCAACCGGCCCAAGAGGGTCCTATCAGGCGCAGAGGACAGATCGAAGGATTCATACGGCCAGATCAAGGATAAGGATGGGCAGACGCACGAGGATCGTATAGCTGATGAGGCGGCCTAAGCAGGAATGTCTGACGTCGAGTTCGGTATCGTGATTTTGGGACCAGGTGAGTATTCAGCTTCCTATCAGTCGTTGGGTATTTTCGAAGCTCATAGGAGCAGGGGAATTGTATCTTATGAGCTGATCTAGGGGGAAATATCGAGATGCAAATATCATGGCAGATGTCTGGAAGCTCGGGTGAAAGAGGGGAGGACTTAGGACTCGCAGAGGTGTCCATCTAAACGCCACTCCCTCTAGTCCCTGAGATATCGCCAACCGGGGTCAAGGGGCTCCGGACCCGATCAGCAGAGTTTGTCGCGACTGGCCCGGTATCAGGGCCCCAGGGGTGGTCCGCGTGCTCCTGTGTGGTCTCCCTGAGTTCGCCGCAGCTTCGATTCATATCCTGCACAGAAACAAAAACAAATGTCTGTCTGTAAGATGTGCTCGCTATAAACACCCTTCCGAAATGGTATACAATATACAGTATACAGTGCACAGTGCACTAGTGTGAGCATCAGATCCGCTTACGGCACGCGCTCACCTGGAGTGGAGGTCGTAACGTAACCGGCTATCCCAGCGAAAATCACCATTAGGACGAGCACGCCATCGATGACACTCAGTACTCGAGCGTTATAAAGCAGCATGCAGCATCTATACCATACAGTCCCGCCTCATACTCACTTTACTCACTAACAGCCATGCCGCCCAAACCGCGGAATATCCATCTACCAGCTACGAAAGCCTTCCCCTCCCCCTCTTCATCCACCAACACCCCCTCCAAGCTTCCCTACCCATCTTGGAAACCGCCAAAAGCTCACTTGGCCCGGTATGCATCATTCAGCCCCGACACACTCAATACAGCTTCCGCACCCTACCCATACAACGCCTCGGGCGAAGCATCAGGTTCGGGCAGTCGAAGTAGCTTCGTTCCGCCCCAAGCGCCCAAATTGCCCAAACGGCGCCAGCCGGCTTTCAATCCGGGAGGGTTTGGGATGCAGAGTGCTCCCTTACCCGCACCTGGATTTGGGGATTGGATGGGTAAGGGGAAAGGCAAGGTGTTGAGTGCTGTAGAGAGGCGGACGGAGGAGATCAGGAGGGAAGAATTAGTCCAGGAGGGTAGACCGGTTACTAAGGATGGGCAAGAAGAAGCTGAGGCGTGTTATGTTGTGAGTCTATCGACTCTATCAGTGGGACTGAGCTGACTTCTAGCCCCCACCCGTGACGCAGAAGTTCCACTCCTCTGAGCCCCTCCCACTTCTCTATTCCCCCGATCCCCTTCCGCCCTACACTATAGCCTACGAAACATGGGGAACACTCGATGCCACCCGCTCAAACGCTATTCTCCTTCACACAGGCCTATCAGCCTCCTCGCACGTCGCTTCCAACGGGAACGATGTCTCCCCATCCACCTCGTCAAAGCCAGGATGGTGGGAAGACTTTGTCGGACCGGGCAAGGCGATCGACACCGACCGATTCTTTGTAATCTGCACCAACACCCTTGGCGGCTGTTTCGGATCTACAGGCCCGTCAAGCCCTTTACCAGGAGGCGAGAGCAACGTGCGTTGGGCGACGAGATTCCCACTGCTCAGTATCCACGATATGGTCAGGGGTCAATTGGGGCTTTTGGACAGTCTGGGAATCGACAAGCTGTACGCGAGTGTAGGATCGAGCATGGGTGGGATGCAGAGTCTGAGTCTGGCGTATTTGGCTCCGGAGAGAGTGGGACGGGTGGCCAGTATCAGTGCGTGCGGAAGGGCGGGGTTGGGTGGAGTGGGGATGCGATACGCTCAGAGAAGTGGTGAGTTGCCACATCCACGCCAAGGTTCGAGATGCAAAGCTGACGCATCAGTGCTGATGGCTGACCCCAATTGGAACCGAGGATTCTACTACGATGGCGTCCCACCTCACAACGGTATGAAGCTCGCCCGGCAGATTGCCACAATCACCTACCGATCTGGACCCGAATGGGAACAGCGGTTCGCGCGGCGGATGCTCAGTGAGAAGGAAGGGGAAGTACCGAGTCTGAGCCCAGATTTCCTCATCGAAACATACCTCGATCATCAGGTTAGTTACATATCCCTTTTTAACTTGGCCATTTACTGATGATACAGGGAGAACGATTCTGCCTGACGTACGATGCCAACTCAATGATCTACCTCTCAAAAGCAATGGACCTATTCGACCTCACTGCTCCAGCCCTTACAGCTCTCGCAGAGCGCTATACCAAGGCCTACCCATCCGGCCCCGCCTTCCCATACCCTACCGATCCCATATCCATCTCGGCATCTTCCATCCGTTCCCCCTCATCCGCTACTCTTGACCTCGACGAGGATACCGCCCAGCTAAAGCGGAACGAGCGTTTCATCCCCACTTCCAAGTCGCCCCACTTGAAAGAACTCGCTCAGGGTTTGAGACGGCTGAGGGATATTCCGACCCTTGTGCTAGGCGTGCAGAGTGATGTGCTTTTCCCAGTGGAGCAGCAAAGGGAGTTGGCCGATGCGTTGAAATTGGCTGGGAATGAGAAGGTGACGTATTATGAGTTGGGCGGGGTTTGGGGACATGACACATTCTTGCTTGACCAGCAGAATGTCGGTGGGGCAATTAGGGGTTTCTTGCATTAGTGGAAAGTAGCAGTTGTACAGTCAAAGTTCCAGTAGCAGCGTGGGACCGACATATATGCATGTGTACTCGTACAACGTCCTTGAAGAGCTAGGGATCATTCAGTGTTCGTGCTCCCACTTGTATCTTCACTGCCCAACAGCCTGCATACATCAGCTTGATTGCGTAGCCTGCCGCGCCTAGACTTACGCAAACTCCTTCATTAATGAACACTCTCCCCCATTTTCCAAATCTATACTGTATGCCTGGAACAGCCCATCGCTGGAAATGACCATGACTTGGGGCACCGTACTGCAACATCAGCCTCTATCCTCTTCTACAACAAGTCGACATCACTCACCTGCTCATCGCCACGACAGTCCGTCCATGGGTACCCTTCAACTTGATGTGCGCGAAATCTCTCTGCGGATCCCACATCTCACTAACGCTCCTCGGCATATATCCGCCAACTCCACCAATCAGACTCTTACCCAAGAAATAGCTCCTCTTGCCTATACTCTTCCCACCCCCGCCCGACGCCGAATGTGGTGGAGGGGACATGACGCTCGCCGTCTCACTGGCCGTTTCCTCCAATACTGGACTAGGCAACTGCGCCGCCAGACTAGATTCGGCAGAAGCCGAGGTTGATCCATGCCCATTCTGCGAAGAATGCTGTAATCGGTAGATGTGTATAGTCGACGAATCGGATGAGACGGATAAAAGCGTGGAGGTGAGGTTGAAATTCATGCTCCATATTCTGGCGCTGCTTGTTCCTCGTCGGAACTGCCATAATTTCTTGGCGTCGGGTACGGAGTAGACGCGGATGACGGTACCTTTGTCAGAGGCTGTAGCGAGCATCGTTCCGGTTGAGTTTAGGGATAGAGCGGCGATGGGGGTCTTGTGCGCTTGGATTACGTTCAGCGCGGAGAGAGAGATGGTGTCGAACAAAAGGACGTCGCCGGTGGTGGGTGCGGGTGGCGCGGGGGGAACGCCAGATGTGAGAGGGGAGGAAGAGGCGGAAGGTGCAGGCGAAGGGTAGGCAAGGTAGCTTCGTTCGGAAGAGGATGATAGGGCGCAGACGGCTGTGGGGTAAGCTTGCTGCACGGGTTGCTGAGTACGCGCCAGCTCACCATTGGGATTTGGTCCAGTCTCAATCGTATGCAATAGCTTCATCGTTGAGATGTCGTATATGTAGATCTCAGTCTCGAGGACGACAATCAGCCGTTTCCGATTCATCTTGACACTGAGAACAGCAGTTGGGAAGATAAGTTCGCATATTGTCGATTGGCGCTGCGGATGTCAGCTTTTGGTCGGAAGCCGGCGACCATACCATAGCTGACCTTTGTATTGACAATCTGAAGCTTCCTTGGGGAGTTCACCGGCTGATTCTCTGCTGCTCCCACTAAAGCAACTAGAGAGGTGCAAAATAGCATCTCGACGATAGCTGTCGCTCCATGATCCGCTGAGATATCAGCTTGGACGACGATTGTACGTATTCGAAAGCTGAACAAATCCTCACGCTTCGAGTGGACCTTTCCGAACGGGTCGCAATTGAGGATTGTGTAGCCCTTCTTGTGTCCGACGGCTATGCAGGAGAAGTCCTGATTGAAGCTACAGCACTGTACGAGTTAGCTACAGTGACCGGGCATATCAATTGCGCAGGGAGTGCAGCTAACCAGAAGGTCTGGGTGTCGCTTCCCTATCCGAGACATCCTGCGTCTTTATTCTGCGGGCTAACTGACAGCAGCTGATCGATATCCCGCGGTGCCGCGTGATAGAATAGACGCCGAAGTAGGGATGGGGCGTCAAAGGATGAGCTGGGCGAGCAGGAGGAATCGAATTCGATGAGCGCGAGCTCGGCTACTCTCGGAAATGCAAGGCGTGGCCTAATTTCCGCTGGCGAGGTTCTCCGTGACTTAGTGTATTTGTAACGGCCTTTGATATATTTGCGTACGTCTTGACTGGTACTAGAGTGTTATGGGTGAATGGAGCAGCTGAGCTCTCGTCTCTTGCATGGCTTGCATTGAGGTCCGGGCGGGTGGCGATCCCGCCGGAGAGCGCACGGGCCTGTTTGATCCCGCTGAGGAATGTGGTTTGGGGAGTGCTGTCTCTGCCAACTGGTGTAGACACCAAGAGCACATTCGGCCAGAGAATATGAGAGTATTGTCCGGATATGAAGCTACAGATAGGACGGATAAGCCGAAATATACAGGAAACCAACCAAGAGATGTCGAAAAAAGGAGTCACCACAGCCAGCCCTTCTTCTTCGTATCCCCATTCTCACCATTCGCCTTGATTGCCAACGGACCCGAACCCAGTCCATCACTATCATTTCCTTGCCCTTGACCGTACTGCCCGGAATGTATCGCCTGCTGATAGCCATGATTCATGTATCCGTGCGAATGTTGGTTGGGGCCACCGGGCATCCAGGGGGCGTGGATCGATGGGTACATGTGCTGTGGTGTGGGCGGAGGAGGTGGTACGTCCGGAGCAGCCCGAAGGCGGAGGTTAAACAGTGCCGAGTTTGTGAGAATGATGAGGAATGATAAGGTGACGAGGGTGAAGCCCTGATTTGTCAGCGGGAGTGGTGGGGAGGAGTAGGGGGACCATACCATTGTTTTCCAACTGATGGGGTCTACGAATGAGTTGATTACGCCAGCGAATGTCTCAGCGAGGACGTTTGTCCGGCCTACCATCGTCGGATCGCGGTTCATGCATGCCTCCCAAGCTCGGCAGGGGGCTTCCCTGGAGTCGTCAGCTTATCAATCTTGGGTGGGTAGAAATTCGCTCAACGGACATTGCGGGTACGCGAAGAGTCGGGTCGCAACGATTCGTGAGATACAGCTGCGAGCATTCGGAGATCTCCTGTAGAATATCTGCAAGTCAGTAGACCATAGGTATCCAAAATGGAGGACATACCGATAGACGCTTCGGCCATTTTGTCCTGGACATCTCTCCTGACTGTGAGAACGAACTGTACAGCCAGGTAAAGGACGAAAAAGACCACAGCGGCATTGACGAAGAATTGTAGATATCTACGAATCAGCTTGACACCTTTACTGATGAGCAACACATACCCAAGAAGCAAAGCTGGGATCTCCGAATGCCGCATAGTCGGATTCGTATTGATATTATAGGTATGTTCCGTTTTGATCGGTCCCTGGTTCCCCTGATTATACTCCCTCTGTCGACGCTTTTGCACCCTCTTTATAGCGCCTTTCGCTATCGGTCTTTGACCCATGTTGAAGTTCGTCTCGCTCTTCCCATCTAACGTCCCCTGACTGCCTTCGGACCCTTTCGCAATTTTGGGCTCTTTCGACTTCTCCTTCACCGCCTCACCGCCCTTCTCATCCTGCTGCTCAGGCTCATCTTCTACCCTGGCAGCTCGAGGCCTGGCCGGACTCTCGGCATCCTTCATCTCGACATCTTCCGAGAAGAGTGCTGATGTCGAGGGAAACCCAAAGTTGAGCTTGCCGCCAACTTCGTGCGGTTGGCGGAAGCTCGAGGTCTGAGGTACAGCGGGTGGATTTGGACGGACATGTATACCGGCGGCGTGGAACAGAAAGGGAGTTGAGTCTTCGGCTATGTATAGTGTGTGACCGCCTGTCGACGGTGCGTTGAACGATCGAAGAGGAGGAGTTTGGATTTCGCTATGTAGGCCTGGCGGACAATTAGCTTCAATGTCGTCTCCCGCGACAGCCAAAGACTTGCGCTTTCGGACTGGGCCATTATCGTCGTGCGGTATAGAATACTGCGCAAGGCTACCATGAGGATGAGGCTCAGGTTGGTCGATGTCCATTTGTGAGTCGTCTTTGGCTATATGATGTCGATTGCTACCGCGCGATCTGATATGATCAAATATACCCATCGTGCTGGATGTTCTCGCAGCCTGTACGTAGGGATAGATGGGAGGTATCGCTAGGTGAGGGGCTAGGTGTCGCTGGGGGATAAGGGAGAGTTGTGGAAAGTTGAACGACCGAAAAAACATCATGCGCGTCGCTCCACTTTCGAATTCACTCTTCGCTTACCTCTATCCCTCCTCAACCCCTTTACTTCTCTCCTGCCAATCCACGGCGCACGAACCGCCATGTCAGCAGGTACGTACGACTCTGCTGATTTCCCTGATACCATCTCTGTGCTCCGCTGACCATATTCCAGGTGATCTATCCCTCCAACCCCCCTCGGACGGTATTTCCGCCTTGGCCTTCTCACCCGACTCTGGCAGACTCCTCGTCGCATCTTGGGATGGAGTATGTCTTCACTACACGCTGAGCCTGGCCAGGAGGTGCTGACGGTACAGACGATACAGCTGCATAATCTCGGAGGGGCACCTCAACCGCCAATGATGTACGTCTACTATGTATTTCCTCGCCCGAACAGAGCTGCTGCTGACCCTATAGTCTGTCACATCCCGCTGCTGTCCTCAGTATATGCTTTGGGTCTACTCCAATGACGGGATTCTCTGGTGGGCTGGATAAGAGGGTCAGGCAGTATGTTGCTCCCTTCGCATGGCTGAGATTTGATGGACGAAGACTAACATACCCCTCAGGTGGGATTTCCAGACTGGACAATGTAGGGTGATTGGGAAGCATGACGATGCTATCTCGTCAATGGTGTGGTGTACCGATTTCAGTAAGTTGCGCTTCACCCTTCTAGTAAGCCGGACAAGAGCAGAACTGAACATACAGATGTCCTAGTCACTACATCTTGGGACGCAACCCTGAAAGTTTGGGACATGTGCGTCTATTCATTCTCGACCTTTGTCAAACGCTGCTGACCCGTAGAAACGCGCCCGATGGCGAGACTCTCCGATCATCCCACGCCCTTCCCGCTAAAGCCTACACTCTATCCTACGCCCCGGCCACACAGACCCTGCTCGTCTCAATGGCCCACCGCAACATGATGCTATTCAAACTATCCGAATTGGCAGCATCGACAGCACAGGCCAAAGCAGGGGATGGCAACGAGGGCAAGGAGACCTTAGGCGAAAGACGAGAGGGCGCGTTGAAGTTCATGACGAGGAGTGTGGCTTGTATGGCTGATGGCAAGGGTGAGTTTGCAACTTTCGCAAATTGGCTTTGAGGGAAGTGCTGAATTTTCAGGCTGGGCATCAGGATCTATCGAAGGGAGAATAGCGGTTGAGTATGTGGATCCATCACCTGAATCCCAGGCGTCCAAATACGCCTTTAGGGCGCACAGGCAGCCTATCGATGGTGTGGATCATGCGTACCCTATTAACGCTATCGCGTATCACCCCGTGTAAGCTGGTCGCTCCCCATACCATGGCAGAGGAAACTCAACTTACGCTCAGTCACAACACTTTCGCAACGGGCGGTTCTGACGGCCATATTTCCATCTGGGACCACACGGCTAAAAAACGCATGAAGGCGTATCCTAAATATCCTACTTCAGTCTCGGCATTGACATTCTCGCCGGATGGTAAGAAATTGGCGATTGGATGTAGCTACGAGCATGATAATGCGCTCAATGGCGCGGAGGAGAAGGGGCGCGTGCTGGTCTTGATTAAGGAAACGGTGATGGATGATTGCAAGGTCAGTTACAGGGTTGACTGTTTGCGAGTCAAAGCTGACATCTTCAGCCAAAAGTCAAGGCATAGAATAAAGAAGGGTGATCAAGATGCAAGAAATCTGAATTATACTTTATGCTAATCCTCGACAATGCTAACTCCAATCACCTCCACCCCAATCGCCGCCTCCCCCACCTCCACCTCCGCCAAACCAACCAGAATCATCCCCACCAGACGGCGGTTGGCCCCATGGATCCTGCATAACCTCATCTTGGCCTTCCCCAACCCATCCCTCGTCCTCTCTATACCCCTCCAGCCCCTGTACATCTTCCATATACTCCCCATCCTGTCCACCCCTAGAGACCGGCGGTGGGTTTGCCGCACCTCCGCCATAAATTTGCTCATCTTCCGGTCTGCCCCTCCCACCCATTGCGCCAGCGCCTGCTGCGCCTGCAATGCCCCCGATTCCGGGTCCGGCCGGTATATCTTCTGCTGAATGTGTACCGTTCCCTCTACCGTTGTTCATTTCTGTCGACCCATCGCCTCCGCCCCACATCATGAATGGCAAACCCATCCCTCTATTATGTCAGCTGATGACTCCATTTGCGGAACAATTCCGAGCTTACCCGCTGCCTGAGTGTCGTGAGAAATAGTCAAAATCGACTGGATCGTTAGCTTTTACCCCACGCATCTGTCGAGGTATTGAAGGTGTAAGCTCACTTGATACAGCTGTGGCGAGAGCCTGCACGAATCAGCTGTTATCATATACATTCCATTCAGCAGCTTACCATAGCCCGTTGATCCAGTGTCAATCCACCCTCGCTCGCTTCTGGTAAGACCAGACTTTGGCCCTGGACAGTGACGTCTGCTCCAGGTGGCAGGTCGAGCTCGGACCCAGCGGAGTCGAAGCGAATCACATACTGACCTATGTACACCCTTTAGCAATACACTCACAATCGCGGGTAAAAAGCTGAACTTACCAGTATCCGTGAAAAGCTCTCGGCCTATTCCACGAAAATTACGATTGATGGACGCGACGAGGCCTGAAAGTGAGCTTGAGCGCATATCCTGTACGCCGGCGTAGCTCACGATCATCCTTGTCTTTGAGCCAGAAGTCCCAAGCTAAGAATCCACTATCTATCCGCGCGAATTGCTTGAAGTCTGCTTCATCTTTCCTACAGGGGTAAGCTTCTCCGTTCCGTGAACGAACCACGACAGACTCATAACTTACGCTTGGAACACATTATAGCGTCTTCTCCACGGGTGCCATTCCCTAGGCTGTCAGCTGGTCCCTTCAAATCCTTGTCCTTGTGGAAGCATATGAACAGGGCAGCTCACTGTTGAGTTTCCCCCACTAATCTGCTCTCCTTGTCCTCGGCCGCATGGACAAACATTTTAGAATTTATAAATTGGAGTGGGCGGCGAATCTGTCATTGTCAGCTTTTGCCGTCTATCCGCGAAGGCGTGCAAATGAGCTTACCCAAAGAACTGGATTTCCCGTCTTGTCCATGATTGTAGCTTTGAAGGGACGATGTGTGCGTAGCGTTTGGCGTGCAAGAACACCTAGCATCGATTGTTCTTCCTCGGCCAGGCTATGATTTCAGCTCAGGCCTCGGTAACGATCTCTGGACAGCTTACAATCCCACTAAATCACCAGCAGTGTTATGTATAGCGTATCGATTTGCTTGCTCATACTGGAGACCGTAAGCTCCTCTTCGACAGTTTACCGAGCTCGAAGAAGCTTACTCCCATAAACACATTTAGCATTTCCACTTGCCTAACCCATCAGCTCACTAGGCTCGGAGTATGAGCAAGGCAACTGACCTGACAATGACTAGAGCATCATTCGCTAGCAACTCCCGAGCCCCATGAGTCTCCGTAAGGACCCCATTGGGATCAGGAGGAACAACAACTAAAGCAGATACTGCTGGTGCTTGCGCTTCAGCGAATACTGGCGGAGGTTGAAAGTCCGGGATTTCAGCTTGGGCCGTCTGTCTGAGGGCTCGAGCGCGAGGCGGACGGACGTGTCCCTGGGGTACTGGCTAATCAGCTCTTCTTTCTCGTTTAGACAGGCACGCACTGACCCCGATCTTGGTGCCTCAGAAGAGGAAGAGTCGCTATTGCTCTTCTTTGTACTGTGAGGCGACTGGGACCTGCTACAGCGGCCGATCTCAGGCTGCGAGGGATCATGACTGGGTGTAGGCTGGTGGTGTATGTTTGCAGAGAGCTTTGAAATTCGCACTTTCTGGCCGGTGAGATGACGATAGCGTGAGCCGAGGCCCGTGCGCCAAATCCGGGGCGGCCGTTTCAGAATTCCCAAGCTGTGTTTCAGAAAGCGTTGTTCTCTTTCGCCACCATCGATGCATAGTCTTTTGAGAGTCAGTGTCAACGTATGGCGAAGTCATCAGAGGCCATATCTTCACACCTGTTCATACTCATGCTTCAGCAGAATGGACCCTCTACTCCACCTGCCACACCTCATAGCTTATTTGATCCCGCGCCTCCACCTGACGCCCTTTACGTCATCGCGGCCTCCCTTATTTACCGGTAACGGCGACAGAAAGGGCAACTCAAGGCATCTATAACGACGACGAGGACCACCATGGCGTACATGCCATACCCCCTACAATCATCCAACTTCCTCCTTACAAATACGACCGCGCGCCCGAGTCCACCCAAAGCCATTGCTCAAACAATGTACGGCGGCAGATCGCCGGTCGAAGAGCCCGACAATGTTATTCTCCACGAGCCATGGGAGATGCCCTCTTCCGCGGGACCCAATCACTGTGCGCCCGGCGGCTCTATCCTCCTCAATTCGGAAGAGGACACGCAGGGGAGGGGAAGGCGGTTCAGCTTGCTAGGCAGACCACGGAGGAATAGCCGGTCATCATCAATCAGCTCGAGCTCGGGGACAAAGTCCGGTCGGCGGTCCGTCTCGGAGGGACTCAGCGGAGGGAAATTGGCGAATCTCTTTGAGTCAAATCCGTTCAGCTTTGATTCACAACCCCCTACTCGAGCGGCAGACATAAAGACGGAGCCAACCAAGACGAGTCAGGATGGCAGGAGCACGCCGTCTTTGGAGAATAAGCCGAGAGAGTGTAGTTTGAGATTTGGGGAATTACCGCATCGCCCACCAGAGTTACGGCGGGCGAACAGTATTTCTATTGGAGTACTGAGTCGGAGTGGGATGTTGTCGGAGCAGAGGGGAGGTGCGGCGCCACCGCGGCAGGCACCAAATTCAAACATACGGCCTATCATACAATCTACGTGAGTCCTTATTTGGAATTGAGTCGGTATGGGTTGAGAATCTTTGTGGCTGACGTTACAGTGAGCCAGAACCAGTCGACGTTGGAGAAGTCGTCAAATCTGGGGCGAAGCACGTCTGGCGTAACCTTCGCTCCTCATTCTCAGGCACATCCGGCCCACCTCACCTCGAATCATCACGTCGCGCCTCCAGCTCTTCGGCAAGCTCCACTTCCACTTCACCTTCCCCCAAATCACTTCCATCTATACAGACCGCTTCTCCACACTCCTCATCTAGTCCCATGTCAACTCCCACGTCGAAAACTTCCCTTTCACCCGCACCCGCACCCCCTCCAGCACCTTCTGCCGAGCTCTCGGTAGCCGCGCCAGGTCTACCAGCGGTGACGGAAGAGCCTGGGAGTGGAGCTGCCACTCCGCGATATGGACAGGGAGGCAGCTCTTTGGGCCTGGAGCAGCTCAATCTCGTCGGGTCGGAGCTGGATGCTGCAGCAGCGGCTGGTCCGCGGGACTCAGGGAAACCACCCACATCCTCTTCTCAGGATACTCCGTCCGAGGCAGATATACAGCATCCCGACGCAGCGAAGCGTCCGCCAAGTCCTCCACCTCGGATTACGGATCGAGAAGGGATTGAAGAGGAAGCGGAGGAAGATGAACTGTATGGGACACCGCCTGACTCGACGCCGGAGATACATGCGCAGAGGAGGCGGAGCGCATCTTTCGGTGGTGATGGGGCAGGTGTTTCTGGGCATGGAGTGAGTGTGGAGAGGGCAGAAAGGGAGAGCAGGGGAGAGACAAGGTCATCGGCGGTTCTGGGATTTCAACGATGAGTTTGGAACGGGGCGAGATGCTGAGTCTGACTGGGACGAAACGAGCTGTAGCGTATTCATAATGTTTGTATCGGCTGACTAGGTCTTTGCAGCGGTGAATGGTACTTTGAGCTGACAAAGATAGTGCTAGATACCAGCATTAACTGAAACAAGCGTATGTCATACGGACTTCTACGCAACTACACGGCAGGACCGCATCAGTCCAGCTTTGCAACCCACCGTCTTCCGGACAATAAGCCATAACGCAAGCCCCTACCGTGCAGGACTCACCGCCAGCTTTTGATTGTTGGCACTAAGCATAGACACGCACTCACACACGCGGCCTTTAGTTACAAGAACCTTAATCCCAAAGGCACCTCTTTCGATTTGGGATCGTCAACCCATTTCCCGACGCGCTTCTTTCGCCTATCTTTCTGCTCTTCTTCACCTATAATCAACCAGAATTGCCGCCACCACGACCCTGCAACCATCATCTATCACTCACCACCTCCACCAAACATGGAATCGCTTGCAATGTACTGGCCCACAAGATCCACCAAGACTGGCGCTTCGCGTCGGACACAATCTCGACCGTACACGACATCTAATAAATCTAATAGTACTCCCTTCATAGTAGGCTGTAAGTCAGCTCCATCATGTGTCTGTCTACCGCGACGTATCAGCTCACGACCCAGCCTCTCCTGCGGGAGCATCTTCGTCATCTTCATTTGCAACCTATAAAGACGGATTTCCGCCTCAGATCAGTCGTACGTCCGTCTTCTCTCAGTGTCCCTTAGGCTTCGTACAGCTCGCTGACTCGGCAGGTCCTCAGCCTCCCCCCGTACAGGTCCGACTGCGGCGCCGAAGCCCCTCGCCGGATGAGCAAGCCGGTACGCATTTCCTGTTTTAAAAGACGCTTCAAGCCCTAGCTGATATCGTGAAGATGAGGACGAAGAAGAAATCGAGGCAGACCCTTTCCGCTACCGGAACGAAATCCCTCCAAACCCTCGGCTCAACCACATCCCCGAAGAGGGCCTTATTTCCATCCCGGATTCAACGCCCAGAAGCCGGGCGATGCCATCCTCCGCGCCGAGTCAAGGAAAGAAGGTGATTTGCCTTCTTTCCCGGAGTCAGACCGCTTCTACTTCCCTCGCGACCTCCTCAACTCCTTCTCCCCCTCCATACTTGCTGCTCCCGCAGCTCGACTTCAACGTCTCAGGCCCACGGAGACAGTCGTCCTATATGACACTTCTACTCACTCCCTGGCCCTCTTCCTCCGTATAATCCAATCCACCAACTCCGACGCTGCTTTCGCGCTCGACGACACCACTACTACCGACGCCATACTCGGAGCCGCTATTCTGGCTGAACGCTACGGCACGCCCACGATCCACAATATCCTCTACGCGGCTATCCAGGCAGATACCGCCGGCAATACGGGCAACTTACTGAAATTTGCGGTGGCCGCTATCGGGGGTTATGAGGAGGAAATGGGCGAGATGGCCAGACGCACCATCGGCTCGGACGTTACTCTCGCTCCACGGGCCATCGTCGAAGCTGTCAACCTTCATGCGCCAGCCTACTGGATCCGGCTTCAGGATCTCCACCTACGCCAAGCCAGTGGTGCTGCTCGGTTCCGCGAGATGATCCGAGGGACGACATCCTACACCGTGGGCTTTGTGGCGGAGCATATGCTAGGTGGATCATATCAGGAAGACGATGAAGGAGGGAGGCATTATCATACAGGCCAGGTGATTTGTGAGGAAGATAGGAAGGATTCGGCGGCTGATGTGGTGGAGCGCTTGACGGGTGCGAATACTGTTGAGAAGATCAGGGCGGTGGTTAGGGGCGGGTATGGCTTGACGTGTGGGACGTGTAAGAAGGGGGCGATGAAGCATTTCGGGGGTAGCTTTGAATGGCTGGATAGCTTTACTTCATCGTTTGAGCTGCATGATGCGGTGAGAGCGCTTAGAGCGTGAAGTGTAGCTTATCATCCCTGTAGAGCTATTGTCGAAAGAATGCTTTTAATATCACCCTGTCCTCATGTTCTGCAGCTTACTGGTCATTACTGACTATACATTCCGTGCCCAACTACTGCTGTAGTTGTAGAGTAAAGCCTTTCAGATCCTTTTAACCCAGCTGCCGCGTGTGCACAACCCGTCATTCCTGCGCACCCGTCATCGCCCAAGTTATGAAGATCCCTTCGAACCCACGCCTCCCCCTTCATCCTTTCAGATAGTGATGTTGGGATGGCCCCAACCTTCCATCAATTACTCCTGCTCCTCCCCATCCGGCGTCCAGCCCTGTAGCCTCCCTGGCGCTCCGGAACCACACGCCTCGCATGTAGGAATGTCCCCCGACTCTCGCCATTGCGCCACATCCTGCACCCCGCTGTCACGCCGCAAGAAGGCTTGCACAAGCCCGCCCAGAACCTTGACCCTATATGTCTGTTCGGCGGGCGAGATCGTTTGGATAGGTTCTGTAGTACGCACCGGTAGGCCGGGGAGGTTAAAGGTGTCGATGTTTGGATGGAAGCGGCCGCGGGACAAGCTGGCTGAGCTGTAAATCTCGATGTTCGCAGGGCGTCCAGAGCAAAACTCTTTGCAGTCTGGGCTGTGAGAGTCGTGCGAGTCTCGTTGATCTTTCCTTCGCGCCGACTCCCGGCGAAGGCCGCTCTCCAGCCAACGAAGATTGGTTATCCAATTCATCTGCAATGGGCTGTCGAGACAGAACCGGGTCTTCGTCGCGCCACGAGCGAGAGATAGTGGTTCTATCGTTCGGGTAGAGATGTGCGTGGTGATGGTATAAGGGCGTGAGCCACGGTAGGATGGGTGTGTGAGGGTGAGGGGGGACAGGGGGCCGTATGTGTCGCGGAAGCAGAGATGCTGAGCGTTGCTGCAGCGGAAGAGGAACTCATCAAAGTCTTTGACGCAAGGAAGAGTGCAAGGATAGAGGTTGATAGTATCGCTCCCCTCGAGCGGCTCTTGCTCTTCATCTGCATAGAGGCACCATGTGGTCGACATCGCACCGTAGACTGAGTTGACCGCCACCGTTTCCAATCGAGGCAATGCTCCAAAGGCATTGACCTCCTGCAAGGCCTCAGCCAGACTTTCCACTTCCCGCCCACAATCCAGCATCATCTGCTTCTTTATGCTCTCCTCATTCTGCCCGCAGGACCTCCACATGTCTTTGCCCTGCTTTACGAGCTCTTTATACGTCCCGTGCTCCCCCTTTTCGCTGTACTCGATGTACAGACTTCTGGTGTTGGCAAATCGTGTCCGATATGCAGGGAGGTGGAAGTTTCTGAAGAGCGCGGGGAGATCGTCCGTAATGGTGTTTCGATAGAGGAGTTTGTAGCATTCAGCCTTGAAGACCTGGAAGTATCAGAACTATCTCAAGAAGGTCGAGGAAAACTTACGCGGCTGACGCGACTTGCGGATGCTAACCATGGTTGCCGTAAAGCTGATCGTGAGGGTGCGGAGAGGGGATGGGGAATGGGGTTGCGCAGGTGTGGCAGCACCAAACTCCATACATGTGGAGGAATGGGCTTGAACATATCGACGATTGGGGCGGGGATCTGAGGGTGAAGGATGGAAGGTGATTGATGAAGCGAAGGCGAGAGAAGCAAAGGCGGCATGCCCTGGGTCTGCGTTTCAGACTGATCCCGCTCCGCCTATCCTGAAACACCCTCATTTATGCCTCATTGGGCAACTCCCTCTACCCGTCTTTGCTCTCTAGCCTTGTCATACCTCTTCGCTGAAGGAGATCGGAACCTTGTTGGGGGCGGTATGGATGACAGGCAGACATTTGAGAAGGGCATGTTACGAGCATGGCGGGGCTTTGATCGGTTTAGTAGCTTTACTTCTCCGCTAGAATTGCCGGACGGGTTGGGACGTACTGCGATAGATCGAGCAGTGTGACTGCGGAAAGAGATACGCAGAATCGTTGTTCGCCCATAAGCAAACCTGCCGTGCATGATTGCTGCTACTCGAGATGATGTAGCTTTCCGCTCACCTGTCCTGAACCCCCGCCGTATAGCCAAGTTGACATCCCGCCACCAATGCCCGATCAACCAAACCCTTCGCTTGTATTTCCCTTTTCTTTCCAAGCCTTGACTTTGCGAGGGCAGCGGAATTCCCGCCTTCTAATCCTGCTCCAGCCCATCCGGCGTCCAACCCTGCAGCCTTCCAGGCGGTCCTGTTCCACACGCCTCACATATAGGAGTCTCATCCGATCTCCGCCACTTCACCACATCCTGCACCCCACTATCGCGCCGCATGAAGTCTTGGACAATGTTGCCCTAGACACCAACCATTTTGGTCTGATCGGCGATTGTGAGGGTGCGAAGGACAGGTTTTATGCGAGGGCTCTCGTAGGGGAGATTGAAGGTATTTATGGTGGGATTAAATCGGCCGTGGTAGAGACTGGCCGAGTTGTAAATTTCGATATTGGCAGGTGCCCCGCCACAGAAGCCTTTGCAAGTTGGAGAGTGGGCCTTGTGGGCATCCCTCTCCGTCTTCCGGAGCCTCGATTCGCCGCGGAGATTGGTCTCGAGCCAGCCGAGATCGGTACACCAGTTGATCTCCGATGGACTGCCGAGGCAGTAACGGATCTTGCTGCAGCCAAGAGCGAAGGGTAGGGTTTGTATGGTTTTGTGGGGGACGTGAATGGTGATGGCGTAGGGGCGCTCTTCTCGTTGGGAGTTGTGAGAGGCACCGAGGGTGGACAAAGGGCCGAAGGAATCGCGAAAGCAGAGGTGACGCAAGTTGGGGCACTTGAAGAGGAAGATGTCAAATTGCCTGACGGAGAGAAGCTCGTAGGGGTACGTTTTGTTATCGTCGCTTGCGCCTTCCGGACCCCGCTCAAGATCAGAGTAATGGGTCCATGTAGTCGAAGTCGCACCGTAGATCGAATCGACTGCGACAGTCTCCAGTCTGGGCAAGGCCCCGAATGCGTTGGCCTCCGCAAGGCAGGACGCCAGAGTCCACACCTCCCGCCCGCAGTCAAGCATGAGCTGTTTCTCTGCCGCTTCTTCATCTTGCCCATACGCCTCCCACAGACCTCGGCCTCTCAACATCAGATCCTGGTACACCGCATGCTGCCCTTTCTCCTTGTATTCGATACGCAAGGTTCTGGTATTGGCGAATCTTTGTCTCACGGAAGGGGTTTGAAAATCTCGGAAGAGAGTAGGCAGGTCGTCTGTGAGGATGTGTTTATAGAGGATCTTATAGCATTCAATCTGGAACAGCTGCGACGATCAGCGTGGCTCGTAAATGAGATGGCTAGACTTACACGACAGACGCGACTGGCGCGTGCTAGTGCAGGTTGCCTCAAGACCGATCTGTCCTTAGGAGCGGAGAGGGCATCGGGGATGGGGTTCTGCAGGTGAGGGAGCACGAGAGCCCATACGTGAGACGGCACAGTGGTGGGCGACATCCTGCTGACGGACTCTAGGATAGGAAGGTGGAAGGAGAGAGATGGTGGAGCGAAATTATGCCTCGCCTAATCTGAGACAGCCAGAATTCTGCCTCTTTGGGTAATTCCTCCTCCCTTGATCTCCCGCTCTCTCAAGCAAGTCTTGCGTAGCGATGTCATCAATGAGGCCAGATGAGGCCGTATGATATATTACACCCAATTGACTAACTGTATGGGTAAATGGCAACGCGATATGATCACTATTTCGAATTCCAACTTATTCCCCCTTCGCCTCAATCACCATCATCGTACCCCTCAACGCCTTGATCCATGTTGCCCTCCCTCAATCATCACTTCCGCCTCGTCTCCCCCGGCATCTAACCATTCCCAGCACCCTCAGCACCCCCAGTCCCCTTTCCCGCCTCACCTCCACTCCTACCTCGCCCAGCAACCATTGTTCTCCCCAGGCGGACCCGACCCGCAAGCCTCGCAAATCGGAGTCTCCGCAGATGTCCGCCATACCACCACATCCTGTACGCCACTATCGCACCGCAGAGTGGCTTGTATTGCGCTGCCCAAGCTGTTGGCCATTTGCGATTGCTCATCGAGTGAGTGATACTGAAGCGGGGTTTGGGAGTAGCGGTGGGATGAGGGCAGATTGAAATCGTCGATCGTGGGATGGAAGGATGGACCTGGATAGATGCTCGTCGAGCTGTAGATCTCGAAATCGACCGTGGCCCTTACACTTTCGGCAATCCTTACACTTTCGGCAAACGTCTCCTTCTCTTCCCTCATGAACTTCCTTATGTCTGAGCCCTGGCGCAGACCCTCTTCAAGTCCTCGGAGGTGGTCGGCCCAGACTGATCGCGGGGGAGCGTCGCTGGCTAGTCGAATCTTGGAGCCGACAGTAAATGGTATAGGCCGCATGCCGGAGAGGGGGAGATGTATGGTAGTGATGTACATGCGCTTTCCGCTGCTAGGTCCGTCACGCAGGCTGCGGATGGATAATGGACCCAGCATTTGTCGAATGCAAAGGTGCCGTAGACGACTGGAGCCTATGAGGAAGCACTCGAATTCCTTTGTGCACATCGTCAAGGCCGAATCGCCGTTGCGGTTCGTCGCCGCGGAAGAAGCGCCACTTTGTTCATCGTCGGCGTTCAACGAAGTCGACGCTGTGCCATAGACGGACGCGATGGCGATGATCTCCAGGCGAGGAAACGGCGCGATGTTGCTCTCGTTCGCCTCAAACAAGCACGAACCCAATCGCTCCGCTTCCCTCTCGCATTCGATCATCGTCCGTATGGCGAGTACCTCCTGCCTCTGTCCATACAGCAGCCATGTGTCCTCCCCGCCCTCATTTAAAAGCTCCTTGTATGATGGATGATGACCCTTTTGCCTGTACTCGATATGTAGGCTTCGAGTATTGGCGAATCGCCGGCGGTAAGAGGGGAGATGGAAATTTTGGAACAAAGCGGGAAGGTCGTCTGTTACGATGTGGGTGTAAAGCAGCTTATGGCACTCTGAGTTAAAAAGCTACAGAGCTCAGCAAGACACGTAGATGATTCAATGAAAAGCTTACGCGGCTGACGCGACTGGCGATGGCAAGTGTTGCCTGACGCAATACTGAGCGATCGTGCGGTGCGGAAAGGGGAGAGGGGATGGGGTTGCGAAGATGGGGCAGAATTAAAAGCCAGACGTGAGATGGGATAGCTTTGGCTGGCATCCTGGTAGAAGTGTGGAGGGGACAAGGATGAAGGACGATTGATGAAGGGTGATTGAGTGATGGCACGAAGGGGGAGAAGCATGGCAGCATGCCTTTGGCCTGCGTTTCAGACTGATCCCGCTCTGCCTATCCTGAAACACCCTAATTTCTGCCTCATTGGGCAACTCGCTCTCCAGTAGTCAACCTGTCACCCTGTCGAGGCTGCACAACGCTGAGATACGTACGCATTGACTACACAGCTAAACGCGGTCTAAACTTTGAGATTCCTCCGCGCCTCCATAGTCTCATCCACCCTCCTTGCTTACTCCCCATCGATCATCACGCAGCTGTCTCTGCTCAATCCTCCGCCTTCCGCCACTTGGATAGCTACTCGCTCCCGCCCCCGCCTCAGCCCCACATCGCATCATTCACCCAGCCGCCTGTCTCCCCAGGCGGACCCGACCCACACGATTCGCAGATAGGAGTCTCCGCTGATATCCGCCACTTCACCACATCCTGCAGCCCACTTCCGCGCCTGAAGAGGTCTTGGGTGACGCTGCCCAAGCGGGCGACCATCTTCGTCTGCTCAGCAATGGAGAGAGGGTAATAGGGCTGCTTTTCGAGACTGGGGATGGAAGCGAGATGGAGGGAGGACGCGGTGGGGTTGAAAACTTTGCCTCGGAAAAGGCCGGTCGAGCTGAAGATTTCGATATCGGCTTTGTCTCGCGTTGTCCCTGCGCGCTCGTAGGATGACCGCTGCATCGCCTTGCGGCGGAACACTTCCTCGGTCGGGCGAAGGCTGATGTTCCAATCTTGTTGGGAAGGGGAATCGCTGGAGTAGCGGACTTTCGAGCCGAGGGCAAGGGGGAGGGCGTGGATTTTTTGGGGATGAAGGTGGATAGTGGTAGTGTAGGCAGGATGACCATCGACCGACACGTGTCGCCAGCTACTGAGGGAGAGTGGGCCCAAAGCATCCCGGAGACAAACGTGCTGCAAGTTTCCGGATGAGAGGAAGGTGCCGATTTCGAAGACACACCCTGCCGGGTCTGAGGGAAGTAGGGTTGGACTGCTTTCCCATGATCGGTAGTTTAGGTCGTCGTATAATCGCCAAACGGTCGGAGACACTCCGAAGACCGATGCGACGGCCAATGTTGCCAGCCGAGGCAGTGCCACTCCCATGCCTATCGAATTGACTTGTTTCAAACACAGAGTCAAACGTCGCACCTCCGTTTCACATTCCGCCATGACCTGGGCCTTTAGGTCCCTTACTTCCGGTGCTACTGTAAGCCAGACCTCTCTGTTTCCGCCTAGGAGTTCAGGGTATGAAGCGGCCTGCCCTTTGCCTCCGTACTCGATGTACAAACTGCGTGTGTTCGCAAAGCGCCGGTAATTCGAGGGAAGGTGGATATCTCGGAAGAGTGTGGGGAGATTTTCGGTGACGATGTGGGTGTAGAGGAGTTTATGGCATTCGGAGTGGAACAGCTAAGAAGATTAGCCAAAGTCCGAAGAAAGAAGTCAGGCAACTCACGCGACTGACGCGACTGGCGCAAGCTAATGCTGGCTGCCTGAGGACCGATCTGTCGGCGGGTTCGGAGAGCGGCGGAGGGATGGGATTGCGGAGGAAGGGGAGGATGAGGGGCCAAGCGTGCAGGGGTATGAGCTTTGCTGTCATTTGATCTGGAGGATAGAGGTGAAAGGGATAATGATGGGCGATTGACGAAGGTTGATTGATCCTGTTTTCCTATTCTCTTTCAGTTCAGTCAGTATTTGCCTCATGGGGCAATTTCGACACCACCCCTTCGAGGTCCGCTCAACTCGGATGAGAGCCATATGTGTAAGTTTACAAGTCTTAGCATAACCGGATTGTGATCGGGGAGCTGCATGAGCATACCATAAGATCCCTTCGAACCCATACCTACTGTCTCATCCTCTTCTCCCTGGCGGCAGCTACTCTTCTCGCCTTAATCTCCTCCTTCCCACCCCTCTCCGATGTCGTCGCAGCCTCTTGCCAGCTCGCCGCTACAGGAGGAGGCACCGCACCGCCCTGCTGACCACCCGCAGCGGGTACACCTGGCGAAACTCCCTTCTCCCTCACTCGCTCAACCATCAACGCGCTTCCCTTCCTCATACCGCCCTCCCGCTCCTTCACACCTAACGACGCCTCATGTCTCGCCTTGGCCTCTTGCCATGCTGCTGACTTGGTTGAGAATGTCTCGCGCAGGGCTTTCCAAGTTTCAGCGTAGGTAGGTTCCTTGGGTGCTGTCACGCCGGCTGGAAGAGGCGCTGGGGGTGGAGGGCTGGGTATGCGGAGTAGGGATTTGACGAAGGGTTGACGGAGGAGGGTGGCCTGCAGCAGGGAGTAGAGGTTTGTGAAAGTCCAGTAGAATAAAACGGCCTGTGGGATCAGTAAAAACTCTGTTCGCCGGCAGATTTAGGGCTTACAGCGGGCATCTTGCCGATGAAGGGAATAGCAATGATGGATCCGATCGTCAAGGCATTCCTGAAGTGACCCATGTTTGCGTTGGCGCTGGTTGCTCCTGTCCCATCGGCACCGACCTTCTTCGTCAGCTAGTGAATGAACTTCTCGACACAAGTAGACTCACTCTCAGAACCAGATTTGTGAAGACCATACTGGTAATCGGCAGAATAAAGTACGGGTCGGGTATCGTCAGATCCGTCACCCATCCGAAACCTCCCTCCTTTAGCTGTGGCAAGGGAAGATCCGCCAACTTTCTCAAGGAATAGAAGAAAGCCAGGAAGAATGGCATTTGCACAAGAGGCATGAGGAGGGGTCGGAATGGCGAGACGTCGTTCTCCTTCATCAACTTTTGGAGAGTACCGAGGACGACTTGCTGTGCCTGAGGGTCGGCCTTGGCTTTGGCTTCGTTCAGTCGGGTGAAGAGGGCTGTCATTTGTGGTTGGACAGCAGCTAGACGGACGTTGTGGGACGTGAGGCGGACGATGAGGGGGAGGAGGCAAAGACGGAATGACACTGCGACTGTGGCGATGGTAGCCCACCTACCAATCAGCTCAACTCTACGAGACTTGAGGCCGGACTTACCATGGCAAGCCAGTGATGGTATGCCCAGCGACAAGAGCATCTCGCACCCATCCTGCCAAATTCAGATATCCATGCTCCAGCCCCAACAAGCTCAGATCAGACACTTTCATTGCTGCATGTACCGCCTCTGGTGAATGTAGCACCTCCGATAGCGACATTCCAGAGTTCGTCACCAATTCTTCTAGAGTGGGAACGGATGAGAATGCCGGGGATTGGGGCAAGAGCCCGGGATCGGTCGCAGCTACACTTGGCAGCGATTCCATGGTAGAGGATAATGGGGATGGGGCAGAAGTCGAGGCGATAGATTCTGTAGGGATAGATGAGGAAGTCGTGGGCGCCGTAGCTGTGACCGGACTCGAAGCCGAAGCTGCTGGCTGAAGATCGGGATGGGGAGATGAGAGTATCGGGTCATGTTGAGGTGTCCCGACGACTGGCGCTGCGGGACTCGGTGCGGATCCTATACCAAATGATGACCATGAGAATGGTCGGCTTCCAAGTGCTAGCGAAGCAGTAGGTATAAGACCGGCTCGGGGTGCCAAAACAGGTCTCTTGCCGAGAGAGATGGCCGATATCTGCCGGCTGTTAGCGAGATTTCTGCTGATTCCCGTGGGACCTTCTCTTGGGCTGGCTAGGCGAGACGGGCCCGCTCTCGCAGATCCACCGAATGACCTGGCGCTGGGTAATACTCTGAGCATGGTAGATGGTATGTGCGAGATGTATGGCTCGACATCAAATCGGTCTTGAGAGTTCCCGACTTTTTGTCATGACGTGTCGTTTTGTGGCTGCGAGCTATCAAGCTATTCTATGGAATCAACAAGCTTTCTATTTGACTAGCTATCCTACACAGTAGCTGCCGCTTTCTCCACCTTGTCCAAAGGTATATCCTCAGACGGATACGTAGACACATAGTTCTCCAACCACTTCATCACCGGCTTGAAGTGCCGCCGCGCCGCCGCACGACATTTCTTACAATCCAGGCCGTAATGCCCTGCCCTCAACTTGAGGATCTGCTCCACGCTTTCCGCCTCCCGCAGCTCCTGCAGCACTTCGGTCTCGATCTCCGACTCTTCTTCACAATCCGCCTCGCAGTCCACCACATGGCAGGCTTCGTAGGACCTGTCATCATCGAGGAAGGTTCGGAATCGATCCAGAGCGTAATCGTACCGCAAGTGAAAGTCCAGAAGATGCATCCAGTGGAGGGGAGCGTGCGATTTGAGCAGTCGGGAGGTGTCTTTCGTTGCGATTGTCAGATCGCAATCGCGCGTGGCTTCCATAGCCTGAGCAATCTTCGCTTGCCGCTCGCCTATTGCCCAGATTCCGAAGTGGACGAGGTCGTATTCGCCGCGTTCTGCATGCCCGCTAATGCCTTCGCTTAGCAGGCGATAGACGCCTGGAACCTGGTAGCATTTAGCCAATACGGCAGCTTGTAGGACTTCTGTTGCGTTTAGGTGGCCCTTAGGATTGATCTGGAAAGGGTCGCCGGTCACGAGCGACCGAATAGCTTCGAGTAAGATTGCGAGACTCGCGCTCGGGGCGTCGCAGAGGGGGATGAGGGGTGTGCCTTCGATGAAATCTGCCGAGGAAGGGGGAGGAAGTGAGTCAAAAAAGGAGGATACCGCTTTGAGTAAGTATGCTGAGGCGGAAGTAGAAGCAAGTTTGACGCCGGTCGTCGGCTTGGAGTATGACATCTCCCGGTTTGATCTCGCGGAATAGGGGATGGAAGATGAGGTCTGCTTTCGATCGTGTTTGAACGCTAGCTGCAGAATGAGTCAGAGTCCTTGAGAAGAGAAACGTAAGTCGAGACCCTACTCACCAGCTGTGTTCGAAGGTGAGCCGGACATGGGAACGGGGATGGGGATGGAGGTGGAGATAGTTTTGGAAGGGTGAGTGGTCCGTAGCCGCACCCGGAAGGGAAGACTGCTTGAGAAGGAGAGGGTTGGAACTGTCGTATGGCGATGTGGGACACTGCGGCAGCAAGTGGCGATTAGAGGCAAGGGCAAGTTGAAAGCGAGTCGGACGCGTCGACGCGACGCGACTGCAGACTGGGTGTGGCGAATTCAAGCTACTCGTATGTTATACTCATAGAGTTCGGCTTGCACTCTGGACGACTACATTGAATGTCAATGAACATCTACTAAGATAGTACCGAAGACTTGTGTCTATTTGTGGGATGTAGTCTAACAGAGTCCACTTCTCTATCTAATACTCCAACGCGAGATCTACAAGGTCTTGGACGCACCCGCCATACCAACTATCTGCCTCCTCGATGCATGATTCACACTTCATCCCATAACCTGTGTCTCTCACTCTTTTGACCGCCTCCACGCTCTCCGCCTGGGCAAATAAGTTCTCGATCCGGCCGATAGGTTCGCCTGTCTCTTCGCACGGTGAATGGTGGCCGATGTAAGGATGATCGTACTCGTTGGGCTGGGGACGTTCGTGAAACATCGCCATCCCCTGGATACGCCGCAGGTGAAAATCCTGAAGACGCGCCCAATCCACTGGAGCATGCTGCTTCATACCCTTGATGAACGATTTCTCAGCTTGGGTGATGCGATGGGGCAAAGTGGCAATGGCGGCCTCGGTGACTTTGGCCGGCACCTTGGCAAAGACCCAGATGGCGTAGCGGTGGCAGACGTCCCGATCTCCAGAGCGGTGCGTTGCTTCGTCCAGTAAGCGGAAGACGATGGGACAATCGAAGACGCCGGCGATGATGGCAGCATCAATAATGCAATCCCTATCCGAACCCGACATCCACCCTTGCTTCAGAACCAGTGGCTCAGCACTGGCTGTAGACTTCAGGGCCTGGAAGAATACATTTAGCCCGGTACCCGTGGTGTCGAGGGGGATGACCGATGTGCCATTGAAACTGTCTTGGGGTAGTGATGCGTCCGGGATAGTGGCGAAGAAGGGGGAGAGGGCGGAGAGGAGGGCGCGTGAGAAGTAAAAGGATGTGTCATCGGCTTCGGCTCGGAGGATGATGGAATCGGGAATTTTTGAGGCCGAAGTCTGGGTGGAAGAGGAGTTGTGGTTCTTCACCCATTGCTATCATGTCAGCGGCCGCGGAGAATCAATCCCACGCCCAGGAAACTAGACTCACTGGCGTCAGCGACCGGTGCGGAAGACATGTTGCGGGGACTGGGGATAGAGGGGGAACGTAGACAGCCGGTGGAGGAATTGGATGAGGTGGTCGCTTTGGTATCAAGAATGGAGCTGAGTACAAGCTCAGTAGGGGCGGGGTAGACGAGGTAACTGGTGTCGGTCGGTTTGATGTTTGTAGCGAATTGGAAACGTGTGATTGGCAGCTCTGAGCCGGGAAAGGGGTACGATTAAGGTTTTTTCCTGTAGTCTCGCAATTGATCTTCTTTGATCTTCGAGGACGAGACAGAGAGTACGAAAGTGTTCTTGGTAACCCGCAATTGATTTCGAAGTACAGTACATTTTTCCTTCAAGCGCTGGGAGGTTGACTGGAATCTGCATACCTCACCGAACCCCACGTGGTCCGACCACCTATCTGCAGTACTATTCAGTGCTGGTCCCGGGTGGAACCATCGTAGTGGGACACCTCGCCCCTGACAGGGTCAAGAAGCAAACAAGAATCGAAGGACTGCCCAGTAGGGTCTAGGCATAATCGTCTAGTAAGCAAAGAGGTCTGGGCGAATCTGCTGATTTACGATCACCCGACAGCTGCAGATTCATGGATGGCAACTTGAAACATCCGGCGAGACTTGTCAGTACATACAGTAAAGCTCTAGCATGACACCCGCCAAGAATATCTTCATGGCTCTTGTAGTTCAGCAAGATGTTTACTGTATCTACCCGCAATGTCCGCATGTCGCACAATTGGCCTATACCCATGTTGCGTCTGAGAGATCAGCTGACGTCGGTAATGTGCGGAACATGTGAACTCACTGATATGAGCTTGTCAGCCGCCCACAGCCTCGATGTCATGCCCGCCACGAATGTGAACAGATCTCCAGCAGTCTCCGCAGCGCATATCTCAGCCTCGTTTAGCTTGAGCATAGCGAGTGCGACTCGGAATAGCGTGTCGTGGCCTTCGACGAAGAAGACGTCCCATACCCTGAACAAAGTCTGATAAGTCAGCTCGAGTCCCGGGAAACGTATTTCTCCCACTCACCTCGACCGGTAAACAATCGGTAAAGAGACTGAGAAACCACCCAAAGGTGATGCTAGCCAGATCCACCCCCAGCTCCGATAGCGTAGCTGATATTCGCGGTAGGTGGACTTCGACCAGGTCGGCCAGGACGAGCTGATCCGCTCGAGAAGCAAGCAATGAAGGGGAGTAGAAATCGGTCGGCAGCAGGCGGTCGATCATGGCGGACAAAGCCCAGAATGCTTGTTCTTCATCCGCATGCGTGAGAAGTAGGGTTGCCGCCAGCATCTGAATATCAGCGAGGCCAGTTTGATTGAGATCCGTACTCACATTCATTCCCTGGCAGTATCCGACCCGCGGATTCCGCCATGAATACGCCACAAGCACCCTCCGCAACTTGGCCACTCCAGGCCCGTCACCACCAAAGAACATGTTCCCGGGGAATGTCCTCGATACATCCTTCTCAATTTCGGCTAGAACAGGCGAAGGATCTGGGGCATGTACAGCGAGGATCTCTCTGTATTCGCCCGGTACCACGGCATCTTTGGCCCCTGAGCACTCTGATTATCAGCTCTAGGTTTAGGATATCTAAGGCGGGACTTACCGGCCCAGACGTCCGACCGATAAGCCAGAGGTATCCCGTGTCTGACCAGCTTTGCAAATGCTCTCCATTCCTCGGCGTCTCCCAAACCCATTTGGCTTATTCCTATCATATCTCCTCCCCATCCTGTCTCTCCTTTCGCCTTGGTCGATGTAGACCCGGCCCGCTTTCGTTTCCGTTTCGCCAACCACGCATCCCATTCTGTCTTCCTATCCGCCTGTTGTCGGTCGTGCAGCTCGGTAAGCTGGTCGAGGAGAGACGAAATCGTTGCGCGGGAAACAGCGGCGGAAGTGGGTGTACTGGTGGTAGCTGGCGCTGAGTCAGGTAGAGGAGAAGTCCGAGTTGCAGCGGAGCGGAGTGAAGATGCTCCTCGTGCCGAGACTGTGAGAGTGTCTTTCGCAGCGACGGGTCGAGCAGGTGACGGATTGAGCATGAGCGTCGAGGATCGATTTCGTAATTCGCTACGAGGTGCGGGGAGTTGAATGCGGGTTGATGAAGGGGTTCGAGATGGAGTGGTGACGCCGCTCGATACTGAGCTAGTGGATAAATCAGTAGAGCCGAGAGCGGGAGTTGGAGATGGGATTGAGCCGGTGGATCGACGAGATCCCAATTCAGGCCGGAGCTCTTGCGATTCCCTCCGCCGCCTCTCGATCCATCCCTCGTCTTCTTCCACCTTTGGTACACCTGGAATAATCCCGTTGAGTGAAGCGGGAGCGGGGACTCCTGCGGCACTAGCATCCTTGAGCATGCTGGCGTGCTGTATATCGTCTGATCTGTCAATATGGGTCTGACCGGAAACTCACAGATGAATCCGTATCGATCGGTGAGAGGTGGATCAACACCCTTGAACCGACTAGCAGTCTCCACCGTCCGCCCCTTCCCACTGCCACTCTGGAAGTAGAGACCGAGATTCTGCCTAGATAGCAGGACCGTCGGTGGCTGATTCTCCCCAATTGCCATCGACGCCATCTCGACTGAAGGTAACGGAGCATCATTCTCAGTCGAAACGGCCGAATATTCCCCTACTGTCGAAGGGGAAAGAGCGGTAGTTGGAAAAGTCCGCGCCGAGGGGCGATTCAGCAACGAAGGTCTGACAGTGTCTCCGCCCTCTGCAGATTGTAGGCTTCTGTTCCCGGCGCGGATTGTGCCGGACAAGAAGCTACGACCGTAGAGCGCTGTGGCCGCCAACGTCTCCCCATATGTCTTTTCCCTTCGACCATCGCCGGTACTGGTAGACTGGCTCTCCTGACTGACGATGGAACCAGCGCGGCTTCTGCTTTCTCTGGAAAGGCGCCGACGCGAATTCGGTGGATCCCGGGCGACGACGCCTTGATCGCGAGCATTTGAGACTAGGGAGTGGGCGAGATAAGCGATCAGGCTATTGGGAGCTATTTGAGATGACGAAAGGATAGAAAGTGGGTCCGGTGTAACGAGACGCTAGATTCAGCCGAATAGGGCCTAATCAACCTACCGTAGCCAAGAACACAGCTCTGAAGGATGGTGAACTCCCTCCATCGCCCTTACGCCAAGCGTGCTCATCCTCCTCCTCCTCGCCCAACATTACAGCCACTTCATCCCCCTTCTTCCCTTCGCGCAAAGACGATATGCTACCTTGCCTCTTCTTGGATCCGCTTGCTCCACCCCATCCCCATAAGCTTGAGGTCCAACTCGAACGAGCGGCATCTCGCTTACGCATTGGCGCCGCCTTGCCGGGACTAAGAGTCGAGTCGTCCATGTCGACGGATCTGACTGATCGATTGGACGGCAATGGTACGCCGGAAGCGGATGTACGAGCGACATGATTTGACCGGACATCGACCGAGCGGATTGATGCATTATCGCGATGATGGGATCTCACAGAATTGGGCCGATTTGACGAGAAGGACGGGACGGGAGAGGGGACGCGAGGTGGATCAGGAAATCGGCCAGATTGGAACGATGACACTGAAAAGACGGGAGCAGCGGTGGTAAGAGATGTGGAAATCGCTTCATTGAGATCGTCATGAATGTCAATCTTGGGCATCAGTGATGATTGTGAATAGACTTACAGCTCCTGCACCTGATGTTCGGTGTCTATTCCCAGATATGTCCGCTCGCAGGGCCTCATTCTCCGCCTGCAGCCTCTCCACCGTCTCTTGAAGTTCAAGAACTGCTCTAGCGAGGATGCGAAGTGGATGATCCGTCCGTCGGGTAGTAAGGCCTAGACCTTCCGGCAGTACCGGTTCGAGCGAAGGGGGTGAAGGAGGGAACAGGGGGGATTGGCGGCCCGAGGTATCCTGATCCTGGTCGACAGGACGCTGAGGGGGTGTCGGGTGGACTGGTGGGATAGACGACCCTTCGGAGTCCCTCGGCTTGGCTTCCTCCTCATTGGCAACCACGAGTTGAGCAGAGCTCCCTTCCTGATCCCATTCCTGCAAGATCCGCCTGATCTCTGCATCATCCATCAGGTCATATCTTCGCTTGACCACCTCAAGCTCTTCCCTTCCTAACGAGTCTAGAGCAAGGCTGGCTCTGCTCTTGCTTCCCCTCGCTGGCGAGGATCTGGACTCATGATCGATGATCCCTGCTCTTCCGTCGCGCCCGCCTCCCGCGTGGATTGTTAAGTTCCTCGACGAGGGATCCTCATCCAGATCTACTGACGGCCCCGCGTTGTCAACCAGCGGCACAGCGAATACCGACGGCGAGCGCCTGCCGTTGGGCAGTGCGTGAGGAGAAAGAGGATGGTCCGTCTTCCCAGTAGATAGAGAAGGGTCCTGCGAGGAGGGAGGTGGCATAAGCTCCGGTCGAGGAGTAGGATACTGAGACCCCATGTTCGTTGTCGACCTATGTGCGGGGTTGACAGGTGTATCTCCTCAAGGGCATCGCGGATTGGTCTCCGTCTTTTATATGGGGCTTGCTAGCGATGTGAGCGGTCCATGAGTGCCTCTTTCAAGGAGCCTGAGATGTTTGGGAAGGATAGAAGGAGGTATGGATTGTAAGGCATGACATGACCAGCTAATCCGCAAGTCCGTGAGCAATCTCGTCACGATCATCGTTGCTGCGGGCCTGCGAAGCATCTCAGCGTTGTCACACCTATGCTCATTGGCAAAATGTCATCCACCGCAGTCCCAGCTGAAGCTAGCAGCAGCTCAGCAACTCTAGCCGAGCCATACCTTACGCCAAAAGGCCCAGTGGTCCCCCGAAGCCATTCATTCCTCCCGCTACGATGTGGACCTCCAGTCTACTTTCCCCTGCCGGCGCCATATGATGATTTTTGCTTGACAGGAGTCTTCGCTACCGACCTTCCTGAGGAAAGTCTAGCGGCAAACGGTGATGCAGATGGAGATGTGGAGATGGACAAGGGAGAATCTTATAGCTCGAGCGGAGAAGGTCTGGAGAGGTTACAGAAGCTGGGTCAGGTGGAGGGTACGGGAGGATGGGAGTATCCTAGTGAGTGGTTCTCGCCTCTAGCCTTACTGACACATACTGAGCCGTATATCGGGGCCTTCTGACTACGTCGAATAGGAAGCTGACTTATGTGCAGTAATACGAAGGACAGCTGAGGTCAAGTCTGTGAATACGGATCCGGCAGTCAGACCTACAGTCCTTGGCATGTTCTCTCTCCGGCCCAAAGCGACGCAAGCATCCTCGAGCTCGGCAGCAGCACAACCATCCATGTCTGAGTGGAGCCTGCGAGACGTCTGGATAGATCCCAGCGAGAGACAGAAGGGGCTGGCAACGGTACGCCGACTTCCCTCGCCTTATCCCAACTCTTGACACTTGGACCTAGGATCATGGCTGATAATGTAGCTGGTCATCACCTACGTGCTGTACTCTTGGCTACTCCGCCTGCCTGCTCCCACGCCTAGCGTAATTACTCAAATCGACCCGGTAGATACTGTTAGTGCCAAATTTCTGGCTCGCCTCGGCTTCTCGCCTGCTACAAGTTCAGATCAGGCGTCGACGAATGGGGAAGGGAATACGATAGAGTACATATGGGCGAGATGAAGGCTGAAAGAAAATATTATTGAATTGGGTCTCCACGAAGTACTGATTTAGTGCTCTCCACCGATCAGATTCGCATCATGAACTGATGCCCTGATCAGAATCTTGGACGTGCTGCCTTATATTACTGATCCTACACGACTTACGAACGTCTCATCGAGGACGTCTTCGTCTGATGTCTGTCGTGGAGGGCGAGGACGAAAGAGGCCATTTCAAATTTCCGGTATGAAGGATTAGAGCACCCCCTCCCCCCTCTTAAACTAGTGCATATCTCTATTGCTACCGGATGCCCTATGTGTCTGACTAGAACTACCACATTCGCAAAGCCTCGTTCGGCTCATATTTCAGGGCGAATTCCCCCATCCAATCCAACGTTTCACCAAAGTGTTGGCGCAAAATGCTGATGCACCGCTCACAAGTCAGTCCGCAGTCTTTCCTTTCATAGAAATCTATGATCTCTTCCGCCGGCTTCGCCTCATAGAGATGATCCCATATTGCTCTCAGATCCGGTTCTGGCTGCAACGTCCCGTACTCGGACACGCGGTCGCTGAGGTGGGACTCGTGATAAAAGATGTCGACTGAATCTGGTCCGTCGTCAAAGGAGAAGCGCGGAAGTTTTTTGCGAAACAGCCTCACGCTAGCCTCGTGGCGCAGGTGGAGATCTTGCAACTTCTCCCACTCGACAGGGGAGTGCTGCTTCAGGGCATGGGAGATGTATCGGTCGATGAGAGTGATTTCGCTTGAAATCGTAGCTTCCGCAGCCTGGACGAGCTTTGACCGGACTTCGCCATTTATTGCCCAAATAGCGAATTCAATGAACTCCTTCGAATCGTTTAGATTGGTCTCGTCGTGAAGTGCCTCCACTAGGAGACGACCGACCAAGGGGACAAGGAACATCTTGCCAACGATGGCAGCATCAATGATAGATTCGGTGTCGTTCATCTGCTGCAGAGCAAAGGGGGAAGTGAGATTTCGAATGAGGTTGAGGAAGAGGTGAATACCACGGCTGGTAGTGTCGTGCAGTGTCAGGAGTGGACACCCGTCATAGGTGTCTGACGGCGCCAAAGCAGGGGGGATATCGGCGAAGAAAGGGGAAAGTGTGGCTAGGGTTTGGAGGGGGAATCGAAAGCAGGTTCCGTTGTCGCCGGCGCGTAGGATTACATCGCCAGGTTTTGGGGTATTGTAATCGGGATGGAATTGGAATTGGGGATTAGATGCTGGATTTGGTCAGCATGCGTTGATGGTTGATGTGGACTGGCAGGGGAACTCACCAGGATCCTGCTGGCCCATTGTCTCGTCTGACATTTTGCGCCGCCTCTGTGATATAGATCAAGTCCCGGGTGGTCTGTACGAGACCTAAATTCGAAGGTCAGGGGCTTTGATGTATGTGGGAAGTCGGGATGGTGACGGAGGGTGCGAGGTGTGTGTGCCAGAAGGTTTGCTGGATCCGGATCCGGGTGGCGAAATCTCCGAGCCGTGCCTCGCGTCTGTGGCCTGCCGGTGGCTTGCAGTCACCAGTGGCCCCCAAGTAAAGGAAGCTAAATACAAGGACCCGTCTTCTCCTCAGCGCTCTATACGTCTAAACGAAGCGGTACTATACAACTAAATGCCCAACCAACTGAATTGCTGCACCAGCCACGGCTAATACTGCTCGGCCACCTTCAACAGCTCCTCCACGCGATGATTATAAAACTCCTTCGCCCCATCCTGACACCATCCACATGTCAGACCATAGAAATTCGCCCTCAGCTCCTTTATCTCCTCCACCGTCTTTGCCCGCTTGAGCGCATCGACGATCCGAAGATCTGGGTCGATGAGGGGGTCGGAGCATTCATCGTCCATGTGGTTATAGTGCGACTGGACGAACTCGCCCCGCTTGAGCGATTCGTAGAACTCCGGCAGTTTGAAGATCCGACGTAGCGTCAGATCCTGAAGTCGCATCCAGTCGCCCGGAGCGTATGCCTTCAAGATGTGTGCCACATCGGGCTCGAATGGAGTAATGTCATATCCAGTAATGATCTTTGGCAGCGCCGCAGCCTTATCGGGCAGACCGGCTAGGACGTAGATGGCGTAGAGAAGCCTATGATATTCTGGTGAAGGCTTTTGGAGCGATTCGCACAGAAGACGAATGACGATGGGAAGCTCGTACCGCCTTGCGATGCGGACAGCTTCGAGTATGACTTCGCCATCGTACAGGTTCAGGTGCTCCTCTCGGAAGGGCTCAAGACTGTTGAGAGTCTGCAGTACGGTGAGGATGACCCACATTGCGGACGAGGTAGTTCGATGACGGGGACGCCATGGTAGGTATCTTGGGGGAGAGTAGGTGCCGGGAGATTGGAGAAAACAGTGGAGGTGGCGGAGAGGGTAAGAATTGAGAAGTAGAAGGATATGTTGTCCGAGGATGTGCGAAGGATGATGTCTCCGCCTCGTTGTGGACCGAAGTCTACGTTGACTTCGGGCTACAGAGCGCCGGGACCTGAGGGATCAGCTTGAGACAATTGCAACCTCGAAGAGTCATGAGGACCTACCGTTGTCCCCCATATTCGCGTCTGCCATTGTTGAAATCTGCCGCCGCATTTGTATGGTGTAGAGGGGGCAACGGGCTGGGAGTCTCACTGTGTGTAAGTGCAGGCAAGTGAAGAAGCGAGGCGGAAGCACAGCGGAAGAGCCAACCCATGCAACAATAGTCCGAAACACCGAAAGGGGTAAATGTCGCTCTGCCGTAAGCACGTTTCAGCTTTCGGCCAAGTCCGATTGCCGTTGCTTTTTCTGGTCGGTTAAGGACGCAGATAGATGCCGGCGAGCAGCTCGATCTGACAGAGTATACATCTCTCTCTTACTTCAACACATAGTCATCAAGCTTCGAGTCTCATCCAATATCACAAAAGACAACATGTCAGGAATACTCAGTCAAGCATCTTCTCGACTAGCCCGGCGTGCCGCCCTCGTTCCGCAGATCGGTGCCCCGTCTTACCGATTCGCATCTTGTGCGCTTGTCTTCTCCTTCGGCCTCGCTCAGATCTTTACTGACCTCACTCAGCGTTCGCCAAATACGACTGGGAAGATCCTTTGAACCTTGCGTCTTTGTTGACGGACGAGGAGCAGGCGATCCAGTGAATTACTTTTCAGAGTGGAAAGTTTGTGCTGACGTCTCAGCGAAACGGCGAAGCAGTATGCGCAGAGTAAACTTCAACCGCGCGTCATCGAGGGGTACAGGACAGTGCGTAATACTGCCTAATATGTAGTATGCAGCTGAGAGATTAGGAAAACTTCGACGTGACCATGATGAAGGAGATGGGCGAGTTGGGGCTTTTGGGACCTACGATCGAGGGGTATGGCTGTTCAGGAGTGAGCAGTGTAGCTTACGGTCTGATTGCGAGAGAGGTTGAGCGGTGAGTCTCGTACTCCGGGGGAAATGAGCATAGTTGATAGACAGGGTCGACTCTGGTTATCGATCGGCTATGAGTGTGCAGTCGTCTCGTAAGTCTCATCACAGCTCTTGAGCTCACAATCCAGTGGTCATGCACCCAATCAACGAATTTGGGACCGAGGCCCAGAAGGAGAAATACCTGCCTCGACTGGCTGCAGGCGAGCTGATTGGGTGTTTCGTACGTCCTGCCCGCGGGTCAAATAGGCGATACTGACCTACAGGGTCTCACTGAGCCAAACCACGGATCTGACCCTTCATCTATGGAGACGACAGCGACCAAGACATCGTCCGGCTGGACACTGAATGGCGGCAAGACTTGGATCTCAAATGCGCCAGTTGCGGATGTGTTTATCGTCTGGGCGAGGGAGGTGATTGAGGGGAACAAGGGGAAGATCAGGGGGTTTATTCTGGAACGAGTGAGTCAGCGGTCGGAACGGTTTGATCAGATACTCATCTAGTAGGACACGGAGGGTTTGACCACTACGCAAATCAAAAACAAGCTCGCTCTACGTGCTTCGATTACCGGATCGATCTTCTTGGCGGATGTCAAAGTGGCAGATGACGCTTTGCTCCCCAAGTCAGGTGGGCTAGGCTCGCCATTCTCATGCCTGAACAGCGCACGGTACGGAATCAGCTGGGGAGTCATGGGCGCTTTGGAGGACTGTATCGCCCGATCGAGGGAATATTCACTGGAACGGTGAGTTATCCTCTGTGACATGGCTGATGTTTAGTAAACAATTTGGTCGACCTCTAGCTTCGTTCCAGCTTGTAGCGAAGAAGCTCGCCGATGCGTCCACAGCCAGCACTCTGGGTTTGCTGGGCTCATTGCAGTTGGGCCGATTGAAGGATTCGGGGAAGTGGTGTCCCGACATGGTCAGCATGATGAAGCGTAATAACTGCGGTACCGCTTTGGAGCACAGTCGGGTGTTGTTGGATATCCTCGGTGGGAATGCGTGCAGTGATGAGTGAGTCTAAACTACGGGGCAGAAGGCATCGCTGATGGAAAGATACCACATTGGGAGACATGTGGCCAACTTGCAGGTTGCCAACACATACGAGGGGACGCATGATATCCATGGTGAGTGATGCCGAGGGTTCATTGGCGAAGCTGACTGTCAGCCCTCATCATCGCAAAGGCCATCACGGGCGAACAGGCCTTCAGTTGATTCGATCTTATGCATATGTCTATACTTCTTCTGCTTTATCTACTCTGTTGAAGTTCACTGCAAAGTCGTATATGCCCAAGAATACCGCGCCACCTAATGAAATCGCTATTGTCCGTGGGACCCATCCTCTGAATAGCGCGCTGGCACCTTCTTCCCGCGCTATCGCAATCAATCTAGGGGGGAAAGAGAGGACGGAGGGTGATGGAACGCGAGGCTGGGGTGTGGTCATTGTTGGGTCGGGCATACTCGTCTACACCAATTAGCTTCATCATGACGCCGGATGGGACATAGCTCACTTTCGCCTCCAGCATGACTCTTGTCTTGACTACATCAAGTGGGGTCGTAATAGCCCCACCGACTCCGCCAGCTATCATCCCGCAAACGGCAGCTTGGCCCGGACTTGGTCTTCGACCGTCAAGGTAGCGCCGTGACAATTGAGATTTGAGGAACTCGTACAGCGGGAATTGTATCGATGTGAATGGGATCTGGAATTAGCGGCGCAAAGTCAAGACCCACCTCACGCCCGATCGTTATTCCGAACCCTCTGTAGAATCCCCTTATACCCTCAAATCGCCAAGTACTCATTGCGGAGTGTATACTACCCTTGCCCTGGCCGTATGCTCCAGTCTGCGTTCGCGACTTCACAATCTCCGTGGGGACTCTAATAAGGCATGAGACCTTAAGATCAGCTTAGTTGTACAAGTAAAGCTGTACCCGGACTGACTGACGAACTCGGCGCCTGAGGCTGATACCATGTGATTTAGACCTGGTGAGTCGTGCAGCATAGGCAAGGAGCGGGGGAGGATTTCCTTAAGGTTTTCGTATGTGACGAAGAACGCCGATGCTGCGGTGTCAGCAGAGAAGAGATGGTGGATGGGTAGACCTTACCGCCTGGTGCACTTCCCATACCCACACTTCCTACCCCTCGATAGACCCCCTTGAATCCCCCACTCTGCCAGAAACCCTGGGTAGACTGGACGCGGGTTTTGATCGTGTCCAAAGGGAAGAACATGAAATCAACCGCTAGGCCGGATATGGCGCCAGACTGGATTGGTCAAAACACGCGCTCCAAAGCTGGGAGGCTCACTCACAAGCAGTGCTCGCTGCGATGATGGGGGATTCCTCGCGAGCGAGGGGTTGATATCGGGGTCTGCCATGGCGCCGAATGAGCTGTGGCTCTGATTTTTATTTCTGGCGCCGATCGGAAGCTCTCAAATAGAGCTGTAGGTGTCCCGATGCAGGGCTGACCTCACGAAGTGAAATATAGATATCTACCTGTCGATGTATGAGTCGATGGCTATGAACTTTCGGCCGGTTAAAGGCGAACCGCAGTGGAGGCAAGGTCCCGGGGCACTTCACACTCAAAATGCCACGTCACGTCCTTTCACTGCCAGAAGTTCAAAATCATCCCCGATCTCCTACACTTCATCTCGCTAATAGCTATATTAAAACAGCCCACAATGATCAGGACAAGATTATCACAGGGTGTATCGGCCGCTATTAGAGGTTCAGAGGTATCTAGGGGTGAGTAAAAGGCTAGAGCTCCAAGCAGCGGATATCAGTAGCTCATTCTCAGTGTCCGCCCGACCTCTCGCCGGACCCTCCACCTCTTCCCTTGCCCGCTCGTTCTCCGCCAAGGCGAACTCTGCAGTCCGCGCACCTCGTTTCGTTCCTGTTGTCCCTAGGATAAATAGCGTGCGGTCGTATGCTTCCGAAGCGGGAGGAAAGTTCAGCCGATCGAAGCCTCATTTCAAGTGAGTCGGTTGCTGTGAGGTGTAGAATGCAGCTGACACCTCAGCATCGGTACCATTGGAGTGAGCCACTTCTGCAGACGCCCATAATCTAAGCTAACCATTCAGCACGTCGATCACGGTAAAACCACCCTCACAGCAGCCATCACCAAGCACCTGTCTGAACAGGGCGGCGGGAAATTCATGGACTACAGTCAGATCGACAAGGCCCCAGAAGAGAAGGCCCGAGGTATCACCATCAGCACAGCTGTGAGTTAGCTTAGCCGAACACAGTCCCAACTGATCCATCAGCACGTCGAGTACGAGACAAAAAGCAGGCACTACGCCCACATTGACTGTCCCGGACACGCTGATTGTACGTTTTGGCCGCCACGTTGACTAATGGTAGACATCAAAAACATGATTACAGGAGCTGCTCAGCTTGACGGTGCCATCATTGTGGTCTCAGCTACCGACGGTCAAATGCCCCAGACCCGAGAACATCTCTTGCTTGCTCGTCAAGTCGGAATTAAGAAACTCGTGGTGTTCATCAACAAGGTGGACCAGGTCGACGACCCGGAGATGCTCGAGCTGGTCGAGATGGAGATGCGGGAGCTGTTGAGCACGTACGGGTACGATGGGGAGGGAACGCCTATTGTCATGGGTTCCGCTTTGGCTGCGTTGGAAGGGCGGGACGACGAGCGGGGTGTGAAGAAGATCGAGGAGTTGATGGCTGCTGCGGATGAGTGGTTGGATGTGCCTCAACGTGAGTTTACGTTTGGTTCTCGCTGATTTTTAGGTGATCTCGATAAACCATTCTTGATGTACGTTGAGGATGTCTTTTCCATCTCGGGTCGAGGAACAGTCTGCACTGGGAAAGTCGAGCGGGGAACTATTCTCAAGGGCGCGGAAGTTGAGATTGTCGGGATGGGACCGTCAATCAAGACGACTCTCACTGGGATTGGTAAGTTTGAGTAAAACCCATCTGACGACAGAAATGTTCCACAAGGAGCTCGAGCGTGGTGAGGCCGGAGACAACATGGGCGCCCTGCTGCGTGGTATCAAGCGCGAGCAGATCCGACGTGGACAGGTTTTGGTTGCTCCTGGAACAATCAAGAGCGCCAAGAAGTTCAAGGCGCAGATTTATGTGAGTCAGCAGAAGACGGAGCTGACTTCAGATTCTCACAAAAGACGAAGGAGGCCGTTACACCCCCTTCATGTCCAACTACCGACCTCAGCTGTTCATCCGAACGACCGATGTCACGGTCGCCTTGACGTTCCCAGAGGGTACTGAGGGCGCACACGAGAAGCTCGTCATGCCTGGAGACAATGTCGAGATGATTGGGGATCTGGTTCACGATATCGCGTTGGAGAAGGGGTCGAGATTTACGCTACGAGAGGGAGGCAAGACGATTGGAACGGGTTTAGTGTCGGAGGTTTACGCTTAGTTTTTAGAGATTGCATAATCGCCACTCTTCTTCCAGGGCTATTGCAGGCTATCTGCTAATCCCCCCAAGCTCAGCCTTCTCTCGGTCCACTTTATCCTCTCTCCCTTCATCCTCTCTTCCCACTTGACCAGGAAAGCTTCTCCATCTTTCTTCACCCCACTCGTCCGTATTAAAGCGAACATCTCCCGCACGACCTCATCCATATCCTCTAGAGCATGGTCGATGCCTGTGGAGTTATGTGTCGGATACAGCGCACAGACCAGGTCGTCGAAGGCCGCAGTGAAGTCGTTGGAGGATTTTACAAATTGACGGCCTCGGGATGGTGTTGAGAAGTCAAGAGAGGGGATGAGGCGGGGTAGATAGGCATGTAGTATTTGAAGAAGTTGCAAAAGGGGTTTGATCTACGTCAGACTGGACCCAATTAGACTCACAAATTCGACCGTCTTAAGCTCCTCCTCACTGATTGTAGAACTCCCAAACCCGCCCATATCATCTTCGTCAAACTCTTCCACATCGCCACTCTTCGTCACTGGAGTTATCGCCATCCCCGCTATGCTCTCCTTGAATTCTGTCCATGCGTCCTTGACAATCTCCGTGTCTACGCTCCATCGCTTCGCAACCGCCTGTCCCTCTGACCCTGAAACACCTGTGCTGACCTTGTCGCAGCACTCCCATATCATCGCCGTGTAGCGGAGGTATGGGTCGTCTACATTCCCCTTCGGCGCAGTCGAGGAGGATGAGAGTTCGGACAGAGCGCGCAGGAACTTTGCAGCCTCATTGCAGAGGTCTATCGTGGCCTCTTTCCACTCGTCCAGGAGGATCCCATCGTATACGCGGTCTTTAGCCGTGCAGACGCAAGTGGGAATATGACACAAGTCAATGATGAATTTTTCGAGCTGCTGATTTGCAGCGGCGATGGTGAGTGGGGGTTTGAAGGCGAGAGCTAGGGATGTGGTGGTGTGTCGCAAGTTGATGTGCATGTTTTTGAACGCCTGGACATGGTCCGCTGGGAGAAAGGACAGTTGAGGATCATCCGGATCTTCCGCAGGGTCGTTGACTTCTGAGATACAGCGCGTGACGGAGGACTCGCATTCGCCTATTACTGAGAGGTTAGCAGGGGTAGGTTTGGGGTAGGAACGTGGTCAATTTACGCCATTTCAGCTGTTTCACTGTGGAATTAACTTTGATCCACTCTATCCTAATAGCAGCTTACGAGTTGGTGGGGCCATGGCTATAGATGTAACGGTCAGTCGTATAGTCCAAAGACGCGAAGTTTTGGGTGGCAAAAACACCACGTGACGTGTCACGCGCCTGTTCTTATTTCCACCGTCACCTCGGTCTCTTGCTCTTCATCTCTTCCTTCTCTACTCATACAGTGCTCTTACCTCTCACCGCTTGCGGAATGGCGACGATAGGACATTAGAAACCTTCAGCAAAATACCGAGCGCGAAGGATTGAGGACGTCCCATCGGCGGGCAGGCAAACACGAACATTCCGCTCGATCCCACCCATCATGTCGGCGGCCGAGATGGACGCTTTGCTCGATGGTCTCAGCGCGGAGGATTTGGACTTTGATCCAAATGAGGAAGAGGTTAAGGTGGTATCGAAGAAGATAACTCCAGAACCCGAATTTGATGGTGAGTCTGTTTTGCTCTAAATCTGCTGACTGTCAGATTTCGGCCCAGCTTTCGTGCCCTTTGGTTCCAGCCAACAAGCGCCATTCATAGGCTTCGTCACTGGTCGCAATACCGTCATCCCCCCTCCATCTCACGAAGCATTCGCCAAAGCCCGCAAAATCTTTGACGAGGATCCGGTGTTGGCGGATGTCACCTCGACGCTTGGCGAACCTCCTTTGAAACGGCCCAGGGTGGAAGCGAGTGCGATGATGCCACCGCCAAGGTCGTCTGGATTCGCCGCAGCTGGAGGGAGAGCTCCTCCTGATATTTCATCTTCAGCCCAAGCTGCGACTGCGACTCTATTCGGAAAGCCCGTCCCCAGTTCGTCATCCCTTCCTCCCCCATTCTCCACTCCGTCACAACCGCGATCCGGCTTTGCCACTGCTGCAGGGAGACCGCCTCCTCCCATCTCCCCCGCGGCGACATCGGCAAGTCGTGAGCTCTTCAGTCGGATGAGCGAATCCGCCCCCGCTCGAGCCACGTCGGGCTTTGCTACTGCTACGGGCCGAGCTCCTCCCCCAATCTCCGCAGCAGCATCGGGTCACGATCTCTTCCGAAAAGACGACGCTCTATCATCCGGCTTCGCTACGGCAGGCGGAAGTGCACCTTCCCCAATGTCTGGCGCTCCGGCGATTAGCCTCTTTAGTCAGCCAGACCCCCATGACGATTTTCTGGCTGGTCCTTCGACCAACAATTATTCGCTCGGCTTCTCAACCGGCGCCGGAAAGGTAGTTCCCCCGCCAAGCTTCGCGGCGCGTGCAAAAGCTATGGCGATGTTTGACGATCCCGATCCTCCCGTAGCCTCTGCTTCCTCAACTCCCCTTCCACGGCCATTCGCGCCTCCGAGGTCGTCTGGCCTTGCGAGGATGGCACCGAGTCAACGTATTGGAGCTATATACCTTGACGACCAAAATTCACGTCCTACCCAGAGCGCACCTTCATTCGCTACTCCACGAGCCCCCACCTCTCGACAATCAGCCACTGGGTCGGTGTTTCGTACGCCACTTCGAGCAACCACCAATACGCCCTTACAGGAGCATGTAGGGACTGGCTCTCCCGCTCCGCGGAAGTTCAAGCCAGTGGAGATTGGGACGCCGATGCTTAGGCGGCGTGTGGGTTTGGGGATGACACCTAGTCGATTTGGGAAGGGAAAGACGGGGTTTTCATCGCCATTTAAGACGACACCGACAATAGAAGCGCCTCCACGCGTTTCGGCAGCTCCGGTGGTGGTCAAGCCGTTGATACAGCCTGTTTTTGATGTGACTAGTGAGTCGCCAGCTAGCAGAGCTGACGTAGAACCGCCCGATCGAAAGACCTACCGCGAGGCTTATCTCAAACCGCAGTATCATTCCAGGGAAGAATTGATTGAGGAGAATATGTGCGTGTTAGTGAAGAAATAGCTAATGGTAGTCCGCCAGAGATCTACCTGATGGAGATGCGATTCGCCAAGGCTTATCGTTTTGGCGGTGATGATCATGTGGATTTGGGACCAAGCGAAGCTTTTGTCGAATTGCAGAAGACTTGTCCATTGGCAACTTCAGCTTGGGTCCTGAACCACTGGTGTATGATTCTGTGGAAGTTGGCGGGGGTGATTCAGGCAAGATACACGCTGTATGATCAGTTGTGGCGATGGGAGGTGGTGATCAATCAGTTGTTGTATAGGTGAGTCAACATCTGGCGACGCTGATTTAGGTATGAGCGGGAGTATGGGAGGGCGGAACGGCCAATCGTCAGACGGATACACGAGCATGACTCTTCGCCTAGTCTGCCGCTGGTGCTTTGCGTCTCGGGTGTGATTTACCCGCCGCCGCAGGTGGTGGAAGAGGGCGATAAGGAAGAGCCAGTGCGGCCGTTCCTGGAGCTGACGGATGGGTGGTATCGCATCACTGCACAGGTGGATGATTGTCTGGCGAAGGCTGTAGCGGTGGGAAAGATTAGAGTGGGCAGGAAGCTGTCTATTACCGGTGCCAAGGTATGTCCAGCAAATACAAAGCTAATCCCAGCTCGAATCCAGTAGTGACGGTGTGGACCCACTCGAAAGTCTCGACAAGACATTACTTGTCATTGCGGGTAATTCTACAAAGCTCGCGGCGTGGGATGCTAAGTTGGGGCGGCAGAATGAGCCGTTTGTCTCTGGACTTTCTAGTTTGAGTGTGGATGGGGGTGTGGTGGCGTTGATGGATGTGGTGATTGAGAAATTGTTTCCCGTGGCGTATTCGTCAGCGGAGAGGGGGAATAGGGATGCACCGTGGGGTGAGGAGGAGGAGCGGCAACGTCAGGACGCGTGGACTGTGAGTGGATATATGGCCCAGCTGACGGCAGGAGAGGTACACTGCGGAGTCGACAAGGCTGCAGGGAGAGATGCGGCGGCAGCTGGAGAAGATTGAAGATGTAGTCTCGGCTTTGTGCTCTGCGGCGGATGGGGTGGAGGGTGGAGGTATGTCTGTGGTTGACAAGGCTGATGTAGGCGAATGCCCAGACAATGTGGATCAAATCTTTGATTCTTTGCTGGAGGCGCCATCGATCGATTCGAGATTGAGGACGATGGCGGGAAGGACTTTGGTTCATGTTGCGCTGTATGGCCGGTCTTACCACGAGCGCGAGGCGTCGAATGCGTTTATGGAAGTGGAGGCGGAGTTACAGGTGAGTAGAGGTGGAATTAAGCTGATGGCAGGTGTTATGTCCCCTTAGACAAGTAAGAGATTTTAGAATCGCCCGGGTTCTCGATGCGAGGCGGGGATTCAAGCCAGCTTGCAGAGCGGGAATGTTGACTGTGTGGGATGCAAAGGCATTGGGGGATGCCCTGGTCGAAGGGAAGCGATACATGGTGAGTGAAAGCAAAGCAAAGCTGATGTAGGTGGCAAATGTTACGCCGGGACGCGCGGGCGACTGGCGGCCTCCGGGGATACGGACAGATGGATCCAAAGCGGACATCTACCTCCACACTAGAAAGGATACTCGCTGGCAGTGTAGCGAATAGATATTCATATAGATATGTACAATGTCCTACATCATGTTATAATTTCCGGAAACGCTTAGGTTGGCCAAGGCTGCAAGGTCGGTGAAGTGGGTGGAGGTTGTGCGGCGGTGCTGAGGCGCGTCGAAGGGGACTGCTGTGGGGAGGTCTTCTTCGGACATCTCGCGGTGATTAAGCCGAGGAATCATGACTGACATTCCGGTTGGTGAGGTGGCGCTTACCGAGCAAAGGACCGAAGGGCGGAGTACGGAGATGGCGATCCAGTCGTCGATCCAGGTTTTGACCAATTGAAAGAAGCCAAAGCTGGAGGCGGATTTGAGAGTCTAATTAGCGGAGTTTAGGGGAGACTTACAAAGTCGCGCATGATCTGGGAAGTGAGGAAGCCTGCGCGAGTAACGAGACTGGGATCAGCGATGCAAAGGTAGGGCCTACCTTTTGGCATTCCGTCCTTGGTTGACTTCATCCACCATACTGTCCACCCACTCGCCGAGTTTTTCCAAAGCACGCCCGCCTGTGCTAGCTGCGAGCCAGTCCCTGAACCCATGCAACACCCGCTCAATCATAGCCTGTTCGCAATTGCACGAAAGGGCGCACTGGTCGGAGATACTCTTGGTGTCGAGTTGATCCCAGGCATCGACCATGTCGCAAACTTGGGCGTTGTTGGATATGATGGGGAGGAGGGCGGAGGAGAGTTGGTGGATGTCGACGCAGCGGTCTGATTAGCCGAGTTGGATTTGGACTTACGAAGTATGTGCGCGGCCCGGACGGCAAGCTCCACTTTGGTCTCTGCAAAGTCTCGCGCAAAGACAGAGAGGCAGGATTCCATACAGGTCTCTAGGCGAGCGGCCAGTGCGCGAAGGATTTGTTGAGCGGCATTGGAAAGGGGCTGTTGGAGGTTGGATGTGATAACGACGACGATGTGCTATTGTCAGTGGGGTTGGGCGTCAACTTACATTGTAGCTCAGGGCCATTCCGTCAGAGATCATCTGAGAGATGACGGGGTGGTGGCAGACCTGGATCCAGGCGGGTATGAGTAGTCCCCAAAATTCGTGCAACTAAATCAGCGACATCATAGGTTGACTCACATTTGTGTCAAAGCGGTCAAAGTTGTGATTTCTGATGCTGCTGACGAGCAGTTCTTGGTGGCGACAAAAGGCGTTCCAAAAATCGTAGGCTGCTTCGACTCTGACGGTGGGACCGAGGTCGAACCCGTTCAGGACGGGGAAGCCGGGTAGGTCATACACTGGCGTAGGCATCATTGGGACGGTGGAGAATGGCGAGGATATGTCGGTTGTGGTATGGCGGCGCATGTAGGCTGGGCGGGTGACTTGTCGGTCGAAGGCGCTGGAATTAGCAAGATCTAAGGGTCGCTCACAATACGTGCTCCTCCTCCTCTTCCTCGCTATCTTCGAGTTCTTCCATCTCGGCGTCGTCTTCGGTGGGGTCGGCTTGGAAGGTCATAGCGCCGTCGCTGGGGGCAACATGCCATTGACCGCTGGAATCGCCAAACCGGTTCAAGCGCTCAGCTTCTATAGAGATTGAAGGTCGGAGGGCGATGTAGTGGTATTTACTGGGGTCAGCGAGTTCGCATTGGGCTCACCTATTGCCACGGACCCCTAAGCGCCGAGTCTTGATTCCTTGGAATGCCGTCCTGACTGCCTTGCCAAAAGAGGCAGAGTTGATGGCTCGGACGCCGTACTCTTCCGACGAGGCAACGTACGACGCGTATAAGCCCTGCCTAGGGACAGTGTGGCCGGAGGAGGATGTGTAGCTGAGCTGGAGCCTGGGATCAGCGCTGACTAGGGGTGACTTGCCATTTCTTGACCCAAGCCGACTTTGCCTTATCCTGTTGGGATACACTGGGCAGGTTGCGCATCTCATCCGCAGCGGTGTTGAGGAGCTTTCGAACCGTCTCTTCGCGGTCTGCGGCCGTGCCTCGGAGGCGGACACTGTCGATGGAGACGCGTTTGGGATGGGTGAGGAGGGAGGAGCTGCGATGTTTGCGGGATAGCATGGGGTTTGCGTGGACGGCTGAGAATGCTGAAACGTTTGATGTAGATCTGGTCAGCGAGAGCGTAGGTGGGCTTACCTTCTGTGATGCAGAGTCATCCTGTTCAGGGGTTGGCCGATGGATGTCAGGGGAGTCTGATACCCGCCCAAACTGGAACTGGAATTGACCAGGGAGGACAGGTCTTCGGATCTGGAGTCAGCGCGAACGACAGGGAACGTACCTCACACTGACGCTCTCGCTGCGTTCTCGGCGGTCATAGGGGGAGGCCCGGCTGTCGCTTCGTTGCCTGCCGATCCGTGTTTGGATATGGAGGGTCGGAGGTAGTCCATCCCAAGGAGGTGAGATCTTGTCGAGACCGGCGATGGAAGAGAAGGATGAATTGCGGGAATGACTGGTGGGTTCAGGGGGACAATTGACATACAAGCCGGAATAGGTAGAGCTCATCGAGCTGAGGGAGGTATTTGACGCCGAGTGGTGCAGGGTTTTGGGGTAAAAGTTGGGCGCTACTGTTAACGAAGTCATACTCATACTCACCTGGATATTCATACACGGGACTGAAGTCGGCCTCAAACAGATTGGGCATGGTCCAGGGGGTCTCGGCGAAAGGCGCGGGCTCATCTGGCGACTGAAGAGTGGGAGAGGGAGAGTCATTGGGAATGGCGAAAGTATCGAGCGAAGGTAGGTGCGACATGTTCGACATAGTGTAGTAGATCGATCAGGCCAGCTGTCGATGGTAGATAGGGTGGGTGATCACAGGTGGAAGGTCGCCAGCGAGATGAGAGGTAGATGGGAAAGAGACGAGGCATTTGTAGCCGGGTCGAGCGGAGATGCGACTTCAAACGAGGGTCTCATCACTTCTGCGCCCGTGCCTCAATGTAACGCTCTGTGCCTGAACTCCTCTAGAGCTCGCCCCGGGCCAGATGGTCGGTTTCATCCCACATTGTCGAAACGGGGATGAAACGGATCGGTTGTGGGTATGTGTGTGCAGATTGGTAGGCTCCCTCGTCGTCAAGCAGAAGCGGCTGGAGCAATCTAAACTTGTGCGTTAATTTATTGGTCGTCAGCGTAGCGTGACGGGTCATGGGATGTGGAAAGATGAAACATCAAGGGGAAAGAGGACAGAGCGGGGGCGAGCATACTTTGAACACCGAGCGTTACTTTGAATCTAATAAAGTGATTGGACGGCTTTTGGCTCTGGGCTCGGGTCCAAATACCCTGCTCGTTTGTAGCATAAGCTGTCCCTGGCCCTCGTTTTATCGAGGTAGTACTGAGGCGAGTAAGTATAAGGCGAACTCCATCGGACTCGAGCTCGGTCCTTATTTGATGCCTGGAAACTACCTCGGAGCATACCTCATGTTCAACTCATGCAAGTTAGCCTCCGAGATCCGACGAGCGCGACGCGGCGATATCTGGCTACATGTATATAACGGCTTACCATTCGGTCGTGATTCTGGTTTGGACCAACATCCGTGTCCACTCTATACTTCTGTGCAGCTCGTCTTTTGCCCTTTCGCTTCCGCCGCCTCTGTTTCAATGGCAGCTGTTGATAGACTATTGATACATATGACTACAACTCTACGTATACACACGCTATTATGAACACGCTGAGCTTACACGACCTTGATCAGAGCTTCTGCAGCGACGTGCAGAGTCTCCATGTCCTTGCCGAGCTTCTTGTACTCATCATAGACTTTCTTCCACGACTCTTGCAAGTGAATACCCTCCTTCTTCGCCGCCTCCCTAGCCTCCTTCGCCGTAACCTCGCCTGCCTCGACACCGCCAAAGAGCTCAGCTGGTATATTCGACTTGTTGAAGTGGACGCCTCCGTCTCCGACTAAGTGCTCTTGATTGCTGACGATGGCGAGTTCGGCAGCTGCTAGCTTTTTGGTGAGTTTATCGATCCGGTCGCGGTCGACCTTGAAACACTGCTCGCTGTATTTCGCTGTGAGCTTGTGTTGATTGACGGCGCTTCTGCCTTGGTTGGCGTAGAGGGATAGGGCTGTAACCACTTCGGCTATTTTGGGGCTGAGGTATGGCATGTGTTCGCATGCTAAATTGAGAGCCACGTCGAAAGGCATGGTATCTTCAATATCGCACAGATCGAGTGGGTAGATCTTGCGGTAAGGGGTAGTCTTGACCTTTCAGTCAGCGAGAGTTTCTCAGCAACACACCTTCTTGTTCTGTCCAGCGAGAGGTTCCTCCGCCTTTCGCTTGCTCTTTCCCTCCCGGACGAAGCTCTCTTTGCCTTCAGGATTCATGACTTCCTAGCTACCCTTGTGACGGAGAGGAAGGAATTAGGAAGGGGTTTGTTGTATGGAACTGTCTGTTAGATTGAGCGTGACGGTTGGGTAGTAGGCCATACCTATCCCTGGCCTTAGTAACCGCGTTAAATTTCCGCAAAGAGCACTTAGGCGCTTACCGGGGAGGACGCGCCGTGTACTTGGCACCGCCGTGGCTACAGCATCAGTGAAGGCTGAGAAAACACGATAAAGCAATGCGTCACACACAGAGATACTGTAAAGGAAGAGTAGTGACGGGTCTCGATTATGACGGTGCTATTCGGCAGGGCAAGGATAGCGAGGGTGAGGGAAGGAGCGGCGCGATCGTGCGGGGCGACGTCGAGTGGCCTCGGATGCTGCGATTCTCGCTCGTGGGTAAGCTCTCGTGAATGTCCATGTGCAGGTCACTGAGACTTACTGTGATATGAGCGAAAGATTGTGCAGTACCTCTGCTTTGCCAGGGGTGGAGAAGGATGAAGTACGAAGTAAGAGAGTAGTTGCGAGCAGTGGTGCCATACCACGCGTGGGTTGGCGGAAGGGCCACGCGTCGGCGCCTTTATATCTATTCCAGCCTCCCTTTTAAGGCTTGCATCCTCGTAGATGCAGGATCGAGCGAAGGTATAGTCAATGACGGACATGAAAGCTAGGTGTGAGCTGGCATACGCCTACACATATCCTTGAGTATATGAGCGAGTAGTCATACATCAGCAATAATGGAGGGAGACTGGTATCGGTACATATCTGAGGTAATAACGCGGGCCACACAAAAGTAGTAGTATAAGAGTGAGAAGAAGGGATAATGATATCAGAGCCACCCAAATAACAAGATCGTGGTGAGGAAGCAATCACAAGAGCAGGCGATGAGCAGTGTAAGAGGGTGACAGCTGAAATGTAAGATTTAAATATGGGCTACGCAGAAGTATAGAGAAAGGGGTATAGGGTATGAGGGTTAGTTTAAGGGGCAGTAATGTAAGATTGAATCACGGATTGTAAGAGTAAAGGACCGACAAGAACAAAGCGATAATGAGAGGGTGACAGCTGAGATGTGAAGTCGGAGCAGGGCTACACAGAAGTGTGATACGCTGTTCTGCATGGGACAGAAGCTATAGCGACGCAGCTAGCTTCTCAAGCATGGCCTATACCGATCAGCACCGAGCCATGCAGGTAGAGCCATGCAGGTACACATCAAAACACTCACAGCAAGCTTGGCTGGCGCAGCACCGACGACCTCCTCGACCCTCTCTCCATTGTTGTAAGCCAAGAATGTTGGCATAGCCCTGACGCCGACCTCCTTGGAGACATCCTGACTGATAAGCATCTACCCAATCTCTCAGAAGAACACTCACCTCCTGCTCATCAACATCCACCTTGACGAATTTGATGTTGGGGTATTTCGCCTCGAGCTTCTCAAAGTGGGGGCTGATGAGTTTGCAAGGACCACACCATGTTGCCCAGAAGTCAACGACAACGGGGGAGCCGGATTTGATCTGCGCACGAGTCTCAGCTATTGACTCTTGTCATGCCTTGATGCACTTACCAGCTCGTCCCACTCCTGCTTGGATTCGATAGCCTTGACCATGTTGAATGTAGATTTGCGATTTGAGAGGTTTCGGAAGGATGACTTTGCAGTCAGCAATTGTCCGCTCCTTATATAGCCTCGCCTCGACGGCAAAGCACCAGCGCCAGAACCTACGATGCTGATCAAGACCGCTGATGTATAGAGCTTATCAATCAATAGATGGTGGAAGGTTCTCTAGCTACTAGACACTGCAAGCACGTCATGCCGGAACCAAATTCATGCATCTATCTACCTCCTTTCTAAAGCTTAGGGGGGGCGGGCTGGAACTTGGAACCCTGCCGTCAGCTACGTCGCGACATAACCCACCTTGTCGATGGAAGGACCGAGCTCCTTGACGGCAGCAGCCAAGAGCGACTTCTCCTGCTCGTCAATCTCGCCAATGGGGAGGATCTTGTCGATACCACCAGACTATCATCAGCGATGCCTTACACTAACCCACCCCAAGCTTAATGTTGACGGAGAAGTAGTCGAGATCAGCGCCAATCTCCTTCTTGATCTGCTCTCCACCGGCGTCGGCGCTGAGGTGGACGTAAGCCTGGACAGTGCTGGACTTGCCGCCGAACGCGGCCTGCAGAACCTTCTCGGTGAACTCTGCGCCGGCTATCGTCAGCTTAGCTAAGCTTAAACTCACCCTGAGCCATGGACAGAGTGGCAGATCCAGCCCCATCCTTCGCCTTGACAACCTCGTCACCACCGAACTGAATTCGGTTGACGAGCGCGTCTCGCTTGGCCTTGTCGCCGAGAATTTCGGAGGGCTATCAGCGCCGTTCAACCTAAACTTACAATCTTGGGCTCGGACTGGGTCAAGAGGGGCAGAATAGTAGCCCCGGCGTGACCACCAATAACGGGGATGGTGTACTTGGACGCGTCCTCGGCCTTGCCAACAACAGACGCGACAAAAGTCGAAGCACGGACAATGTCGAGGTGGGTAACACCAAAGAGCCTAAATCAGCGCATTCACACCTTAACTCACTTCTTGGGGTCAAAGACACCGGCCTTCTTGAGCACCTCGGCGAAGACGGGCACGGTCGAGTTGACGGGGTTGGAAATGACCAAAATGTAAGCCTTGGGGCAGGCCTTGGCAATCGCCTCGGCAAGAGTAGCGCAAATACCAGCGTTGACATTCTGCCGTCAGCCCAGTCGTAATGGGACTTACGAAAAGGTCATCACGGGTCATACCAGGCTTCCTGGGGACACCAGCGGGGATGACGACAATGTCGGAGTCCTTCAAGGCCTTCTCCGCACCGCCGTCAGCGGGGAGGAAGCCAGTGACCTGAGCCGGAGTGGCGATGTGGGAAAGATCCGCAGCGACCTAGAGATAAGCTTGAGAAGGATGTGTGATAAGCCCATAGTAAGATTGGGGTGGGATGGGATAGGCCATGATGTGGGATGGGGCAAGATATGGAGATCGGACTAGGCCGAAGGGGTAGAATGGTATTAACACCTCTAGGAAGGGCTATAACTTACACCGATGGCATTCACGACATCGTAGAGGGAGAGCTCAGTGATGAGGGGGTTGAGCTTCAGCAGCAGGGACAGGGGTTGACCGATTCCACCTGAAGAATGAGCACGGATTGAAGCATAAGGCACGTCGCGTAACAAAGTGTGACCCACCAGCGGCACCGCAGACAGTAGCTTTGACCATTTTGATAGTGAGTGAGGGTAGGAGATAGGGGAGATGAAGTATGAATGCAAGATGGGGCACGGTCCGACGTCGGGAAGGAGTCAGTTACCGGAGACCCCAAAGGAGCATTCCTCCGGCTTTCTTAATCCGTCCCTCCCTCTATCCTCTCAATTGTAAATCCGATACATCTCCTATACAACTCTTCTAGCTGCATGATATATGCAGACAGCGCGATCCGTTCCGGCCTCCCGTCTCAGGATTTATGCATCCTAACTGAAAGCAGGATGCAACATGATCGGGGTCGTCTGGCGCATCGGATTTCGGCGCGGATTAACCCGAAGACAAAATTCCGTCGGAGGTGAAATCTTTGATGCAACTGTCCATCTCACCTCATACATCATGGACACCTACCAGACCCCACTCTCCTCGTGAGCTACGCCCCAGAATCAGCTAACAAACAGGCGCTATGCGTCCAAGGAAATGTCCAAGCTGTTCTCGAATGGGGTGTGTACATTCGCCATGGGAATGTGCTGTACTGATGATAGACCCGCTTTGGAACATGGCGTCAGCTCTGGCTGAACCTCGCTATTGCCGAGAAGGTACGTCTATAGCTGACCTTGCTGATAGTAGGAACTCGGTCTGCCCATTTCCGACTCGGCCATCGAGCAGATGAAGGCAAACCTTGTCCTCGACGAAGCCCAGATGAAGGTTGCGGCCGAAGAGGAGAAGAAGCGAAGGCGTACGTTGCGCTCCAACTCAGCTAACGATAGACGATGTCATGGCCCACGTGCACACCTTCGGCACTGTCGCCCCTGACGCTGCAGGCATCATCCAGTAAGTCCCTAGACCGTACCCGCTAACTCCAGTCTCGGCGCCACGTCATGCTATGTCACTGAGTAAGCCTCCTACCTTCCCAGCTAACAACAGCAACGCCGACTTGATCTTCCTGCGTCAAGGTCTCGATATCCTCCTGCCCAAACTCGCAGTGGTCATCTCCCGCCTGACTACCTTTGCGGAGCAATACCGAGCCCTACCCACCCTCGGCTTCACCCACTTCCAACCTGCCCAACTCACCACTGTCGGCAAGCGAGCTACTCTTTGGATTCAGGAATTATTGTGGGATCTGCGCAATATGGAGCGCGCTCGAAACGACCTCGGCTTCCGCGGTGTCAAGGGCACCACTGGGACCCAGGGGTCATTCCTGGCCCTCTTTGACGGAGACCACGATAAGGTGAGCAAATCTCTGACAACACTGACGCCAGGTTGAAGCTCTCGACGCACGCGTGACTGAGCTCTGTGGCTTCCCCTACGCCTACCCCGTCACTGGCCAGACCTACTCTCGCAAAATCGACATTGACGTGCTTGGCCCCCTGTCCAGCTTCGGCGCCACGGTGCACAAAATCTGCACAGACAGTAAGTCCACAATCGCCAGCGCTGACCGCAGTCCGCCTCCTGGCCAACCTCAAAGAAATCGAAGAACCCTTCGAAAAAGACCAAATTGGCTCTTCGGCAATGGCCTACAAACGCAACCCCATGCGATGCGAGCGTGCCTGCTCCCTCTCTCGCCACCTCATGGCGATCTACCAAAACACCCTCATGACCGCCTCGGTGCAGTGGCTTGAGCGCACTCTCGACGACTCTGCCAACCGCCGAGTTACCCTTCCCGAAGCCTTCCTCACTGCCGATATCCTCCTCACCACCCTCCAAAACATCTCCGAAGGCATGGTCGTCTACCCCCAAGTCATCGCCCGGAGAATCAACCAGGAGCTGCCCTTCATGGCAACAGAAAACATCATCATGGCTATGGTCAAGGATGGAGGAGACAGGCAAGAGTGCCACGAGAAGATCCGGGTGTTGTCTCACCAAGCGGGCGCTGTCGTCAAAGAGCAGGGCGGGGAAAATGACCTGATCGAGAGGGTCAAGGGGGACGACTACTTCAAGCCCATCTGGGGACAGCTTGACGAGCTGCTCGATCCAAAGACCTTTGTTGGACGGGCTCCCGAACAGGTGGATCGATTTGTCAAGGACTGGGTCACGCCCGCGTTGAAGCCGTACGCGGAGAGTTTGAAGCACGTCAAGGCTGCGGAATTATCTGTTTAGACTTTACATGCATCAAGCCTGCTCTGAATACACCTTGATAGTCTTATCCGCGCCACCAGTCATCAACCTTGTCCCCGTCTTGTCGAATGCTGAACAGAACACACCCTACACATTAGCCCCGTCTTTCTTCAACTTACAGCTTCCGCGTCCAAGGATCCCGGCTGCGGTACATCCTTCATGTGCTGGAACGGCAGCCCGGTCGCATAATCCCACAGGGTCAAAGATCCGTTGTCCGCTCCGGAAAACATCACCCCCTCCTCATTCACACTCAAACTGTTGATGATCGCCTCGTGCCCGACAAAGTTGTTGACAAACGTGCCCTCGGGGCATTTCCACTTTTTAATACTATCGTCAGCTCGCCCTTGTAAGTACTCACTTGTTACCGCCCGCACTCGCACTGGCAAAACTATACTCTGTTGGATGTATAGCCAACGCCCTGACCGACTTTTTGTGATGCGTCAAAGTTGTCATACACTTTCCAGCCGCCAAATCCCATAATCTAAAGTCAGTCCGGCCAAACTCACACTCACCTGACGGTACTGTCCATACTCCCAGAAATAATCTGAGGATCCGCCGACTGCATCTTCACATCCGCCACTGTACTCGTATGTCCCGTCAACACAAAGATATTCGCCCTCGTCCGCATATCCCAAACTCGCACACTTGCGTCTCGCCCTGCAGTACACAGCACGTCGAGAGTAGGGTGTACAGCCAGGGAATAGACTCCCGAGAAGTGGCCGTGGTAGTGCCGTATAACCTTGTTGGTTTCCAAATCCCAACATTTGACCATCTTATCCTCGGCACAAGAAAAGAGGTAAGGATGTCGTTCCGATACCGCCAATCCGCGAATGGTCGAGATGTGTCCAGTGAGCGACAACTTCAACTCCCCAGACGCCAGATCCCACACCTTCACCACCCGATCCCCAGCACCGGTTGCGAACCACTGGTTTCCAGGATCTACCGTCATTGCGCGGACCCAGCCCATATGTCCGGAAATAACCCGAGTAAGTTTCCCTGCTGTCAGCTGTGTCATACGACGACTTACATTGAGCGTGGTAAACCGGCTTGATCTCTCTCGCCTCTTTCTTCCGCATCAAAGCTTGGGAAAGCTTCGAGCCCGCCTGACCTCCTCCGGCGGCGAACCCCTGCTGGTGTCGGAATTTTACAAGTTCTCTCGGTTCTGCGACTGCGGCGGAACTTTCGTCAGCTAGCTCGACAGTAGGCTCACCTTGCTGTTTCGCCTGGGCCACCAATAAGCTTGACTCCCGCGCCGGCTCCGACTGGTCCAGTCTGAGCGGGACGCTTCGGCCCAGTCGGTCCCGCCTGCTGCCCTGCCAATATTGGTGGAAGGACCTGAACATCTCTATACTCAATAGCTAGCTTTGTAGCAAGCTTTATCTTATTGCTATCATCAGCAGGGTCGATAATTCACTCACGCTTGCCCTAATCCATCGTCTATTCCGTCTCCCTCATGCCCGTAAACAGCTCGAGTTCTTTTTGCGCTTTTCTTCACAAGCTCAGCCAGCGGTGTGAGTGTGGATGGCCCAGACTGTGGTGTGGGGGACATGACTGCGGTAGACATTATGGTTAGATGACAGTAAGGTGAAAGTGTTGATGGTGGGTAGAGTAGACTATGACGTGGCGGGTATCACTCGCCACCTATAGTTGGCCTGCCCCAACTTACAGTCACTGCATACCTCATGTCATCCAAAGGTGAGGCTTCAAGCCCACGCCTCAAGCTAGTCATACGCAGACTACCCCCGACTCTCCCGGAAGAAGTATTCTGGAACTCCGTCGCACCATGGGTCACCGATACCTCCTGCAGTTGGAAGCGGTTCATCAAGGGCCGGCCAAGTGAAGGGTGCGTCGTCGATAAGTCTGAGCTTATTTACCAGCCCATATGACCATGCATTACATTCCAGAGCATACTGCCTGATGAGTGATGTTGACTCGCTGGTCAAATTCCACCGTGCTTTCGATGGACACGTCTTTAGGTCCAAGACGGGTGAGTTGACACTAATGCAACAACTGATGTAGGCGCGGAATACCAAGCCGTCATAGAATTCGCACCGGTACAAAAGACGCCTCTCAAGACAAAGTCCAAAGTCGACGCAAGGCAGGGAACGATCGACGAAGGTGAGACTACACTCGATTTTACTGACCCAGATCCCGACTTCAAATCATACCTCGACAGCCTTCAAACTCCTCAGCCAAAGGCAATCATCGAGCCGTCTTGTAAGTCTGCGCTTTGCCAAGCTTACATCAGTACCCGTCTCTCAACCAACTACTACTCCCTTGCTGGAGTTCCTGCGAAGTCAAGGAACCAGAGGCAGCAAAAAGAAAGCCAAAACCGAATCCTCCTCCACCGACGTTGCGCGCAATGCTGCTGTTGCTGCCGTGTCCGCTTCTGCAGCGCGCAGAAATCCAAAAGACCAGGGTGGCGCCATGGTGGCGGGCAAAGGGCGGGCGGTGGTTGTCGCCCCGACAGGATCAGAAACGCCCGCAAAGAAGCCGCGAAACAAGAAGGGCAAAGCTCAAGGTCCGGCTGGTTTGACCGCACCTCCGCCAATTATAACCGCCAAAAACTTCCCCGCACTTGCCGCTGGTCCATCCACTCCCAAACTCTTGACCAGGCCTGCCACTGCCCCATCCCAACCGCCAAAGATCACAGCCCAAGCACTGGAAACTATACCGATACCTCCGCCGCCAAGCACACGTGGACGAGGTAGGGGTCGGGGTATGGTGACTCTTGGGGGCAATAGGAGACCTGTGGATGAGGCAGAGGGACGGTCCGAGAGTGTCCCCACAGCGGGAGTCGCAAACAGGGGCGGAGGTAGGGGCAGAGGTAGAGGCGGAGGCAGGGACAAGGGTGCTAGGGAAGTGGTAACGGGGATCTTATCGCGGGAGTCGGATTCGCCCAGCAGCAGGGGTCGAAGAGGGAGGGGTGGAGGAACAGCGCCAGATCCCAGATCAGCTAGAATTGATGCCTAGCCCTTGTTCGTATTTCGTTTCATACGTAAATGCCGTTTCTTGTAGTCTTCCCATGGTATATCCGCCAGTCTAAATGTGGCCACACGTCACGCCGGCACCGACCGGGCCGGAGTGGAGGTCAAAGGTGGAGGTGGAGCCTGGAGCGATATATAAAGCTTCTACCGATGCCTATCATTTGCACCACCCATCATGTCCGCTCCAAACCACTCCTTCACCTCCACTGAGGCCCTATCCGAGCGTCGCCTTCTCGTCGATGGGTCAGAGATTCCCCCTCGGCAGAAGCGAGTAGTCGTCACTGGCGGTTCGGGAAATTTAGGTATGTCCCGGGCTCTACCTTAGCTGAAATCAGGCCGATGGGTTGTCCGCGAGATGGTGGAGCACGGCTGGGATACAATCAACTGTGAGTAGATTGCTAAACCACACTGACGACCAGTCGACATGGTTCCACCCGCAGCGTCCGAAGCAAAGATCAAAGCTCGCTACATCCAAGTCGATCTCAAAGACTACGGCCAGGTCATAGGCGGCCTGTCCGATGTAGACTCTGGATGGAAAGGCGTAGACGCGGTGATCCACCTCGCTGCCATCCCCTCGCCAAACAGAGTTGTACGTTTAGCTTAATCATTGCTGACTCCAGCCCAACCACGTCCTCTTTCACACCAACATGTCGCAGACGTACAACATTCTCGAAGCTTGCCGAGTACTAGGCATCGTCAACGTCGCCATTGCCTCATCCGAGACTGTCCTTGGTCTACCCTTCTATCCCCACCCTCCCGCCTCGTTCCCCGTCACGGAGTCAGTACAAAGACCGGAAAGCTCCTACTCCCTCGCCAAACTCATGGGCGAGCACATGAGCGAGCAGCACTGTCGATGGAACCCCGATGCTAAGGTGGTCAATATCCGCCTGAGCAATGTCATGTGGCCTGATTCAGACCGCTACGCCAACTTCCTCACTTGGCAGGATGACCCATGGCAGAGGGCTTGGAAGTGAGTAATCAACTTGGCCCAGCTAACATCAGTGGCTTCTGCTATATTGACGCGCGGGATTGTGCCCAGGCTTTCCGACTCGCCCTCGAGAAAGACTTCAAAGGCGCTCATGTCTTCAACATTGCCAATGCGGATATTTGCTACTCCAAGCAGACGACGGCTGAGCTTGCCAAGCTGTGCTTCCCGGATGTCCCCTACACCCCTGAAACAGACAACCCCCGGGAAGGTCTCATTAGCATCAAAAAGGCGAGAGAGATGTTGGGGTATGAGCCCAAGTACGACTGGCAGGGAGAGGTAGAGAAGTTGCGCCAGGCGGGCAAGATATAGTCCATGCAAAGTTTACTTGACACGCTTAGCCTCAGCCTCTAATGCCATCTCCCTCAAATTCTTAAACTCAGCCCGACCTGTTGCCTTGCACAGCTTTTGGTCAGCCTTAATTATGAGCAGGCTTACAAGGTAAAACCTGGACTTTGTGTCACGAAGCAGTTCTGCCGGACTAGCAAACTCTGCCACTCTTCCCTTGTCCATAACCAGCACTCTGTCGAAATCGATAATGGTCGATAGACGGTGGGCAATTGTGAGAATAGTAGATTGGCTGAACTCCTCCCTGATGGTTTTTGATACTTTCGATCAGCACCATTCGTCCATCCACTTACTCAGCTCGTCAGTCGCATAATCTATCGACGCCGTCGCCTCGTCCATGAAGAGAATCTTGTTCCGCCTCAAAATGGCTCTTGCCATACAGATGAGCTGCTTCTCTCCTGCCGAAAAGTTATCCCCCGACTCGTTGACTGGGCTGTCCAAATCTCGGAAGACATTCTTGTTCCGGTCGTCTTCGCCAACCGCTGCATCGTCATCATCGCTGATGCGGTGGACCCTCCGTAGAGCGGCAAAGATTTCGGCGTCTTCATATTCGCCAAACACATCTAGCGATGAGCGCAAAGTGCCGGAGAGAATTGTAGGATCCTGAGGAATAATGGTGACTCGTGATCGCAAATCGGTAAGACCAATTTGAGAGATATCTGATGTCAGCTTGAAATGGAGTAGACACACCTATACCGTCGATCACAATCCTCCCCTCGTGTGCTTCGACGAACCGGAAGAAAGACAGCGCGAGCGTTGACTTTCCGCATCCGGTCGCCCCAACCACACCAATCTTCTCGCCTTCCTTCACATCGAACGAGATGCCATGCAGAACATTGGGTAGCTCAGGCTGACGTTAGCTTGAAAACTGACAAACTCACTGAATACCGAATGACAAGCTTTTCGACCGAAATCACACCTCGCTCGGGCCAGACCGCAGGCGGTCTCGGCTCCTTAAATTCCGCAGCCTCCGATGGCAGCTCTGAAAACTCTTTGATGCGCTCCAAAGCCACCATACTCTGCTCGAGCTGGACAAAGCGCCTAACGACGAACAGAAGGTCGTGCGAGACACCGCTAGCAAAAGCCAGCGCGAATCCTGCCATGGCAGCGTCGACACGGGGAGAGTTCAAAACGATGACGGCGGTTATTCCAATCATAAAGGAACTGAGAAGATTGAAACGTGCCGACAGCCAGCGGTTCACAGACCAGCTCCAGTAAAAGCAGAGCGTGTTCTGATTGGCGAGCTGGAGCATGCGTGCCAGGGCGATTGTGCTCGAGCCGAATGATCGAATGACAGCCAATCCAGAGACTGCCTCGCCGAATAGCGCATACAGCGGGGAGCGAGTCACCGAGTCTAATCGTCTCAGATCTCTTGAGGTCTGACCGTATATCTGTGCGGCCTGGTAGTAGACCACCAGCATAAGACTAAATTAGCCTTGGTCAAGACAAAACGCACCATCCAGCAATCAAGAAAGGGAGACCTCCGACCGACATGATCGAGATGAAGGTGACAGCAACCGATAGACCGTACTGCAGTGATCGGGTAACTGCTGTCAGGTCAATCCAGATGCCACTTACAGTTGTCGGCCATGCTTGAGTCCAGCCCTTCAATGTCTTTACCGAAACGATTGATGACGCGACCAGTGCTAGTTGTGTCGTGGAATCGCAATTTGGCAAAAAGCACCGACTGCAGCATCCCGCTGTGCAATTTTCGACTAGCGGTGATGGATCCATAGTACATGACACAGTATACGATGTTCGATGCGAAAGCGCCGCCGAGGGTGATCTATTGTCAGTTGAGGAATGACAGGCAACGTACGATAGCATATCCAACGACATAGTATGTAGAAGAATGCGGAGTGGTGTGGTTGGACCCTGTCCAAAATCTACAATGAGCTAGACCCCAACGAGACCTACTGTAACCATAGCTTCTCCGCGACAGGAATGAGCATCGCTATGATTTGTCCAAGTGCAAATAGTATCCCTGATCATTAGTGAAATTGATTTGGCCGACTTACACCAAAATGGGCCACCGAGAGACTATCGTCAGCGTCGTCTCAACCACCACCAACCTTGAAATATGTAGACCAGATCTCCCTGCCAATACGACCCGTAGCTCTCTTTTCTTCCTCTACCAATTTCCTTGGGCCTTTCACTTTGACGTCGCTTGTGGACGCAATCAGGGTGGACTCATCCTCAGGTGCGATCGAGCTTGTCTCCGAGTCGACTTCAGGAGCGACCAAGTCGGTGATAGCCTTGTGTGTGAGTGGCTGCATGACTGCTTTTTCGGACTTTTCAACCGTAGGCGAAGTTGGGCCCTTCTCATCGTCAAGCTCATCCATCAACCCGCAGTCAACGAATTCCGCCCGAGTTCCAGCAAATTTGACATCGCCCTGAAATCAGCTAAATTCTAGCATGACTTACGTTTTCCAGTGCGACAATGTAATTTGCTATTGGCGAGATCAGGGCAGTGTGGTGAGACACCAACAGCACGGTACGGCCTTTCAGTATCTCTCCCTGGAAGCACTTGGACATGATGGCATGGGCGGTATGCGCATCCACTGCGCTGAGCACTGACGTCAGCGTGGCTTAAGCGTGACTTACCATCATCCATCAGGAGAACTCCGGCGCGACTGTAGACTGCCCTAGCCAAGCTGACTCGGGCTTTTTGACCACCCGACAGATTTAAACCCTTCTCTCCGATTTCACTGACATCAGTTCAACTTTTGCATTACTCACGTTTCGTCGCCATCCTCAAGTATGTCCAAATCCGAGAGCAAGCTGCAAGCTTCAAGCACTTGGCGGTAGCGCGTCTCATTCAGAGGTGATGAGAACAAAATGTTGGCTTTAATACTCGCGTTCTGTAGCCATGCCTGCTGTGGGACATAACCGACAAGGTTGGGGATGATCCACTCGTCATCGCTGACAGTTTTTGGAAACTTGGCCATCATATCGGGGACTGATCGAGGACAGGTGACCGAGCCGGCCAACAGATCCGCCTCTCCGAGTAGGCCAAGCAAAAGAAGCGATTTTCCAGACCCGAGGCGTCCGCAAATGAGCGAAAGCTCGCCTTGGGGGAAGCGTAAACTCAGATCGGCGAGGGTGAAGGCGTTCTTGGGCGTAGTCGAGGTAGATTTGCCAACCGCGAGCGTAGACTCGTCGCGAGCCCAAGTGAAGGTCGCATTTGTCATGTGGATATCGCTGACCGCTGTAGGCTGGACCTGCTCGATTTCGGCAAAGGCGAGATATTTCTCGATACGTCGCACAGAGACGAAACCCTGCAAGGCGTTGATGAATGTTTCGGGCAGTGCGTTGAGGGCGTATCGTAGCTCGCCAAAGACGGCCACTGAAGTAAAGGCCAGAGCTGGTGTCAAGGTCTTGCCTGCGACAAGGGTGTAGTGCTAGAGTTAGCTCTGTTGTAAGCCAACTCACCAGGAAGGAAATCACGGTCACTATGACAGGTGTGATTGCCCAGAGAACGTTGAATCCGACCTCGATCATGTAATTCCTGGCCTGCCAATGCAGCTCCCGATCTCGAATTTCGCCGACCCGCTGTTCAGTCTTTCGCTCCCAAGCCATAAATCTGGATCAGCTCGGTACGGCCAGTGACCTACTTGAGCATTCGAATACCCTGCAAGATTTCATTCATCAACGCGGTCCGCTGATCACGGGCTTTCATCAGATTCTCTTGCGCCGTGACGACAATCTTGGAAGCAAAGTGGTTGATGGGTAGACAGGCAATTGCTGCGAGGAGACCAAATATGGCAGATCGGCCTAGGAGTTGGTACAGGTACAGCGTTGCGCTATCGTCAGTGCATCCTTGCCCAAACTCACACTGCGATCTCGATGGGCGAGTCCACGAGTGCGAATGCGTGAAAGACAAAGTCGGAGACCCGATCGACGTCTACCGTGAATAAGGTCTACGTTAGCTTGATCGTTACTCAACTCACCATGATCTGGGCCTTGGAAGCCACGTCCTCGTCATCCTCAGCATCGCCATCCTGCTTTTCCCCGGCACTAGCTCCCGCCACATCCTTCTTCCGGAGCGTCTTGCTGAACAGCAAAGTCTGGAGCTGGAGCTTGATTCGCGCTTGTAGAGTAGTTGTCGAGATGGACCAGATGATACCGGATATAATGTAAACAAAAGCGTTGGACAGGAACAAGCCGAATGAGATCAACCAGCCCCAGCGAGGATGTTCTCGCGTCGGGTCGTTTTGCAGATATTCCAGCAGTTGTTGCAGCAGCCAGTGCGGTAGGTAGTATAGTACGGCAGTGATAACCGTAAGAACGAATTCTGAACATCAGCTCCGTCACACATTGACTTACGTGTAAGGAGGGGCCGGATATTGGTGATGGCAATCCTCTTTAGCAGGTTGTATCCCTCGTCATTGGCAAGACGCCGTGTGTGCCGTCCATACACCTTTTTGAATGCTCGGTAGCAAGCGAGAGCACCTTTACATCAGCACAGCTTGCACAATACTCACGCATATCCTTCGTCAACACGGGAAGATCCCAGACATTCATAGACTCTGCCTTGTAACCCCTCTTGACTACATTGGTCACAAAGCCGAAGAGCAGATATTCCGGGATGGTAGCCTCGACTTCCTCGCATACATTTCTTTGGGTCGAATCCAGGGACGAATGCTCGATCGGCACCGCGTCAATGACTTGAGGCGGGTATATACGATCCAAAGGGACGTAGAGCGGTGGTCCGCGCCTGATGTATAGGATGATGAGAAGAGGCGCAATGTGTAGGACGGGTAGCAGGTAGCGTAGGAGTGGGATTGCCTGGACAGACTCTAGGGAGTAGTGGTCAAGCAAGCGTGACCGGGTCGGGAATGGCTCGTGGGGTAACAGGGCGATAATTGCGAGGACGACGAATTGAACGGAGATCCCCAAGGCGAGATGCACAGTCGTTGGCCAGTGAGTCGAAGTCTCTGACTGGGAAAGGAACCAAATTGCAAGAACAATTGTGATTGCATGTGAAGGTACGAGGAGCGCGGGAGGCAAGACCGGATCGTATGGTTGATTGCTCGAGCCATTGTCGAGAATGCTCAAAACAAGCAATGCTATGTTTGCTGCGAAGGCCACGAGGAGCGTTATGAGAAGCGCAATCTTTCTCCGCCACTGAGACGCCCAGAAGCGGTCCGGCTCAATAGCCGCCCCATCACCCAAGGCCAGATCATCGTCTAGATCGAATGCGTCCTTCTCCCCCTCGAGCCCTTCGCCTCGAGTCGTGGGTAAGGCAACTCTCCCGTCAGAGAGCATTCGGGCGGGGGATTCTGGGTGAGAAACGAGATATACGGCAAAAGATATCACCGAGGTTGCGGGGATCAAGGCCGTTGCAATGATGGAGAGTTGTCGAGACATAGTGCGATGTTGAGATGAGAGGGATCGAACTGGCCAGGGTTGAGCCGATTATCTGGGTCCTTTTTGATTTCGGGCGTCCTTCAGTAAAGGCAGGGCTGAGGGCTGCCTTTGTGAGTAGTTTGAGTCGATTGGGTAGCCTGCTCAGCTACTGCTTAATCGACGACTGGAGTGATATGCAAATTTCCCCTCATCTCACGCTGTTGCTGTGTCGGACGAGACCGAAGCTATACGTAAGCCACTCGGATCCGAGCTCTGCCACGTGATTTGACGTCAGGGACGAGCTGAGCTTAGCTAAGCGTCCAGGCCTATTAGGCTATAGATCCAATTCCTCGCCAATTCAACCCTTCATCACTCTACTCACAACACCATGGCACAGACAGCACCACCCAAGGCTATCCTATACTTGTAAGTCTATACTAGCCACACAGCTTACACTGCAGCTGGCCCGACTCGGTATGGTCAACAGTCCCCAGGCTCTGTCTCGAGGAGAAGGGCTATAGCGAGGATGAGTACGCTCTCAGACACGTCGACATCAGTGAGTGGGTCGAGCACGGGTAGACTTCACAGCTGATAGTCATAGCCAAGGGCGAGGTGAGCTCTACAGAGAAGGCCTAGCTGACCTGCAGAACTTCAATCCCTCGTACCTCAAGTGAGCCCGTCCTTCAACCTTTGGACTTCCGCTCACGGATATAGAATCAACATGAATGGCACAATCCCTACTCTGGTCGTGCCTACATACGAGACAACAGGACAAGAAGTCGACACTCGTTTCCGCTCTCTGCGTGACACCATTGTGAGTGTATCAAGCGGCGGAGCTGATGCAGACCATTTGTGATTTCCTGGACCAAGCCCGCAACTCGCACTCATCTCGCACGGTATCTGATAAACCTGCTCCTGCGCTAGCACCTGCGACCATTGAAGGTAGGTATAGGCTGTCCAATACTGACCCAACAGGAAAGTCGCTCTCGGACCAGCTTATTGTAATTATCCATGAACCCAGCGTCGACCCAAACTTCCTCGCGCTCGCCTGCCGGACTCCCGCGGAACTCCAAGAGAGGAGAAACTCCAGCCAAGGGAAAATGCTCGCCGACCGCAAGGAGGCACTCGGAAGATACATCGCCGAGGCCAAGAAGCAAGCGGCGTCCGGACCACAAATTGAGGGTAGAGTGACGTTTGAACAGAAGACGCTCGCCTTCTTGGAGGAGAAGTCGAGGGCGAACGACGTGCTGCATGAAGTCTTCCAGGGCACAGCGGGTGACGAAAGAGAAAAGGCGTTCTACGAAGCGAGTTCGAGGGCGTGGGGCAAGGCGGTCCCAGACGTCGTCCAGAAGCTGGAGCAGGTTATTGTCGGGCCCTATGCCTTGGGAGATCAGGTTGTGAGTTGTAGGTTGAGTCGCGCTGATCACAGTCTCTGGCCGACTTCCATGTCATTGCTTGGCTTGCCCGGGTCGTCATGATTGGGGGAGGCGATCGCAGCGTGTTGGGCGTGGACCAGTTGGAAGCAAAGATGGGTATCAAGACTGGGCCCAAGCTCCGCGCATTCTGGGCCGCTTGGGTGGAAAGGCCCAGTTTCAAGAATGTGTACGTTTCATCAATTGGAAGTGCTGAGTGTTAGGTATCCTACTCTGCACTAAGCAAAAGATTCATGCATTTTGTCAATCTTCCTTCTTGCCTGGTTTGTATGCTCGCGGCCCTTTACCCCACTCGCCCGCCTTCTCTCCCCACTCTTCGGCAACACCCCAAACGTGTTCCGCCTTGATTTGAGGTGGATCATGCCTAGGCCCTGCTCCTCTGTTGCGGTGGGTGATGACGGGATCCTGTCCTTCCGGGATCGGGCTGTTGGTAAGTCGATGTGGACGAGAGTAAGCGGCTTCAACGGCGAAATCGCCCTCGGCTAGAGGCGGAGTGACTTTAGATCGAAGCGAAGCTGCCTTTGAACTCGACAATTTGCCTTCCCAGGTTCGAGCCTCGACTGGAAGCGGAAGCCATTCTTCGTTTGGGTAGGTGGGTGAGGTTGTCATTTCAATCAAACGCGAAACCGCGCGTTTCAAAGGTCAGCGGGTTTGGGAGAAAACTTACAAAACTGAATCGCTCGTCCTCGCCGAGTACTGACAACGCGCTGAACGGTCCGATTTTGCTCTTGGGTTGGGGCGCTTCCGCAGGTGTCGGTGTGTAGTTGTATACTGATATGTTTGGGCGAGCGGGAGCAACGAGGGCTTCGGTCAGACCTTCGGCCAGAATCTGGTCCGTGTCTCCCTGACTCGTTTCCGCATCTGGGAAGAACAAGTCTTCTACCGGAGCGGCAGCTCGGAAGACCACTTGACACCGGCTTTCATCTGAAGTAAGCGGGGCATGTCTTGTACTCACAAGCAGCATCAATGAAGCTGATGAGTCTGCGAGCTTCGTTTTTGGCCTTCAGGGGGAGGACAGGCACTTCATCAATGAAGAATGTATCGAATGTCGATGCGAGTGTAAGGTAATCTGCTGGGCCGAGGTGCGTTTCGAAGAGCTCGTCGAATGTGAACCGACATGATCGATTGGCAGTTAAGGGGATGGGTAGGGGCCGAGAGTACACGGTGAGTGTCTGGGGCGAGGCTGTTGTCAGCTATCTTCCTTGGCTTACTCACCATCCGCTCCACCGACATCCAACCACAAATTGTCAAATGCAACATCCCCCAATGAGAACCAACTCGGAGCTCGCTCCGCTGGCTTGTCCAAGTCAAGTCCTCTGCGCCAATCCCGTCCACCGTCTAGTTCGACTACATCACACCGGTTCTGAAGGGCATCCAAAAAGGTTGCCATCCGCTCTCGCTGAGATCCGATAATCATATCGTCAGGTACTCGATTCTACATGAGCTCAAGTATTACGATTTCTCACCGAGCACGACACAATGACGCCCCCCAGCCGCCAGTACCACGATAATACATCTCTGAGTAAAGCCGCCGACATCGCGTCTACCAGTTGTAACTCATCGAAACTACGATTAGCGCATCATCGGCGATACTCACTAAAGAATGTGATATTCTAGCATCATATCACGCGCAACTGAGAGATCAACTCTGCCCTTGCTCTAATACGCACTGACAAACGGGATTGTGTCTTCCCTTTTCCACACCTTCTTCTCGTTACCTCCTTCTGTATCCCACCGACCGCCGGCAAATACCGCGCGCCAACCCTTGGAAGCAGCCGCCTCCCTGTTCTCCTCTCTTGCGTCCTCCGTTACCTCATCTCGTCTACGCTGCATCTCCTTGAATACCTGCCGGTATAGTGCAAGCGTGAAGGCGTGGTAATGTACTCGGCGTTTCTTGGTAGTGGGGAGTAGATTGTAAAACATGGAGAGCAGTAGCGATTTGCCCGTACCTGAATCAGCTCCAGTCTGGTCGACGCATACCTGGTGGGCCCGTCACAAGTATTCCCTACTGTCAGCGTGATCGAAATAAACGTACCTTTGGAGTCGTCAAACTGGCAAGATCTTCCTCTGCCGTCAAGACCTTGATCAGATCCCTACTTGCTGCATCTGGCGCATCGCCTGGCGCTTTGCCCTTCCACCACTGTGATCCGCGCTTACCAGCTGGGCCGAGGAATAGCGGGGATGATGGTGTGAGCTTCGATAACAACTCAACAGGCGGAGTATAATCTTCAAGCGTTTCGAGGAGATCTCTCAGCTGACCCGTCAGCGCGGCCTTGGCATCGAGATACCTTCATAATGAGCCGGATCTGATTGTCGTCCCAGCGCAGCTTTCCTCTAGCCACCATCCCCCTGTACACTTCCAAGAGATCAGTACTGGCGGGCAGTCCACTAGTGGCTACATCGATAGGTGGCTCATGCTGGGACGATAGCCCTCGGGTAAAAAGCTGAGGTGACCGCCTGGCAAGAGGGACGGCAATTCGAACAATCTGCCGTGGCAGACGAGGCAGAAGAGACCGCATAGCTTAACGTTAGCAGTGAGTATGATATTGTGCAGTAATTGAGTAAGTCGCGATAGCCAGATCGCCCATATCATTAGAATGTGGAGACTCCAGATCGCGTTAACGTTACGACACGATCTTCGGCCTGGCCCGATCACAAAACGCGTCATGGCGAGACGTCCTGCTCAATGCTCGCCATGTATATAGCCGCGGTAAGGTCTCTCTGCGATACATCCCCACCCGCAACATCCAAACAACAGCCATGCTATCCACCATCCGATTCACCCAACCCCTCCGCACCTTCACTGCCGGGGCTCGCTTCCTCAGCTCCACTCCCATCACCCGCACTGCAGCGGGTTACGGAGACCCCCAGGACGAGAAGATTGCAAACAACACACCGCAGCCCAATGCCAATCCCCGAGACCAATCCCTTCCCTCTTCTCAGCCTGACCCACACCCAAACGGCAAAGGCAAAGGCACTGGCGCCTCGAGCGGTATGACCGATCCCGAGGTGGCAGGCAAGACGGGCAACAAGCCTGGAAAGGAAGGAGGAGACAAACATGTGACTGAGAAGGAGATCAAAGAAACCAAGAAGATTGGAGAAAGTCCAAAGAAGGAGGAGGTCGGTGGGGCCGGTGTCATTGGTGGATAAGCGTGAGTTTTGAATCTGGCGTGATGCTGATGCATAGATGGTATTATAACAAATGCTATTTACAGATTTTCGTATCTATGTACAGTGATTATCCTCGTGACGCCTTGCAGAAATCGGCGAATGTCTTTCGCCAGTCTTTGCTCGTTTCGGATCGAAGGCTTTGGATGAGTTGGCTGGCGTAATGCTCGGGGCAATTGATGCGGGGTAGGAGATCGGTGAGGAGGAATGTGACGGCTTCTTGCCCGCGGGCTTGGAGGGTGTTGCGGAGCAGCATTGCGATTTCATATAGGACCTTTGCGTCAGCTGATTTTACGGCGACCTTACAGGTTGTCCACTCCGCAGATTGAAACTAGGCGACGCTGGGACTTCGAAGCAGGCAGGGACCAGCCGCTGGTAGACAAAGTTCTCATACCCCTCCAGTGCCTGCGCGGCCCGCTCCTCCTTGGGGATCGCGTGCTGGTTTGTGGCAGAGGTCAAACCAGTAGCGGTGGCTTTGCTTTTTTCGCTGAGGGCTGTGTCAAGGAAGACGGAATCGACGGCAGTAGTGCTCCAGGCGATAACGGATTTGGCAAAGAATGAGAAGGCTAGGCGCTGGGATGTGAGGTCGCTGCTGTCGTTGGCTAGATTTAGGAGGGCGTTGAGGAGGTTTTCGAATTCGGGTTTATTGACATCAGAGATGAATACTCCGTCGAGATTGGCGTTCATCAGGGCGATGAAGAATGCGAGGTAAGATTCTTTGAGTTTTCGGTGGATAGAGGCGTCATCGGTACCGGTGATGGGTTGTTGCAGGACGGCAAAGATTCGTCCCAGGAGGGGGAGGAGGAGCATGTTCATGGTTTCGAAAGTGTTTCTCTGATATTAGCTAGGATACACCAAAACTTGCCTTTAAGCGGTGCATGAGAAGGCCTAAGAAGGTCATGAAGTCGATGAGCTCTGCTGGCTCGAATTCGGTAACGACTTTTCGCACGAATTGGGGAACGAGTTCGGCGACAGAGGTGCCAATGGCATTGACAAATTGGGAGAATGCAAAGCGCGCCTGTGGTTAGTGGGGTCGATGGTGGACTTACAGAGTCCCGAACTACTCGCTGCGTCTTCATCCCCTCTAGAGCCTGCAAGAGAGCCTCGGTCATTTGCTTGAACGGAGCTTGGTACGGGAGCGTCTCGATTTGGGTGTCCGAGACTTGTGGGAAACCTTTCGCAAAATTGCCTAAAGCCAGGAGGTGATGATGGACCGAAAGAACCGCCTGGAGGTCGCCCTTGGCGAGACCAGCACCCATTCCAGTCATGAGAGGACCGGCGATGGCTTCAAGCAGGCCAATCTGTTTGGCAGCATCGGCTCGGGTGAGGTAGACGAGGTTGCCGGCCGCTTCGAAGAGGTGTAGCTGATCGGCAAAGTAAGATTTACCAGTGGTGGCTTTGACGAGTGGGTCGTCATCGGGCGTGTCGGGGCGGGGTAGATCGGCGACAATCACCATTTGATCCTGAAGTCAGCCTTGTTTGACGCAAACTCACCTTCATGCTGTCTAGTATGATCGGAATGACCTCTGACTCTAGGTCAGACTTGCAATCCCGGATGAAGCGGCTGAGAAAGTAGAAGCACTTCCGTCGAACCGCTTCGTCTTTGTGATGTATGCCTCGCGTATCAAGCATTGCTTCAAGCATGGGTTGAATCGATTTAGGCTTGCATCGCCAGAAATCGACGTACCGAACACCAATTTCGAAGTATTGGAGGGTGACGCTTGGATGAGGGAAAGCCGCGACGTTGCAGCGAACGCAGAGGTCCAACAACTGGCCAAGGAGCGTCAACGGGTACTGCTCGTAATCGACCTTGTCGGATTTGCCGCCGTAGTACACTCCGGGGATAGGCTCAGCGAGGGCGTCCATCCCGTTGTCGCTGGGAGTAGTGCGTCCACTGGCGGTACCGTCGAGCTGCATTTTGTTGATGCTGATGCGGTGCAGGCGGTCTCGGCCCGTCTTGCTGGCAAGTTCAAGTGGAAGGTCGAAGAACGCGGCACGCGTGTTGTCTGGAATTAGCAATGCAAGACTCAGACTTACTCTTGGCCAATTCCCCAAAAGTATACACCAAGTGCAAGGCGAGCTCGGCTTGCTGCCACGTAACGTTGGATCCTGACTGGATGGCTTGTAAAGTATCGATCACTATACGAGCTACCGTCTCCTTGTGCAGGTCACGGTCGATTTGGGCGATGGACTCGATGTATGTGCGGCACATCTGGGATTAGCGCCGAAAGATGTCGACTCACCAAGCGCTTTGCCTGGAGCATAGCCAAGTCATCGTCAGGATCGAGATCTTCTCCGGTCGGTGCTTCCCACTCGGCATCATCTGGCCAGGCTAGTTGTCGCACGCTGACGTCGAGTAAGGCGGCAAGGAATTCGCGCCGCTCGGCTGATAGCGGTTGTAGCGGGGCTGAAGGTGCAGACGGCGGCATCATCTTTCCCGGTCGTATTGGCGCTGTCGCTTTGACAACATGTAAACGTTTGTACTGCCATCAGCGCCGTTTAGGAAATACTCACCATTTTTAGCAAATCGCTGACGAAAGGCCCGACCGAGTAAGGTATCTCCGTGTGAGTGTCGGACATGAAACGTAACAGTAGAGGTCGGCCTTGATCGATCATCGCTTCTGCTTCTCGCCGGATTTCGACTGGAATCTCGTCCTACCGTCAGCCTAATTAAACCGATACTCACATCCTCGGCCATGTCGATGAGCACTGTCCCATAAGCGGATAGCACACTGCCCAGAGCAGCTCTAAACGACATGTCTTCGTCCCCCCTCGTAGACGCTTCAAGCGGTTCCACAATGCTTAACACATCCAGTGCCTTGACCACCTGCAGCTTGGCAGAGGGATCCTTGACGCCTTTCGCAACGAGCGTCCGGATGATGTTTGCTGACGGTATGCGGAGGGGGGTGGAGAGTAGTCGACGGTAAAATGCTAGGGTTTTGGGCGTAAGGGAAACGGCAAGGTCGACCCAGGCTGAGGTCAGCTTGGAATAATGCAGACTTACGAGTCCAAGCTCCCATCGTCTTCATGGCCAGTTCGGCGACCCCCATCCACTTTCCACCCATACCTAAGGCTTTATCGGTGATGCCTAGAAGTCCCTCGACTGCTAATGCCTCATCTCCCGAGGAGCGGATTACATCCCTAATCTTGCCATCCCGCTCCTGACGGTCCTTGGACCAGGGCCGGGCTGACTTTACAGTCGAGTCGTGTATTTCCAGCGCTATCTCGTTGAACAGATGTATAACGAGAAATATTGGGTCGAAGTTGCCGGTCGATGAAGGGTCAGATTGGAGAAGGGTAAAGAATGGGTGAAGGAAAGTGGGGATGTGCGCAGGGTAGGCTGCGATGAAAAGATGTGCCATGTCGAAGGATAGCTTATTGCGAAAGACTGCGTCAGCTCAATTACATTTGCACTTACATGTTTGACCCCCTTCCCGACCTCCTTCAACCCATTCGTCCGTGATGAAGCTCAGAAGAGCTTTGTAGGCCGCTTGCAGAGCTTCTGGGGAGAGTTTTTGGTATCTCATCAGCCCAATTTGCAAGTTGACTTACTTTGTCAGCAGAGCGGTTTCGAATACCTGCTCGCAGTACAGTCTCAGACTCGTCTCCAACTTCTCTTTCCCATCCTTCCCTGAAGCTCCGGCAGATGCGGCGCCAGCGCCCTGGATATAGAGAGCCAAACAATCCTAGTGATCAGCATCCGTACTTCATGGAGAAAGCCATCATCTTTCTGCTACAAGCTCACCTGCCATGTCTCCTCAGACAGACTCTTGACCTTTTCGATGTACTCCAACGCCTGCGCTTTGAGTTGCGGATCAACTCCTGGGCCGGTGGACGCAGCAATGCGAACTGCTTGTGGAATATCGCGAAGGTGAGAGGATGACATCCTGCGGGAGCTGCGGTGATGTCTAGAGTATCTTATAGGTATCTATACTACTCCCACTGTGCGCTCTGAGCTAAGCAGCTTATACAAATGGATATCGGATGAAGGGAAGGAAGAAGGACGACAAAAGAGGCGTGTGCATCAGTCAATTCAACTTTTGTTCGTTTGAGGAATGTGTCACGTGACTGCTCAAAGGCCAATAGAGTGGCCATAGCATTTAATCTTGTCGTATCTACGGCACAGATGAAGGGCCGGGCAGCTCCTCCCAGTGCCTGTGATACGCTAGACTTGGATCTCCGCTGCATAACGCGTGAACGCCTCGCCAGGAGCTCTCTTCCCACTGAACATCATCAAAGCTAGTGTGAGCTCCACCGCTATGTCTATTAGGACGGGGTAATGATCACAATCGTAGTGTATAGATACATAGCGCGATGTTACAGCCGACGAAGAAGATCCTCGTAGTCCTATTTGCCTCCTGCGAGTTTCTTAAACATGAGCGCTGACCACAGAACACACTCACGCTGATATCTCCTGCAGAGATTGGACAGGTAAAGCTGGCATCGCTATTGGTGGTGACCGGGAGGATGAAGCTCAGTATCCTTAGTTTCAGGTACAGAGTGTATTGTACTGTTACTTGTTGTCCGGAGGTAGTACCGCATTTGCCTATGGTCAGGTGCGAAAGCGACTGGCTCACTAAGTAGATCCCGAAGAATGACTTGGTTTGGGTCGATGCTGGAGGAGTAGCTGCAGGTCAGCTAGTGCAAGATGTAAACTGACCAGCCTCGGACTTACTTCAGTGCTAGGGGAAAGTCCAGCTTGGACATGGCATGACCGACGAAGTTGATATTGTACAAAGTTCCACCACCAAACTTGGAGTCCACACCGGGATACTTGACGTCGGCGGTAATTTCCTTGAAGTCCACATTAAACCAATTCGGGTTGTTGACGCTGAAGTCAGCACAAGCCTGCGGTATCCGCACCTGATGTCAAGGTTGATGTTGACTGAGAACGATCCAGCGTTCAGATTCACACCAGAGGTACCCAAATTGATAGCGTTCAGCGATAGATTTGGCGGCCGGACAAACTGCAGTCAGCTCAGTCACCCTCACGCTCACCATTGCTATCGTCAACAGTACGCTGATGATTGTGATAACCGATAGTGTTGTACAACAACAGAACATTCTGAAAAATGTTCTAAGGCCTCCACCCTGATGTCAGCCTGTCCCCGACCACGACCTACCCTTGACCACTGTTTACCTCTCTCATCCTTGCGCCACATGCGCAGGATGCCAGTACTCCGCGGCGGCGGTCCCATCTCGGCCCATGACTTTGTCTGATTCAAACCCGCTCGTCCCTTACGCTCTCGCTCCGTGGTTTGAGGATAATTCTCGGCAAACTTCTCTGTGCTTGGATTCTCCTGGAAACCAACATCGGAGGGGTCGAGGTGGTGTGTTTGATAAGCGGGGTACGCATTCTGACTGTTCTGGTATGGGTCGTCGTAGCGCGACATGGTGTAGATGAAAGTATGGTCGAGAATGAGAATGCGGTGTTGTCGCGCGACGCGTGCAAGGGGTAGGTATTTACGTAACGCGTTTCAGGTGAAGACCCTGATGGCTTGCAATTCCGTCCAGCATCTTGACATCACCATGGACATCACCTCGACCTTCAAGTCAGCATGTAAAGGTATGCAGTGACAGATCGCCAAGCTGAGACTAGCTTTATCTGTTGGCGTGATGGTCAAGCGTCCGGCTACCGCTCTATTAGAGGCGATGAACGCGCTGCCCTTCTTCGATCTAGCTATGGATACAGGACTGGCGGCACCTATCCCCAACACGAGCATACAGTTGCTTAGTACCGGTAGTAGTATGCAGAGGTGTCAAATCATGGATAAATTATTGCAGCTAGAGGTGAGCTTTTTCGCGTCTAGTGGCCTTGCTAAATTCCCGTTGCCTTCCTGTCTCCTCGTCATCTGGACTGAAGCCCTTGATAGCCTTTGTCTTGTATACGATTCAACTAACATTGAGCAGATCTCGTGGCATCTCGGCGCGACACTATGCGACACCGTCTATACCGCCCTCTACTATCACCACCCGGAAGCAGTAGCAGATTTCTCGCTTCGAGCATACATTCTGGCGTATGTCAAGTCAATCGAGCTTGTGTACAATGAGTTGGCAAAGGGCCATGTCGTAGATGGGGAGGATGTGTGGCTAGACCACCATGGCGTGTCTATAGGTCTGGCGGACTCGGTGGAGCAGATTGACGAGATGCTGGACAGTGCCATTCGATCAGGAGGTAAGATTTGGTCTAAACAAGCTGACGGTAGCCTCTTTGGACGTACGCCAGCGACTCGTACTACGCAGAGTAAGTCAATCAGTGGCAAAGCTCAATCAGGCAATGCTGCAGATGTTTGCCAATCCCTCTGAATCGAGGTCTTTGCCATTCGCATATTCCCAGGCAGGATCCGAGGCCTGTCCTGGTTTCCTCTCGGTCACACCTTATATCCGGCAGAGCATGCCTGCCCCCCCTAGCACGCTTAGCGATCCAGTCCAATACATCCAGCAACTCGACTCGCAAATGCGACATATCGGCAGCCTGTCCACAATATCAGATTGGCAGGTCTACCTAAAAAGGTCATCGCTCGTGCCATACGTACGCTCTGTTGCTGCTGGACGGATCGCCGGCATCGAAAATGCATATTGCCAGCTGGCAGATACTGCTCAGTCCTCCGGCATCTGGCGGAGCATAGCGGACGGGGTGAGTAACTCATCTGCAATCGCTGACGACAGTGTGCGATCGCCACCGTCCGGATACCACTACATAACCGAGCGCGGCAACGGCGATCATACCTCTCCATAGCTCATTCGTGGAATGAGAGAGGGACCGCGGCGTTCTCGGTCAACAACATACGGGCCTTCCGAATCTGTCAGGCGTTCCGCCTAGACTGTCTGCTCGAAGCCAGCCTCGCAGCGTTCGACCTCGGCTTATATCATCCCTCCGAGTACAAACCGACAATGTGGTGGATCAACCGTCTCACAACAATCCGGTGTAGTCTCGGTGTTGATCGGTGGGCCGAGGTTTGGATGCGGATATCGTCTGGAATGCTGAAGAAACTTCATCGGGTCCCTCTGACCTCACCCGCTTCGAGCCTGTCACCTGCTTCCAAAGCAAGGTTCCTCTTACGACACAAGTGGGCTCGGAAAACCCCTTACCCAAAGCCTGGACGAGGCATCATTCCACGTTGGGCAGAATGGGAACGGTCGGAGAATTCTCCGCGCGAGCGAAAGGTAAGCATATGGTCATACCGAGCTCATACCAGACCGACGACGGAGACCTCGATCTGGCCTTGGCAGACGAGCTCCTCGCGGATCCTGCCTTTTCGCACTTCGAGGAACTTCGCAAGGAGGTCCAGCGTAACACATCACGAAGTGGTGTTTGGAAACGCGGCTCGTGGCTATATGTCACGTCATAGCGAGCTCTTAGTCAGGGGTCTGATGTGATCATAGCTACAGCCCGTATATTGAAGATAGTTCGCCAGCCCCATCACCTCGCTACTTGCGTTTACTCAGGACTTCCGCAATATCCTCCATCAATTTATCACCACCATCCATGTCAATCCCCAGACCGGTCCCAACATCCGCGATGGACTTGCTCCGACTAATAATCTCCTGAATTTCCTTGCGTCGTGGTTTCGGCAGGTCCGTAGGAGGTGTCGGCTTGAACTGGGTGAGGAGAAATTTCGTGTTCCCCCAGGGATTATCAATGTATTTTGCTAGGCGGAGGAGTCGTGGGATGTTTTCAGTCACATTGCACACCAGGCCCGTTGATGCAAAGACCGATGGGTTCCTTTCCGCAGCGCGAGCGAGCATAATCGAGGAGGCACCTGAAATCAGAAACGCCAATCATTTGGCTCACCAGTCATCTCTCTGATACGGTCCCTGTTGGGCCATCCATCACCATCCCCATTGCAAATGACGGGTAGACCCCGCTCATCCCCTAATTTGACGATATCGTTCAAGCGCTCCCACATGGCCTTATCGCCCGGTCGCATATCCCTGGTACGGCAATGCACCGTCAGATTCCGTATACCCGTCCTGAGAATCCTGGCCGCCAGGTGCAGCGTCTCAGGCTGAGTGGGTAGCAGCCTGATCTTGCAGCTGATCGGGAGTGGTATCTCATCCAGCAGAGCGCGCAGAATGTTGAGCAGAATGTCAGGTGTGGAAAGCAGAGCTGCTCCCATTCCTGAGTGTGTCGAAAATGGTTTTGGACATCCACAGTTGAGATCGCTGACATCAGCGCTGTCGATCTCGAACTCACATTCCCGACACATCCTGCTGCACGGTCTGAGCAGCTTTGACAGCGAGCGCGGGGTCAGAGGAGCCGATTTGAAAGATCACTTGCGTGAGATTCTTCTTTCTGGAAACTTACAATACGGCTTTTCCAAGGGATGAGTAGAAAAGATGGGCCCTTGTCCCTTTGTATAAGTGATCACACCGGTGTTGGCTGATATCAGCGAGGCCGAGTAGAAACTTACGGTCCACCTTTCGCTCAGAACCGATGATAGCCTTGTCGACAACTTCTGGCGACCACACGAGGCCAGCTCCGTAGTACAGCGATAGTAAACGCTGCAGATCAGTAAGGCGGCCGCTACAGCATGGAATGATCTACCATTGGTACTGATCATCAGCAATGGGTCAAGAGATGCGTCATTGGAGTTGACTTACAACTACCAGTCCTCACCATGGGCGCCAGCACAAGCTGGTCTCGGTAGTCAAGCTCATGCTCGTATTCCTTCACATACTCGATCGGCATCTGCATCTCGTTCGCAGTAGAGCTTGATGCATCTTTGCCGATGGAGTCTGCAGCAAATACATCTTTGGCGGCAAAGATCTCTTCAGCAAGCTTGACCCTTTTTGCCGAGGGTGAACCGCTAGGAGAGTCCTCTCGGGGTCGCGGGGTAGCGATAGGCATGGTGGTTGACACGATACGGGGCAGAGTCTTGATAGCTGAAGCTAATGGTCGCGCGAGCATCAAGTGACAAAGTGGAAGGCAGAAGCGAAATTCGAAATTTGTCTTTCAAATTTGCATTACATCACTTCCTGCTACATCGTCAACAACCATGGAGCATCGGACACGCCAACTTGAGTCACTAATAGGACCTATCAGTGGACTGCCTGATCCTCCGCGATCCGCCTTCGTCGTCCCCGGGCAAGAGCCAACATTTTCCGATCAGTGGTCAGCGGTCCATGACCAAATCCTGCTTGATACCCAGCAACCCCACCATCATGGTGCGTGATAGATGCTGACTCTACTGACGACAAGTTTTGGCCGGACTGTCACTGGGCCTTGCCGACTTCCACAAAATACAACTCTTGGGCGAAGGGCAATTCGCAACAGTATGTCGCGCATTAGATCCCTCTGATGCAGGTCCACGTCGTGCATTGCCATCTCGATAACCAGCTGTATGCCATGAAGGCTGTGATTAAACAAAAGGCTGCAAGATATAATCAAGTAGGTGACTATCCGGCCAAGACTGACGTTCAGGCTCTACAGTTACCCGCAGAGCGTCGTCTGCATCAGATGGCAGGCGAGCAACATTGCGCGCCTGCACCTGCCCTATTTGCCGCGTTTCAGACACAGAGCACTTTGTACCTCGTCATCGAGCTTGCATCTGCTGGATCGCTCGCAGAGCGACTTGAAGCTCAGCCCAAAGGCGTCAATGAGTCTGAAGTCCGTTACTGGACAAGACAATTGGTTGACGCGATATCATGGGTCCACACTCAAGGCTTTGTACATCGGTAAGTCTTGCGAGGCTTCTGCGCTGACAGCAGAGATGTGAAGCCGGCGAATATCCTGATCACGGCCGACGACAGGCTCTTACTTACCGACTTTGGTTCAGCTGCACCTCTACCCGACAACCAACTCCTCCTACCGTCCACCTACTGTCAGGAACCCGTCGGCACACCAGATTACATCGCTCCAGAAATCCTGAAACGGGCAGAGGCCATTCTCATTCACCAAGATGAAAGCGACGAGCCCACATGCTACGGCCGCGGAGTGGACTGGTGGAGCATGGGAGTGACGATCTTCGAAATCGCCGTGGGACAGCCGCCATTTTATTCAGAATCGATACGTTCAACCTACGATGCTATCTTATCGATCACGCCGCTAGTACCCGCTGTTCTTTCGGATCAATTCGTCGATCTTCTGCGAGGGTGAGTTGCTCGTATGCTAGAGACTAAAACATAGATTACTCTGTAGTCACATCCACCGCAAAGAGGCTAATGACATCCGGGAGCATCCTTTTCTGAGGATGAAATGTGCGTGCTCTCTGGTTCCGAGCTGAAACTAGCCTCTGCCAAACCCAAGCTGGACACCATTCCCACCATTCCCCATACCAACAGCACATTCGACACAGACTCCACCTCAGATGTCAGCCTGAATCACTCCATCACTGGCATCGATCACGGCTCAGTCCAGCGAAATAACGTACAGTGGTATGGCTGGACACAGCTTCCATCCACACCATCTGCCCCGCCCATATCTACCCACGCACACGCGCAGCCGCGGCAGCCGAATACTCCGAGAACACCTCGGTCCACCCGTGCGCCGTTCGACAGAAACCAGTCCAGCCGACGGGAGTCGCGACGCGAAGGAATGCTCGCATGCATACAACGTAGTGCAAAAAAGCAGCGACAGAGTCTAGCCGGGGACCCTCGTGATGTGGAAGCAGATCTGAGAGCTCTGAACAGAGGACTACAGGTATGCATAGCCCAGATGTCTACTGCAGAGCTGACGTAGACAGGACCTATCAAACAGATTGTATACGATGCGATCAGCACTAAATTGAAAGCCTACGTAGAAGCTCTCCGCCGATCGGTGGCACGCCTCACGATCTACTGACACTTCGCTGACTCAAGTCTCGTAGTGGATCGGATCAGAAGTACTGGCGGTCATAGTCTGATGGCTGACGCAGTTTCCCTTCGATGGCGTTTCTCGCTGATATTCGGAGTCGTAAAAAGTGCGAGATCTAATGAAGGTTGAAGAGTGGTCGTCCAGCATCATCCCACATTGTGCGTGCGCTGTTCATGGATACCCCGCGGAACGTCGCTTGTGTCGTGAAGCGCGACAGCAACTTCGTCTACTTTCGACAGGTCTCAGGGTATTGTCAGCAGCGGATTATGACCAGCACACCAGACACTGCGCCCGGAGTTGCTGTCATGTAAAGAAGGCACCGCAAAGCTACAAAACTGTGGAATGCCGTCACGCTTTATACTAAGATGTAGGACGACTCACGAGCTCCGGCCTAGCCGTCTTGAGCAGTACCTCGCGGGTGACAGTCGAATCTACATCGATTGTGTATTCACTGTCAGTGACCATCCATCCCACTTAGACGCCCGAATTGTCAATTTTCCACGTAGTGGAAAGACGCTCGACCGTGGTCATCTGTATGGGCCGTCATCAATCTGATCTGTTGCTCATATTCAGGAAGACCTTTACCGGCAAGCAACGCACACCAGCAGCAGATATACAGACGACGACCAGATGAACCTCGAGCGACGGTGAATTCGCGGACATATCTGAAAATCACGTTCGCCGGTGAGTGAGCGGGCGGAAAATCAGACTTACCTTGCAGCAGGCGTGACCGTGTTGGAACATACTTATCCTCCGCTGGTATCCCTGCGCTTTGTGGTACTCGTACACAAACCTGCTTTTGTGTCAATCAGTCACCGGATCTGTCAAAGCGGTGCCTTCAGGAAACTCTTGATTAGAGGAAAAGTTCTTACCCCGGTCATTTCGAGGTTCGTCATCACTTGTGGTCTTGAACCTGTCACGATTTCTAAGGTGAGCAGCGATGTAACACATTCACATCACACACCGTCAATAACTATACTGCCCGATAGCTCTGGGTCCGAATTACAATCCTTGTTGTTCTCAAGCCAGACGATGCGGTATGTCCGGGAAGGAAGTCGCCGCAGGATGCGAGCCGTAGACGACGATTCCTGAAGTTTTTCAGGGGATGATCCCATGCATGAATAAGGGTGTACACATATTTGGAGAGACTCGCCTGACGTGCGGCGATTGGCATCAAGCGTTCTCCCGATGTAGGCGAAGACGATGCGCAAGATATCTGAACATTCACCTACGGGTATACCGCTGTGTCATAGGAGAGGTACCACCCTCAGTGAGATGAGCGTCGTGTATATACTCGTACTGTCATCATCCCCCTCAGTGTCGTGGATGACCGATTTAAGAATGTGAACCTTAGAATGACCGGTCTGAACCTTTTCTCCTCTTGGCTAGAGACGTGGGTCACTAGGTCTAGGGACTTAGGGTCGCCTGGGTCTCGCCAGATTTTCTATACTCGTAGTACCGTAAGGCGGTCAGAGATGAAGAGAGGGAGTGATTGTGGGATCTGACCGTATAGGGTGATCGCTTCTCAGAGTGAGTGTTGCAGCTGGCTGTCTGGAACAAGACTCAGTATGCTGACGATAAAGAAGTTGAAAGCGATGTCTAGACTACTCTATCTACTGACCAGACTATATACTGAAGACTACTGCCAAGTGCCAAGAAGTATCTAATCTATGGTATCAAACGTGCTATACTAAATGTCCAATCAACACCCTCGTCTCTTATCGAACCACCATGCGTCCGCCCTTGGCGCCAAGTTACCCAACGGATAGATACGCCGACACGGGTAGACATCCCGACACGGACACACATTCCGACACAGCCTGACTCACCAGTACACTTCAGAATTGGGCCTATGATCTCCGAATCAGGCCTTCGTTCTTTCATGCCCCTGAGCCGACAACTAACTCTAGCCCGAAGTCGGAATGAGTGGCTAATGAGGTAATTCCAACGGCCGGGCTTAAATTTGGGACAATTGATTGAAGGCTGCGCTGGATAACGCTGACAGAAGAGGTTGGTCAGGGAGAGGGCGACAAACGGTATCCAAGGTGTTCCGGGCAGCAAAGTCAGGTCAGATATTGAATAAGACCAAGCTGATACTTATGATCAGCTGTCTGTCCTTTGTGATCAGATCACTGGCCTCACTTTCAGTATATATACAATGCTCATTTCACTGGGCGTGGTACCTGCCGGAAGACCGCTGTGCCAAAAAGATGGGTACCACACTCAGTGAGATGAGCATCGTATATATACTGACAGTAACCATTCTTTTGTGACAGCGGTATTTCCGTACTCACAGTGTCTGAATCATTCCGGAAAACAATAAGCAAGCGCCCTTTGAAATTGTTCATCCCCCAGTGATAATCGATCTGGATGATACACTGACTAGAAGCGGCCTGATGCGATCCAACGGTTACTTCATACAGCGGCCATACTCGAGACAAGGAGCTGGTCAAGCATACTGGGCTGGTTGCAATCAAACCCAGGACAATGGCGACGGCGGGGGCTGGAGAAACTTTGCACGGGGATGTTGTCGAGCTGATCTGATAGAGGAAGAGTGAGCCAAGCCGACAGCAGGATGATGAGAAGGCGCAGCAAGGGCAAGGACAGCTAAATATTGATGCTGCGGGGATGTCTGTCTTTGGCTAATTAGGCACCTAGCACAAACGTGTGGATGCGTTCATTGACGGGGATGATCTTGATTGGCCTGCTACAGTATCACTGAGATACTTTCTGGCTGCGGGGATCCCGCCGTGCCAAAAGGATGGGGACCACACCAAGTGAGATGAGCATCGTACATTTACTGACACTCCTGTGGCCTGGATCTCATGTCTATGACTTGGGTGGACTCGGTAAATAGGCGGATTGGGTAGCGCTGTCGAAAGCATCCTCTCTCATAGAAACGTTCGCTTAGAATAGGTATACTCAAACGTTGAGACCTAGTCCATCAGCCAGGATATAATTGACGATCAGCGATTGGGACACCGTGTCAAAAGTTTAGGACACCGTCCGGAGTTTATCCGGTGACGCGGGTTACTACTTTGAGAAAAATAGAAGGCCCTGTTCCGACTCCACATTCCTGAGTATGAGCTCGGTCGTACAGGCGTCACAGCACCTTGAAACTCAGTTGCCTATACTGCTTGCGCGTATCAGCATCTCCGCAGATAGTAGACGGTCATGCTCATCCTTTCAGATACGATTTTCATGCAGGGACTGCCCTGAAAGTGGAGCCAGACTTGACCCGCCTTTTTCGAGGGCCGGCGACGGCGACGGTAAAAGAGTCAATATTTCCCATAGGAGGGCGATTTTGGTACAGTTATGTGGAGGAAAGGTCCTGCTACAGCCTACATGTGTCTGAAAGATATAGAGTAAGGTGCAAAACGGACCTCTCATAGCACAAACTGGATGACACAGTGTCTGGCGAAGGAGATCTTAAATGATGTCCGCAGCCGGACTTCTGATCTACTGCTCAATGCGGTAATTTGAGGGCACCGGATAAATCTCGGACGGTGTCCCAAACTTTTCGGACGGTGTCCCAATCGCTGATCATAATTGACTGCAGAGTCTTGGAGGCTACAAATCTGTCAAACAGCCAGGCGTAGATGTGCCGCTGACTTCACATGTATCCCCGACATCCAGCTCTCGCGCATCATAACTCAGTATCGTGCCCTGCTTCTCGCTTTCTGTCTTCCCGTGATGTACCGGTAACTGGATAGCATGCGCACCATGGGTCACATGCTCGCTGTCTGTGCGCGGTATTGGATTTGACCGATGAGTAAATCGGGCCGCTCGTAGTCAAGAATATTGACTAGACTGATTATTACTTGGGAATGATCAGCTACTGTAAGAGCGGTGATCTATTTCCCAAGGCCAACTAGCTCACTTGTATACTACAGAGTACGAGTATTGCTAGCTAAGGTATACAGCCTGAGACATAATTGGCAAGTCTAGAACTAATCTATGTACCAGCCTGGTGCAGTAAAAAGTACAAACTAATGTAAATGGCCAAGGTCTCAAACGGATGCTCTCACCTGCCCGTTATCCAGCCCAGCATCCGAACAACTTGTCTGAAACATCCGCCTGGCCATAACACACGGATCATCCAGGCTGAGTTTGGGGCCACAACCCATGGATTGTACTGGATGTGAGTTATCTGCACGTCGAGACCACTATCGACCAGCTGATCGAAGCTGATGCGATGTACTGTTCTCGTCTTACTGCTTACAGGACGTGGGATAGCCCTGCAGCCATCATACCGCTTGAGAGAGTCTCTACTCATGAGTCACGAGTTCATGAGTCTGTATCAATGGTTCTGCTCAGTATTCCTCAGATGCAGGAGAGATTGGCAGACTTTGTGCCCGGAGTGATTTATATATATAACACATTAAACCGTTACTGCTTGATCCACGAGACAGTTTAAAATCATGATGAATCCGTGTTTCCAAGTGACAACAACGGCCAGGCGAATCAATGAGATAAATTACATGGATGCTGAGCTGGATGCGCCGCAATTAAGCAGGATTGAGCTTTACATCAGTTTGATCTTGGGCATTGCTGTTAAAATGTGGTCCAGACTAGAGCAAGCTGGTAAGGAGACCAAAGTAGCAGGCTTGTCAGTTAAGCATCAGTGTGTTCACTTAGTTGGCAGCTTCCGTACATCCGTACCCTGGGAATAGGCGTTAGCTATTCTCGGATGACAGATCACCGCTGATGCAGTGAAGGTCATTTCAGAGGCAAGCTCTCCGTGTGACTGCTCTCACAGAGACTGGTCATCACCGAAACTGCTCTCACAGAGACTGGTCATCACCGAATGACAATCAGCCAAACCACTTGCCTACCAGCGGCCACACGATCATCAGTCGGATCTTACTGGTCAAGCGTAAATGTAGCGACACGGTTGCGGCCGTGGACACGTAAAATAGATTTTTGCTCAGATAGGCGTGCATCCGGAGTGCATAATGGTTGACATGATTCTGTGTGAGATGAATCGCCGACACAGGCAATCCGGACTTGGATCAGGGTGCCGCACTCCTGTCCCGCTCTGCCAGCAAGTAGCCCAGGCTGATCCCCATGCGTCATCATCACTTCGAAGGGAAAGTCGCTGGCGATACTGTCCGTCTCAACTTCGCCTCCCTGTCCATCAATCTTGCGGACGAAGTCAACTCTTTAGGCCCTTCCGAACAGTTGCGCAACCTCATCAGAGTCATGGATCGAGTGCTTAGCCACCCATCTCTCAGGCTCGGTCGTTACCCAAGCGAAGGTGAGCCATCCGGAAATCTGTCGTTTACTATCTGGGCAAGACATCGAGGAATGCGAGAATATCGTCGTGTAAAAAGAGTCAATACCTCGTAGAATGAGACGAGCCTCATATATACTCTCACAAGTTGATGGAGGCAGCGTTTCGCCAAGTGACATCACTGGGACTGGACCAGGCTGTTGCATAGATTAGTCCTAGGCTACTCAATCTGCGGGAACACCGTTGTGCCAAAAGAATGGATATCGCAAGCTAAATCACTCTCAGGGAGGAGAACACGGTATATACTGAGAGCTTCAAAGACGCTGTGGAGTCTTCTCAAACCAGAGGATTAATAGAAGTCAGACACGTGTGTGGGACTTGACTGATATGTGTTGGGCCGCTCGTAGTCAAGGGTATTGACTAGACTGATTGTTCCTTGGGAATGATCAGCTACTGTAAGAGCGGTGATGTGATTCCGAAGGCCAACTAGCTGACTTATATACAACAGAGTACGAGTACTGCTAGCGTACATCCTAGGAGCCTAGTCATAGTTCTGCCGACGAGTGCTCCGAGGGTCCTTAGTTAGTCCTAGCCTAACTCGGCCTTGCCCAACCCTCAATCCATGACTCCAAGGGACTAAAGCAAGATGCAGATGGTACCGCACCACAGGACTCCCCTGCTATGACTGCTGTCATCCGACATCGCACGCAAGAGCAGTGGGCTATCAGTCATGCTGCTCTTCCAGATTTATCTTCCGGAGGTCACGGTTGTATCAGTCACCGACGGAGGACGTGTATCAATACCGCTGTGCCAAAAGGATGGCTACCACACTAAGTGAATGAGCATAGTGTACATACTGGTGGAGACATAACATATGTGCCGCTGCATCGTTCATCACAGCATTCTCTTACTTTCGCAAACACGAGTCTTGAGCCGTCGACATCGGGAATACCGCCGGCTGTCGTTACACGCTGGTCGTTCTCATGCTGAGACTGATATTCAGATACGAGGCTGGTATTTGTCTTCGAGCCCGCAACATCTCATCAGACACACCGTGACTCATGGTACCCCCAAAGTATTGCTAGATGAAGGTATCGGGCAATGTAGGCATTCGACACCTTGTCTTCAAATCGTGTGTGGTGCATGTGAAGATCGCTGTATGCAGAGGGATCTGCATTTGTCTGTTTTCGGGATGCTTGACAGTCATGCATAGAAAAAAGTTATCAGAATATGCACATTAGGTCGTAGATACAGTATGTTCATCTCACTGGACCTGGTACCCCTGCCTTCTGTGCATACAGCGGAGCACATCCGGTTGCGCTATATTGCAGTCTTCTGAAACTCACTGTGTCAAATCTCATGGATCATACAGCGGTGGATGGAGTCTCCAGGCCGATACTGACTACAGTTCACTCTGAGGCAGCACTCACTCATGCAGCTGAAGCCCCGCCAATAGTGTTCGATGAGACTAGCGGTATTACACAATGAAGATATGTGATGTTTCAAACGTAACGGCAACGCAGATGGCCTCTGAACCCAGACTCACCCATCAAGTCCCGGTGATGTGTTGGCATGCCAGAGCTTGGCACATTTTCCGAAATATCAATGTCGGAGCCTCAGACGAATGTGATCAGGCGACAAGTCAGGCACTGAAAGTTCGTCAGACTTAGTAGGGAAAAGTCAGGTCTCGTTGACTTGCGTGTGCTATCCGTGCTTTTGCTGTAGTTAGCGATATTAATTCCAGTGGACTGATTTGTGGAAATGGGTCTCGAATTATGTAACCTGTTCACTGAGCACCACGTTATTTACTCGTCGTAATGTACTCATCGTCAGATACGTACGTACTGACTATGTGTCTGCACTCGCCGTCAGATGATAACAGAGACCAGAAGTTTGGGCCTGAGTTTTGTGGGCCTCGTGCCAACACGCGATTTGGACCTATAGATCGTGGCAGTGAACATTGGATCGATGCGAAGCTAGGAGAGATTATTACTCACACAAGTGATGTCCTTGATTCTCTTTCTAGCTCTCATTCTAGCTAATGTCTCACGATTACCGAGTAATTTGCTTATCAGTCCTATATCAAATGCCTCAGACACAGTCATCACCCGCCGCGAGCCAAAGTATGCTCGTTGTAATCCGACACTAACGATGACGAATAGAGCCCGCTAACCAAACTGTGACCTTGGCCATACATAGCCGCTTCCGATTGACTTGCCCCTCGACATTTGCAGCACACCTTAGTCTACCGGAATGTCTAGATGTGTCGGTGTATTTTTTTCGTTGGCTAATTCTGCGCGGAGATTGGACGCGTGTGGCCGATGAGAGGGAAGATTCCCGAGCGTACTTTTAGTAAAACAATTTCGATATCATAGATCAGGTACTTTTTGGCTAGTCTTCAGGATATGGTCTAATCAGTGGGTAGTCCGATTTAGACATCGCTTCCGACTCTTCTATCGTCAGTATACATTCTATCGTCAGTTGGGACCACACCCGTGAGAGGCGATCGAATCACACCGTCAAATCCCACATAATCATTAAATATCAGAGCCATTCTTCACTTTTCCTCACTGTACATCCCACAAATTTGCCAGCCTAACGTCAGTTGGTGAATAGAACCCGAGCGAAGTCTCGATCTAAACATGACTCGGACGGCTTTCTCGGACCCACCCTGTTCGTGGAGTGAGTTCGTATTGCTCAACCTCAGTTTGCTTTTGATTGGTGGTACAGTCAATGATCTGTGGAATCACCATCTAGTGAGCAGTCGACCATGTATGTTGATCGCCCCCCAGATCGAGAGCACTAAATATGTCCTGCATGAGGGCTGACGCCCTATTTCCCATCTTCAGGCGGAAACAACGGCTCTAGGGATTTACTTGTCATTTACCAGCGCCTCTCAACCCTTCCGCGACATCTTACGCACCTGACCGCTCAGTGCCTATCATCTCCGATCTGTTTCTTACGCTTCATACTTCACAGTCGTGTCTTGCGGCAGATTCGAGTCTTTCAATGATAGTCGCGACATGTGTCGCCTTGATAACTCATATGCGTGAGCATGGCTTCACTTGGACCAGATTCACCCTCCCATCACCTCGCCAGTCATATCCAGGTCCGACCGCATTTCGAAGTGCTCGGGACCAACGGTACTCGAAAAGCCGCGCAATCCCTACACTGTTGCTGACCACGGTGTAAGAATGCCTAACTCGATTAGCGCACTGCCGCATTGACTGACCCGCATTGACTGAGATGACTGACTGCTTTGACGTAGTGTGGTTTGCTCAAAGCCATACTTGACATTCCCAAAAATCAGTCTACCGACCAGACAGATGTGATTCAGGTTATCGAGTGTAGGACTTCAAGCGGTGATCGTTGGTTGTTTGAGATTCGTGCATTTCAGGATGGCGTAACGGACCTATCTCTGAAGATATATTTGGGAAGATGGCATAGCGAAGAATGACTCGCCACGCTGCAGGTAACTTGCCGCACGAGGATCGGAGGTGACCTGTTCGGCTGTGGAATAGCAAGCGTGACTTTAGATGTGCAGGCTCCGTCGTTGAGCGAGATTCAAATACGGGTGTAATTAATCGTTCCTGCGGTATCAATGGTCTTCCGTTTCTTCATTGGACTGCAATGGAGAGGAACTTATAAGCATGGGTGAGGTCAGTAGAGCTGAATCACAGAAGAGCTTAAGCAAGAAAAGCAAGCTCGCCGCGAACGGATTGTTAGGAGTTTCGGGAAAGCCTGGAATCCGTGTCTTTCTTTTGTTCCAATGAAGGAGTCGGGTGGCGTCCCTCAGACGTACATTCATTAACCACAGATGAGCACACGTTCGTACAGGCTCGGATTGATTTCTGTCGCAAAGTGGTAACGTTGTTTACGCACGGATACCTTGACTGTCAATAGACGCGTACGGGCATCGGTTCGGGCGATGACGACCGCGGCGAGAAGAGCCTCGTCAGCATGGTAAGTCTAACAGTCACAGAGCCCTGATTAGCCTTACATCCCCTCATCGAGGCGCTCATCACGTCAGTGCCTGTCATCAGATTGAAAATCTGGTACCTGAACTCGGCGCGAGGAGAGACCTACAGTACGTCTTATGGATTCGATAAATCACAGATGGCCAGGAACACTGCTCCTCGTTAACATCATAATGGGCCTTGTGCCCCACAAAAAAAGGTTAATTGACCCAGGACGTAGCGAATGGTCGATTGACAGCGTACATCCTTTCATAAGAAGTCTTCTGCTGCTTTGCGTTTACGACCATTGACCTCGTCACCGGGAGACTGGTACCGATATCGACGTTGTAATGCGCGCTTCTCCGCCTAAAGTCGTTAGCACCGTTTGACGAATATTGCTTCAGGCGTACCGGAATGAAAGCAGGATCTGGCCAGATCACACCATCCTTCGGTGGTTGTATCGAAACCTCGACTTCCCCGTGTTCGGACGATGCAGGTGGGCCACCAGAGTAAGCTGATAGTGGTGCCGAATCGGCGGCCATCGACTGAGAAGGGCTTGCTGGGGGAATTTGAGCGGGACGGGCTGTGTTGGGTGGGAAGGGCGGCATGAAGCTGTCTGTCAGCGCGAACCACCGGGATGAATTGAACATACTCACCCAGGCATTGGTGGCATGATGGGCGGAGGCATTGTCATTGGGTATCCAGGTTGGAAGCTTGGTGGCATGCTGTACGTCAGCCTAATATGAAGGTATGACTTACCCAGGGGGATAGAAAGGTGGTGGAGGGTAATTTGGAAGAGGGATAAGGTTCTCGCGCTTCGCCATGAGCAGTCGATGTTGTGCTAGTGCGGCTTGTAGATCGGCTTCCGGTATCACAGTATAGGCATGTCGAGGTCTCTTGCCAGCTGCAGCTGCAGCCAGAGCGACAGAGCCGGCTTCCGTTTCCTTTCTCGCCTTCCACTCGGCCAATGCGTTAACCGGTACACCCTCCATACCGAAGATCTCGACGTCAAAGCTGTCGCGACCTGGCAAGGTATTTGTAAGTCTGAACGTCAGCCTAGTGTTATCGATCGCGCTCACGGTTCAGGTTCGCATTTGTGTACCTGCTGGCTGTGCACCATTAAACCACCAGCAGTCTATAAATCAGCGGATTGGCATGGATAGCGGTCACAGAGCTTACATTTAGCTTCCTAGGACATAGTTGGCACTTGAAATGCTTCGACTTTTGATGTTGGAGGAGGACTGCCGAGTCAACAGAAGCTCGGAGGTAATGACTAGTTCAAGCAAACCTTTATCATCTTCGAATTCTCGTTCACAATACCAACACCATGGCTTGAGTACCTGCGCAGGCTCAGTATAGACCCGTGCGAGCACAACGACTCATGCACTTACGAATACCTCTGCCCTCTTCTTTCTGCCCATTGCTCTAGTATGATATATAGGTTACTTGTGAGTGTAACTTATGGTGACAAGTTGTAAGCAAGCAAGTCAAGTCAGATTGATGCGGAATCAAAAAGTCGCCTCCACTCGCAGGTACTCTACTCTATGAGTACAAGTCAAAAGTTGCTGGCTTGTTAGACGCATCTCCATCCGACATCCTTGACTACGGCAGCCATGCAGCGCACTCTAGCCCGTCAGCTTCACTCAACCAGCCTGAGATCGTCCCATATCGGCTCAACCTCTGTCGTCATTCCAAAACCAGTCGACATCCACTTCCCCTTTGATCATCCGGCTTCGTCCACCTCCTCCGCCCCCGCTCGAATATTATCTGTCTCCGGCCCCCTTGGCCGGCAATCCCTACCCATCCCCAACTCCGTCGTACTCCACAATCAGCAAGGGGCACTATCTGTCCGTGTCCTAGATGCAGAGGATAGGAAACAGCGCAGCCTGTGGGGCTTGACCCGCACCCTCATAAATAATGCTGTTGTTGGTGTATCCACCGGTTATACACTGGAGCTACGCCTAGTTGGTGTTGGGTATCGAGCATCAGTAGAGCCAATACCGGAATCCCTCATCGAACTGCGAAAGCAAATCCCCTCCAAATCCAGCGAAACTCTCATCCCCTCATCCCGCCGAGTCAACTTGAAGCTCGGATACGCCCATCCCGTATATGTCGATATTCCAGAAGGCATCCAAGTCACTACTCCTGCTCCCACCTCCATCATCCTCTCTGGTACCGATAAGCAAAAGCTTGGTCTGTTTGCGGCAAAAATAAGGAGATGGCGCAAGCCTGAGCCATATAGAGGCAAGGTAAGTCAGGATCTCGACTAATGCTGATCCTGCAGGGTATATTCGTTGGCGGAGAGACAATCAAGCTGAAGGAGGTGAAAAAGAAGTAGACCATTACATGCGCATGTCAGACCTTCTTTCCGTCAATATTCCTCGCCGCTGCATCGCTCCTCCCATCCTGCCCAGAACGACGGATGTTCTTGAGGGTTACCGAGGCTGTCACAAGACAGCATGCCTTGCCACAGCGGCGCGATGCCGTCTTCATCGCCGATGACCTGACCAGTCTCTCGTAGGACGTATTCCGAAAAGCCGCCGTTACGCTGTACGACGCCCACAGACGGGTGTTGAGTGAGATGAGCCGATACCACTTGATGAGATCTGGATATCAACAATGTGGCTTCCCGGCTTTTCCGCAAAAGTGCTCACTCTGGTAAAAATAACTGGACATTCCCACTAAGGTGAGGTACCGAGGATGGCTGACCTAGCCACTCAGATTCCATGGCGATCACAGACATGGATTGACCAGAAAGGCTGGCGTGAGCAAACTCATGACTTGCACATACCTCTGCAGTACACAACTGGACAGCACAACTCGCTCCGCCACACCCCGCACCTCATCCGCGCCATGGAATGCGCGCGACACACCGAGAGGAAAGTCGTTGGGATCTTTGGAACGCACTGTCGTGAGGATGGGCACCGGTGACAGGAGATACGCTGTCCAGTCTGCGCGCAGACTCGATTGGAGTTCGCCCGTTTTCGATCTGTGGATGACTTCGCCTGTCGAACCTAGGCAGAGATACGTGTCGTTGTCGGTCTCGATCGACCAAATATCGCCGCCGAGTGATTTGCATGCGGTAATGACTGGCCACTTCGCGATGTCGGGAGAGAGTAAGCCCCGATTGCCAGCGGCGACGCTCCAAGCTTCGCCACCACCCATGTGAAGGGTGGTGTGGAGCCTGGAGATATAGAAACGAAGAGCGATGGTGAATGATTCTTCGGTACCGTTTAGGACAGGACCGAGCATAATGCGCGAGGAAGGGCGATCCAGTTCCGGTCGGAGCTGTCGAAGTATTTGGGTGCTGAAGTGATGGGAGAGGAAGGTGGCGTTGGACTGACCGTCGAGTCTGTGCGGAACGATCTGAGTTGAAGTCGACGAGGGGCTGACGGGTAGGGAGGTTGTGGCGGGGCGAGTGCGCGTCAGGACGACGGCTGGCCGGGCCCGCTTAGTAACGGTCGTGGCTGTGGGCTTCTTAAGCTTCGGATTGGCTTTTGCCAACTTGTTCGCCTTCGGCGCGCTTGGCGAACGCCCGCGTTTCGTCCCGACAGCTTTCCCAGCTGTGGTGAGGCTTGCGTCAGCGACCAGGGATGGTTCAGGTGGAGAGGATCGGTCGACGGGCGTGGGCAGTGAGTTTCGATCAAGCGCTGGGCGTGATGTAGTGGTAGGGTTCTTGGTAGACCCGGGGCGAACCGATTTGCCAGATATGCTGACGATCGACGCGGCAGGTAATCTGTCCACATCATGCTGGTTGACTTTGGGTGCTGAAGGTGGAGAATGGATGGCCGACGGATTGGGAATGGAAGGTGATTGCTGTATGGTATGGGAGGGGATTTGAGCCGGAGTGGTAGCGGTATGAGGAGCTTGCGCTGATAGAGGTACTGGGACGCGAACAGAGTGTGAAGAATCTTTTTTGAGAGAGGGTGGGGAGGTCTTGCTGCTGGGTATAGGCGGTAGGGTGGCATCGGTAGGTGAGAGCTTGGCGCTGTCTTGTAGCCTCGCAATCAATTGCGCCTTGTTCAGCTTGGAATAGCCAGTGAGGCCGAGCTGAAGTGAGCATGGAGACTGATAATTGGCTCACCTGTTTGCATCTTGCTTTAAGATCTGGGAGCTTGAGTGATTGCAAGGTGACAGTGTCCATTATACATGCGATGTATGTTGGATCTGGAGGAGAAGAAGGAAGGAAGGAAGGAAGGAAGGAAGGAAGGAAGGAAGGAAGGAAGGAAGGAAGGAAGGAAGGAAGGAAGGAAGGAAGGAAGGAAGGAAGGAAGGAATGAGGAGTTAGGCCTCGGCCAACTGATAGGGACAAGCTGACGTAATATTACTGCCAACCGCTGACATCAATCATACTATAGTCACACCAAACCCATATATGAGATGCTAGGCGGGAGTGAAGCGCTCAACTCGCTCAGAGGCTTCGAGGTGTAAGCACGCCCTCCCTTGCGCACCCGCTGATGGAAGGCAACATCAACGAGTGATTCTCGACATCGACTTCGACGCAAAGACTATAAATGTGTGCCATCGCTTGCGGAACAGGCTGATAGTCAGGCGTCTTGCTTTATAACCGCACTTCCTCTCAATCCGGCTCTGCGTACTATCTACCTCAACGCCAGCCCGGACCTCGACGTACACAGAGTCTCACTGTCCTCCCCAACCACGACAAATCCCTTCTTCGATACTCCCGCAACATACACCTTATCAGACACCCTTTCCGCTGGTCCTGGACTAGACGCTAGAGATCATCCAGCAATCAAACGAAAGGCTTGGGAGGCCCTTGATGAAGCCGACAACGGAGAGCTTGCCATATCGGTGTCTGGCGGCTGGATCAGACTGGTAGAAGGGGAAGGTCGTTTGGCGCCATTGGAAATCCGCATTGACTATCTGATTCCCTCGGGAAAAGGAGTTCATTTTGACGATGAGCAGATGCATCTGACAGGAGAGGGGCGGACCTGGACACCTTGCGTCGACAGTATATGGTCCCGGTGCACATGGGAGTTAATGTACGTCGTGCCGAATGAGAGGCTAGGTCGCAGCGTCACCGTTGCCTCCAGTGGGGAGCTCTTGGAACAGGTATGTCTGCACTCTTCGAAGCTGACGACAGGTTGTACATCCTCATACGTCCGCCAAGACGATATTCTCCCACCTGCAAACTATCCCTACCACAGTCCGCCACATCGGGTTCGTCGCCACGACAGCGGACTTGCATCAAGTCGATGACCGCATCATCGTCTTTGGCGAGGAGTCAGACTTAGACTTCTGCTCTCGAGCTATGCTTTACTACACTACTGAATTCGGAACGTATCCTTATCAGGATTTCAAAATCGCTTTCGTTCACGATCTTCCAGCCGTCGCGGTCTACGCTTGCCTCGTTCTTCTCCCGAGCGAGCTCGCATGCGACCCTTCTGTCATCGAGGCCTCAATCGAGATGCGCGAGACATTGACACTGGCTCTAGCCAAACAATGGATCGGCATCAATGTCATCCCGCGAGATGTTTCAGACACATGGATAATCAACGGGCTGGCGTTGTACATCCGTTCATTATGTCTGCGTAACCTCTTTGGGAATAACGACTATCGATATCGGCTCAAGAAGGACATTGACCGATGTGTCAGGCTGGACCAGGGCGCAAAATCGCCTATTTGCGTACCCGGGTCCACCAATCTTGACGTCGACTTCATCAATCTTAAATCCCCACTCGTTCTCCATATCCTAGACCGACACTTAGCCAAAACAGGCACAGCCTTGGGACTTTCGCGCATCATACCACGCATCTTTCTCTCAGCATTGTCGGACGAACTTGGTCACGGCAACTCCCTTTCAACTCCCCAATTCTTCCGCATCTGCCGAAAAGTCACCAGTCTAGACTTGACGCAGTTTGCCGATCAATGGGTCTTTGGGAGCCGATGCCCACATTTCAAAATCCATGCCAACTTCATTCGGAAGAAGTTCCTCGTAGAGATGACGGTCGTACAAGCGAAAGCCATCTTCGAGGGCAGCTTGACGATTCGAATCCACGAAGCGGATGGCGCACCGTTCGAACACATTGTAGACGTGAAACAGCCATCCAAAACTTTCAACCTTCCCTTCAACACAAAGTACAAACGTACAAGAAGGTCCGGCAAAGTCGCGGCGCGCTTTCAGCATTTGCAGGAACAGCTTGAGGCGGATGAAGGAGAGGTGCCGGTGGGCGCGGAGACGTTCGCGTATCCGCCATGGGAAGATGACGAAGTGAGGCAAGATTGGAGGGTCGGAGAATGGTCGGAGGACCAGGCGGGTACTATGGTGGGAGAAGGAGGAGGATACGAGTGGATCAGGATCGATCCAGAGTGCGAGTGGCTTGCGTGGTTTGAATTCCCCGAAAGGCCCTGGTACTGGGTCTCGCAGCTGCAGGGTGATCGCGACGTCGCGGCTCAGGTGCAGGTGAGTCGGCGTACTACCAAGCTGACGATAGTCTGTGCAAAACTTGACCAATCATCTCTCGCCTGTAGTGGCCAGCGAGCTCGCAAAAGTGGTTCTTGTTCGAAATTATTACTATCGAGTCAGGATGGAGGCCGCCCGGGCATTGGTCTCAGTGAGTGCAGTCTCGGATGAGCTCATTCAGTTCAATTGTGCCGAGGCAGATCACATGGGCTCCTTCCTTCTACTCAAGCTTTACAAACATTTCCAGCAGGAGCGCAACGAGTTCACCGACATGCCGGAGTACTTTGTGTTGAACGCTATCTTCTGCGCACTGGGAGATCTGAAGACCATACCCGCGAAAATGACTTTGATCGAGGCGTTGCAATCGAATGATAACTCGAGAAACCCTTTCGATGACTCATATCGCCTTGCGACAATCGTCGGGGCCCTTGGCAATTGCTCTGGTGATCACCTTCGACGGGAAACCAATGACATTGTCGATCGGCTGTTGACAATGGATCGTTTAGTGCCGAGTTATCGGAACATAGTTACACAATCTGGGTTGTTGGTGAGTTGAAAACTGACGAAGCTGACTGTAGACTTTGATGAAAGCCATTCTAGGTGGACAGAGACTGAACGATCCCCGACCGTTCTTATCGTACACCAGAGAAGGATCGATCCTTGCGGTGCGCGAGCTCGCTCTCGACTGCTTGCTGATGTGCCGACCCCCGGGACGCAGCCAGGACATCACCGACTTTGTCCTCCAGATCATCCAGCTGGACGCGTACCCCAGCATGCGGCGTCACGCCGCGTATGCTTTATCGGAAGCGATTCTCGTCTCGCTGTCATTGGGCGAGATCTTGATTGAATCCGGCGAACTTGACGAACCGGCCATCGTTAAGCTGCTACGGCGTGAGCTCTCCAGGAGGGCAGGGTTGAAGGAAGGCATCGACAGCACTTTAGCGTGAGTATGGAATAAGACTGAAGCTGATTTCAGTGCTTGCTATTCACGATTCGATGATCTCACCCGCATAGCAGTCATCAAGGTCGCCGAAATCGTCTGCAAGGGCCAGACTGAGGTGTCGACACCACATAACGCCGTCGAAACGCCCAAAATCCGGCTCAGTTTGACTACCGACTATTTCCCCCCGATGACCCCGAAGATCACGCTGAAGAAGGTGCCCACTGCACAGAAACAGGGCCTGGCAGATGCAGATCTGCTTGCGATTAGTAACGCCTTGAAGAAATTAGTAGGTCCATCTGAGACACCCACTGACAGCAGAAATCACACAAGAGCAGCTACTATTTCCTGTATCCTGTGGATCCTATTCGTGACAACGTCCCTGAGTGAGTGTAATTGAGAACAAGCTGACGATAGCTATCCCCGGATTGTGAAGTCACCCATGGACCTGTCTACTATTGGAGCCAAACTCGATAACGGTGTTTACCGGTCTCGAGACGAATTCGTGCAGGACATTCGGCTCATCATTGCCAATTGTCTACTCTACAATCAAGCGGACTCACCAATAGCAAGCGCGGCGAAAGCCTTTGAAGCTTACTTTGATACCCGTGAGTGTTTGGCCTGCCATTGCTGATTTTAGTATGGGCCAAGACGGAAACCACGCTGTCATTTGCGCCGAGAGTCAATGAACAACCGGAACCTACGCCAACAATCAAGCTGAAAGCACCGATGGCTCCGCCGACGGCACCGCCCATGGCACCGCCTCCCGTACCAGCACCGAGAAAAGCGGTCGACAAACGAAAGAGCGCAGTCGATGACTTCTTGGGCGCGGAATTAGACGCTATCGAGGGGCATACGCCGGTCGAACCGAAGAAGCCGAAGGTGACATTATCTGTGCCCAGAGCCACTCCGCAAACTACTCCGAAACCTCCTCCACAACTCAAAGTGGCGCCGGCCAAACCGGTCGTTGAGTTCAAACAGCGTCGAGCAAAGGCGTTACTCGCACTCTTGAAACAGGATCCGAATGCGTATATTGTAAGTCAGGTCTTGATAGAGCTGACTCAGTTCCTCCAACCGGTGAACCCAATAGCTGATCACTGTCCAACGTGAGTTTGACGATAACGCGTCTGATTGCAGCTATCTCGACGAGATAACACACCCTATGGATCTCGGCACAATAACACAGAAGATCGACAGCAAGAAGTACACAAACATGGGAGAACTAGCCCGTGATATAGAGCTTGTGTTTGCAAAGTGAGTCTGGGACGAACCCGCTAATCCAAGCTGTCGAGCCTTCAATAGGGAAGGACCCATCGTGGATCTGGCCGACAACCTGGAAGCCGTCTATCGGAAAGAATGGCCCAAAATTCTCTCGCCCAAACTCACCTTTGATGAGAAGAAGGCCTTGGCGGCTTTAATAGCCAGAGGATTCAAGGAGAAGTCGAGCTTTTTCTTCCGCGAGCCAGGTAACGTAGGTCTTTGACTTTGCTGACTTCTAGTCGACCCGGTCAAGCATAACATCCCGGAATACTTCGAAATGTGAGTGATCACGGTAACAAGCTGACGTTAGCATCCCACAGGAAGATGCCCGAGATCTATCTTTGATCAAACGAAAATTGAACGACGGTTCCTATAGTACCGCACGGCAGGTGGATGACGCTGTCAACCTCATGTTGGAGAATGCTCGAATGTTCAATGAACACGGGCCGGTGGTAATACAAGCAAATGAGTTTGGGAGCTGGTGGAACTCGCAGCGGTCCAAGATGGATCTGTAAGATATGCATGCATTCCTGCATGTCATTTCCGTTGCAGAGACGCAGAGGGACAAGGTCAGGCTTCAAGCCAGGGGGCATGGTGATCATGCATGAGCCGACCCAGTGGACTCAGATATCCTATGTTTCCAAAATCGCCTGACACTGGTGTCTTTGGCTTGTGCTCCCCTTTTCACGCCTCGGTGGCTTATTATGCCTATGTATCGGGATGGTTGGCGGATGGTCCTGCAGCTGGGCATGTTCTACCTGGATTGTGTGATACATAAAGCCACGTCAGTTGTTGTAGAGTAGAGTAATTCCGCCACCAACTGGACTTTCCTTATTGGCCGATCGCCATCCACATCATATCATATCCACTTCCCCTCCTTACCCTACCTTGTATACATCTATCATCATGTCCACCTCCCTCACAGGTCTCCGCACAGGTGAGCACACATCCCTGCCATCACCGATCGCAATCTTAGCTTATTATACCAGGTCTCAGAGCTTCGTCCTCCGTCCTCCGCCCTACTCTTGCCATCTGTAAGTTTCATCGAGATCTGCTGTCACACGCAGTATTGATCGATCAGCGAGACCTCTATCCAACACAGCCATCGCGCTACGACCCAACACGCCGTCAGCGTCTATCAATTCTGCCGATTCCTCACCATCCACAACAAACCCCGTCACTGCCTTGGCTCAACGTGGATCGAATCAATTGAGCTTGGAGACACCCCGCAATGGAGCAGGTTAGTTCGGAAGTGGCTCTGCTTGGAAGTGACCTGCTAATCGTTCAGAATACGTCCTATCAACGCTAGACAAGGTCGTCAACTGGGCTCGACAGGGTTCGATGTGGCCGATGACTTTCGGATTAGCTTGCTGCGCTGTTGAGATGATGTAAGTGGCGTAGGGGTATCCGCGCTGATAGTTAGGCACATGGCTGCCGCCCGGTATGACCAGGATCGGCTAGGTGTTGTTTTCCGAGCCAGTCCTCGACAGAGTGATATCATGATAGTCGCTGGAACTTTGACCAACAAAATGGCGCCAGCTTTGAGAAAGGGTGAATTTTGCAAATTGATCGCCCACCATCAACGGCACTGACATTGTAGTTTACGATCAAATGCCCGAACCTCGATGGGTTATCTCAATGGGCTCTTGCGCGAACGGGGGCGGTTATTACCACTATTCGTACTCGGTTGTTCGTGGGTGTGACAGGATCGTCCCGGTCGATATCTACGTTCCAGGTTGTCCACCAACGGCTGAAGCTTTGTTGGTATGTCGTTGGCTCCTGTTCAATGTCATTGGCTGACTTTCAGTACGGCATGTTGCAGCTTCAGCGGAAGATGCGGAGGAACCGAGCCGGTGTTCGGTGGTACCGCAAGTAGAGGAAGTTTACTTTGTATTTCTGCAGCGACGTCGATATGTCAAGGTGTACAAACTCATCGCGCCAATCAACTTACCCGAACTTATCCGCTGTTCAACTAATTCTAAAGATCTCTCCGTCTCGATATATATTCGCCGGGGGGTTGAAGCCGATCTTGCTTACGAACAGGCGGACGGGACGCTGGTCTTATCAGTGAATGGGATGGTTGGTATCAACGCGGTGTGTTCTCAGGCTGATATACTCGTACCCGGCTCTCCTGCAAGTGTCACCGCTGAGTTGTCCAACTAAGCCAACCATCACCATCATTAACAAGCTCAAGGTGACTGAGCCTAAGACCTTGCGACAGACAGCGGAAGAGGTATACCTATCCGGCGAACCCCGATATACGCCAACGATGATCGTCACATGCACAGGCTAGGTGTGACTGGACCGACTTGGGAAGAAGCAAGTCCTCGATATCGCTGCGCGAGGCCTCTAGGATACTTAGTTGGAAACTTGTTTGACAACCTACGGCACACAGGGAACAGATCACCCATGGGCTTGAAATGGACAGGGATGCGGAGCCATTTTTGTCATCGACCCCATGGCAGGCGGGTGATAGATCAGGAATCCTTGACGGACAAGCGAAAGAATTGCATTAAACTTGAGCTTGCGCTTCGAGTGCAAATCAGCGATTTGAATCGAATGCTCGGTTCAAGCTTTTACGATCAGAATAGCAGGGCCTCTGAATGAGCACGCTAATCCAATGCTTTGCCTACCCTCTAGATGCGAACACTCGCGCCCACAAGTACTTTGATGTTCGCCCAGCAGGAGGACCCACTCACGTGATCTCCGGAGATCCGGATCCGGTTCGGCCGGCGTGACGACGGCCCGGTCGGCCCGAAATTCCGCCGAGCTGTCCAGTGCTATAAGACATTTTTGGGATCGCGTCTATATCTAACTTATCCGCTACCACCTCATCTAGTATCTCTGCTCCTCCTTCATCCCCACCGGTCAACAACATCTATACACCATGGCTACCAACGGTCACACCAGAGTCTTCCGCGCCGGCGTATGGGCACCCATCCCCACCTTCATGGACGCCAATGAAGAAATCGGTGAGCAAAGGTCACGGGCTGAGCTGATATAAGACTACGAGACATTCAAGTCGCATGTTGTCCGCCTGGCCAAGGTCGGTATGGCACCGGTCGTCTGTGGATCCATGGGCGAGGCCCACCACCTCACACACGACGAGCGAATCTCGCTGTTCAAGGCAGCGAGGTCAGCTCTGAATGAGGCAGGCCTGAACGACACCGTGTTGATTGTTGGAACGTGAGTCAGTGTGAGATCGAGCTGACAGCCAGTGGCGGAAATTCTACTCGAGCCACTATTGCTCTGTGCAAAGACGCCGCTGCGTACGGTGACATCGCCATCGTTATTCCTCCGTGAGTCCAGCGTATATGCAGCACGAATCCCACAGCGTGTCACTGATCGTCAGGGGGTACTTCTCTGGTGCTATGAGCAAGGCAGCGCTGAAGACATTCTTCCACGACGTCGCAGCTGCCAGCCCTTTGCCTGTCCTGATCTACAACTACCCTGGAGCCGCCGGCGGCATCGACATGGACTCGGATCTGATCAATGAGATCGCTCAGGATGCCAACATCTCCGGTTGCAAATTGACTTGCGGGGGTGAGTTCTTTTTTGTCAAAACCATGCTACTCGTGCTGACATCACAGCCGTGGGTAAACTCGGTCGCATCAGCGGTTTCACCGCCACCTCCGCCTTTGACAAGTATCCCCGCGCATCGAGCGCAGCCCCCGACTTCCTCACGCTCGGTGGATTCGCCGACTTCCTAGCCCCTACCATCATCGGAGGTCGTGCCCACGGAGCCATCATGGGTCTTGGCAACATCTATCCTCGCGCTCTTGCCAAGATATTCGAGCTCTCCGTGTCGGGCCGGACGAACCCCACCGATCTGGCTAAGGCTCTTGAACTCCAGGATCTGGCATCAGCTGCCGACCAGGCGTTCGCTCGTGCCGGAATTGCTGGGACCAAGTGGTACCTTCAAAAGCACAGCGGGTACCCTTCCCGCCGTGTGCGCCGTCCCCTGCTTGACTTCACGGACGAGCAGGGCGCGGCACTGGAGAAGGAGGACGCTGTGGTCAACTTCATGAGGGTGGAGAAGGCGCTTTAGTTGTGTTTTGATCATGTATATGTTACAATTTACATACACCAGCGCGTTTTCTTTAATCGGAATATGTGAATATCTGTCATCCTCGTATCTTGTATGATCCATAATCCTTGTCGGGATCGTATACCTCCCATCGAGAAGCGGGGAAGATCTACATCAGCGGGTTCAGGATTGCCACTTACATGTTTGAATCGATTATACCAAGACCGCTCGACGACTTTGCCAGCATGAGACTGGTTTCAGCTCCGCCGACGTAAAGACTCACCTCATCCTTCTCCACAGCTACGTCCTGGACCAGTCTGACATCGTCATGTACATCGAAGTTGAACAAAGGTCCGGACTTGCCACGAGCAGCGTTAACGATGAAGTCGTAAAAGGTGTAGTGCTGGAATCAGCAACGTCTCTCTCGTGACTCACATGTGGTATGATTAGGTCCTCCTTGATATACATCAGATTATCGATACTAGTCCCACGAAGCTCGGGGAATTGCGCTCGGCATTTGCTTAAGAAAGCGGCAATATCGTCCCCCTTTCTACACTCGACCGCTTTCCTGTGGCCGCTTCCATCCCAGAAAGAGTAGACGATCTCGACCGTCTCGTCCTTTATTCGCTCCTGCTCTGCAATCCACTGCTTTCGTAGGTCCTCCCTGTGAAGTCGTTCTTCTTCTTCTCGATATCGATCCGGCAGGAAGGATGTATCAACATTTGGGTTCTTATTCAGTCGCTTTTTGGGCTCTTCGTCGTTTTCGTCTTCGAATGACAATTTGACATCGCGTTTCTTGCCCTTCTTTGCTGCTCGAGATAGGGATTTCCTGAAATCAGCCGAGCTCCAAGTGGGACATACTGCTCCGCCTTGGTCTTGGCGGCTATCTGCCTCGCCTCTTCTTCGAGTATATCTTTGGTCCGTTGGAAATCGGAGAGGGTAACAAGACCGACAGTTGAGCGTTTCAGTCTATCATCGATGTTCTCCACGACGCCAACAAAGCGGTCGGCTGTGTGATCTTTTTCTGAATCCTGGAATGAGCTTTGATGATTGCTCAATCTACCTTCAGAATAGCTTCTTTCTGCCTTTGGTGTTCAGCCTGTTGGCTTGACGCGTTAGCGAATTCGACCTTGATCGTGAGATACGCACTGCCTCTCGTTCTCTTTGCTTTGCTAGGACGATGTGTCTAGCGGGACCGTCCGGAAGCTCGCTCATGGTGTGTGGTATGATTGATGCTGTGAAGAGCAGACGTGACGAGAATACACAAGTGTCACGCGTTGTCACAAAATCATACGTGTCACATACCGCGTTCTCTATCATCCCTCCATCTATATCAAGAGCCAGCTACAGCCATGCTACGCTCAACGCTCACAACTCTTCTCCTCATCGCCGCTCCATATGTCCAGGCTACAGCCCTGACTGCGATGCTGGCCGGGAACGAAAAATCCTGCTATTATGCTGACGTGGACGGCGTAGGGGAGAAAGTCGGTACGTGATGAGTAGGCCACTGGGGAACACAACTGAGTGCAGGCTTCTACTTTGCTGTGCAATCAGGAGGGACATTCGACATCGATTATACAGTCATGGACCCTGATGATCGGGTGCTTCTCACCGGCAAAAATGAGCGGCAGGGAGATTACATCTTTACCGCCAACAAGGTGACTTAGCGTCCTTCCATCCCTGCCACGGTACAGACAGGCTGACCCGCGCAGATAGGAGAGTACTCGTTCTGCTTCGAGAATGACGCCTCGACAGCGGACAAGCTTTTAGATTTCGACATCATGGTGGAGTCTGAACCCCGTCGGCAGCTCTCAGCACAACAGCCTGCGTTGAAGGAACATACCTCATCGCTTGAGGAAAGCACGTACAAACTCAGCGGACTATTGAGCAGTGTGATCAGGACTCAGAAATAGTAAGCCTTGACTCTGGCCCAAAGCTAATGGCAGCTTCCACACCCGGCATCACAGAAATTACTCTACAGTTCTCTCCACCCAAAGTCGGATATTCTGGTTCACCGTTGTCGAGTCCCTCATGATCATAGCGATGTCTCTGTAAGTCGTCTCTTCCTTCAATACGCATGAGCTGACGTATAGGATACAGATATGGGTTCTCAAGACATTCTTCTCGCGAGGTGGAAAACGGTATAGCGCGTAGTCAGGCTTGTAGATTTCTATCAAATTGCCATATCACCTTCGTCTTTCTTGCTCCATCCGCGAGGCCTCGTGCACCGTTATCGCCTCATCAACCCAAGGGAGATTGAACATATCGCTCCGCCTGAGATCTTCCTCGGTCACGCTGCCGCCGTTCGGTCCTGCCCCGATCTGGTATCCCAACATCTGGTCCAAATCACGTGCTTGTACAGCTAGCCAATTCTGGATGAAGCCCTGAGGATTGGTTCTGCACGATTAGCATAGTTGCGCGTGCGACTCACGAAAAGGATTCCAGGAAATCCCGCTTTTGCTTCAGATCTCTAACAAAGTACACCAACTCTCCCACCTTGTCTTCTAGCTTGACGATCTCTTTCCCCTCTTCGCCGTCAAAGTTCTGCAGCAGACCCGCCATCTTACTCTTGACTGGGTCCTCAAGCTCGATTGGAATATCGAAGCATTTCTGATGGAAGGTGAAATCTCGGTCCACGCGTATAGTGTAGGGGATGATGATGGGATCAGGATGCGTCAAGTAGCGCGTGACGTGCTCTGGCAATTGATGGAATGGGATGGAATCAGCGTGGGCGGGTAAGAGCTGGGCATAAGTCAGCTCAACGAGGAAAAAGGTTGTGGACCTAGAACTCGCCTTTTCCAGATCACCAATCCGCTTCAGGATAGACCCATCATCCTTGTCCTGCGCGCCAAGCTGCTTGACCAACTTCCAAACAGCACTCATGGCTTCCGCTCGGGTTCCCTCCTTCATTGAGATGATGTCTGCCAATGGCGGCAGGATGCGGAATTTCTCAGGATAGTGGTTGACATGAAGCAGGATTCGACAATTAACATCCTGGTCGCCTCGACGAAGCACCTCGAAGCCGTCCAAGGGTGCTTGAAGACTCTGAGGATGCCACTGTTTGTCAGACTGAGCATGCATAAAACATACCTCGACAATATTGCCCTCGGGGAAAGTTGGGGCTTCGCGCTTGTCTAGCTCGACCACTGCTGATCTGATAAAAGTGCTGAACTTTCTTCGTGTCTTGTCGAGTCTGGCGTTTCCGCTCTTCTAGTCAGTGATCTGCTCAACTGTGTATACTCACATCGAGCAATCTTCCCTCTATGCGCAACACCCATCCGGCAATCCCACTCCCGCTGTCCATATCCACACCGTCGGTTCCCGGCACTGCGGCTCCGGTGGAATTGGAAGCAGCCGCACTTGCCTCCTTTTGCCATGCTTGATCGTGAGCCGTGTTTGAGACGAACACACGAATCATCCGCTTCACCTATGCGACGTCAGCTCAAATCTGGATGACGCTAGACACCACATACTCGTATTGGCTTCCCCAACGCATCATTGATTTCCGCCTTCTTTCTCAACAATGTCCAATCGAGCTTTTCCTCGACCTTCATGAGATCCAAAAAGGCAGGAGAGTCCGGGACGAGACTGGCTAGTATGTGTGGTGGGGGAAGAGGGGGCCGCTGTTGTTTTCTGCGCCATCAGCCTGGCAAAGGGTAGCTAGCGAATAAGTCATACGCTCGACGTGCTGATTCGAGTTCCGCATCTGCGCGACGCTTCAAATCTGTCGCGTTCGGTGCTGAGGACGAGTTCTGTAGAGTAGGCCCTGTACTGGGCCCACCGATGGGTCTTGCTGCTGAGGTGGACATATTATATAGCTGATTGGTGAATGAGAGAGTACAGAGCAACAAAGAGTAGAGTCTAGCTGCGTAAACACGCGCCAACCTCTTTACGTAAAATACATCAGAAAAGTTGCAGAAGCTTGGCTACTCTGGTCCACTTCGCAACAATAGAGGGCGTTCATTATACATCACTATGCGCAGTACAATCAACAATAGCAGCGATCCCGCGAGGCGCAGCGGATCGAAAGTGACATCCAAGTCGCAAAATCGCAGCAAAGCCCAACCCGCGCTCAAGCAGCCAGTCGAGGACGATTATCTCGACACGGATTCGGAAGTTGACGAATTCGCCGCTGAAGGTGATCAGGCTGGTCCGTCCGGTTCTTCAGATGAGGAGGGGGATCCGGCTAGTGACGAGGACGACGAAGAGGAAGAAGGAGTAGGACTGTGGCAGCCCGATGACTGGGGAGGCGGGGAAGCCGAGGGCTCGGGTTCTGGCAGCGATTCTGAATCTGAAAATGAAGAGGTAGGTCAAAACATGTGCTTGTATGCAAGCAGAGATGGAGCTGATGGTATAGCGGCTACAGGATGGCGAGTTATCCCCCTACTTCTAGTTCTGACACTGCAGATATTCGCCAAATTCCCCTATCGACTCTGATGAAAGCGCAAAAGAGCCTGAGAGCGGCCAAGAAGGGACAGAAACAGGCACCTGTGCAGACAGACATGGAAAGGCTTGCTGCTGCTAAATCCCGCCTGGCAGATATGCAGCGGATGAAGGGAAAAGGTAAGGCCATAGAGGTACCACAAGAGGCGGCGTCGGAAGACGAATCGGAGGGTTCGCAAGACGGAACAGGAAGACGGAATAAACATGCGTATGTCTCATTGTGGGACCGTGCTCACTTACAGTCCTGCTATGATGAGTACCAAGCGGCAAGTATCCCGCCACCGCCAGGCTATCGCTCTGCCCAAACGAGAAGTCCGTGATCCGCGATTCTCGTCAATATCCGGCGATCTCAACGTGCACCTCCACTCACAAGCCTATTCATTCCTTCCCGACATGCTCAAAGACGAGTATCACGATTTGCGACGCAATGTCGCTGCTGCGCAGAAGGCTGAGCGGACGTGTCCGATGAAGGAGAAGCAGGCGCGAGTGGAAGAACGGGAGAAGCTGGAGTTGGATTTGGGAAGATTGCGGACCAAGATGGACAGGAGTAAGGCGGATGCCAGGGAGAGGGAGGTACTGGCGCAGGTCAAGAAGGAGGAGCGGGAGAAGAGGGGTGAGGGCAAGGGTGCTTGGTTCATGAAGAAGGGTCAGTATTTGATTAGAGATAAGGCTGACATTCAGGTGAAAAGAAGGATCTGTTGCTCAAAGCGAGATTTGAGGCATTGGAGCAGGCGGGCGGTAAGAGGGCGGTCAAGAAAGCTGTGGATAAGAAGAGGAAGAAGGTGGCTGGAAAGGAGAAGAAGAGTCGGCCGGATGGGGCGGGTGGTATAGATTCCAAGAGACGCCGAGTTGCGTAGGGTGTTCTCATTCGTATGTGATGCGGATGATTGTCTCTGCAACAGTAGATTTGCCGGCTCTTTGAATGTCCCTGCCATGTCGCTTTACAGATCCGCTCCAATCGTAAACGCCTGTCGAGAGTCGAAATTCGATGTCCTCAAATGACCGCAAGGCCAGAAGGATAGTCAGCATTTCGTGTTCGAGCCCAATGCGGCCAGAAACACCCGTCCCTGCCCACCGATCACCACTCCACACGACGCCTCATCCAGATTCCGTGGTCGTACCGATGCATACCCTACGCCCGTACACTTATCGTCCACCCTTGCCAGCTCCAGCACCACCCGCACCACCCTTCGCTCCCTGCTTGGACACCTTTGGTGCGCCAGCTCCGACGGGCTTCGCCTTCTTCTCCTCCTTGCTGCGCTTCTCGGTCTTGGCCTTGGTGATGGCGGCTTGACGTGCGGCAGCTCGGACCTCGGGCTTGGCGGTACGCTTAGCGAGAATGGAAGCGAGATCGGCACCAACGACACCACGCTGTGGATCAGTTGTATCCCTGCAGAGTTGAACAATAAACTTACCTGGACCTTGACGTTCTTCCTGGACCTCTTCTTGGCTACCTCCTCAGTGATACCCTTCTTGTGCATTCTATACGTCAGCTTGGGATTGGCACTCCGATTGAACAAAACCTACCGCCTGTAGACCTGAGTCCAAGCGATCTTTCGGGGGTTTTTGCGCTGGAGGAAGAGGGACTCGGATTTAGAGCTGTGGAATCGGAAGGACTGTAAATCAGTATCAGGTATTGCCAAGATTCGCAATTCGTCGATTGCTTCTCCTTTCCAACACCGCCTGCCTCATAACGCGTATCCCCGCCTCGCCTGCTTCTGGCACCTGTTCTCCCTCTCTCCCACCTCCCACTATTCCCACAGAACGCAATTCCAAACCCACCTTGGAGTCCCCCCTGACGTACACCCTTCCCTTGCCGGGGTACACTCGGAAACCGGAAAAGTCGCATCGGTCGACACGCATCCTGCAGAGTTAGATTGTTGGATATGACGTTGTAGACTGTAGTCTCACTTGATGAAATGTGTATGGGTCGAGATAGGTATCGAAGATGGTCAATCAGTCTATAGCAATTAGCCCTACAGTGGCACTCTAATCAGGGTGGATCATTTACGTACTCCCTTCCCCCTTTCGCAGTTTCGGCTTTAATCTAAACGCCGAAATTGCCGACGCCGGGTGGCAAAAGTGGCACCTGGCATTCTGAATTTCTGATGGTGACTATGCTATGTTGCATGGGGTATACAACAGTAACTGATACAATCCCTATGAACTACTCGCGCTCCCCATGCTGAGCCCCAACTCATCTAAAAATGAATCCGCCTCAGCCGCTCTCTGCTTGGCGCGGATTGCCTCCAGTGCTTCTTTACCCCCAGCTACTTCTATCCGCTTCGCCTCAACGAGCTGCCGACGCGCTTCCAACTTTTGGTTACGCTTCTCCAATGCACTCTGCACTCTCTCTCTGGCTCTCTCTGTCTCCAGTCTCTCCTCCTTGAGCGCTTGCATCTGCTTGGCGCGCTCTTCGTCATCCAGTGAGAACTGATATTGTCCGGCAGCTTTCGTACGAACTAGCTGTCAGCAATGTCGGCGTGTGGCATACCTTCTTTTGTAGCATCATAGTGCTGCTGCCGCTCAGCTTCCTGCGCAGCTCGCCATTTGGCTTTCAAAGCATCCGGATCAGGCTCGTATACCGGATAGAATCTCTGGTCGCCGTGTATGACCTTTGATTGCCTATTGTCAGTAGAGCACAGGCACAGTACTCACATCACATCCGCATATGAAGATTGATCAGGAGGCGGAGCAGGAGGCCTGGCTTGTGAGGCTTCCGCTCTAGTACCCCATCGAGTCCTTCCGAGCTCATCCACATACTCCACCTTGGCATCGTCGTCGGACGAGTCGTCGTCGGACGAGTCGTCTTCTGATTCTTCATCTCTCTTTCTGTCGAACTGTCATTAGCCAGATAGGGTATGAGACTCACATCAATGACAGCTTCAGCCATTTCCCTATCGGTCATCCCAGAATAATCCCCCCTTGTCAACGCATCGTACTTCTCCGCCTTGCGCTCCATGATCGCCCGGCGCTGCTCGTCGCTTGGCCCCGCGCCATCATCTTCAAAGTGCCGCCGTTTGGCATCATTCCGTGCTTCATTTGCTAGTCTCTTGACGAGGCCGGGATTGGGACGGTCAAAGGGGTCAGACTAAATCAGCACATTGTGAGCGTTGAGCATACCTTGGAAGGTCGTTTGACTCCTCTTGTAGCTATGCGGCCTTCTCTTGATAGCTGACTCGCCTGCTCTGCTACGATAGCCTTGAGGTCAAGGCCGATAGACCCCGGGGCCATTGCATGAGTGAGTGTATGTAGAGTGATGGATTGATTACTTGCCTCCACCTTTATGTAAGTTATCGGTTGCGGGGCCCGGACCGGAGTGTTCCGGGGTAAGTAACAGTCAGGGCCGAGCAAGCGAGCGGAGCCATCCATCCATCGACCATCCATCATACACCATGTCATCCCGCGTACGCTTCCCATTCAGGTCAACCCCATCCACTCAGCAAGTGCCACAGGCCGTCGTCGTACAGACACCAGAGCAGAAGAAGGAATCCCTCACAACTACCTACTGGGATTCAGTCTACGGTGAAGACTGGACAAATGGCAAGGGCAAGGACGTGGAGCGGCTATGGGGAATAGAGAACTTTGGCAATACCTGCTATTGCAACTCTGTTCTCCAGGCTTTATACGCTTGCCAGCCATTCCGATCTTTCGTCGAGGCGTATCCCACGATACAACCTCCCGTGACCGCACTCGGCCCGCCTCCTGGTGAGGCCAATCTTCCCGTCGAGCCCACGCCTGCCAGTCCGCTCGCGACTAAGCGGGACAACCCTTTCGACAACTATGCCAACCCTCAACCTACATCTCCGACGGGAGAGAAGCGGGGCTGGAAACTTGGCCGGAAGCCCACAATTACATCTGCACCTCCTTCCCTCGCGTCGATCCAAGCGCAGGCCGCCAAGGAGAAACCTCTCCTTCCCCCTCCTTCGAATTACCCTCCCCTCCCGGCTCCCAACCCCGATCAGCCTCCACCCAATGTCTTTGAAACGATCCAAACCTTGTTCCAACATCTGTCGATGTCTCCACCTCATCAGCCCCTACCATCTAGGAAAGATCCCAAAAAAGAGGCCGAGACAGTCCAAACCGCTTCACTTCTTGCACCCGATGCCGCCGCCGCTACGACGGAGAATGGCGCCCCTGTACCCGCCAAAGTGAATTTGAACGAACCTCAGGGACCGCCCTTGCTCGCGTCTCTCCCTCCCCCATCCGCTCCACGCGGTGGTGGACCTTTCTCTGCCGGATCGCTTGGACGGGGAGTCGTCCGACCAGAGGACGTACTTAAGACGATCAAGCGGGAGAATGAGATGTTCAGGGGGATGGCGCAGCAGGACGCACACGAATTTCTGGGTTGGGTGTTGAATAAGATTGCGGAGGATGTGGAGCCACTGGACAAGCACTTGAAGTCTCAGGGCAAGGCTGCTGTTCTCCCTGCTACCAAGGGGATCGGCAAGACCTTCATTCAAAACTTGTTTGAGGGAAGCTTGACGAACGAGACGAGGTGTTTGAGTTGCGAGACAGTGAGTTTGCGTGTGGACATTGCTGATTAGACCTCTTCGCGCGACGAGCTCTTCCTCGATCTTTCGATCGATATCGAGCAGCACACATCCGTCACGTCCTGCCTCAGAGGCTTCTCAGCCTCCGAGATGCTGTGCCAGAAGAATAAGTTTTATTGTGATTCCTGCTGCGGACTTCAAGAAGCAGAGAAGAGGTGAGTAGGGCATAGTTTAAGCTGACGTCAGAATGAAAATCAAGCGACTTCCCCATATCCTCCCCCTCCACCTTAAGCGTTTCAAATATCAAGAAACGCTCGGCCGCTACACGAAACTCTTCTACCGAGTCCCCTTCCCCACTCAGCTCCGCCTGCCCAACACGTCGGACGATGCCGAGGACCCGGACAGATTGTATGAACTGTTTGCTGTGGTTGTGCACATTGGAAAGTGAGTTCTTGGCTTAATGTTAGCTAACAAGTAGTGGTCCACACCACGGTCACTACGTCTGCTTGGTCAAATCCGCCGGCAGGTGGGTCATGTGTGATGACGAGAATGTCGAGCCGATCGACGAGGCGGACATCTTCCGTTACTTTGGCGACTACCCCTCTGGAGCCGGGTATGTCATGTTCTACCAAGCTGTCGATCTCGACCTTGGGACATTAGGCTTGAAGGTGCCTCCTCCTGCCCCGGTCACTCGCACGGCTCCTCCGATGCCAGAGACACAGCCTACACAAGCTCCTCCCAAACCCGAAACACTCATTGAGCTTGATGAGCCCGAATCATCTCCCCCGCGCTCTCCACCTCAGCTCAACATACCTGTTGAACCACCCGTGCCTTCACCTATTGCATCTTCGATCCAAATCACTTCCGCGACAAACGGGACATCGAATGTTTCTTCGCCGGCTCTCCCCGCAGCAATGCAAACACCCAGTCAATCCATCCCCCGTACTCGAAGTCAAACCACCCCGGTTGACCAGCGCACGCCAAGCCAAACTACTCCCATTCAACGTACCCCTAGTCAGACCATCCAGCGCACCCCAAGCTCGTCTACCCAGAAAGACAAGGACGGCAAATGGTACCAGCGCAAGAGTGTCAATGGGGGGGCGACCCCTCCTGCAGTCGCGCGAAGCACAACATTTGGCGCTCTTGGCGTGGCTGTCCCTAATCAGACTGAGGCTACTTCACCCCAGGCTGCATCGCCGACACCCATCCCGAGCACACCGTCGGATCTTGCACGCGGCCCAAGCACACGTACAGCATCGGGCACATCGGCCTCTGGCTCATACACTGGGGGCGGCGGTTTGGGGCGCAAATTCAGCGGAAAAAGCCTAATGTCAAGGTCTGGCAGCTTGATGAAAATGGGGTTCGGGAAAAAGGATAAAGGGATAGAAGAGTAGGATTTGCGTGTCGGTATCTGTTGTCGAAATTTGTATGCAGTCCATCTAAGGGTCGTGTCTAGTTACTCCACATACATTATACAACGAGATTACTACAACATTAAGGATCCTTGTATCGGATAGGCGGAGGTGTATCTGGGGGTCCGAGTAGATTTGCCAGGTGGGGAGCTACCGGTTGAAGATGGGAAAGGTCGGGTATTCCATCGTCTCCTCCGGTTGGGAGCTTTATATTTAGCGAGCTGAATATGGGCAGCGAGGGAGAATTGAAGTGGAGGGTCGGTCTTATAGCCAGGGAGGGGTGAGAGACTGAGCGTGATGAAGTTGGGGGATCGAGGGAGAACCTGGCGAGGTCAACAGGAGGGCCGGTTGGTGTGAAGGGTCGGGAGAGGGCGGCGATCTGGGCAAGCTGTACCAGACCGTCATCCCCAGCAGCAGCGGCGGTGTCGTATCGGGAATCCCGCACAAGGGATGGCGCTGGACGTTTGGGACGGGAAGAGCTCCTGTCATTAGCTATGAACACGACATAGACTCACGCTCTGCCTGCCGACGTATCCGTCCTCAGCTTCACTTTGATCCCCTGCATAGCGAGATGGCGTGTCAACATGGTCGACTCGCGCATCCCGGTAAAGAGTTTAGGTGAAAAGACCTCGAAAGGTTCTGTGACTGTGTTTGCCACCTGCGACAAGCCGGATCTGACATGAGCCACATCAAATGACGACTCACTTTGACGTCTCGTATAGGGTGAATCTTAGTCTGAACATCCCCGGCATCCGGATGCTGAGCTTTGCAAACACACACAGAGCGCCTAATCTCTCATCCATCATCCGCAACTTTTCGGGGGTCTGTATTGTCTCGCCGGTGGTTGCCGAGATGCCGCTAGGTGTTTTGACTAAAGTATAGGAAGACGACTCGTCGGGCTGAGGGTGAACGAGGGCAGCGTGAATGAAGAGGGAGGTGCTTTCAAGCACAGATCTGGGTGTTATTCCAAATTTACAAACCGCAGACTCACGAGTCATTGTCTGTGCTGTAGACCTCGACAACTGGCGGAGGGTCGACAGGCCGACGGTCTATAGTATCGTTTGCTTCTTTAAAAGAGCACAAGCGAGCACGACTCGGTTGCTGCTGGACCCTCAGGACATATTTCCCTGCAGGTCTTGACATTTGCGGGTCATGTGAGATCCATGTGTAGATCTGCGCAAAAATACGGCCAATGCTTGATGCAAAATCCCACCGATCTCTGCGTGCCGTAATACATGTAGATCTATCGGCATGCCTTTGCATGGTGGAATCCTTTCCACTACCGAACCTTATATGTTTGCACCCTGACCTCTCCACCGACGGTGTGGTGAATCTCTACGTCCAGCTCGCGCGAGTTGTTACTTGATTTGCGGCAGTAAAAGGTGCCATGAAGTTTGTCGCCTATCATCAGCTGAGCCGAGGTGGTGACTAACCAGCTGTGACCTCAATCGGGCTTCGAAGTAGGAAGGCCACCTGTCGCCAATGTGTCTCCTTTCCGCGAGGCCCTGTAGTAAAGCTGACTACTCCGGGATCAACAGATTGTACCTCGCCAAGACCCTCAGGCAGTATCGAAGTATCGACAGAGTCGAAAGTCTGCCCTGGCTCTGGAGAGAAAAACGTGTCGAAGTAGGAAAGGAAAGCACGAATTGTTGTGGTTGATTTTATGTCCAGGGTGAATGATGAGTGGAAGTCGAGAGATTTGGGAGTTGCCGTGTGCGTGTCGATGTTCTAGATAAGCCAAGAAAAGATTCGACTCACTCTCACCACAGCCTCTGAGGTTACAAGTTCCTTGGGGTCAACGACCTCGACCATTCCCTCGTCAAAGTAGACCTTGTTCATGCATGTCATGTCGAAGCCTGAATCAGCTCGCAAACTGAAGGAGCTCACCATAGACTGATGTCCAGAAATCTATCCGCTCCTTCCAGATCCGCTCCGCGGTGATGCCGACGAGCATCATGGTCGTTTGGCTGGGCGCCATCAAACCACCTGCTTTCATAAAGTTGTCACGCGCATACAGCACACTATCCAGCATGGACTCGTACAGAAGAGCGTAGCCCTGGAGTCAGCACCGTCGAGTTGCAGCTCACCATCCATTCACTGATGACCACATCGACCTTTTCGTCCAAAGTGACATCTTCCACTTTACTCTGGATCACACTACATCAGCGTGACCAGCATTCGACATACGTAATGACCTTCTCCCATCCGTTTGTCCTGATGTTCTCTCTGGCTTTCGACGCAAGACCAGAAGCTTCGATAGCGTAGACCCGCTTTGCACCAGCTTTAGCGGCGAACACTGTCGTCAGATGGGTCAAGGGTGTACTTACTGGATAAGATCCCGGTGCCACACCCAACGTCCATGACGACGGCATCTTTGAATACTGCAGGATTGGAAAGGATGAAACGGGCATAGGAAACGGTCCGTTGCGAATCTCTCAACATGATCTCATGAATGTCTGGATTAGCTCGGCATTATTCAAACGTACCATTCTCAGCGTAGGAGTCGAAGTAGTGAGTGTCGTCATCACGCTTCTTCTCTTCGCGAGGAGCTTCCTCGAGGAGAGTCTTCTGTAGCAAAGTCTGAGCGGCGGCCAGCTCTTGTTGCAGCTGCAGCATTTTCTCATCCTGCTCAGGTACAGCTTCATCCTCCGACCATGAGTCGAAGCCGAATTCTATAATCAGCTAAGCCGGAATCAGACTCACGTAGTAGAGGATCGTCTGCGATAACAGGGATCAACAGTGCTTCATCAGTTGTCCATTCGCCAGTGGTGTCAAGTTTGAGAGCTTGAGTGGGAGTCAAGTCCTACATTAGCTATGCAGTCATTCGTACTCACATCTCGTCTGATCAAGTTGACCAGTCGTATTCTCCCATACATATCGAGTTGAAGCTTCTCGCAGATCTTGTCGAGACCGAACTTGTGTTTCGCCTCATCGTGCTCGAGCGCCAGTTCTGGTGATCCGTGAACCGAATCGTCAAAGAGAGACTTTGTGCGTCGGGCTTCGCCAAAAGATGATGCCCAGTCTGAGCAGCCATCATCGAGATCCTCCGCGGTATCCGAGCCGGAGGATGACGGAGCTGCGTTGGCGGGCAGGCGGTAAGTCTGCGCTTTGGATGACATTGCAAGATATGATTGCGAAGAGTGGACGCAAAAATTCTGAAACACAACAAGGAGATCGAGATGAAGAGTTCCGGGGGAGTTACATCCATATGGCATGTGGAAGATCGTGAAAGTATTTGTCCGTCGTTGTACATATACAAAGACCCAATCTGACTGACTGTCTCTGCCGTCGACTACAAGATGAGTAGGCAGGACTCGATCCCCAGCGATTGGGTGCTCGATCCTGTGCACGGAGTATACTACCACACCCAGTCGCAGATGTTCGCCATCCCCAATGCCGCGGGCGAGTGGGAGTATGTTCCAGTCAGCGACTTCCGCCGAGGGGAGTCCTCTAGCAGTACTTTACCGGCGGAGGAAAAAGAGGACGGCGAGGTGGATGACGATGTAGGTTGGGGAGGATTGATGGAACCGAACGAGGTAGAACGGATACAAAGGAGCACCTACTCGGATCCCAAGTTGTACGCCTACCGTGCCAACACGCCTCCCGCCGCTACTCCTAAACATATCCTCCGTTTGGTCGTCGAAGAAAGCTCGGTATTGCCTAAAGGTGGTATGGTCATGATAGACGCGCGAGAGGGAGGTATACACCTCGGCCGGGATCGAGTCGAGGGGCAGGCAAGGGTGCGGATAAAAGAAATGGAGATCAGCAAGACGCATGCGGTGGTGTATTGGGGCGAGGGGTCGGATCGAGCGGAGGGGAATGAAGAGGGATGGTGGCTTGTGGACCTTGGTATGTCCCGTCATGACGGCGCTGACGTTAGGCTCCACTCATGGCACCTTCATCTCACGCGACTCATCTGACCACCGCCTCTCCGAAGCGAAAAAATCTTCCCTACCACATCGACTGTCTCACCTCACTACCATCACCATTGGTCAAACAACATTCGTCTCCCATATACATCCATCTTGGCCCTGCGAGGGATGTCAGTTGAAAGCGGAGAACGAAATCAAGCTGGATGATGGTGCACCTGTGGTCGAGGCCGAGACCGCGCCAGTTTTCAGCGGTCACGGAGGGCGAGAGCTACGGGAGATGAAGCGAAAGAGGGAGATGGCGGCGTTGAAGGAGAACTTGCTGGATGAGACGGTATCCACGGAACGGAGAGAGTACCAGGATCGAGCAGCAATGCGGCGACGACTACAGGGCGGCTACAGTCACCCCTCGGCAAGATCTGCTTCTCCGCCCTCTCAACCGATACCCACTCCCGAAGTCGCTCCTATCAACAGCTTCGCAATGGGGATGATGGCGAATCAAGGCTGGGTTGCAGGTCAAGGTCTAGGGAAAGCAGGGACCGGTCGGGCAGAGCCGGTGGCGGTAGAGATGAGAGCTGAGAAGAGAGGGCTAGGCGCAGCAGGAAGCAAGGCGGTCCCTATTGAAGGAGACTGGAGAGCGCGAGGAAAGGAAAGAAGGTACAACGAGCTCAGAAATTAATCTACAATCGGAGACTACACATGGACTATTCTTCGTAATCCGATCCCAGCATCGATTCCTTCGAGTTGTCTATGACCCTCTTTACCCGCTCGTACACCTGACATCAGCTTGATTTAATCTCTCACTCACAGTAAACACAATCGCCTGTCCTGGCGCAACCCGCAAAACTCGCGGTGTAATCCCTTTATAGAACGCAGCCATCCCCTCATTCTTGAACATATCGGTGGATACTTTAACGAATCTAGACACGGCAGTCTCCCCCGGCTCCTTGGCTGCTTTTTGGATTCGAGTTTTGATGGTGTCGATGGGGGCATTCGAGAAAGGCCCCATTGCGCCGGATATCAGACCTAGGACCATGGTCTGGTAAGAAGGAAGATCGGTCAATTGTGGCTGCGCGTCAAGGGCGAGTTTCTTGAACTGCTGGTAGGCGGTAAAGTTGACACCTGAATTAGCTCTGACTAGCTTTTGCTCACCTTGATTTGTCGCCTGTCTGAGTGCGGTAAGGGTTACGCCGCGGTACAGAGTAGCCAAACCTTCTTCACGAACAATGGTGAAGGCTGCCTGAGCAGCATTCCTATATCGAGGCACATCCAGGGGGTCGGCAAGCGAATCTGCCATCAGCGTTGCTTATGTCACACTCACGTTGCTGGGCTTGTAGCCTGATTTTGATTACCTCCATAGGGGTAACAACAGCTACAGCTTCTGTGGCACCCGCACCAAGTCCAGCTATCATCAGCTATGACCAAACTGAACTTACCTAGGAAAGTCCCCTTGCCTGACACCTTGCCATCTGCATCCATGACCCATCCCCTGTAAGCTGACATCAGCCCCGGACATCCTAAGACTCACTTTCGAAGGAGGCAAACCGGATAGCCATCTTTGGCACAATCCCACTAACAACCGCGCCCAAGCCTTTATACAATCCCAGGGGTGTTTCTCGCGCCGCAATTTGCCTCCCCGTCGCAAAGAATCCCAGAGGTTTGAGCTACAATCAGCGAGGTTGGATGTCCACTCACCCCTCGCATCTTCCGTGACTTTGACAGCTGCATCCGAACTTTGATAGTATCTAGAGGATGGCTACAGTCAGCCCGAACGCATGGGAACTCACCAAACCAAAGCCTCTGCAAGCCCAGCGACACCACCGGCGATAAGATGCGTGCTGAGGGGAATCTTCTCCTTACCCCCCTTGACGTGAGGCGTAACGCGGTCGCCTGTTCGTCCACCTCCATATGGCTTGCTCGTAGATGTAGACATTGTGTGTTGAAGTATGAAGCTGTGTTTACGAGTCACTGTGAGTCAGAATGGCTGAAATTTGTATGTCACGCAGTGGATGTGCCGGCAACGTCATTGCCGGCGCCGCTTATAAGGTTCAGCCGGTTTCGGGACTACTCGGTCATACTACTGCTCGAGTCGAATTATAATGCATCGTCCCAGCAGTGTCTTATCAGCACGTACAACGCCTCTGCCCCACCATATCCCCTATATTCACACTACGACTTCTCTTCCGCCGCGAGCCAAACGCGCTCAATTTGGAGCTACTGCCTACAGCGCGCAATTGCCTCTCCCCATATGATATCCCGGTTCCAGCCTGGTCTGGATCAATCTCTCCACTATCAATTTTCTCCAGTATTGTCCGAGCAGCCAGAAGGAAGGGCGTGAGGATGTTCTCTCCTGTCAACGATGAGACCTCGACAAACAGCAGCCCGTTCTCCTGTGCCCATCGTGAAGCCTCGGCATACTCAACCTCCCTCTCTTCCTCTCGGTCCACCTTGTTGCCGATGAGAACGGGGATGAGGTGGGGTGATGCGAGGGCGCGACAGTCTGTCAACCAGCGGTGGAGATTGGCGAACGATTGTCGACTGTAGCGTCAGATACGGCTCGAAGTGATGATGTGTGGCTTCTGACATCCTTGACTCACGACGAGATATCGTACACGAGTAGGACACCAGCAGCGCCGCCTGTAAGTCAGCTAATGTCACTAGATTTCATTATGAACGTACGATAGTATGACCTGGTCACTGATCTGAAACGTTCTTGTCCTGCTGTGTCCCAGAGCTATCCTCAGCTTTGCTCTCCATTAGACGCACCTGTAATTTAATATTCCTCTCTCCGATCTTCAGGGTGCGACTCGAGAACTCTACGCCAATCGTATGTGACGAGTTCTCCTTGACTAGAAGATTAGCTATGCGTCGAGGATTTGACTCACATGTATCGTTAATGCAATGGTAAAGGAGGCACGACTTTCCAGTTCCGGCTTCGCCTGAATGGCGTGAGCAGAAGAACAAGACATCGTGAGATCGATAATCTACTCACCCACTACGATGAACTTGAACAGGTAGTCTACGGTGTCAGCGAGTATCGACCCTCGAGCATACCATAGACATCCACGAGCTCGGTCCCTTCATTCTCCATGCTGTTTCCAGTCCAGCGCACGAAGCGGCCCCGCCGCTGACAGCCTGTTTGAGATTTCGAATGATACTGGAGCTCGTGTTAGCTCGGTGCAAGTGTTCAAGGCGTGTTATTTGTAGGTGAAGGGTAGATACATACACCTGAAGCTTAGCCTTGCCACCCACCGCACCCCTCACAATAGCTTCCGCGGCCAGCAGCCACGTGGAACTCCTCATTCCTTAAAAAGACGCGTCCTGTCACGCGACGCCTTTAGATTTCAGGTTGTTTCTTCACTTCATGAGGCTCGCCGATAACAATAATGCCACCCCGTAGGAACGCTAAACGCAGCAGTCGTGCTGATCGACATGTCCCCATCCTTCCCTCCATACCCTCCGACTCACCATCCACCGCCGCCGAGCGCGTATTTCGTATCGGCGAAATACGGTGTCGGATCCTCGAGTCATCCAACCCCGCGAGCTTAGCGATGCTCATGCGGGTAGAGAAGAGACCGTTTGTTGACGCGGGGAGGGAACTGTACAGAAGCATACGGTACAGGCGAGTGGAAGGCTTGTTGAGGATGGAAGACGCTGTGAGTCTCTCTGACCCTTCAGCATCGCCTGTTGTATATCCGTGCCTAGTGCGCATCCAGTGTCCACCTTGGCCTTTACTGATTCATGCTCAGGTCAGGAAACAGATTCTCCTCGACTCTGTCGTTCACATCGATGCCACTTACATCAAACCTTCGAACGAGCTTCGCGAGCTACTAGGTTTCGATCCCATCGACGAATCGGATTCGGATTCGGAGTCCGATTCCAACTCTGACCCGGGTTGGAAATACTATGAGTCCGACATCGATGCCGATCCTGGACTTGAGGCCCTCTTACTCAAGTATAATCCAGACGTCTTTAACATCATCATACCTCCACTCCTTAAACATTTCAAGGCCCTTCGTACCGTTGAATGGGGCTGCGATGGTGATCCCGAAAACTGGCAGGATTCGTTGGTCCTGCGCATCCCTCCACATCGGTCGACCCTCCCTGTTCTCGGCCCGCCTTCACACTCCATCCTACGGGACGCAGGACACATCGAACTCTATACAAAGTTGCATTATAATTGCAATCTGCCGCCTCCTCGTATCCGTCCCCCTCCACCCCCATCCCCCGAATACACGTTGACCGAACGTTTCAACATCGCGTTTGACGTCTACTCTGATGGACAATGCTCAGACCACTACGACGAATGGTTATCTACCATGCGAAATAATCCCTGCTTCGATAATATCCATACAGAAGCATCTTTCGGGTATCTAGCCATCTCCCTAGACGATTTGACGTCGCTATACGAGCGGCAATACCGGGCGGGACATGACAAACGTATGGAAACCATAATCGCATATGCGGTGCCTTTGTGGTCACCCACGGTCTTTGACCAATTTGCCTCGGTGGCTCTCGGTTCGTTAACGTCACTTCATCTCATGCCCCGTTCGCCAGATTCGCTGTTGTCTCCAATACATTACAGGGAAGGGCTCGCCGGAACCTCGTTCTCTGACTTGGCCCTCCTCGTCTCGAGTATAAAGCGACACCTCCCCAACCTCAAGCACCTTGACCTGCCATTAAGTGGTGCAGAGACCGCGGACGACGTGTGTCAGGAGCTGCTGGCTCCAGACTGCCTGGAGGAGGGAGGGAAGCTTGAGCGGGTGGAGATCCTGTCGGGGCCCTTTCCCACCTCAAAGCTCAACGTCATTCGCTGTCTATCTGTTATATGCAGCACGAGAGCATACATCAACATCCGGTCGGTCGCGGATATAAGAGACGGCATTCAAAGTGATGAATCGAGAATGTTCCAATATATGCCCAAGTAAGTTGATCCTCAATCGTGATCGATCTCGCGGGATGGCTGACTGTTCAAATAGGCAGTCATTCACTCGCCGAGCACATCTCGCAACGGCAAACTTCGATGCCCTCGGCATTTCGAAATGCGCCCATTTGCTCGAGCTCGAATACGATGAGGAGGATACACCCGTGTCTCGAATCACCTCTTTGACCAGGCAATGAGCCGGGGCTGCCCAAAGGTCGGAGAAGATCACCATTGGTGGCATTATCCCTGTTCTCTCTGCAAGACTCGCGGAGCACAGCGAAGCTTCTGCGTAACTTCAAGCAGTAGCGGCTTCTGGCGCCTCGACCTCGAGCGAGCTTCTCAAGAAGGCGGAACTGGCACTGGCTGCGGTGAAGAACGTGGCGTTGGATAGCTACATGTGGGAGATTGCAAGTGGTGAGGCGGAAAAGGCTGTCGGGGAGATGGAGGAGTTCATTGAGTCACTCAAGGCTACGGGCGTCTGTCGGAAAGATGGGCAGGGTTCAGAGGCGATTTGACCTGGGCTGTGAGTTTAGGAGGATTGGTCTTGTGCATACAAACTGACGTATCGCTAGATTACATTTACGCCAGTTGTTGCCCTGGCTGCACCTCTACCTAGCGGAATGGGGGCAATTGAGGGCAAGATTCACGGCTCTTCATTGGGAGCAGTGAGCGGAGAGAAACATGTCACTTCTTCGAGGAGTACCGAAGAGAAGACGGAGCGGGAATGACTGGGAGACAGTGGAGGAGTTGCAAGTGGGGACAGATTCGCTGAAGCTGTGAAGTGGAGGTTGGAGCCGGGGTCACCGTCAGACATTTGAATGTTTGTAGGTCCCTACTTAGTTTGCCTACTTCACGCGGCCTATCTTCATACCTCGAGCTGATGGATGACAGAAGCGATCGACCCATTACTCAACTGGGCGGTCTACTCCCGGCCAGTCGACCCTTGCATCAGTGATCATACATGGAGCTCTCAAACGACGAGCTTGGCAGATTGCCCATTTTGAGTTCCGCTCATGTATTTCGTTGGAAGCCTCATCACTGCGCTTTGCTTCGTTCCCTTCTACTCTGTGATCCAATCGAGTGTCTCGAGGTCCAATGAGCTATGAAGATGAGCCACTAACTGGACAATTCCGCCCAATGAGGTCTTTGTTCGAGGCAAGAGAGCCGTCTCCGTCGCACATCGTGTCTTCCTGCGCTATTTCTCGACTATTTCCTCCTCAGCCTCCACTCTAGCGATATCCTTCCGCACCTCCCCTACTCTCTCACACAGGACCTGCACTACCCTCTTCATTCCCAGCCCAAACTTGGCACTGACCACCACGACTTCTGCCCCGCCTCCCCAGCTCTTCACCGCCTCCTTGACTTTCTGTACCCTTTCTCTTCCAATGTCTTCGTCCACCTCATCTCCCTTATTCAAGACCACGGCCACTCCCTTATCCGCCAGACCAGGCTTATACGCCTCGAGCTCGTCCCTCAGAACCTCCAAATCCTTTTCTGGCGTCTCCGACCCTAGGTCCACCACATATACCAGAGCTAATGAGCGCTCGATAGAACGTAAAAACGAGTGGCCCAATCCATAATTCTCCGACGCCCGAGCGAGTAAACCAGGATTGTCGGAAATCGTGAATCGCATCGATTCGATTTGACCCCTCGTTTTCGTCGGTAGGGGGATATATTCCCCATTTGCCCTGTCCTCCTTTTCTCTGTCCCTCTGAACTTCGCTCTCCTCGACCACGCCCTCCTCCCCCTTCCACGTTCCGTCCGCAAATACCCTCACTACCCCGACTTGAGGATTCAGAGTAGTGAAAGCGTATCCTGCCACTTCTGCCCCTCGACCCGTCAACGCTCGGAGTATAGTAGATTTCCCCGCGTTAGGTAAACCGACGAGACCGACGTCTGCGAGGAGTTTGAGTTCAAAAGAGAGGGTAAGTGTGTCGGGGGAGAGGCCCTTGGAGGCGAGTCGTGGTGGAGGGGAATCATGCTGGGCGAAATGAGGATTTCCTAATCCCCCTCTGCCGCCTGAGGATAAGAGCACGGGCTCGACGATAGGTCGGGTGATGTCAAGATACACCGGATCGACCGAGGTACGCCGTAGAAAGCCCTCTCTCCGCAGCACCTCTTCTGCAGGTCCGAATTCTTCCGCCTCCAGCTCTGTATTTGGGTGGGAAACAAACCACCTCTCCCATCTCTTTTCTCTCCTCTGCTGCGAGTCCAGCCCCATGGCATCGTCCTCCTTCGCCCAGGCTACAGCGGCCGCTTCGGCATTGAGCTCTCGCACGACTGTCCCCACTGGGACGCTGACAATCACGTCGCTCCCCCTCCGTCCGTGCCTCATTTGTCCGGCACCATGCGCGCCTTGTTCGCCTATTTGCCGCTTGGAGATGCGTGCGAGCGAAGTCATATGGGGCGATGTGCGGAGATAGACATTGCCGCCTTGGCCACCATTTCCACCAGAAGGGATTCCGAGACCCCTTTTGGACGGATGTGCTGTGAAAGCTGAAGCTCCAGAACCCCCTTTGCCTGTTCAGATCAGCAGAGAACGGAAGCAGTAATCAGCGAGAACATACCTCCTCGTACAGTGACGATCAGATGATCCACAAACTCTGAGCCCCCCTGACGACGCTTGGCATCGGTCTTTCGCTTGCGGCGAAGCAATTCTGCTTCCACAGATGTGAATGAGTCGGAGTCGGCGTAGTATGACCGACGATGTAGATTTGCCAGAGGTACGAGGCGACTACACTGGGTGCAGCGGGGTCTGATGGATATGGCTGATAGCATTTGGGAGGGATGATACGGAGTCAAGGCATGAAAAGGATTCGCAACCTGATGAGCGAGAAGTGGAGGCGCAAGGAATGTCAAAAAGCAATTCGGATGGCATGCGCATTTAGTGATGGACATTGACTGACTGATTAACAAAAGTCACAGTCACGGTGATTATAGTCACACCCAAATCACAGCTCTCTTAGTCAAGTCACTAGTCATACTGCTCCGAAAATGACTATGACTGGCCGTGATTATGACTAGATACTGACTGACTAAGTGACTATTTGGTACTTTTCAGCCCAAGGAGAGGTAAAATCCCAAGCCCTCTCAACATGGGCTTACATGTCCAGGGCTGAGTGCCCCATATCTGCCTCTTCAGCGGTTTTGAACGTGAATTTGCCTTTGGATATACGCTTTTCCCGAGCGAGTCAGTCAGTCAGGTAATCATATGATTATATGGAGGCCTAGTCACACGTCTGACTGACTAAAGTCATAGTCATTTTGTGACTAATTTTGACTGGTTATAGTCACAAAAAGTCACACTGATTATATCTGTGTCCATCACTATGCGCATTGCGATTCAAAGTGGCCATCGCCACAAATGCAATGTTGCTGACATGGTCTTGACTACAAGCTTTGCAAGATTCATTGCAGAGGTAACGCCAGATCCCTGTGCTTTTCCGTCGAAGCGGTTCGCATCGAGGGTGGCCAAGCAGTTGTCTCGATGCCGATGCTATATGGACGCCAGTGAAGGGTCTGCTTTTATATGTCACCCTATTGCCCGCCGCAAGATCAATCCCGCCCCTTCCCATAGACCTCCAAGCATCTTTTCTCGAACGCCTCGACCATCTTGTCAGCTACCTTGGGAAGGACAGCCTGAGAAGCGATCCGGTGAAGAGGGTTCGTAAACTCGAAAGCCAGGTCGATAGTAAGAAGAGTTGGCCCTCGGGTCGTATCTGACGGTGGTGATGATTGTGATGTATGGCTGGAAGAATCTGAAGATGGTGATGGGATCGTCGTCGAAGGATGTGGGGAGAGGCTCGAAGCTGGCGCGAAGGACCCTAAAGTCATCAGACCAAAGAAGGGGCCGAAAACCCACATGTAGTGCTGAGTGACTTGAACAATGATGCCTCGCCCGCAGTAGCCGAGACACTCTCAAATGGTCTTCCCTTGACTCTGCTGATGTACGCCTCGTCGAATCCACCGAACCCCACTTTCAACTCGGCGTCCACGTCGAAGTTCTCCGAGCGGGTGGCGGGAGGTTTCCAATTTGTGTCGACGGTTCGACTTGTCGACGGAGTATGGGATGAGTCTGAGGCAAGGACAACAGAAGACGAGCAGAAGGGGATAAAGGATGAGTAAGAGGGAATGTCGGCTACTAGACTGTATAGCTGTTCTTGGGAGTATCTGTCAAGAATCAGCAACCTCCCTGGATCTCATCAAGGAGAAGAAGACTAACGGTAGGATCTTCCTTGCGTGATATGTCTGCCGATCGCCATCAGTCTGTACTTGGCCCTCCCCTCCACCTGACGCTGAGCTGACAGCCTCTGCAGCCGAGCCAGCGAGCTTTGCAAGTTTTGATATATCGGGTAGAGAAAAGAATGATCTTTTCGATACCGCGGCATTAGAGATCGATGCAGGTGATATAGACCTCGAGCCATAAGCCGAGGGAGCTTGCCATGAACGGAGAGCCGAGGTCGACGGCGAACAGGAGGTCGAGCTCGATGAGATTTGAGCTTGAATCGAGCTACGTTTCACGGCCGATCGACGAGCGATTTGCTGGAGGGCACTGTAACCCATCTTGAGAGCAGCTCGTGGTGTCCCAGGAGCGATAGACATATTGCTTGGAGGAAATGTACAAGAGGCAGAGTGAAGATGGAGTCAAGTTGATATTCGAAAGTGGAGGCCAGAAAGTGAGGATACGATCGATGCCGTAAGCCCAATAGTACTAGTCATGTACAAACTGTTTACTTTCATCGTTGTCGGCGCTGGCGCACTGCATAAAGCGTCCTCCGGCTCCGTTTGTCAGCTTAGCTTGGTCCTGGACGACTCACATGGTCGTCAGCTTGAATCGAATCACCTCATCGAGAATCGGGATCATTGATCGCGAAAGGAAAGGTCGGACAGAACCTTATTAATTATCCTCTGAGTGGACGAAGGGCAGACAGCCAGGAGTGTCCAACAAGATGGATGCTCTCACCTCCCAATCTATCCTCCCCTGATTTATCTCACGCGCTGATTGGCACGACACATCGCTATGGTCCTTTCAAAGCTACGGACGAAGCCACCAGTGCCGAGAGTGTCAGACGTCAAAGGGACCCACACACCCGAAAGGAATTTATACGCTTCAGCACCTCGCGATCCGCATCGCCGGTGGTCAACAGCCTCTCATCCCCTATACCACGATCTTCAGCGAGATGTCAGAGCGGGATGGGATCGACATTGAAAAGTCACGCCTTGAGACACCCTCGGGCAGTATCCACATGGAGGGGCTTTCTCCGTTATCGACTCTCAACCGCGCACCTACGACCAGCGCCAACGACCAGATCCCGTTGCCAGAAGGATCAGTGTCTTCGCAGCCACCAGTTCTACCGGCAATCAGGACAGCCATGTTGGCCGGGCTGATGATGATGACCTATTTCCTGGGAGTAAGTCTGTCGCACCGGTCAGGGCTGATAGGAGGCAGGATCAGTCAACTCAGTCACGCTCCTGGTCCCCACGATGGCCGACTACTTGGGCGAAACGGAGATTCAAACACAGTGGATCGCATCTGCCTATCCTCTCATATATTCATGGTGAGTGACTCGATATCAGGTCAAGAACTGACAGTAGTGGTCTGCTGTTCTCCGGCCGACTCGCCGATATATACAGCAGGAAGGTGCTTTATATGTCAGGTTTGTCAGTATACGCTATATTCGCGATCGTCTCAGGCATTGTCAAGCAACGACTAGCTCTTTGCGTTACACGCGCCTTATCTGGGCTCGGAATGGCTATTGCGTCTCCTGCTGGATTCGGTATCATAGGCGTCAACATCCGTAATGAGCCGGCCAGAACCATCGCTTTCGCGGTAGCTGGTGAGTTCCTTGAGGGAAGTGACGGTGATCATTGAGAGAATTGCTAACATGGAAGGCTTGGGGAATCAATCCTATTGGGTCAGCGTTCGGCATTCTTCTTGGCGGTGTCATGGCCAACATTGGAGGGTGAGTTGACGCCAACAAAAGTTATGGCTGTATCCGACCATGCTAAGTCTACAGTGTCGGCTGGTCCTACTTGTTCTTCCTGCTCGCCGGTGTTGCCGCCGCCTTGGTCGTAGTAGCGTTCTTTGTGATACCGCCCGATTCCAGAAACCATGAGAGAGCTTTAGTCGACAAACGCATAGATTGGCTCGGCGGCGGCGTCGTCACGGCAGCCATCTGTCTCTTCACCTTCTCCCTTATCGAATCAGGTATAGCTCTCAATGGTTGGTCATCACCTCGTGAGCTACCAGAACGCACTCGTGTCGCCGTTGTATCCACACTAATAGTATAGACGTTCCAGCCTTGTTCGTTTCCTCCCTCGTCCTTTTCATCCTCTTCACCGTCTGGTCTCTTCACCTCGAGCATCGGACGTCCTACCCGCCCATCATCAAAATCTCTCTGCTCCACCGTCGACACGGCCTTATCTCCTTCACCTGCGCATCCGTCTTCCTCATGCAGGTCTGCGGATTAGCTTGGGTTTACACCAGTGCGATCTTCTATCAAAAACACAAGGTTATGACTCCGTGGCAAAATGCGATATACACCATTACGACGACCTGTGTTGGCGTATTTGCAGGTGTGGGTATCATTATTCTCACACGAAGTTCAATTAGCTTACAAACGGCAGGGTGCAGTGATATATCTTGCACCGAGAGTCCGCACGCCGTACCTCATAGGCATCGGCGCACTTCTCAGCGCCGGGTGCTCAATCATGTACGCCGTCTGGCCCGACGGCACCAACTTCTGGGCACTCGAGTTCCCAGCACAGCTAGTGCATCCCTGGGGTATTGACTTGTGAGTAAATCCCATCATGGACTGCGCTGATGTATCAGTGTGTTTGGGCTGGGTGCAATTCTGATCTCGAACATTGTCAACGAGTACGTCGTCCATCATGGCGACCATATCCCAGCTGATGCACGCACAGTGATGAGCAATCTGTTGGAGGAGCTCTGTTTCAGACATCCGCTCAAGTCGGAGCTGCCCTCGGAGTCTGCTTGTCTGCTCTCGTCAGGAGCGCGATTAGACATCAGTCAAACGACCTTCTGACGGGATTAAGGGCTGGCTTTTGGTTCTCTGCAACCGCCGGTCTACTGGGTGAGTCTCAGATGCGGCCAGATGGCTGACTCTGCTACTTACCGTAATCGGCTTTGTTGGCTTTCGTAAAGTGCGACTGGCGAAGGATGTCAGGCAGATCGATGAGTAGAGTTGGGTCCTATATGTATCTGGATGTATGTCGCTCGCTTGAGATCAGTGCAGACACCTGGCGTGATGGCCGACCAATCACAGTACAGGTCCCAGAAGTCATTGTGTAGCAGATGCATTCGGGACCTCGATCCTGTATCTCCGACTTCCGGCGACTTGGAGGCTACTGCCTGAGGCGAGAGTCCCTTTCCGATTCTGATGTTTAACCCATACTGTCAGTCACTTTGCCTCTTCTGCATGTCGCAGACACGAATACGCGTACTCGTCATGGCTTGAGTCTTCTTCTGCACAACGCGCGAAGCACTCGCATTGACTGTGCAATCGTTCACCTCCACGATTTCCCCGCAATCACCGCCATGGCAAACTCACGTCTCATGTCCGGCCCAGGATCACAGTACACTCTGACGTCCCCGCATACGAAGCCAGGCCAAGTTTACAAGACTGTAAGCAAAATCAGGACTCCTGGATCCGTCAAAGGGGGGCCTCGGCCCCTGAAGCCTAATCCGACCTGTTCGGAGCTCAAGTCGAACCCAAAGGCGTCCGTCCCAAAGGTATGGATGTCGCCTTCTCGTGACCGAGAACTTGTCGAGCGTATCTCCATTGTCGATCGCCCAAATCTTACTCTCCAAGATGACTGAGATGCGTGGAGCTGATGCCGAAAAATCACCCCTTGAGCCATCTTCAAAGGGCATTAAAAACGAGGGGCCGCACGATCCTCTTTCGACCCTCAATGCGACTCTTCCCATAATCAATCATGATCAAGACTCGTGTGCACCTCATCCAGGAGAGGAAGTACTGTCGTCACCTCAAGTGATGTCGTCAGCTAGGACAGTCATGTTGGCCGGGTTGATGATGTTCACATACTTCCTTGGCGTAAGTCATCACATCGAGCAGACTAACACGCAGGCAGCATCCATCAACTCGGTCACACTTCTTGTGCCCACAATGGCTCAGTATCTGGGAGAGACAGAGCTCCAGACACAGTGGATCGTTTCCGCATATCCCCTCATCTACTCCTGGTAAGCCCTTACAAGGAGCCTTGCTGACTTCAGCGGTCTACTTTTCTCCGGCCGCCTAGCAGACATATACAGCAAGAAACTCCTCTACATGTCAGGTCTTTCGATATATGCTGGGTTCGCAGTTGTCACCGGGGTCGTCAAGCATCGCCTGGCACTTTGCGTCACCCGGGCCATTTCTGGGCTTGGGCTAGCCATCGCGTCTCCGGCTGGTTTTGGCATTCTGGGCGTGAACATCCGCCACGAACCGGCTAGGACGATCGCTTTTGCGATTGCAGGTGAGTCTCTGCCTCTCGAGGGTACTTCAGAAGACGTCCGCTGATAGTCAAGGCATGGGCAACCCTATCGGATCCGGGTTTGGGAGTCTTCTTGGCGGCGTAATGGGCAATATCGAGGGGTGAGAACTCCGCCCTAAGCTGGGTGTGCTCACTCTACAGTGCCGGGTGGTCCTACCTGTTCTTCCTTCTTGCCGGGGTAGCAAGTTTACTAGTCGCCCTGGCTTTCTTTGTCATACCGCCCGAACGCAAACATCTCAATGGTCCCCCTATCGACAGACGCATAGATTGGATCGGGGGCGGCCTGGTCACGGCAGCGATCTGCCTATTCACGTTCTCTCTTACCGAGTCAGGTATCGCGTCTAGTGGCTGGAAATCCCCCCGTACGTCAAGATGCCCCACGGAGCTTTGTGCCTCCACGTCCTGCACTGACACAAAAGATGTTCCCGCCTTGTTTGTCACCTCCCTCATCCTCTTCACGGTCTTCACCTTCTGGTCTCTCCATCTCGAACATCGGACATCATACCCGCCCATCGTCAAGATGTCGCTACTCCACCGACACCATGGCCTGATCACCATGACCTGCGTCTCGGTCCTCTTGCTCTCGATATGTATATTCGGCTGGTCCTATACCAGCGCGATCTTTTATCAGAAATACAAAGGCATGACACCATTGCAGAATTCCATACACACCATCACCACCCCCGTTGTCGGGGTATTCGCAGCTGTGAGTGCCATCGACACGAGTTAGGTTCATCGCTGATGGTCGGTAGGGCGCAGTCATACTCCTGGCTCCAAGAGTCCGGACGCCTTATCTCTTGGGCTATGGATCAATCTTGAGCGGAGGCTGCTCTGTTATGTATGCCGCGTGGCCCGAGGGTACAAATTTCTGGGCTCTCGAGTTCCCAGCGCAGGTATTGCATCCTTGGGGTATCGATCTGTGAGTACAGTGCCTGAGTTGCTTGCATTGGCGCTGATGTATTAGAGCGTTCGGGCTAGGAGCTGTCATCATTTCCAACTTAGTCGATCAGTGCGTGACATGCGAGAGTTGGTGATGCTAAGCTGATGTCTGTATCAGAAGTGAGCAATCAGTCGGAGGAGCCCTGTTTCAAACATCAGGGCAAATCGGGGCCGCCCTCGGAGTCTGCCTATGCGCCCTCATCACCAGCGAAGTCGGCCATCAGTCAGACAATATTCTCGCAGGCGTACGAGCTGGGTACTGGTTCTCGGCAGCCACAAGCTTACTCGGTACGTTTCGATTACTTTTTAGACTGACTTTTAGTGGCGGTGATTGGTTTTGTCGGGTTCAGGAAAGCGCGACTGGCGAAGGATGTCGGGAGGATCATCGACTAGCGAGGACATTAATCAACAAAGTAGACATCAGAGAGTGAGAACGATCAGGATGAACGACATTGAAACCTTTCTGCATAACCAAGGGCTTCTCCCCAAGTCCCCCGCTTCGCAGCTCGTAAATCTATCCAAATCCCAAACAGTCCACCTCTTTTTCATTCGCCCACTCGTGTCGTCACTCTTCATGGCTTGAAAGTCTTTTGGCTCAGCGTGATCTTGTCCCCTAATGACAACGCAATCCCCTGTGTCCGCGATCGTATCCGCAAGTGGCCTGTGTGATTAGCATTACATCTGGCTAGTCTTCAAGACCTACCCTGTATTTGTCCATTCTCCATCTTTTCAAGACTGCAATTCGCCAATGCATCCTCTCCGAATAAGGACTTGGCGGCCATGTTGCAAGACAAGTAGGAGCAGTCTCCGCTGAGAGCGTTTTCGGGGGTGAGGATTTGAAGGTTGGTCTCTTTCGCGAGGTGGTCGACGAATTTGCGCAGATCGCCATCTGGCGCAGAGAGGGCGACTTTGTTCTCCCATTCAAATTCAGTCTACCCGTCAGTCTGATCCTATTGGGCAAAGAGAAGAAACTCACCCAGCTCGACCGGAAGCTAGCCTCGTTAACGTATGAAGGCTGAATGAAGGACAGGATATCGAGGTGTATGTCCTGTTCCATCAGCCCCTGTCAAATATCCGTGTGAAGCCTATACGTACAGATAAAACAATGTTGGCATCCGCATCGCTGCCTTTGACACTGTATGTGATGCTCCCAAAGATGACCCCAGTCTCAGTGCTCGATACCTTGATCGTCGCTTTGATCTGGTGGAATCCATGTGGTCCGAGGGTGTGAGGGGCCGGGCGCTCGACGAGTTTGAGGTCGCCAAGGGTCTGGAAGTCGACAGAGAGGTTTTGGAGTGTGTTGGTGGTCTGATTAACGAGGAGGACATTCAGGATCACGTCGAATTGGTTGATAGTGGTAACGCATTCACAGTAGACGGCATCCGAGTAGCCTGGAGATTAGCGACGAGTCCAACTCGGAATGTCCTGAACATACCAGTCAATTGTACGATTCGGCTCAATTTGGAGACAAAGTCGTCATGTACCTCGGCAGCTCCAGTCGCACGTCCAACGTCTAGGTCATACTAAGGATCAGTAAGAGCAATAAAGTCAAACTCACGTCATCGACATCGGCAAGTGCCTTCTTGCTCAATTGTCTGAAGCTGATCAGGTCGTCTGCTTGGATCTCGACGTCCTTCGACTCCTTTGCCTTCTCTGCAGCTGCCTTCTTCTAGTATCGTTAGCTCATTGTCCAATGTTTTGACACAAGAACATACCTCAGCGCCCGCAATCATCTTCGTGTAAGCCGCCTTGGTATCCTCCAGGAAGACCTCCTTCATCACCTTCTCCCCTCCCAATTCCGCCAACGTCTCTATACAGTTCATGATGCGTTCCTGACTGTCCTCGTCAATGGCAACAGCAGCAAACTTGCTCTGTCCCACGCGGACGATACTCGTCATGATCAAGATAGCCTCGGCCTTTAACGAGTTTACGGTCGCAGAATCGGATGAGTCGGATGTGGTGAGGCGAAGGATGAGCTTGGTGAGGGTTGCAGCGAGGACGGACCCGGTGAAGAAGTCTCCGCCGAGGATTAGAGCGCGAAGGGGTGGCTTGGATGCTGAGCGCACAGCCTCAAGGCGTGCCGCATCGGCATTGGAGGTGTAGGTGGTTTCGGTTGCATATGTCCCGTCGGCCAGAACGCGAGTTTTGGTGACTGCTTTAGGCGCGTCGTCTTTTTGCTCGGTCGCGGCTCCGTCTGTAGCTTCGGCTTCATCGAATAGGCGCTGGCTATCAGCACAGCTCTTTAATGTACGAAAAGCAACACACCTGCTCTGAAGCTAGAATTGGAATCTCGCCAATCACTTTCCGGATTTCCTGCATTGCTCGCTTGATGTCTATATCGATCAGCTTCCGTGCGAGAAAATGCCCCTTGTGACTAACCTGAAACCTCCTCGCAGTATTCTCCTACAATCCACAGAGCGCCACGGTACACTTTGCCAGATTTGATTTCGCTGAATGTAGCCACAAGCTTCTCGGTGATAGCTGTTCGAAGTTTGGGGAATTTCTCGACTACCTCACTGTATTGTCAGCAGGTCCTTGACATTGGACGAGATTGACATACCGAACAAAAGCAATGACATCGACAGCTGAGGGGTTGTTGGAGTCGCCCAGGAAGTCCATGAGCACGTAGACAACATTCGCAGCGACTTCCGAGAACTTGATGGCGCAAGAGTGAATGCTCTGGATGAGCAGTTGTCTGTATTCAAGGTTCTGGAATGTCAGCTGAAGGACGATCCAGCGAGACCACTTGGACTTACTTTGTCAAACTCGCTCTCCATCGTTCCCTGAAGCTGTTTCTTCAAGAACAGCACGACATCCTCCACATTCCTGCTCGATACCATTTCCAATGCAATCCCAATCGCCTTGCGCTTCACCTCCATATCCTGGCTGCTCAACACCTTCAGGATGTCCATCACCATGCCGTCCAACACATGCTCGTGCTTTGAGCGCAGTGTATTGAAGCGGTCCAAAACAATCAGCTTGACATTGTTGTCGGCTTCCTTGATGATGAGTTCGGCGAATGCGGCAGCGGCAGCTGTGGTGTCAGCAAGCTCAGATAGGGTATTCGCACGACCACTCACCCTTTACTGCAGCGGGGTTCTGGGTAAGGGTTGTAAGTGATGTCGCAGCCTCGTACTTGACGGCGTGCGAGGGCGAGTTCAGCAGCTCAAAGATACACCTGATCCACTTTGCCTGATTGTCAGTCACCTCGTCACTCGATCGGACTTACCCTGTGGCCCCCATCTGTCTTTGCCTCCTTCCTGACAAGCTCAATAACGGCCATCTGCATTAACTCGTCCATTCCGCCAATCGAGTCGAAGTTGTTTAGCAGATACCGTACAGCGGTAGGCTGAGAGATGTTGCACAAAGTGACAAACGCGTTCCGCTTGCAGGTCATGTCGGATTCCTACTCTGTCAGACACAGACTGAGGTCCGGGCTGGACGGATACTCACAGCAGCAAGGAATGTATCTAATAATTCTGGGGCGTCTGGGATGAGGTGCTCGTGATCTTGGTAGATGGAGTATACAGCGAACACGGCGTTCTTCCGGACAAACGAATGGCGGTGTTCCTGTTGATTAGGATATGTTCCCTCACGCGAAAGCAGTAGACATACCAAGCATGAGCGGACGGTGGGAATGAGGGGTTCAAGTAGTTCCGGTTCCCGGATCTTTTGAAGATAGCGCAGAGTTGCACCGCGGATATACTCGTTGGGGTGTTGCTACAACATCAGCCTTACTCGAGTTGCCAGTGTGCCGACATACCAAATCTCTCCGTGTTGCATCGCTGACACGCGTCAGCTAAATCCTTGGATCTTAGAAAAGCAAACTCACCACACCAGAATCATCTCGTGCTTCAATTTGCCATTGTCGTCTAGCTTTGGGCAGATTCTGGCGAAATCAGCAGATGTTCAGTCTCGTATCCGCTATATAACACTCACTCCCAGTAGAAATGCAGCATCTTCTTGAGCTGCTTGTTTCGCGACGGCATGACATATTGGATGATTGGCATGAGGAGTTGCGGCTGCGGTATCAGTCTTGCAAAGCTCACGAGGCGGACTATCCCTTCTGTCTGGGACACTCCTCTCCCAGCCGCAGTACCCCACTCACGTGTGACTGCCCGTTCAATGTGCCAACAATGATCCTCCGCATAGTCTCCAATTTGACCTCATCCGAGCCCTTTTGTAGCGCGTTTCGCAGCTCATTCGCGTTGGGAGACTCGAGGAGGTCATCATGAATGATGGAGTAGCAGGTAGATGAAGGGTCCATGATGCGCTACGAGGCTGCGCTGCCTGGATGTCTTTGAGCGGTGTAGATGTAAGGTATGTGCTGTCTGCTGGCATGGTGGCTGAGGCTGGCAGGTCGCGTCCGATAAATGCCACGTCAGCGCTACTCTCCGGTTGTCCGGGACTATCCGTATCAGTTCCTTGCTCTTGCGATCGTTTCCGGCCTTTACACACTTCCACTACATACAACCATCTCTCACATAGACAGCTTCAACGGCGTTGTACGAGTAGCTCCCTCCTCCTGCCACCTCACGCTCCCACCCAATCCGCCACTTCCCCGGAAAAAACACATACCAAAATGCCTGCTGCGTCTCCCGCTACAACCGTTAGTTACAGCTCCTCCCGAAATATTTCCGTCACCTGTAAAAGACGGCCTGTTGCCTGTCAGGCATAAGGGGAGCGTAGAGTCCAGGCTCGGCAGTGCGGGAAAGGCGGAAATCTTGGCTTGGCCTATCACTGACCTCTCCAGGTCGTCCGCTACTCCGCACTCATAGGCGGTATCCTCTATGGTCTTGTGCACCAGGGTACCGTGCAAGCGAAATACGATGAAGCTCAGGTATGCCGAATCCAAGATTGACAGACAAAGTCAATGGGTGCTGATAGCTTGCAGACCCAATCACAAATAGCACACAGGGCGCATTTGGTTGAGGAGGCCAAGAAGGCGTACGCACAAAAGCTGGTGGCAGACAAGGCCGGAGGAGCTTCAAAATGTGAAATCTTCGCCGCAGTGAACAAGAAGAGTCGCTGATGCTGCAGTGATAACCAACATCGACGATCCAAAGTTCGACCTGGAGAAGCTCATCGAGGCATACACAAAGACCCCATAAACGCACATGAATTTTGGGTGATTCTCAGTCAATCAAGATCAACTCGCAGGCGCGACCTTCAGCCACCAGGACATGAGCGCACATCCCCAGATTGACAGCTTCGCTACTGCTCGATGGGGAGTGTTGAGGTTCGGGCCGCTCGAAGCTGGACCGCGTTACACTCCTCACATTGGATAAACATCACCGATGCTGACCTGCTAATTCGAAATGCAAGGCGTACCTTGCGGATGTCGCACGATCGTGCATGTAATGTCCTCGGCCACAAGCGGTTTGGCACACTCACATCGATCTACCGTTCATCTACTTTTATGATACAAGATGGCTCTAGAATGCCCAAAAGTGAAACTCCCTAATTGTCCAGTCCTATCGAATAGTTGCTCATGATTTCATCCCCAACATCTCCTCAAAGCTCATATCCGCCATATCACGATCCTCATCGTCCAGTCCACCCAACGATGGTGGTCCGTTCCAAAGACCGCGAGATCTTAGCCTCCCCAGCCCCGTTCCAAAGCTCAATCCTCCTGCAGCGGGGCCCAAACTCCCTCTCCGCTCCCCCCGAGGCGGCAGAATAGCAAAACTCAATCCCGCCTCGTTCGCTGACCCCGAACTGGGTCTAGTCCCTCCTGGATCTGCAGTCCGATTGTGGATTGATTTGGTGGTCGGTATTGGCGCAGCACCATCGCTCGAGGTGCTCACAGCGCTGAAATACGTTCCAGTTGAGTTGGAATATGGATAAACGCCATCGGGGGAATCGATCTCGCCGCCTTTTTCTGAGAGGGGAGAGAGTGTCGTCGGCGCAGCACCGGTAAGAGATAGTGTAGGAACGTTACCCCTGCTACTCATACCTGAGCCGGAGTGGCGGCCGGCGGGTGCCTCCTGGATGTCGAGCTCGGTGGACAGGAAATTTAGGGTGTTTTGCCGCTGACACATAAGCCTGGAATTGACCTCTAGACGCGGTACGACTCACTCGCTGTCGTTCTTCCTCCATATCTCGGCGCAACACTTTTCGGAAGTTTATTACAGCTAAGCCGCAGATGACCCATACTTTGGGAACGAAACTGACCGCCGTCAGCTGGGACTGATGAAGCATAGGAGTAGGAACTCACATGAACACAAGTACGATTAGACTGTGCGGAGCTACGAGGGCTTTGATGATCAAACCTGCCGTTCTATATCGTCAGCCCTTTTCTCCTGTGCAGATATGTGACACTCACACCAGGCTTGGAAGAAGCTGTGCCTCGGCAGACCATTTGACCACCCGCGTAATCAACCTATCTGAATGCGAAATCCCGTTCCGTTTCCTCACCAGCGCCACCACAATGAGCACGCTCAAGAGCCAGTCGATAATGAATAGCGTGGCTACCCATGCTATGAAGAATGGCGATGTGGTGGAGTTTACAGGATCTGTGTAGCCAATCTTGGTGTTGGCAATGCCTAGGGCGATGGACCCAGCGCTGATAGGTCAGTCAGGTATCCAGGCCAAAGTCGGAGAGTACTCACAAAATCACGGGTAGACCATACTTGATAGACTTTGGCCGACCCCACAGCTCATAAGCTCGGAAAGCGTAAAAGACCTAAAACTCAGCGATGCCCTAGCGCCGACAGCAGATCCACTGACCTCAATCGGCATCGCCAATAGGAGCTCAAAAACGCAATCGCCCTTCACCCACCATCCCCTAAAAACAGTCAAGGGTTCACCATAACCAATGACGAAGACAGAAAAGCCGAATGCCTGGCAACTGAGATCTCAGCTTTGTCACCGCAAATGTAGAGATCTTTCTCACAAGGCGGTATGAGCCACACTTCCAAATGCGAGCCAGTACTATGAGATCAGTCCTCCGTCAAATTTTCGGCCGAGTCACACACCGGAACTCACCACAAGGCACTTCAATGGCCATCGCTCATCTTTGGCTAGGCGCGTATTCCAATAGATGAATTGACAGATTATTACTCCGAGGCAAAACATGTCAATGCCTATTCCGAGGAATGTGGGACCGGTGACCATTGGCCATGCTGCCGCATTCTGATCGAGATAGTCCTGCTCCAGTGGGTTGAGAGCGACAGACATGACGAACAGCGGGTGGACCAATGTAGGGTCCTAGCGAGGCGTGCTCCCCGCTATACGAGACGCGATTTGTTTTTAGGAGGTGGCGGAACCCTCTCGCCTCACGCCCGACTCGAGGCGTGAACGGGCTGTTGTCCAGACACTGGCTGGACGCGTGACTAGTGTTTGAGAGGTATGTGATCTTCGACAGTGCCTCGCAAGCTTCAAGCTTCACCCAAGCACAGCCCGTACATATGCGATCTGGTGCGATCGAAGGTACGTTACCCCATATTTCATCGCTCTGTTTGCGGCGCTGTTTGGCGTTTTGATATAGAAGGTCCAGTGAGACACCGAGACAGGGCAGCAGGCGCCTTCTCGTGAATATGCCGTAAGTGTGTGGAATCCCCGGCCCGGCTCGGCTCGGGGTGAGTCAACGGAGGCCACCGTGGGAAAGTAGCTGATCCCAGCGGTCTTCGCCGCCAGTCACGTGAACCCAACGCGTCCTTACGCGCTTCGCGATATACAGTAGGAGCAACGATTGAAGGCAATGAGAATACCTTGTCACTCCTAATAGATCCACAGAGGCAGAGCAGTCAGATCAGTAGTCCGACATCCATCAGCGACCACAACCCGAAGCGACAGATCTCAAAGCTTCAAAATCGCTTCTCTAGCCACACATGCCGCCCCAAGAAGTCATATCCGTCGACGACGACTACGAGGCATCCGCACAGGACGAGAACAAGATTATCAATGAGGTGGGTCGTAAATATGCGGAAAGGATGAGCGGGTGGGCTGATGGCAAATCTAGGAGTTCAAGATCTGGAAGAAGAAGTAGGTCCCGGTAGCAGTGTGAGAAGATTCCATCTGACATCTCTAGCGTTCCGTTTCTGTACGACACCGTCATCACACACGCCCTGACCTGGCCCAGTCTGACATGTCAGTGGCTGCCAGACAAGGAGACGTGAGTTTCTGATCGCATCTTACGGCGGAACTTCGACTTAAGAGTGGCTCAGCGCTGACTAGACAGGCCGAAAGACGCGGACCACACTATTCACCGCCTGATCCTTGGCACTCACACATCTGGACAGAACACAGATCAATTGATGATCGCTGAGGTTGTGCTGCCAAAAAGTGGGATTGATGCCAATGGGAAGGAGGTTTCTGAGCTGTATGATGATGAGCGACAGGGTGAGATTATTCGCTGTTCTCATGCCTTGTATGCGAGTGTTGACTTCTCCCAGAGCTCGGGTCCCACCAGAAATCAGCCGCCAGAATCACAGTCAAGCAGACTATCAACCACGACGGTGAAATCAACCGGGCGAGATATATGCCCCAGAAGCCTGATCTGATCGCGACCAAGACGGTGCGCGGGGAGGTGTATATCTTTGATCGGACGAAACATGAGAGCAAGGCGCCGGTTGGAGGTGGATGTCGGCCAGACATCAAATTGACCGGACAATCCAAAGAGGGGTCAGTAGACTGTTCGGGATTCAAGGGCTTCGACTGACCGTTGTCTAGTTACGGGCTGAGCTGGAGTCCTGTTGCCGAGGGACACATTCTCAGTGCCAGCGAGGACACCACCGTGGCGCATTGGTAAGTCAGCCCATGCACAACCTACGGAGACTACTGACCGAATAGGGACATCAAACATTTCGACAAAACCACCCCGTCACTAAAGCCTCTCCGGAAGTATACTGGTCACTCGAGCAACGTGGGAGTGAGTTTCAGCCCGATGAAAATACAGACCTCTGCTAACTGGTAGGATGTCGACTGGCACCCAGTCCACGGACACATGTTTGCTTCAGTAGGAGACGACCGAAAGCTCATGATGTGAGTCTAGGCCTGGCAGATGATGCAAAATCCAAACTAACAATCCAGATGGGACACGCGAGGCGAAAACTCCGCCAAGCCCAGCTCTCAAGTCGAGGCCCACATGGCTGAAGTCAACGCTGTCTCTTTTGCTCCAAGCAGTGAATACCTCTTGATCACCGGTTCAAGCGATAAGGTGAGTGTTCTGTTCCTAAGGCTTCCAAAGCTAACGATGCAGACAATAGCGCTATGGGATATCCGAAAGCTATCAGTCAAACTCCACTCTTTCGAATCTCACACCGACGATGTCCTCTCCGTCGCCTGGTCCCCACACTCCCCAGTCCACTTTGCTTCCGCCGCCGCCGACCGTCGTGTGCACATATGGAACCTCGACCAGATCGGCGCCGAGCAAACGCCAGATGACGCAGAGGATGGACCACCCGAATTGATGTTTGTCCACGGTGGACACATGTCCAAGGTGTCGGATTTGAGTTGGTCGCCCATGGCCAAATGGCATTTGGCAACTACGGCGGAGGACAATGTGCTGCAGGTGTGGGAACCGAGCAGGCATATATGGCAAGGGGACGTGGATGTCAATGCTATGGATCTGGAATGAGGTTGGGCAGTCGGGCATTCAGGGCGGTGAAGGGGAAATGAAAAGGGCTGGAAGCTCAACGTTAAATTTATTGATAGCAGTAGATGATGGGCAGACATGCGAAGCCAGATTATAAAGTATTGATGAGGTATCGCTAACGTAGTTACGAAAATGGTACAAGTGCTAGGATATCACATCTACCGTCCCATCTGGTTCTGAACCGCCTGGAGGGTCTGCTGCTATAGGCTCAGATTCAGCCTCAGCTGAGTGCGCTACTCTGGGCGCCGTTACTCTGAGTCTCGATTTCGGTACGCGCAGCATAGGCCAATTTGGGAGATTTGGCAGTCCTCCGCCTTTGGCTGATACAACCTCGTCCCAGACCATCGAGAGGTCGAATAGGTCGATGAATTGCTGGTCGACCGCGCGAGATTTGGGATTTGAGAAACGGCGATATCTGAAACGTCAGTAAGAGATTTCGAATAACTTGGGCTCGTACTTACTCGTCAAATATCGAAGTCAGAGACCACGATTGTACACGGCGGACGCAGCCAACAAGGCAGCCAGTTCGATGCTGGGCAAGTCAGACCGATATACACGGTGGGCTTATGGGTTGTATACAACTTACCTTCCCCTTGTTGCAATGAATCAATAAGGGATGATTTCGCTTGTCCAGGATGGCACAGAGTGCAGATGTAATGACGTCCTCCGGGATATTGTCGAAAGGTTCCTGCAATCAGATCAGCTAAGGAATTGACAGCTGGCTCAGAATCACCTACCTTGTTACCGGGAATACCGAATTGCTGTGCTGCATCAGGACTTTCCCCTCATCCACCCAAGAGAAGCAGGGACCAACCATAAATTGTACACCCTGAGATTGACACCACTTCAAATTCGCCTCTGGATAATCTTCCAACACGAGCGTTCTACAGGCTCGTAAGCTGAAGTCTACAGTCAATGGTACAGAGAACATACAGGATAGTCCGCAACTTCAATGTCTCCAAGAATCTGAAATTTCGCTTCTTTGGAAATCCACTCCTAAACACTCCAGCAGTGACAGTAGCGAAATTCTCGGGAGGTACCAGGTCCTCCTCTACCACTGGCATTGCCGGTGGAGGAAGGTACAGCGGCAGTGGCGGTAGCTTTGACGGTCCATCTGCCGCCTGCAGGGGAGACGTCGGGATCGACAGACGCGGATTGTGCGATTTGAGGATGAGCGAGAGGAATGGCGGGATCGCAGGTGCAGCTGGACTCGATGCAGCCCGGGCAGAGCCTTCCGCTTCGGTATTTGGCGGGCGTGCCATCCTGAAGGTGAGGCTGCTTGACTGCCTATGGGTGTAGTATAGGCGGGGCGTATCTGACTATCATCTGGAACGTGTATGAAGGATTGTTGACAAGCTTTCAATTAAGGGAGGCCGGAGGGTGAGGATATCCGGGTGATCCGGGTCCGGATTTCAATCCTTTTGCTGAAATCCGACTCATCACTGGTCCAGACCTTCACTCTGATCTATCACTATACATTGCACAAGCATCACCAACAATGTCATCGACAGCCATAACTTTGACATACACCCTCGCTTCCCCTCCACTGAAAGCGGATGCCCCGCAAATTCCCGCGAGCCAAACCTTCACCTATCCCATATCCGCCTTCGGTGTCTACCAAACCACCTACGCCTCGACATCAGATGCAGTCCTACAGGCGCAGCGAGACTTGAATGAGGCCTTGACAGCTTGGAAAGATGCAATAGGGGATGCGGAGAAGGCCAAGGAGGATCTTGGGAAGATTGAGTACGGGAAAGGCAAGGCGGCAAGGATGATGCAATATGCTGCAGGACGTGAAGGGGCTGAGGTGGATGTGGACGAAGATGAAGAAAATGGGCCAGGGGATGCGGAATGAGCAGCAGATGGGAATTGAGATCGTATGTCGAGAACAGATCAGGAGACCGCAAATTTGTCGTATAGCTGACCGAATGTAGCTGGAGGGAATGAGAGTCTTAAACCTCCTTCGATTGGTACAACCAAATAGCCACAGTCGGCTCCAGCTACATCCGCAATCAGATCTATGCTGTATAATCGTCCCAGCTCCGATCTATCCCGCCAAATACCGTCTTCTGGATACGCTCCGCCGGCATCTCCGCCTCATCATGCACAACTAGATCCACCATGTCTCGTATCCCGTGCAGAGTTGCAATTCCGTCGTCTAATTCTGCCAAAGCTTCTCGCGCCTGACATCAGTATGGCTTTAGTATTCGACTCACCTCAAGACTGCCTCCTATTTGCAGGAATTGTACACCAATTTGAGATTCTGGATATCCCGTCCGGTCGAGCTGGAAGTCAGCCCGTGACTGTTTGATCTGGAAGCAAACGTACCTCTCTCGCGCACATCACAATCACTCTCTCCAGGTCATCCTCTAGCGCCTGGTCAATCATTTCCGTCCGCGCTAGAGATTGCTCATTGGCGCGATGCTTCCGTTGAACTACTGCTTCTGCGCAAGCTGGGTGATTAGCAATGCTTCCAACTCAGGAAGCAACTCGCTCACCTCCATCCGTAATTATGATGAGATTCATAGGCTTGACTTCTCGGCGTTCTTTACCCGGCGAAGCCACATCGGGAGCCGATAAGCGTTCTAGATAGTCACGCAAGATGGCTCTCAGCCGATGACCAATACTCCCGATTAGCTCTTACAGGCTCTAGAGCTTACGATGCATTTCCCCTAGGTTGCAACCCAGCCAAAAGCTCCTCCACATCATCTGCGGTCTATCATCAGTACTGTCCGTTCAATTTCACTCACGCCTAGCTCCCGCCCCACACGTTTACTATTCGTGAAGTATACGTCAATCCCTTCCACGCTGTACCTCATTGCAGTTTCCGTGACCTGGGCGAAGGCTCTCTGCGCCCTTTCCCATCCCTCTCCGGCGATGGATGGGCTGTCATCGATGAGAAAGACCGTTTGATAGTAGCTGAGCGTGTGGAGCGGGTCGGCGGTAGCCTGCGATGCCGAAGCGACTGCTTCTGAAGGTTCAGACACGTCCAGTGCTGGTTTCAGCCCAGGCCCTAACGCTGATCCGGCATCTGCCTGTGCTGCAATGCCCTTAGGTATAGCCGGGAGTGCCCTTCCCGAGCCCGAAACAAAGGCTGTCCGGGACGAGCCTGCTTGCTCCCGGTCTGAGGATGACGAAGCTTTGCGCTCGATAGCAGGTCCCATTTGCGCCTCGGTATATCCTGGTGATCTCGGCAAAGCAGCGTCGTCAGACGAAAAGAAGGGATTCCGACTTTGTATGACGGCTCCCGTTTTCTGTGGCACGAGCGGCGCTTGTTGACTCGTGCCATCGGCCTCGTCCCAGTCCAGTAATGACGGACCGCCGGGTACCGAGAGTTGACTCTGAGCGGTGTGCGCTCCGGACAAATCGACTGGGGGTGAAGGGGAGTAGTCGGACAAAACACGTCGATGTGCAGGGGGGAACTCCGGATTTGACAGTCTTACAGGAGAGTACGAACTCATCCTTCGCTGTAGACCGTCCTCCTCATTCATCAGGGAAGATATCGCCGGTCGACTAGGTCCAGCCTGAGCATTCGCCAATTGTTGCTGCTCCTCATCGGCCAAGCTCAACCGCATCGCCTCCGCCACTTCTTGCCTCTCCCTCTCTGCAATAATACTAGCCCTCTTTGCTTCCTCCAGCTGGTTCTCCTCGTACGCCCTCGCTATCTCATCATCCTCTGGTGGATGTGGGGGTGAGACGGCCCGTTCGGGCTGAGCCGGTTGAGACGGACGCCAAGACGGCTGCTGGTTTAGGGAAGCTCTTCTATTCGGTGTGTCGGGCCAAACCAACGCAGATGTGGGTCTGGGAGAAGAGGCAGAGGGGCGGGCTGATGATGGCGGCTCGGGAGGGATAGTCTCAGCTGCCTCCGCCTCGGCAGCGAGCCGTTCCTGAAGCATACGCGTGGAGTCCGGTTCGGGATCCGCTCGGGTATATGGTGGTGGTGGGAGTTCGTCCTCATTCGCCGCATCAGGCCGAACCCGGAACTCCTCGGGCAACGGCTGTGGAGCGTGAGACGTTGTAGCCGGTCTACGGGTCGTCTCCGTCGCGCGCCGGGCGACTCGAGGTGGTGTGTATATGGAGGTACGGGAAGTGGATGGCGCGAGGGAATGGCGAGAGCTGACGGCTGTCAGGGTCTCACCGAGGGATGCGCTGGAGGGGCGAAGGACGCGTGATGGAGGTAGCCGATATTCCGTCCTGACGGCGTGGAACGAGTCGGCATACTGCGGCAACTGAAGCGATCAGCTGGATCCGACCATCCACACACCTCTTGTTCAAGGTAGTTGAGCTTTGTCGAGATATCGTTCGTCAACCTCCCTCGGGCCTTCTTGACCTCGATATACGACCTGATGACCGCCTTGACGTATTCAGGATCACTTGCGTATTGCCGATGCAAGAGGGCCCATTGCACGCTGGTATTGGATACCATAGGCTCGATGTTGTATCTCTGATCTGTCAGTTGTCGGCGTCAGGTTGTCCCGCGATTCGATCTTACCTGCCGCGTTCTTGGTTGAGTTTGAGGATTGAACATGATGCGAGGTCTACACCTCGGTGGCAGCAACGTCCGGCGTGTTATATGGTGAATTGTGGAGTCAACAAGGACGACGAAAGGCACACTCCGCCAGATGTCATCGGCGCCACCATGGATGAAACGCGTCACGTGCAGATACTGTAATTGCCTCTTGCGGCAGCTTTTGGTATCTCGGAAAGCAGTGCCATCTATCATTCCTGTGCAGCATCCATCACTCTGCCATGATGTTCTGGCATCACAGCTGACCGCCACGGCTGGGCGAAGAAGCTGTGCTTCGGAGGTGTGAAACCCAATCTTCTATCAACCAAATTATAATGTGCGAATCGTTATCTTTTGACTTCTGACTGTAGGCCTTTTCCAACTCCTTCCCTGACGCCCGCTCATGTGATTAGACTGAAATCCACCTTGCCATCCACTTGTTGACAATCTAAAGGAGTCAGCGTTGTCAAATACTACAGAGCTGAACTACTCACTTGCTGAGCCTCATCGACAAGCCCATCGTCAAGGAGCAACTGGACGACACCGCGGACCGAGGATTCGAGAGCCGAGAAGATCCAAGCGTGGTTGATGGAGGTGTGCTCTCCGATGCTGAAGGATTAGCAAGGGTAATTCAGGGAAGTGGGACGACATACAAGATGTGGTTGGCGTGAGTTTTGTGGTATTCGGGCATATACCTCTGGTGCTGACCAGGGAAGGGAGACGCCCACGACCCAGCGGCATCCTCATCAAGACCCCAACACTGCCGGTCGTAAATGCCAGTGTACTGCTCCTTGGCGATAGGGCCGTGGATGTCCTCCATCGCCTCGACAATCGACTGGACGTGATCGGCTTCGGACCTGGCAGCCTGGAAAGGACCAGTTCCAGTGTCGTACGAAGCAAGGAGGGCGCCTGGACCGGTACCGTTGATGTTGTAGGCGGGGTAGCAGAAGGATCCGACACCAGGAAGATCGGTCGAGCCGCATCCACCATAGATGGGTGGGCTGAGCTTCTCCCAGAATCGAGTCTTGTACAAGAGCTGACTCATCAGCTACGGACATGATAAAAGCGGACTCGACTCACAGCAACCTTGCAGGCAGACGCATAACCAAGACCAGAGACAGCCTCGGAGATGACGGGGTTGAGAGCGGGTTTGCGCCAGAGTCGGGCGACGGAGAAGGGAACGGCGACGAGGGTTTTGTCGTAAGTCTTGGTCTCACGCTTGCCATCCTTGGACCACGAAACACCAGTCTTCTTGGTGGTCTCGTTGTAGCTGATACGGTCGATCCGACGTCCGAGGGTGAGTCTGTTGTCAACGATGGGGTGGAAGGCCTCGGCAATACGGTTGAGACCCTTGTCGATGGTGACCCAGTCGCTGGCGGCAAAGTAGACACCATCGTAGATGCTGCTCCAGAGGTAGCCTGGGGGTCAGAGCTGATCATGCAGACGAAGAAAGACGTACCAGACCCGCCTACTGCGGAGGTTTCATTCCACCCGAGACCCTGAGAGCGCAGGTAAGATGCTTGATTGAAGTCGAGGAGGCCGTCGGCTAATGATGTCAGTCGAAAAATCTGGAAAAATATGACATCCGACTTACCGATAGCCTGCTTGTGAGCCTTGAAGAGGTTGGTGGCAGCGGCTTTTGCTTTGGACTCGTATCCGATAAAGTTGGCCAAGGCAGTACGGGCAGCGGCCAAACGAGGGTTGGTGGCGGCGGTCGTCAAGTTGGCACGAGCGACAGCGGCGGCGTATTGACTGCGACGGGGGACGGTACCGTCAGGGTTACGGATACCGTTGGCGTCTTGGAAGGTAGCGGAGTTGGTCTGGATCCATGGGATGAACTTCACCTGCCACCAGGGGTCGAGGTTCTTGTTCTTCTCGTTGAGAACGTCGGCGAGCTGGAAGACGAGCTTGTGGTCGTTGATCTCGACAGTCTCGTTGGAGACGGGGTCTGTCAATCTGAGGGGGAAACGCATGGGGCTGAAGGTCAGCCAGGGTCAAGCGGTACAATATGACTACTCACCCCATCTCCTGGTACTGATAGTCCTCGGGCTTGGTGCCGTTGAGGTAGGCAGTGCGGAGACGACTGATGATCAGCTATGCTCTTCACCATCGACAAGAAGACTCACCCTCCGATACGCTTGGAGCTTTCCGAGATCTCCCAGCCGTGGATACCGACCTGGTCGAGCAAGAGAGCCGACATCAAACCGGACATACCACCACCGAGAATGGCGATCTTCTGATCCTTCTTGCCGGCGATGAAGGAGGCGGTGTTGTTTTGGGATTTGAGGTAGGTTACGCCGTCAAACCAAGCACCGTAGGGGTCGTTGATGTACTCGAGAGTGTTACGCTTGCTGGGACCGGCGTGGCGGACCTCGAGAGGGTTGGAGCGACCAAGCAGGGTGGTTTCGGTGAAGGCGTGAAGACACTGGCCGGCGGGGAGGTCGGCTGGGGTGAGCCAGACAAAGCGAGTGCTAAGGACGTCAGCAGTGTACTGATGGAAATAGGCAATACACGAGACTTACGGCTTTTCCTCGTGATCTCGAGCGTCAAAGCGACCGACCTCATGATGCGCGGCAGAGTGGTGCTGGATGTCGCAATTGCCGTATACGAGGATGATGGTCTCGGAGAGCGAGCTGGGGTTCTCGTAGGTGACGTGGATGTTGTGCGCCCCATTGGAGAGGACGGAGGACGGACTGTGGAGTCAGCAAGGAAAGGGCAGAGAAGGGACAGGCGGACTCACCCCGTGAAGGTCATGGGCTGGGACACAGGGACAGCGACGACGCCTGCCAAAAAGGCGACAAGGGGGAAGAGTGCGGCGGACTTCATGGCTGGGATGAGGTATGGGTGTAGGTGGGAGAGGCAGACTGGAGTGCATATGGAGCTCGGCCATACTTACCATATATACCATCCTTGACAGAGTGGAAATTCATCCTTCCAGCGGAAAGAAGAATCGTCGGAAACGCTTTCCGAACGTTCCATACCTTATCTTTCTTATCTACTTGAAGCCATGCGTACAATCGCAAGTGAAGATCTTGCGCAATCTAACTCTCCCGCTTGTCTTCCTCTCGTCTCACGCCTTGGCGACGATCAGATGAGGAATTGTATCTCGGCATGTACGTACGAGCCAGATCGGGCCGGGCCCCCTCCGGGGCAATTCCTTCCATCTTGCCGCCTTTTCAAGCCCTTTCAGTTTCATCGCAATTGTTTCGCTAGTCATCCTCTTGGCATCCAGGCACAAGCGGGCAGCATTCTGACCTGGATCAAAGGCGCACGGTATTTTACCTCACCCGCACCTCCCGCCGCGGCGGACGGACCCTGATAATCTCGACGTCCTTATCTCTCGCCAATCTCCAAGCACCTATGCCTTGCTATGCGGACCGAAGCGAGCGGGAGACTCGATTTGCTTGGCCCGACAATATTCGGATCATCTTTGATACGAGGGCTGGGGCTTCCTCTCGTCTCATACCTCCCCGTCGGCCAGATACCTCCAGGGTCGCTATATCCGATGGATAAACCAAGGTAGATACGATTGGCTGAAGCTCATCGGTCGTCCATGGACCGGTCTCGCCTCGCTGCTGTTCTCTGCCAAGCAACGGCTCTTTCTTCCGACATCTTATCTCTCGCCTGAATCTCAGAGATAGCCGAGATACTTAACCCGCTCAGTCAGCACCGATATCATACCCATCAAACTTTCCCCACCTTCCACTACTCCAATCCCACTCTTTCCCCCCAGCCTAAAACTCCCTCACTCACCATGTGGTTCAACTTCGCCCTCCTTCCCGCTCTCCTCGCCATTGGCGCCGCTGCCTCCCCTCTCGCTTCTGCCGAGATCAGCAATCTCGAAGCCCGCGACACCAGCAAAATCACCTACCTCGGTACCAAGGGCGCAACTCTCTCTGGCGGAACCGTCATCGGCAATCTTGTCTATGTCAGCGGTCAGGTCCCCATTCTCAACGGTACTGTTGTCCCCGGAGGCATCAAGAACGAGACCGCTTTCGTTCTTGCTCGCATTGGTGATATTCTCAAGGAGGCTGGCACCGACTGGTCTAAGGTGCTGAAGACTACTGTTCTTCTCCAGGGTGAGTACATTCTCTGTCCACCCTCACTCCTAGAATTACATCCTATCACTCTGTCTTCATGTATCCATAGTCCAGCGCTGACACCATTAGACATCCGCGATCTGCCTCAGATGAACGAGGTGTACGCAGCCACCGTCCCCAACCCCAAGCCCGCCCGAGCTGCCTTCGAAGTCGGAAACTTGCCCGTCTTGTAAGTCGCTAGGCAATTGATATAGAGTCCTGGACACGGCTGACATATTACAGCGGTATCTCAGTCGAGATTGAGGGTGAGTCTCTGCTCGTGCTGTCACAGAACCGAATCAAGCTGACTTTACAGCTGTTGCCGCCATCATCTAGACTAGCGTCTCGTCTGAGGACTCAAGATACGGTCGGGGGGCGGTAAGGGTGAGAAAGGAAGTCCGGGACGCAAGTTAGACATCATATAATTTAGAAGGGTAGAAATAAGCAAAATGCAACAGGTGTCACTCCCCAAGATTCGTCACAGGCCTCATCGAGAATGTACCCTTTCATATATGTTACCGCTTCTGCTGGGACGAGTCGAGGGTATGAGCTGCGCGTAAGTGTCGGATTGTCAAGTCCTGACGAGATGAGGTGAGAATATCCTGAATACTGAAAGGCGATCGATCAGGTCCACCAAGCAATCGAATCACAGACTGTAAGGCAATCATCTGAAAGCGTGTCAGCCTTCCTACGAGGGCCAACGTCGAAGGGAAGGTGCAATCGGCTCTAAGAGAAGCTCCAGTACTAGCTAAAGCAGGGCCTTCACAAGTCAAGCACAAGACGAGCATCATGCATCACATGTAGCCTCATGCGCATAAATGCGGATAACGAGATGATGACACGGATACCGGCATCGACTTCTGCACCCCCGAATCTCATCTGTACGTAAAGGTCTACGTAAAAGAGCCGAACCGTCGGCACCACTGCCCGAAAGTTGCCTGAAGTGGTATTTCTTGTGACAGCTAATCAGGGTTTTCGATCTGGTGCCTGAGCTTGTCCCTGTTATGATCCGAACAACATCCGAACAGTGAGCTAAAAAGTCTAAAACATCGCGCCATCCACACAGCAGTTCCTGCGCGCCCCTCGCCGTCGGGCCCGAGCTGTGTTCTATTCTATTTGTATGCGAGTACGTACTTGCGCATGCTCCACAGCAGCTGTGTTTAGCTGTGTAGAGTGATCGATGGAGCGAGGCGGAGTCCGAGAAGTACCTCCGGACCACCCCTAAATTCGATTTTTGCCACTTTCGACAAATTTCAACCCTTATCACCCCTTTTCAAGCCATCTCCTCGACATGTCCATCTTTTACCCAGAGGAGCATATTTTGGTCGTTCCGCAGATCCGCGCCCTTGATGATAGCGATCGCTAGACTCGAAATTATGGGAGACTTGTCCCATCCAAAGAGATATAAACAGCGGCGAAATTATTAAGCACATGCCCATCCATTGTGTTATCTCTGCTTGAGCTCATTTTTGTTTGGCCGCCTCTGACCCTGACCAACAATCTGTCTCTACCGACGGACACAAGCATCTCCTTCAACCTTTCGCTTCACCATTAGACCATTAGGATCCATTTTAGTAATAGCAACTAGCCTTCAACCTATTCCTGCCTCGTCTCCTGCTCATCCTCCGGTCCATCGCCATCTCCGTTCAGCCCAACAACACGACTCTCAGTCCTGCATATAATCCGCTGCCACCACCGGTCGAAGCGTCCCGCAAACATACCACACTCATAATAATCCCTACTTGCCAACACAATGTTCCCTACCCTACCTCATTCCGTTTCCCGCCTCGTCCTACTCTTCCTGCTCGCCTCTCCTCTCGCATCCCTGGCATCTCCCGTGCCCGATCTGGCAGCACCAGCCCCACCCACCCATGCCAACGTCCTCGTACCTCGTCAATCTACACGATTAGGTCGGCGCACGCCCAAGAAGGTGGAACCACTGCAGAAGAAGGACTACTCGTCCTTCCTCTGTCCCGCCTCGGCCGTCGCTTGCCCCGTCGTCGAGCCAGATACTCCCGTGTCGCCCGAGTCTATCGCAAAGCTTAGCGAGGGTCTGAACTCATTGACGGACTGGTTCACGGTGGGCTTCGAGTGCGTGGACCTGGAGACGGAGTACAACCAGTGCGGCGGATGCTTGGCCTTTGGCGAGGGGTGAGTGTATTCGCAAACGTGCAGGGGCCGTAGCTGACACTATCAGGCAAGATTGTTCAACAATACCAAACGCCCGGGCGACCGGGTGCGAGGCGTCTAGCTGTGCCGTCTACTCGTGCTTTGAGGGCTACACCGTTTCGCCAGACCGGAAAACCTGCGTCAAAAAGGTTTCACCTGCCACTCCCCTTCTTCCTACACCACCAGCCACCCCTGTCGCGGAGAATACAGATCAGGCCGTCTTTGCCGATCGATCATCATCACTGTAAGGCGGAGGGAGAGGGATAGGGCTAGGCGGTTTGACGGGAGGGAAGGAGGATACATCGAACATTGAATACCGAACATTGATTGATTAATCGAACATTATAGATAGTAGCTAGGCTGGACCCTATATAATCTAGAGGCTACTTGTAAACTACACATGTATAATAACATAAACTAGACCAGTCAAGATGCAGTAGCTTGACGAGTCAGTACGGGAGTGTTTCAGCGCAAACTCTAACTCTGGTGCTGGTGACATCTTACATCGCCCGAGTTCCACTTGCTCAGCTGGCATTATCCCTCAATCTTAATACGCTCTTTGATGCAGTCCTCGGTCAATCCAATCACACATCCGTCTGGCTCATCCGCCCTCGACCAAGCGAGCCATCCTCAGATCCTGCTCATTCTAATTGGCCTTCCAGGATCAGGCAAATCTGTCCTCAGCAACGCCCGCACGTCCCCTTAGCTTCATCAGTACACAGCGTTCGGCGCTGACGATTAGTGCTAGGCTTGTCGGACAATCCGCAATCCGGCAGACCATCGTCAATATGGGTCCGAGCGTCGCAGGATGATGCCCCTCGGAGACGGCGACAGGAGTGCGAAGCGGTCGTCCGGCAGGCCTTGACAGACGGCCACAGCGTCGTCGTTGACAGAGTTGACTTTGATCCAATGTACGTCGGGCTACGAGCATTGACCTGATGACGCTGATGGTATAGACAACGAAGCCACTTCATCCGCCTAGCCCAAACCTCCCAACCCCGACCGCTCATATACGCTTTAACCCTACATACCTCCCTCCTCACCCTGTCTGATCGCCTTACTGCCCGAACGTCCCACCCAACGCTGACCAGTCCTGAGCTGGCGCTGAGTGTCTTGCGTCAGATGCAGGCGGTATTTGATCCGCCTAAGCCGGGCAGGATGGAGGGCTTTGATCGGATATTGGAGCTGAGGGAGGAGGATCAGCCCAAGGGTGGAATATGGACCAGGGAGTCTCTGCAGAGGCTCATTGCGGATATGGGAAGGTGGGGGCATGTGGAGACTGGGATGGGTACGGGTATGGCGGCGGGTCAAGAGGGAGGATCACAAACCAGTCATCTGCCAATACCCCCATCAGGCATGTACCTACCACCAGCTCTACGGGCGCCTCGACTGAATCCAGAGATGTAACCTGTCCTCTTCCAACCTTGCTACGGACCTACTGGCCCAGAGTACACTCCCACAATATGCATCTTCAGATCTCTGCCTCAGCTCATTAACCATCTGCAGAGCCCCCCTGCAACCACAAATACCACCCCACTCCGGCTATAAACCAAATCGGAACAATCGTCTTGGCCTGAGTCATCCTCGACGTCTTGAGCCCATCCGAATCCCTCCCTCTCCACCCAAAGACCATAAAGATATGCCTAGCTATCCAGTATATAGCCTGGACGAGCCAGCCTACACATCTAGAACTCGCATTGATCCAATAATCATGCTCGCGTCGCTGCCAGAATGATGGTTTGTCACGTCGCCACAAGAAGCGATCACGACTGTGTTTAAGGTCTTCAATCTGGATACATCAGCCCTTGCTGTATAACGAACTCACCTCGGACATATTCCGCCTGGCCCATTGGTCCACTTCGCCCGTCTTGGCCTGGAGTCGGTTGATACTAGCCACCATCCCCCTGAGCTTCTCGGCAGCTTCAGAGCGGGTCTCATCCAGCTCATGGACCGAAGTCCGGACATCGCTCATCCGATGCTCGGCAGCTTGGAGTCGATCTCGGGTATATCGATCGACTGTCCCAGACCGAGAGGGTGTTTTGGGCGATTCCGCATCACCGATAGATATTTGGTAGCCAGTGGCAAGTTTGACTGATCGCTGGGTCTGGTCTAGCTGGACGGTGTAATGCTTGATATTGTCATCGACAATTGCCAGTGAAGCATTGAGAATGTCAAGACCTGCTCGTGCAGCTTTGAGTTTTCTGCAGAGTCAGCGGCGGCGCGTTTGCTAGTATGAAATTCACTCACCGAGCCCTCTCCACATACAACGCCGTCTCAGCCTCCATTTCTCTCTTCCTGATCTCCTCATCCTCTTCCGTGCTGAGCTCAGCTACCTGTACGATAGGCTCAAGAATGCTGATGGCCCGGGTGTCCAACCGATCATCATTCGATCCACTCGTTTCGGCAACTTTAGGCTTGTTCCGATCCGACCTAGGAAACACTCTCCGACGGCCATTACCACCTTCTTCATCCGTCGTGGCGCCTCGGCCATTATCGTATGTACGCCGCAGAAGCCTATCGGTCCGACTACGATGTACGTTGGGTTCGGGATGGAGTCGGTCGACCGGACTTGTAGATTGCCGAAGGGGATGAGCGCGGAGTGGGGATTCTTCCATTGTGGAATCAGACATGTCGCCCGCACCGGGAGGAAGTGTGCGTTGACGACGAGCCATTGATCCGATTTTATCAACCACATGGTTGGCGATGGAAAAGGGTCCAATATGTCCAAGGGATTGATGGGCGCGATGCGAGATCTGATCAGCGTATCCCTATGGTCAAGACTCACTTTTCGATGACGAGGCAAATCGTTACTTGGACTCCTTGATAACGGCTCAAAGCTCCCCCTGCTATCTGATCGCCGAAGAAGATCTGTCGAAGAAGGATTACTGACAGCCCTAGCTTGGGTCAATTCCTCATGCTTCACACTCTCATTCTTCAGACTCCCATTTGACGATTCGGGATGTTCGAGCGCGCTGAGTTCGTCGACACTGGCCAAAGGCGCAGTAAGCTCCTCGCGGACCGGGATGAAGTACTCGACATGTCCCTCATTTTCCTTATACCTGACAACATCGTCCATGGTATAACCCCACCGCGCGAATGGATCCTTCTTTTTCGCCTGAGACGAGAATGATTCAACCGAAGCGCCAAGATGTGTCTTTCGCGATTCCCACGCTTTCCGAGCGAGATCTTGCTCTTCAACCTTGTGTTTCCAGCGCAGAATGGCCACAGGGTTGAAGCGAGGAGGATTTTCCAGACCGTCATATACGTGTTCGTACAATGCCCAAAGGTGGAGTTTGGCATGATCGGCTAGGTGGACGCAGTGGGGATGAGCCGAGACTTGTTGTAAGGCACGATAGTAGCGATCTGAAGTAAGTTTAACCAATCGCCAAAACTCACCCTCTTCAATCTCATCTTGACGCCTTTGGCGCTCCTTATCCCTCATCTCCGCTTCTCGCTTCTGTCTTTCCTTCTCCTTGTCCGAAGTGATTGGTTCCAGGGCAGGAACTACGGTCTGGACGGACGAGTCGGAGGTCTTGTGCTTCAGACCAAAAAGCGCCGAGATCCGTTTCCGTTTTCCCGTCTTGGGATCTGGTGCACGGACGTCGGGCGAGCGGGGCGTGGATACGGTGATGGATGGTGTGGGCTCTGTCTCCGCACCGTCGTCCGAGTCGACTATAAGCTGTGGAGGGATATGATGGGTGAAGGGAACATGACCACCATCAGTCATACTAGGCATGGCTCGACTGCTCGCTCGGCGCCGATGGGCCGTTGAGCTTCCGGAGGGAGTATCAATAGAGCCCGACCGCCGGATCTGACGAGGTGAAGATGCAGTAGTAGAAATGCTTATATTTCGATTCCGAGTGAACCCGCTATCCTGCGTGAGGGCTGGAGGGGCAGAGACGAGGTATGGGTGGTGTAGATCGTCAAGGGAGGTAGGGGGTGAAATGCGAGGTCGAGGAGTAGGGACTGAGGGTGTTTGGGGAGCTCCCATAATTCTGATAGCGGCACCAACATCTGAATCTGCTAGAAGCGCATTGATTTGATCTATCCTCAGCTTGGCTCAAATTGACAACTAACCTGCAGTCAACGTAGCTCCGCTCCCTCCAGCGCCCATCCCCAGACTACTCGCTAGAACATCCCGTCGCGGTTCAGCCCTCTCCTTGCCCTTTCTACTCCTCGACGAATCGGGACTGCTGGTAATGAGTGGGCGGAGTAGCTCGCGCCTGACGGGCGACTGACTCCGCTTCGGCTTGGCTCCACCGGGCGAAGCAGTGTCTCCCCGTGGGGCGCGAAGGCCGGACCGAGATGACGCCGAGGATGATACGCGCGAAGGCGGATTAGGGACTGAAGGGTGGACAGGTCGAAAGACGGAAGATCGAAGTAGGTCTCTCGAGCTATGCCGTGAGATCGTCGTCAGGCGCTTCGCCTCTCTCTGCAGGCTCTTGTCGGACGAGCTCCGACTGATTGGTATGGTCGATACAGGGAATGCTAAAGTGGCAGCTCTCCGACGAGAAGATCTCGGCTGCTCGCCCTCGCTCTCACTAGAGCTACTCTCATATCCGCCCGTGACGACCGAAGCTCGCTTGCCGTGCGCCAAAGCTACACCGTCATTGGCTTTACGGCCTGAGTTAAGTTGGGCCTCAAGCGAGGGCGAGGCAGTACCTTTGGGTGTCGGGGCAGGAGTGGTAGGTGGGGAGACTCTGCGCTCGGTCTTGTCGTTAGATGGGTCGGTGGAGCTTTTGGTAGGAGGTGAAGGGTAGGCAGACCCAGACGTCGAAGCCTGGGGGCGGGATGGAGGCTGTGCGAAGTGGACAGAGGATATGGAGGCTGAGTGGGAACGCGAGGTGGGTTTTATGGAGGAGATAGGTCCTATTGTTGCTGTGGAGGATGATGAGGCCGAAGCGGAGTGCGGTACAGGACTCGGGGATGGGAGATCCATGGTGGTTTGTGTTTCAGGATCGGGGGATGTGGTGTTGGGTGAGTGGACGACATCAGGGTGTGTGTGGAAAGAGGACGTCGTGGGTGGTATTGTTGGATACTTGGGAGACTCTCCTGTGCTGTATTTGGGCTCTGGCGTGACGAGAAGGAAGGGATGGCTATGTGGTGTAGGGTGTAGGGCGAACCAGTGATGGATGTGGTCCAGTGGAGTGACGTAACGAGCGGCTCCCTCCGCCAACCAGCCAAAGCTCAAATTCTCATCTCGTCCACCACCACAACTTGCAAGTATCATACCCTAAGCCTATAGCATGTGAGTACCAGCTCCCCGCCACTCCCCTCCCACCGCCCAGTGATGCTGGTCAACCACATATGTTAGACTTCTGAACGGGGCTTTCAACCCCGATCGCAGTTGATAAATAAGACTTCTGAGGGCATTCCTTACCTTGCAACATCCTTTATCAAGGCTTACAAGCTGATATCTTAGCTCCTACGATGACGCCCGTCGCTGTACCGACGCTTGAGAATTTGAGTTTGGCAGATGCACCGCCTGCCAAGCCTGTTGTAGATGTTGAAGATGAAGACGGGGAGGAGGATGATGAAGGTGATGAAGCGGGAGGTGAGGGCGCAGTAGGCGATGCAAAGAAGAAGAAAAAGAAGAAGAAGTGTATGTATCATTTGTCACCCATTGTACATCCTTCACAGTTGACATTTTTCAGCCAAGAAGAAGAAGTCTGGGACAGTGGCGCAGTCTTCACCGCCCCGAGTGGGTCTGACCAAGATTTTCAAAGATGGGGTGTTTCCTATCGGACAAGAGGTTGATTATCTCAACGAGTGGGTGTAGGTCTTTGCCTCAGCTGATAGTAGCAATGCGTATCGGACGACATCGGAAGAGTGCAGAGAGAAGGAACGGCTAGCGCAGGGCGATCCGACAGATACATATCAGAATATCCGACGTGCGGCCGAATGTCACCGACAAGTCCGGTCGTATGCTCGTCAAAATATCAAACCAGGCATGTCCATGACGGAGATTGCAAATATGATTGAGGACGGTACGCGGGCGTTGGTAGAGGAGAATGGGTTCGAGAGTGGGATAGGTTTCCCAACCGGTCTGAGCGTGAATGAAGTTGCGGCGCATTATACCCCTAACGCTGGAGATACAAAGAGTGAGTATCAGTGCTGGTCGGGGCTAATGGTAGTTCTGCAAAAATCTGATGTGATGAAGGTGGATTTTGGAATACATGTCCATGGAAGAATTGTGGACTCGGCATTTACGATGAACTTTGAGCCGACGTGGGATCGCTTGCTTGAAGCTGTCAAGGAGGCGACAGATGCGGGAATTGCTGCGGCCGGGATCGACGTCAGGATGTGCGATATTGGAGAGGCGGTACAGGAAGTTATGGAGAGTTACGAGGTGGAAGTTGGGGGCAAAACACATCAGGGTGAGCATTATATCGGGAGGTGCAGGGTTAGGTGCTGATGTTTAGTCAAATCAATTGCCAACCTCAGTGGTCACACGATTGTCCCTTACAGCATCCACGGTGGAAAGAGCGTACCGATCGTGAAGCAGTTTGGCGCAGATAGGGATGAGACCAAGATGGAAGAAGGGGAATACTTTGCGATTGAGACGTTTGGAAGTACGGGTCGGGGCCGAGTGGTGGAGGATGGTGCTTGCTCACACTATGCCTTGGCGAAGGATATACCTGCCAAGCCGCAATTACAGTAAGTGCGCGAGTCTGGGCATGGCTGAAGGTAGACATCAATCGGCCAAGACTCTGCTGCGATCGCTACAGAAGAATTTTGGGACATTACCATTCTGTCGACGATACCTCGATAAAGCCGGCGAGAAGAATTACCTCTTAGCTGTGAGTTTCAGAAGAGGTCGAGCTAATATCCAGCTCAATACTTTGGTCCGTGATGGTTTGGTCATGGACTATCCGCCACTTGTTGATCCTCAACCTGGAGCCATGACTGCGCAATTTGTAAGTCACCGTTAAAGCCGTGCTGACGGATAGGAACATACCATTCTACTCCGGCCTACTTGCAAGGAAGTTGTATCACGCGGTGACGACTATTAGACTGTAGATACAATTCATGAACATGTACATATTAGAACCCAAACATATACCCTAGGAGCAGAATCACACACGCGCCAACTACAACGCCCATTATAATTGAATCTCGCCGCCGTCTTGAGTGTATCATAGTGATGAGTGTGTTGATACCCGGCATTTGGCTCAAAACCCCGCCCATCCGCTGATCTAGATTTGAAAGCATACTACGCTGCTGGGAGAAATCTTCTCTTGTAGCGTATGCTTGGCTGGGAAGTCAGCGCGACTCCTCTAGGCAATGAGGTACTTACTTTAGGGTATCATCCATCATTCTATGACTGGAATCTATCCGTCCACGATCTGCAAGCAGAGCGTCTGTCTGTGATGATTGCGCAGTCTTATAGTCGCTGACTATCAGCACGTCCTAACTAAGGCCTCACCTGATGTCTTTCCGTACAGACCCAAGGAGGTTCTGCCTCTGTATCGCCTGCTCGACATTTGCCTAGATGTCAGCTCAGTATTCAGCTCAACCCACTCTAGTGCGGAAGAAGTCCCGCTTGTAATCATCAAGATTATCCCGATGGCGCTGGGCGGCATGTTGCATGCTAGAAGAAGGGGGTTGGGAAGGGGAGTTGATGAGTGTAGTCATATCGTCAATAGCTTGTTCCAGCTACGGCGCGTTAGCTGAGCCTGACTTCGGAGTATTTTGGGAAGCTGACCTTTCCAACGAGCTCTTCTAGCTCTTCCTCGACTAGCCTATATCCCTCCTCGCCCTCATCCTCAATATTGACATCCCCTCTCGAGCTCCCACCGACTGCTGCCCCGCCTCGGGAGATACCAGCGGCGATTTTGGAGTATGAGGAGAGCTTAGATTCGAGCGCTTGCTCCAGTGCGCGCGCATGACGTCTGGCGTTCTCCCATGATGTGGACATTGTACCTGGTGCCTGTGTAGATGTAGTGTATGGGAGGTATAGGTAGCGGGTGAAACTTGGGCGTGGTTTCAGGATCTACGCGTTGGACATCTTTACGTCATCTCGGGGATGACCGCTTGGGCTAGGTGCCACACTGAGATAACGCCGACCTGCGATAACGCCGTGGAGTGACGCGGAATCTGACGGAAGCCGAAGCTTTTGTCCCCCTCTCCTTCCCTTGCCCCGCCCCTCTTGTCATCGTACCTTATCCTTCTCTCTTCTCTTCTAAAACAAAACAAATCAATCAATCACAATGGCAGCAAAGGTGTATGTTGGAAATCTGTCGTGGAACACCAACGACGAGATCCTTCACCAGGTTGGCTCATTAATTCCCATAAGCAGATGTATGAATTTGCTTATCGTTTCAAGGCATTCTCGGCGTACGGACAGGTCACAGACGTTTGTTGTTTCTTGCTTCTCAGTCTTCGTGGTTACCGTTTCTGACTCGTTTGCAGTGTATCGTCATGAAGGACAGGGAGACTGGCCGATCCCGTGGTTTCGGTTTCGTCGTGTGTACCTCTTTTCTACGCCTGACGGGATACGTTCTGAGTCTAGACCTACGGAACCCAGCCCGAAGCTGAGGCTGCTATCGCCTCCATGAACGAGCAAGAGCTTGACGGTCGTCGTGTCCGAGTGGGTTTTGAGTTGTTTCTCGGCTGACGTTAAGGTTAACCTTGCCAACGCTCGGCCCGCTGGTGGTGCCGGTGGTGGTGGTGGCGGCTACGGTGGTGGTGGCTACGGTTCCGGCTACGGCGGTCAGCAGGGCGGCCAGGGCGGTGGTTACCAGGGTGGTGGCGGCCAGGGCGGCTACGGCGGTGGTGGTCAGGGCGGCGGCTACCAGGGCGGTGGTGGTGGTGGTGGTTACGGTGGCGGCCAGGGCGGTCAGGGTGGTGGCTACGGCGGCGCCCAGGGCGGTCAAGGTGGTTACGGCGGCCAGCAGAGCTACGGTGGTGAGTCTTGTCTTGGTTTAATTTGGGTTTTTGAGACGTGGCTGACGGTCAATAGCGCAGGGCGGCTACCAGGGCGGTTACTAAGCGTTTACCTACATTTAAATGAATGTATCTCTTTCGCGCTAAAGCGCTTCTGACTGGCCTGGTTTGTGGTTTCGTCGCGTATATATATATTCTACTTGTCCAAGGCGTTGGCCACATCCAGCGATGTCCATGCCGAACTCCACCCTCTTCACTCCTGCCCAAGACTTTGCACCTACCCACAACGAGCGTGAGAGCTCTCCGCTGTACTCAGACAAGACCCCCTTCATTGTTTGCGTCGTTATACTTGGCTTGATCCTGGCGTCGGTCAGCGCATGGGCGATCTATAGCTATCGAAGGAAGCGCGACTTGGAGAAGTTGGACGAGGAGTCAGCGTCGGATGGAACCAAGGCGATGGATGATGAGAGTGAAAGTGCGTATGCTATTGGGTTGAGCTGACTCTGAAGAGGTATAGCGGGCCACCCTACCAAGACCCCAATGCCCAGCTTGAGCGGCGAAGAGGACAGGCGATCATAAATGGACAATAGATTATTTGCATTTCCGGCCTTGTCCGTCATACATTCATGTCTCCAGTATTAAACATACCAACGGGCAACTCTCCCATTAGCGAGCCAATCAGCGATGAGCAGCTATCAGGGAATAAGACGGAAGATCTGAAGAAGGCGTTTGAAGTGGGTGAATTGAGCGATATCGGCTGATGGTAGACTCTCGATCTCAAGCGGGATTTCCAAAATATCGAGCAGATCCCATGCATCAGGCAGAGTCTGCTATCGGGGATAGCAGGTGGAACAGGCATTGGAGCTGTACGCTACCTTGCTTCTAGATGTGAGTCTACGATCTGGACTTGTGCTGAAGATAGCACCACGAGCAGGCGCAAATTGGGCAGTGGCGAGTTTCATCGTCGTCTCGGTATTTCAATGGTGCGTTTGGCTCGTACTCTGCTGATACCCAGGCAAACATGCAACAGCGCTCGACGGAAACAACTAGCGGATATGCGCAGAATACAGGAACGATTCCCACATATATCTAAATTGAAACGAAACGAGTAAATGCATACATCTACGACAAAGCTTAGAGGTCGGCGTCGTCCTGAAATTAGCTTGACCCCTCAACTTGGACGCAAAACCCACCTCGTCCGGGAGCGGGGCGTTGGCGGCTTGCCTGAGCTCCTCCTCGATACCAGCAATCATAGCCTGGTCGATCTGGACCTCTGGCGGGGCCAAAGCGGGAGCAGCAACGAATTCGAGAGATTGGTTGCTGGGATTAGCTCCGTCAGATTCTTCACTCACCCGACGAGCTTCCTTCCGAGCCACAAGAACGGCTTCTCAAAGTTGTAGTTTGATTTGGCCGAGATTTCAAAGTACTGCAGGTTCTCTATAGGGTCAGCACAACCCCATGCACCACTCACTCTTCCTGTGGAAAGTCACATTCCCAGTCTTGACTTTGCGTTCCTACCATTAGCCCTCATCTCGCTCTGGACATACCTTGACATCGACCTTGTTTCCACAGAGCACAATGGGGATGTTCTCGCACACACGCTCGAGATCTCGGTGCCAGTTGGGAACGTTTTTATAGGTGATTCGAGACGTAACGTCAAACATGATGATACCGCATTGTCCCTGGATATAGTATCCGTCTCGGAGTCCACCAAACTTCTCCTGTCCCGCCGTGTCCCACACGTTGAAGCAGATGGTACCGAAGTTGGTGTGGAAAGTGAGGGGGTGGACTTCAACACCGAGAGTGGCTGGGAAAAGTTAGGAAATTTGCCGCTGGCTGAAACTTACCAATGTACTTCTTTTCGAACTCTCCAGTCAAGTGACGCTTCACGAAGGTGGTCTGGGGGGTTAGCGAGGGTGAAATGAGGCTGCTTACCTTTCCTATAGGTTAGTTAGAGTCGAGAGCAATCAACGAACCCTGCAATGTTAGTAAATCCCTTGAAATCGTACTCAAGGGCTCACAGCTGCTCGATTAGCTTAGTTCCTCGATGAAAAAGACGGGGGAGAAGCGAAAGAACTCAATTCCACCATCTCCAACCAAAACGAGCTTAAACGTGGCCTGGTTCTCCATTCTAGAGGTCTGTAAGTTGAGAAATGAGTGAGAAATCGAGGAAAGAAGTGTTGAGCAAGGTGTGGATACAAGTTGGCTGAATTGGCAAGGTTTATTGATTCCGGGTTGTTCTGTTTTACTCCCGGCGCGTCTGCGGAGCTCCCGTGCGCGTCCAGAGCCATCCCAAGCAGCTCAATGACGGTCATATCGCAGTCACACCTCATCTACATCTCTAATCATGCTCATCAAGACCTTCATTGCCGCTCTGATAGCGTCTGCTGCTGCTGTATCAGCCTCCAGCGGGAAATCTGCGTCTCAGCTACAGATTGGGGTCAAGTACACCCCGGACAACTGTCCTCTGAAGACTAGGAAGGGCGATAAGCTCAGCATGCAGTAAGTCATTGGTACATTGACGGAGGGCAAGCTGACGGACTAGCTACACGGGGACTCTGGCGCAGGACGGCAGCAAGTTTGACTCCTCACTTGACCGTAATCAGCCATTCGAATTCACACGTACGTCTAATTCGTCACCTTAGACCTTTTGAGTGGAGCTGACTTCTCAGTCGGTGCAGGCCAGGTCATCAAGGGTTGGGATCAGGGTCTGTTGGATATGTGTGTAGGGGAGAAGAGGAAGTTGGCAATTCCGGCTGATCTGGGTTATGGTACGTCTTAGATACAAAGGTTTGTGCTGACTTTCAGGCGCCCGTGGACACCCGCCCGTCATTCCCCCAGAGTCGACCTTGGTGTTTGAGGTAGAGTTACTTGGGATCAAGAACCGATTTGTCGATGAGCTCTGATCAGTGCGTGATCGAAAATGTAAACATACGAGTGATAGGGGTATGCTCTGTCCGTCATCTGGGTGGTCTTATTGATGATACTGAAGCCTGTTGGCATGGAGCGGAAGACTGAGGCATTCGTCAAGAGGTGTAAGGCTATCGCAAGAGTGCGAGGCGAGTCTACCAGGGGACTAGAGGCGAAATGGGTCAAATCAACACGAGGTGTGGCGGAGCGAACAGACCTACTTTTCCCATACGGCATTTCTAGAAGGTATTCTCTCCCCTCCCTCTCTTTGATTTTCACACTTGGGCAAAACTTGACGAGATGGCTGTCCAGCCTCCCTAGTTTGAGGGAAGAAAGCTGAGCCGGTCGAGAATCTGGAACGAAAGGACAGGTAATACATGATTTTGACAAATTCACAAATACGGACAGCAGCAATTACCCGAATATCACTCCGCACCCGCTCGAATCTTCACAACATCATCTCGGGTGATTTGCTTCACATCGCAGAGGCCCCTGAAGATGGAATCGGTCCGATCAAACAAGGTCAAAGGGTGATCAAACTACCAATCAGCAAAGTGCGAGTGGCAGGACTCACCTCAGCGACCACACCCGCATCAAGGACAAGAATGCGATCATAGTAAGCCACCGTCTGGAGGCGATGAGCAATGGAGAGAAGCTGAAATTAGCATGGTCCACTTCGGAACTCACAGTCACGTTGGCGAATTCCGCTTGGATGATTCGCTGAATCAACGCGTCGGTCTCCGGATCGACCGAGCTGGTTGCTTCATCAAGCACCAGGACCTTGCTGCGCCGTGCCAGAGCCCTCATCAATGCGACTGATCAAGTCAGCTCAGTACAAAGCTCCACTCACGCAGTTGTTGCTCTCCAGCACTGAAGTTTGTGCCTCCAGCATGTACCTCTGCGTCGAGTTGGAACTTCTCCTTCAGATTGCTTGATGCTGAGTCGCTTGATTGAATCAGATTCAACGCATCGTTGAGCTCGGCGTCAGAGCGGAGACCGGCCGGATCGATATTCTCCCTGACAGTCGCTTCGAACAAGAAGCTGTCCTGGGGAATGATGGATAATCGACCGCGGAGCTATCGTCAGAGAGGCCGAATTGACCTCGACTCACAGTTTCCAGGCCGAGTGCGCTCAGGTCCACGCCGTCAATCTCGATCTGACCGCCGCTGAGTTCCACCGTCCGATATAGAGCCTGGACGATACTGCTCTTCCCCGCTCCGGTCCGGCCGATGATTCCGACCTTTTCTCCAGGCTTGACTGCGAATGACAGACCTTTCAGCACCATGGGTAGATCAGGCCTGTACCTGAGTTGGACATCCCGGAAGACAAGCTCGCCTTGAGTGGGCCAATTATCGGGGTCACTCGGCCGTTGCGACACCGCCTCGTTCTCAAGCTGACCATAATAATTGACTCGCTCGACGTGGTTCATCTCTTGTTCACAAATGGCGAAAAGCTGAGACATCAGGATGTTGTTGACGGCGTGTGACTTACTTCTGCCAATTTGTGCATCGCTATCATTAGCAGATCCATGGCTAAACTTACTGGAAGCGGTCGAGAGTGTGTAGACCAATGTCACGCCGAATCGAGCAGGATCGACAGAATCTCGGAAAACGATACCAAACACCATGACAAGCAGATCATCAGTCTGAGTACAGCGGTAAACTCACAAAACACAGAGCAAGACTCAACGCCGTGAGTCGGATATCCAACCAGAAGCTCATGATGACCGACACGAGATGGGCATTCTGACCCCATCAGCAGTGGCCTTGACTATATATGGGCCCGCCTACATTCTGCTTGTCCACGGCAAATTGCAGTTCCGACTCAAATCGCTGCCGACAGTTGAAGGCTTTGATCACATCTACCCCGGCGAGCTACGAATCAGCCCCGTTTCAGATCAGGACGAACCTGTTCGGCAAACGAGCTATAGATGTGACTTCGCGATATCGAATCGACTCGTTTGACTTCACGCGACGAGTGGCGGTAGAATGTTGTAACCAGGTACTGAAGTCAGCGTGGATAAGCCAAAACTCACCATGTAAGACAAGAGTGGCACGAATATCAGGCACAGCCAGGGATAGGTATAGGCGATCAGGGCAAAAGTTCCAATCACCCCTAATGCATTGTTGAGGAATTGATTCCAGATCGAGGTGAGCCTGTCGTCAAGCTGGGCCACGTCTACATTAGCGCTCTGCAAACGATAGACTCACCTTTGGACAAGCGGCTGATAACTCTACCACTCGGCGTGCGGTCATGCCATGTCGCGGGTGATCTCATGACGCCTCTCCACGCATTTTCAAACAGCGTTTGCGATGCCCGAAGTCCAGCCACGACCAGGCTGTAAGCTGCAGCGAACTAATCAGCTTGGATCCTCTCCACAACTCACTCCGAATATGACGACGCAAAGACCCATAGCACCGTATACGCCAATATACTGACCCTGCGAAAGAGACAAGGTGTCTTGACTCCAAAAAGCCAGCCATAGAGAACTACCCACAGCAGCAACCTGTCCGAGGCCAAGGGTGATCACAATGAGAGCGAGCAAGGACCAAGATCGAGTGGCCTTGAACCATGCTGAGTAGACCTGCCAGCCGATCTCGCCGGTTTCACGCTCCTCCTCAAGCTGGAGCTTTCCGCCTGCGCCTTCTTTCATCTGCTTTGGTATTGCGACGTCTTCTGCGGGTGCCGCGGCCGTTATCGAGCCATAGTCCTGGATGAGGTCACGAAAGAGGCCTGGCTCATCGACTAGTTCCTGACGTCAGCTGCAGCGTGCTGAGGAAACTTACGGCGTACGAGCCTTGCTGCACGATCCTGCCGACTGCACCTTCTCGGTCCATCACGAGGATCAGATCAGCCAGCGGGAGGATGTCGAGCTGATGAGTGACGAGAATTCTTGTGCGTTTACTCAACGGTCCCGCCACGATGCAATGATGAACCAGGTGGTGTCCGACTCGAGGGTCCACCGCGGAGAGGGGGTCGTCAAGGAGCACGATCTCGGCGTCGCTGTAGGCAGCTCGCGCTATGCAGATACGCTGTCTCTGTCCTCCAGATAGGGTGATACCCTTTTCTCCAATTTCGGTACTGAATGTCATTCATAACCCTCACGCCCAGACTTACTCGACACCGTCTGGTAGCTGGTCCAGATCTGCCTGAAGAGCGCATGCCTCAATGACACTTTCCATATCACCCTCGGCATTTGAGAACATGATGTTTCGTCGAATCGATCCAGATTGGATCCATGCGTGTTGCGGACAGTACTGAGTGAGCGGGGTTCGAATTTTGAGCTTACCATATGACACACTGCCTCCAAACTTCACTTCACCTCTCGTCTTGCGCAAGGCATTGATCATTGCGCTCACCAGTGCCGTCTTACCTACACCAACCCGACCAACAACACAAACAAGTGCGCCTGTTCGTTAGAAGAATGTCGCAGAAGTAGGACTTACCATGAGGTATCCTCAAGTGTACATCCCGCAAGGCAAAAGGGGTGGGCGGTACGGCCACAACAGATTCGGGCTCGTCAGTTCGGCGTGCCAAACCCGCTAGACGGTGTCTGATCCCTTGCGGTTCGTCTTCTTCGACCTCCTTCACGTCAATCTCGTATGCGAAATCGGCATCGATGTCGATTGCCAACTTTGCTGCCGGGTCGATATCAAGGTCGAGCACTTGCTCCTCGGCGCGCAACATCTCGCCAATGCGCACTATAATGAGCGCGACCAATTGGTGGACTTACGAAGAGCTGACTTGGCATCTGCGGTGGCTGCCAAAGCCATCGGAAGGAAGCTGATTGGATATCGGAGCAAGTTGAAGAATTGCAGGGACGAGAAGATGATGCCAGGCTCCCGGGTGTGTCCCGAGAGCGAGTATGTGACAAAGGAGACTATTTAGTCAGTGAAAGCCGAGTGTAACGACTCACGAATGGCAGCAAGGACAGGTACAAAGGCCATCGTGGCTGTCGTCAAAGCCCGGCTGACCCCATTCTGCCGCAATTTTGCTTTTGCCAACTCCTCTCTGCGTTTCTGAGAAATCTTGCTGGTGAAGTAGGTCTCATAGGCGTATAGCTTGACTGCGCGTATGCTCCCTATCACCTCAGATAATACCCGGACACGCTGATCGACAAGTTTCTGCTGGGCGTCGCGGTATCGGAACATTTTGGTGAACATGTACCACTGGAACGGGCCAGATAGCACGAGGACCTGAGAGTAAGCTTTCAGACACGAGCAATGGTGAGACACAAACGTACTCCCAGACCAATTAAACCTGAATACCCCAGAATGGAGACCAGTAAGCCCATACCGATGATTATCTGGGGAATGAGCACGATAATCTCCACCACCTGGACCACCAGCCAGTCGAGGTAAGATGCGTCGGCTGAGATCATGGTGTTTATGCGTCCGCTGGTCATTTTGACTCGGGCCTTGTTGGAGAGACGCATCGACTTGCGGGAGATGAGGTCAATGACCTATGGTCAGCTAGAGCTGCTCGGGAACTCACTGCTCCCTGCAATCGCATACCCATGGCAATTGTCCTGGCGTCCGACTGATATTCGAGACACGCGGAAAGCGCAAGAAGGAAGAAGTTGCCGACAGCAAGTGCAAACATTTCGCCTACGCCGCCTGCTGATGAGCCTCCAATGCGATCGATCAATTGACGAGTGATGAGGGGTGAGCAAATCTTGCCGACATCTGCGTGAGCCATACTCCCACTTAGACTCACAAGCGACAGTAATCATCGCAATGCAGATCCATACCTCACCAGCGATCGCGGCATACATCGCCCTGAAGAGACTTTGATCGAATACCTTGCCGCCTTCCAGTACAGCTACCAGACCTTTGGCAACTTTGGCGGCTGTCCTCCTGCCATGAGCACTTTTCATCTCCTCATCGATCGCTTTCACTGCTGTGTGGAGCTTTCACTCGACGAATCCCTGAGTGCTTGCCCTGGTGAGCTGAGCGGTGAGATCGAGTGCATCCATCGTGGGCTCAAAGTCGGCCAGCACTTCCATCCGATCTGCCTGGCGCTCTCTGGCGTCAGTAGGGGATGGCGGAGTATCGCCATCGTGCGGATTGGCTCCTCGTTTGGAAGGGGGTAGCCGTTCCGTATAGTGCTTGTCAATAACGTCCGCCAGCATCGCACATTTAATCTTGGCAGGGATCTCCCACAGGTCTGAAATCAGCCTCAAACTCTCACTCTGACTTACCATCTTGCTCGAGAGGTCTGCTGTACCCGACCTTGAGGAGGGGCGAGATCCAGTGGAAGAACAGCTTGGAGATGGGATTGGCCTTCGCCTGGGGATAGGGGATACCTTTGGCTGTTCCGGGTGGAGCAACGTGTGGTTTGTAGAAGGGTATGGGCATACTGTGTGTTGGGATGGTGAAAGATTGTTAGAATGAGTAGTGAAGAGGGACGAGAAGGACGGAGAGATAAAGTCTTTTCCTTGCTTGCGATAAAGTGAGTTTTGGATCTTCAAAGGTTGACCCTTTGGGCAGCAAGAACAAAGGGGCGGGAAAGGGAACCGTTTCCGGTTTCAAAGCTGGAAGTACCGCCAGAAGAGGGATTCGCCGGACCAGGCGCTTTGGCAGTATCATCAGATGGGCATAGTAGAATGGCAGACTGTAAGTCGATACAGAATTGTGTGCGTAATGCCTGTCATACTTGTCAAAGATGTCGGCTACGAATGGCGCTACAGAGTCAGTCAATGCCAATGGCCACGATTCTCCTGTAACTCACAATCGTGCTACGAGGAGAACCTCATCTCTGACCCTGTCCTGTTTGTCTTACACCGCCCCTTCGGCCCTGGTTTCCAACCCGACTCTTTAGGTCGACGACCGCAGCAGAACACTTGACGCCGTATCCTCATTTCCATCCTCTACTCCTTATACCCGTTCCCGACGAATTTGAACATCTTCAACATCCCATCCTCGGGGCTGAGAGTTCCGGCGTCAACCTCCTTGAGTACGCCATCTCCGTAGTATTCCGCACGACGCTCCTGCTTTCGCTCCTTTGTCATAGGCCAAATCTTGGGCTTGCCAGCGATGGTGTATTCGAGCTGGTAGACCTCGTCTGGCAGGACGACGTTCACAGAGTCAAAGTCGATGGTTGAGAGGTGATATCGTCGCTGTTCGGATTGTCTGTCGGTCGTCAGTCTGCAACGTAGGCATCAACTTACGCTCGAAGATGGCGATGATACTTGTTCTGATATTCCTTTGTCCATCTTCGGTTCTCCGACCTCAGCCCGATGTCGACGTGGATGTCCGCATCCGCGGTGCAAAGAGGCGATAGAGCCCGAATGACAGAGAAGAGGGTGGTTTGATATGCGCAGGCGGTGATGGTCAGGGATTTAAGATGACCACCACCTGCAAGGGTTTCAGGAGTGAGGGCTTGAGCGCATACAGCTTCTGCAATTTCGATACCCTCCATGGCAAATTTAAGCGTGCGGAGGCTTGGTAGGGATGCACGTATGATAGGAATAAGTGTGGGGAGATCGCTGAATGATATCTCAGCATCGAAGTCGTCTGGGTAAGACTCGCTGTTAAGAACCAGAGTCTCGAGTGACGTTGACGCCACCTCCGCAAAGGTCTGAAAGGCTCCGACACCCCAGTCTAGGACTTCCTGAGCGTATATTAAGCGCAAACGATCGGCATGACCATATTCGATCTGCTTCTCGATGATATTGGTGATATCCTCTAGATCGACCGGTAGTACGTTGAAATCGACCGCTGTCGCAATGTTGCCCATGATGGGAGATGTGCGGATAGCTTCGAGCCACTCGTCCAACAATGGGTTCCAGACGCGATTGTGTGTTCGGACGTATAGGGATAGATCGAATCGCTCAGATATGGAGAATTGGTCGGACGGAGGGGTAGGCCAGAAGACCTCATGGGCTGGATCCAATGACAGATCATATTTGTGTGTGCAGAGGAGATGGACATGTCCAAGAAGGGGGAGTTCAGGTGAAGCTGTGGGTTCAGAAGGGGTGGACGGAGCTGTTGAGGGATCGATCACGACGGTCCATGAATCGTCGCCGAAGATTTGGTAGTCGCACCCGAAACGAATAGATTGGAGATTGGGGAATGTTTTTAGTAGGGGTGGGACGATGAGGTTGAACGATTCGACGTCGTACGCCGGGTGAAGTATCGGGGAGCGTGCCCGCATACCCCAGGAGAATATGGGCCGACCCCATCCATCGTTGTTGGTGTCTGAATCCGCATCGGAATCGTCATCGGATCCGGACTCAGAGTCCACGTATCCACCCCGACGCTTTTCGAGACCTAGGCGGACTCTCGTGCTAGTGTGCACTCTCCGAGATCGAGCATCTATGCTCAGCACAGCGTCGGCATACATTGCTCGACGGGGCCATCGGGGTCAGCTGGTGAAGACTGAAGAGCCAAGGTAATCAAAAACAGACTCTTGTCCGGAGAGGTAAAAGTCTGTAAGGGCGAAAGACGAGGTTCAAGAAAGTGTTCAACTCACGGTGTCCCGTCGCATAACAAATTGAGCCCTTTTCCCCGTCACCTCCTTGTATAACAACTCCGCCACCTCCCTCATGCTCCCTCTGTATACCTGTATTAATCTCGCCAGTTCTCCCCGATCCAGATGGCGCAGAATACGCTGTCTAATCTCCGAATGAAGAAGACCGAAGTGCCCGCTGAAGGGCTCAACCTGGGCGCAATTCGGGAGGATTTACCACGCTCCTCGGGAGCAACGAGGAGTCTCGGTATGGCCCCTCGGCGATGCGATTCTGCTGCGGGTGATCGCATGAGGTGCAGCTAAGCACTAGGTGCAATGAGTATAGTCGCTAACAGCGAAAGATGGCAAAAGGCCGAACCCGGTGGCCGCGGCCAAACTCACCCGGAACCAACGTCGCCTTGACTACTCATTCCTTGCCTCGTCATTCATGGGAGAAGTCGGGGCAATGATCAGCAGCAGTGAGCAGCTACGGCGAGCAGGAGATCTATGAGGCAGTAGATACACATGTACAAAATCACTAAAACCAGAAATTGGACCCATCTAGCCGCTGTCGTCTATCGCCGCCGCTTGATCTCCGGACCCCTCTCCGTTGCGGTCGAGACCGCCTCCGCCATATTGCTAGATTCCGCTGACGATCTATCGTGATGACCTTCCGGCACAGTTGTATGCCCATCCTCTTTTCTTTGACCGACACTGCCTATTTGCTTGGAGTTCGGAGGTTTAGGTTTCGAGGCTGAGGAGGAGGAAGCGGAAGAGTACAGGATTGTGCCAACTAGGATGATCAGCAGGGGCCTGATGTGAACAAAGGGATGTCGACTTACGCAGCACCATTACACCTCCAGCTGCCAGACCGGGACTTAAGCCACTGCCCGAGTACCAAACGCTGATACCCAGTGATACAGCTTTTCGGACCGTCAGGACAAGGTTGACCGTGGTCGAGCTGACTCTCTGACGGACGTCAGCTGACGACTGCAGGGATTATTCAACAGACTTACAGCAGTCAAGCGATTGACACCACGGATGCAGAGTCCTTGAGTAAGGACATTGATTGCAAGTGCCAGTAGGGCTGAGGGAATAGCGATATTGAGCTTTGGGCTGCCAGAGATCGGTTTGACCGAGAATATCGGAGATGCCAGAAGTGATGAGATGCCATCTGTCCCGGGTGGAAGAGGAAGCGAGATGAGGTTGGTTGGTGCGGAGAGCGCGTAGGATCGGCCGGTCGATATTAGAGTTGGGTAGAATGGGAGGAAGAATGGTATGGAGAGTAGATGCTGCCCGATTAGCATTGATCCCCAACAGGGACCGGCAGACATACCGAGTAGAACAATCCTTCTTGCCAGGCCTTACCATACCGCCGGTATGTTTCTTCCTGGAACAAACCCAGAAACGCCGAAAGCACGAGAGCCAAGGATAGCACTGCGATACCGCCAGCGTATTCGGGTGCTGCCCATGACCAGGGACTGCTCGCTGTAGAAGTCGTGGCCGCAGCTGAAGGACTCCGAGAGGGCGCAGAGAGGGTTGCCAGAACGATACCAACGGTAATCATCATTCCCGCCAGCTGTAACGTCAGGGAACAGTCGCCTGAGACCTGTAAAAGACCTACTATCTGGCCCGGAGAGTATCGCTTACCGGCGACGAGGTATGATGTGAGCATCGAGACGCAGAGTCCACCACTGCGGAAGATGATATGGAGGCTCATAGGAATCTGACCCGTCAGTATGGTATTAGCATTTAGAGAGATTGAGATACCTTGAGGCCAAAGGCGAAGTTATTCACTATCTTATTAGCTTCGGCCAGGCCACCTGAAGCTCCTAGACCGTATACTCACATAGGCTGATACCAAGATATAGCACAACCTGCCCCATCCACCTCGCAACAGGAACCTCCCTCTTCTTCAACCTCGGTATCCAGCTTTGTCTCCCATCTTTCGGTTTAGGCCACTCTGTAAATTTCCCGATGTTCTGGATAGTGACAAAGATGAATTGACTGAAGGTCAAGAACGTTCCCGAGCCCGGATGGGTCTTGAGGATGGATTCGAGCGCGACGACATTCGAGCAGCAACCCCCAAAAATCAGCGACACAATCTGGACGAATTCGGGAATTGCGCTTTGAATGACCGCCGTGGAGAGTTCAGGCATGATGACTGTGGGCCCCCTGGCCACCCCTGAGGTCAAGCTGGAGTAATCAAGAGTAATGAAATGGGAAATAAGAGTGGGTAAGAGGCAAGGTTGAGACGCTGAAACCTTCGACGCTCGACGCGACAACACATTCCTCTTTCGCACTTCATCCTAGAGCATCCTTCTATATATTATCCAGTATCGCCCCTCTATTCATTGATCAGCTACCCGACACGCCGGCCCATATCGTCTCCGCCCGACCAGACAAAAGCATAAAGGAGCCTAAGTGCAGGTTCGACCACAAATGGGCCAATCCAACTCATCCCTCCCCTCATCCCTGCCCGAGCTCGCCCTCCACTGTCTACGCGTAGCGGAACATTCTCCCGCCTCGGGCCGACTCGAGCCATTCTTTGACTATCTCATCGGGATCGAAACGCCCGACCATCCCTTCGATGCAGATCCTAATGGCGGCACGGGTCAAAATCGGGAAGGACAGGGATTGGTGGGTTTGAGTCCGGCGGCGTTGGGACGGATATTGGAGGATAATGAGGGACAGCAGGTTGGCTTGAGGGTGTATAACGCCAAGAGTCAAAGAATACGAGGTGCGCTATATTGATAACGCGATTGCGACGACGCAGTCTAGCTGACTATGGGCAGAAGTGTACCTCGTACCAAATAGGACATGGTCAGAAGCTGCTCTGGCGCAACAACAGGATGGACCGGATCCTACCTCGTCGGACCAACAGCCCAAACCGTCCTTACTCGGTCTCTCACTCCGTGCTTGCAATCCTGTCAACGCGTTGGAGAGTGTATATCACGTCTTGGACGTATTGGAGGGATCGCCAGCCGAGGTGAGTCCAAAGCAACGCGAATCTGATCATCGCTGATTTCATAGATGGCGGGCCTGGTCCCATGGGGTGACTACGTCTTAGCGTGGTCTGGCGGACCTCTACACTCTGAGAGCGACTTCTACAACCTCATTGAGGCTCACGTCGACAAACCATTACGACTCTTTGTGTACAACTCTGATCTGGAGTGAGTCACTGTCCGCTACTGATGCTAGATTTCTACCAAGATTGGGATCGCAAAACGTGGTGTCAGTAGCTGACTGACTGTAGTAATCTGAGAGAAGTGGTGCTTTATCCAACGAGACAGTGGGGCGGAGAGGGCTTGGTCGGTTGTGGAATAGGGTAAGTTTTGCATTTGCCATTTCAATGGCTCATAGGTCATTCCCCGAGCCAAGCTGACTGACAGGTACGGTCTGCTACACCGAATCCCTCGACCAGAAGCCTCGCAAACGCCATCTGGGAATGGTACAGGTGCAGATGGGTATTTCGGGCCAGACGCCAATAATAGGCTCGCTCAGCGGGAAGCGACTGCGGCGTAGATGCGAGCTATGGGGTCAATGCATGTTGCCATTTGTGTCGAGCGCGCTGAAAGTGAAGACGTCGTATTCGCAGGCGCTCCACCGTAGCAGGAGGTCAAGACGTGCATGTGTATGTGGGCATTGCGTGTTTAGCCCATCCGCTGCACATGTGTCCAGCTCAGTACAACATAGTCCGCGTCATGCAATCCACCCCGCTCCATCCCCCGACTGCCCTCAAGCGGCATCGTCATCCACCTGCTCCACACCCTCCACAATCTCCAAGACTAGCGCACTCGTCACTCCCGGTATGGCGCTCTCGGCCTCCTCGAATGCCTCGCGAAGACGCGTAAGGACATGTCGCGCGTGATCATTCGGCACACGTTCCATGAGCTACGACAATCAGTTCAGGCTTGACGATTGCCGCCGAAGAAAGTTAGAACTCACACTACTTATGGCGGGCAGAATGACACCCTCCAACATCATATCGTCATCCCCTTCGTGATGTCCCTCCTGGCCTTGAGTCGGAGCCTGGCCCTGCTGAGCCACAGCAGCGAGATGTGTCTGACTTCCAGGTGTCTGCCTTACGCCCCTCACAGAGCCAACGAACCGCCCCGACCCACGCATCTTCTCCGTACTTGGCGCATGTCGGACGGTACTGTACGCCGCGGTGGTTGGAGCTGCATTCGCCGCTGGCGGCGGGACTGAGCGTTTAGGTGTGGCTTGATCATCTTTCTGTACGGGCGGAATGGGATGATAGCTTTGCTGAGGGGTCTGAATGTCTTCAAATTCGGGTGACGAGGAAGCGGTGGAGCTAGATGTCGGTTTTCGGCCTGATACGGAAGGTTGTGGGAGGGGTCTGGCGCGGGATGCAGTGCCCTGTTGCGGGAGCGCATTGCGTACTGTGCCAACTGGACATGAGCGAAATTTCATATAGACACGTACAGTCCCAGAGATTGTCAGACGCGGGTCCATAGGCTGGTCTAAAGATTAGCATGTGCAACACCGCTTACTCACTCAGAAGGCCCGCTCATAGATCCGTCGTCTTGCGATTTGGACCCTCCGCCATCCGCCTTCCAGTTCTGATGCTTTTCGATCAATTCAGTCAAATAGCTAGCTTTCCGAGCGGTACGGATGAATTTGTGTCGTAGTAGATCCTTTGCCGTAGGTCGCTATCATCAGTCAGGCAAAAGATTTGACGTACAGCTCGTGGATCTCGTTGTAGGCAGAGAGAGACGAAGTCCTGGAATGTCCGACTGAACTTGCGCTCGTCAAGCGCCGGCGGAGGGTTCTTGGGGATGAGGAAGAGAACCTTCATAGGGTGTAAATCAGCATAAGGAGGTTCGCCCATTGCCATTTCGATACACGTAATACCTGCCTGTCAGCTCTGGGGCGAGATGGCACATACCCAAAGACCAAATATCTGCCTTATGGTCGTATCCCGACTGCTTGATGACTTCCGGGCTCATCCAGTATGGCGTACCGACAAAGGTGTTCTTCTTGGTCATAGTCGCGGTGAGCTGGCCGGATACGCCGAAATCGGCCAGTTTTACGTCCCCATTGGACGTAAGTAGGATATTGGCGGCTTAGGATCAGCTTAGTCATTAGCCAGACTCACCTTTGATATCCCGATGTAGCTTCCCTTCCGAATGAAGATACTCTAGGCCCTTCAACAGCTCCTTCGCTAGGATCGCAATGTACTCCTCTCCAAACACCCCCGCTTTCATGAGATCCGAGCATGAGCCACCTGAGCAGTACTCCATGATGATCCAAAGATGTGCGCCTTTCAGATAAGATCCTAGATACCTGCTGGTCAGTACTATCGAGGGATAGACTTACTTTGTGACGTATGGACTGTCCAATTGACCCAGTATTTGGATCTCTAATTGGCTATGAAAGGTCAGTGGGCGCTTCTCAAGCAAGAGTGAGAACCCACATATCATCCAATTCATCCGCACTATCCTCCAGTGATATCGTCTTGATAGCGACAGCTTGAGACGTGCGTCGGTCGTATCTTCCATCAGCCAAGCCTCGCCACTACTTACCCCTTGTACACTTCTCCAAAACTCCCCTTCCCTAACTGATCAGCTTGTTCGCTCCGCAAGGCGCGCGGCCAGACTTACCAATTCGGTTCTGCTTGACATAGTACAGCTCAGGATCAGCATGGGGGTTGTTGATCCCTCCGCTCTGTGCATACGTCGACTGAGGCATGAGCGGAGTCCCATCGCAAACAACTGTCACTTACCATCTTTGCGCTCCCTAATCGATGTTTTGAAGGCGTCTGATGAGAATTTCGGGCCTGGAGATCTAGATTGAGCGTGATATCGATGAGTGGCTGGTAGAGGTAGGAGTAGAGAGGAAACAAGCGGTGTCAAGGGGGTCTTGGAGAGTTTGTGACGCGCCAGCCAAACTCTGAAACACGTCCCTTTCGCGACCCCTAGCTCAGTGACGTAAGAGCCTCTCCCATTCCACCGAGTGGCGGTCTTGATTCTCTGCCACACATGCGTGGAGTTCGCAGAGGCGAGCAGTGGCACATCAGTTGATTCGATCAAATCTGCTAATAGTGGACTGACACATTTGTCGTATGTGGGCTTTGCCACGATGTACATACAAGGGGACTGAAGAGGCAATGTAAACAGTTGATCAGCCGCGTGAATCAAAATGTCTCAAGACATCAGGCCAGGATGCACTGGGCACTCGAGCGTAACCACATTTCCCAAATCTTGTCTTCTGAATGTAGTCTCAGTGACTTTGGTCCTTGCCTGTACCTATACATCCCCCTTGACGATCGCCTATGTGGTGGAGTTTGTCATTGCAAGCGCGCGCTTTTTGAGCCAACAATTGCATTATCAGCCTGTAAGCTCGTGTCCTTCGGCTCATGGACTATACTTCGCGCGCGATTCGGGAAATTCAGAGAGCAGAGCAGAGGCCAAGTTCAGGTCCGTCTTGCTTTTGCCCGGGCCAATGTTTCGTAGACCTCGACCCCAGCCAGGCATCCGGCGGCCGCCCCCCCGATTACGAAGGCACGCTCCGTACATCGTCCATGGCTCAGTCTAGCAGTGAGATCTCTAACCAGGACCACAGTAGGTCCTACGACAGACCCGTTGCCAGTGACGGGATAGCGGAGACTCGGCCGACACAGCGGAGGGAGCAGCGTTCGGCGTATCAATGCCCGTATGCAATCTCCAGTGGTACCAGGCACCCGCACACCACCCTGATCACGAACTCAGTCTATACCCACACGCTCAGACGTACCTAGTCCGTATCTCCGCCGTCTTCATACGCTGCGCCACTCCATTCAGAAGTTGGCGTCCACCGTCGCCGGTACCTACCGCCACACTGACACTCAGGAGCACGGCATATACCGTAATCGGCACCGAACGGCATTGAAGGCCGGCCCAGGCACGGTTTTGCGGGGACCCCTTTGTTTCACCCAACGGTCCCAAAGCGGCGAGCCAGCCATCTCTCCTTCTGTGCTTTTCTTTCACTTCTCCGAGAAGCTTTGTCGATCTTTGCAGATCCTACAGCCACGCTAACACCGCTGGGATTCCGACAGTAGCCTATGTGATGCGAGCTATACCGTCATCGCCCCGGCGTCCGCATGGCCGAAGGATCCTTTCCATAAGCGGCTCTTTGTTGGCTTCGTCCATTGGATCTTGGAGATGTTTCAAGTTTCTCAGGCACGCGGAGTCTGGCCATCTGTCAGGCCTTTGCTTGCTCGTTCGAAGGCCTAAAAATATAAGCCACTCTAGAGGTATGTACTATACGTCCAACGAGATCCACTTGAGTCCTCCTTTAGTCGTTTACGATCTTTCAACTTAACGCCCCAACGGCGATCAACATCAACAACACGCCTCCACCATCGAGCACAAGTGTTGACGTACTCCTGCACCGGCCAGGCCTGGAATTCCTAATCGAGAACGATCAAAATCATATCTATCACCGGTATCGCATCACGACTTTTCGCATTCCCCACACTGTCGACATACCATGAACTGAATCACCACGCCTGTCAATCACCCACACTCATTTCATCATCACGCGAGCGAGCAGGTCCCTCAGGATCGCGAAATATCATCTAGACGAGATGTCGGACTCGGATTTTGAGCTTACAGTCCATGATGTATTGGTGAGCAAGACCTATCGGCCGACGCTGACAATCAGGTGAATGTATGGATATCCACCGGTGCTGCCGTCGTATCCCTTGTTCTGTGCTGCACCGTCCTCGGCTTGGCGTACTATGTGTGGTCAAGACCACACACTCGACCCATGATAGATCGGATATCGTTCCGACTGTTATTATGGTCTGTGGCGTTTGAAGTGGTGTATGATGTCGCCTATATACTAGTGGAAATGGATGTAAGTACTCCAGGCATTCACGAGCTGATCTCAGACTGCTTTCGGCTTGGGATCAGGGATCTGTACATCGAGTCTATACTTCATGATTGCAGCAATGACTATGTGAGTCCTGCATCTGGATAACAGCTGACGACCAGTGTCAACTATCTCTGCACTGCCATTGCCGTCAATCTAATGTTGACGATAACGTTCCATGTCAACCCTGTTCGGCTGGGTAAGTCTCCTCGCAGGGTTCTCACTGACAAACAGGACTGGAGAAGTGGTATGTCGGACTATCATTATTGATTGGAATTATGGTACCTCTGGTACCAGCCGCGACGGGGCATTTCAGGAATGATCCAATGTGGGGTACATGGTAAGTCTTACCCGGATGTCCTCTTGCTATCGCTGAATATATAGCTGGGTTTCCGCAGATTCGTTAGACGAGCTCATGAAGCGCATCGTCCTAGATCTCGTACGTCCCCGCTCACACCCTGATCTGACCCAAACAGTACCTCTGGCAAATCCTCTCCTGCGCAATCGCCACCATTGCAGTCATCATCACCCTCGTCACCCTCTTCCGACAAGGTCGCGAGCTCTCCGCGGCGCTCTTTGCAGGCAACGAGCTTAACCAAAGCATATTCGGGCAATCTTCACCCGATATGGAGACTGGCTCAGAGGAAGTGGAGGAGAAGCCAAAGTGGTGGGCGTTCTGGCGGAAGAAGCGATGTACGACCAAGGAGCCTTCGTTAAGAAGCCAGCTGGAGGACAAATTTCTCACTATCGCCTTTCAAATCAGTCTTTACCCCATATCACTCATCCTTGTCAATGGGATCATCAGTATTGGAGAGCTCATCGTGACCCGTGGCGGGAGTATCGGTTCGCGCGGAATATACGCCCTGTACTGCATCTATTATTTCCTGTACGGCGGTCGAGGGATTGCATTCGCAGCTGTAAGTCCTTGATCATTGGGAAAGCTTGAACCAGGCTGATTGCCAGCTCGCATTCTTCATTGACCCATGTTTCCGGCGGGCCCCAGGCGAAGCTTGGCGAACAAGACATGAGCATACTCTTGTTGCACGTCCTACCGAGACTTCTCGGGCAGCAGACGATACCAAACAATCCTTCGCCGAGATGCTAGCCACCCTCACTCCTATCCTTCCTTACAACACAACTGCATCCGCGACATACAACGACTCACAAATCCTGTCCTCCCTTTCGGCCGACTCGTCAGAAAAGCTCGGTCTTGCTCCCTTCCCCGCTCAGTCATCCTCGAGCTTCGATATGCCCGCGGCATTGACGACACTGTCACTCGAATCACCTGTCCGGGCGGCTCCTCAGAAACCTCTCGTCTCCACTCGGTCCTTCGTGGGCGTACCTCCGGGTCACCTACCACAGGAAATAACAGACGATATCGACGTCGTTGCTGCACCGCAATCAGCGGCGGTATCGCCTGCACCTCCACTTCTACCCTCGGCGTTCAGACCGGCGGAGATGACTGGGTTAGGCGTGAAGATGGGAGAAGAGGCCGAAAAGCTGGAGCCGCTCACCCCTGATTTGCCGGACGAAAGGGAGGAGGAGAGATTACGGCTGAGGGCGGCAGCGGAGCAGAAGAAGGCCGAGGAGGAGCGGGAGAAGGCAGAAATGGAGGAGACGCTGCGGGTATTCTTTGCTGCCAAGGCGATGCTATAGTGGACAATCTGGACAGTGTGTTGTGCTATTACGATGTATCATTTGACCTTTTGCTTTGTCTAGATGCTTCGTGCAGTGTGCGACACGACGGTTGACTCGACCACAATGAGCAAGAATGCCATCCAAAGATACCCTACTAACGCTTCCCCTTGCCCTTCGGTTTCCCCTTCCCGCCCTTGCCTTTACTCAATGAGACCTTGCCTAGACTACTCCGCATGCCCTCATGCCCTGCGCCCTTCTTCTCCCGCTCATCGAACGCAGACTTCTTCGCCGGCTTCTTCCCGCCCTTAGCCTTCACCTTAGTAGGCGCAGGTAGAGGGATCCCAATCTTGGTGGGTCGTTGAGCCTTCTTGGCAGCACGAATAGACGCAGCCTGAGGCGCATGTCTCCCCTCTGCCGCATCTTCATCAATCGCCATCTTGCGTCGTTTATCCTTCCGCGACATCCCATCGTATTTCCCTCGCTTAACTTTAGGCTTGTCATCCTTCTCAGGAGGCCCATTGGCCCCTGGGAACTTCTGCACATAGCCGTCTTTCCCAGTAACTGTCCATCAGTCCCCGCCTAAACCGCAAGAACTCACCCTTGGCAGCAGCCTTCTCCTTCTCAGATTGGAACCAGACTCGCTTGGGTCGACCCATAATTTCCTCTTCGTGCTCCACCATATTCTGCCCCTTGCGCACTTCCATCTCCGCCTGTCTAATCGCCTTCTCCTCCTTCTCCTCTTTCAAAATCTCGGCAATATCATCCTTGAGCCCGTCCATCTTGGTCGCCATCCCGCTGATTGCTTCGGCAGGAATGATACGGTGTCGGATTTGGCTCGAGACGGATTGCCGGATAGCAAGTTTGAGCATCTTTCGATCGGGTTCACCGACTAGCGAGATGGATCTGACATCAGTCTTGGCCAGGATTAATGACTCACCGTCCCTTTCTGCCTGCTCGGGCGGTACGACCGACACGATGTGTGTACTGGGCCAGTTGTCCAGGCATATCATAATTGATGACCGTCTCGACACCCTTGATGTCCAGACCTCGAGATGCTAAGTCGGTAGCGAGTAGGTAGTCGACTTTGCCGGCTTTAAAGTCGTTCAAAGCTGCTAGACGCTGGGTATCAGCCATGTCCACAAGATTTTGCTCACCTGTTCTTGCGTCAAGTTCCCGTGTAGCTCCGCCGCCTTCATGCCCAATAACCCAAACACAACCCTCATTTGATGCGCCAGAGCTTTACTCCTGAAGAATACAATACACTTCTCCCTCACTGTGCGCTTACACAGCGACAACAACGCCGGTCCTCGACTGTCGTCCGTCCTTATCCGCACAAACTCCTGAGTAAGGCTGTCGGCCGTGTTCTTTTTAGGATCCACGAAGACCCGGATCGGCTTATCGAGGGACAGCTTGACGAGCTCGTCGACCGAGTCTGTCATTGTAGCTGAGAACAGCATAGTCTGACGGGATCTCGGACAAGCTCGGATGATTTCTGACAACTCGTCCGAGAATCCATCTTCGAGCATTCGGTCGGCTTCATCCATGACTAGAATGTCAAGAGCGGAGAGGGTGAAGGATGGGGTGTTTGTAAGATGGTCGATCAGTCGACCGGGCGTGGCAATGAGGATATCGGGGAGGGTACGTAGGGTGTGCGCTTGGGCATTGAGGGAGAGACCACCGACGAGAAGAGCGAATCGGACGTCTAGCCCACCTCGTTCGGCCAGAGCTTTACCGACAGCCTCACACTGTACTGCCAACTCTCGAGTAGGACAGAGTACAAGTACTCGGCATGCCTGTCCACCTCGGCCTCGGTCACGATACGTCAATCGCTCCAGGATGGGGACCATGAACGCCGCAGTTTTACCGGAACCAGTCACGGCTGATCCGAGGATATCGCGGCCGAGTAAGGCGAGCGGGATGGCGCGGGCTTGGATAGGTGTGGGTGCCGTGTAGTTTAGCGAGGCGAGGGAGCGGAGGAGAGGTCGGGAGAGGTTCATCGATGCGAAGGAGGAAGGGAGGGAGGGATCGACAGTGCTGGGGTCTGAAGAAAAGAAGGCGTCTTTTCGTGCGGTCTCCGCGACGTCTTCGGTGGACTCTGCATCTGAGTCTGCGTCCTCGTCATGTACCTCTACCTCAGAGTCTTCTTCGGCTTCCTCTTCGTCTGACTCAGCATCACCATCCACAATCATCCCTCCATCAGACTCCATCTCATCTTCATCCTCGTCCTCATCATCCTCATCTTCATCCTCATCATCATCCTCATCCTCGCTCTCACTCCCACTCTCATCATCACTGTCTTCCATCGCCTCATCTTCCCCCGCAGCCCTCTTCCTCTTCTTCTCGCCAAACGACCTCAACTCCTTGCCAGTCCGCCTAGCAATGATATCATCCACAGTTATCGGCTAGACCATCAGCCTAGTCCCCTCACTTCCTGCAAAGACTCACCTCATTCTCGCTCTTCCCGCTCTTCTTCAACTCATCTCCTCCCCATAGATCAATCTCAGCATTCCGAGACCCATCAAAGTCGAATTGAAATTCGGGGTTGAGGTCTTCATCGATTTTAGGCGCCTTGGCAGCGGCGGTAGCTTTACCAGACGGCGTAGCGCGTCCCTTGCTGGATTCGCCGTTCTGCGTGGGGATATCCTCGTCGTCCGAGTCGATGGTGGTGATGAAGTCGGCTGGCATCGTATGGGATGTGTGTGAGATGATGGATGTATACAACAGAGCTGGACCCAACTTTTTGGGTGGTGAAAATCTTTGAGCAAATCACGTGACGATTCGACGGTCTCGATTTTTTAGCTGCGCCTGTATCATTGACATGCTTCGATGATCTGTGGCCTCCTGAGACGTCCAACAACTTGATTCATACAGATGTTTTACACAGTATAGCTCAGCCTCTCCAATCGTGCACACGACGGTCTGCCTCAAGCGTCACCGAATCGATCGGGCATGACCACAGGGCCGATCCTGACTCGTCAGCTTCACTCACATATCGCGATGCTATACATGCCGACTCACAGACTCCACGAGTAGAGCGCATAGCATAGCCAGCTGCTGATGACACGCATCCACATGGTCGTCTCGCTTCGACCGATATAGACGTCAGGTTCGTCCGTCATGAATGCCGTCGCCAGAGTGGAGAGGTCTGACGGATCGGCGGGGTGTGCGACTGGTGAGGTAGAGATGATTGCCCTGGAGGATAAGCTGACGGTGGTGATTACACCAGAATGTGACACATATAGCTTACCAATCTGTCAACAGTCCCGCAACATACATCGCCGCCATGACGAAGATTATGTGGAACCACGAGTACTGCCTGTCAGCTTGGTCCGAAACGTATTGTCCCAAACTCACATTGTACTTTGTCCCACCACGCTCATCGTCCCTCTCCTCGCCGATCGTAGCCTCAATCTCATCATCCTCATCCTCTTGCTCGTCCAGGACCGAAGCAGGCAGAGAGCCCGCATTGACTGCAGCCAAAATAGCCTGATACCTCATTTCGTCCCTTCGGCCTTTAGGCTGGTTGGTCACCAATCTCACTTCTCCATCCTCATCGCTGCCTTCTGCAGGTAGAGATATCGCGCCTCCGGCCCGTCGACCCTTCCCGACCAGAGCCTTAGACTGGGTGGCGGCCCGAGTCGTCGAGTACGCAATAGCGAGGAAAGTGAACAGAGCTCCAGCGACAACGGTCGTAGTCTTGGTTCCGCCAGATGCGTGGAGGGGATTGCAGTGGCTCTCCCCACCCGAGTGGTTGACGACTGCCGATGCTGTCAGGTAAGTGCAGTACGCCGCAACAAGACTGGCCTGGGTGAGGCCGGACTTGGGGTTGGCTTCCTGCACTTGTGGACTGATAGCGAGGACAGTAACAATAATGGAGAGGACGAGATTGGCAGTGATGAAGAATGTGTTGAGACCGCATCCGCCGCCTGCGAAGAAGACGAAGAGGACGATGGTGAGGGCGATAGCGGCGATGAAGAGGCCGAAGGTAGATCCGACCAGGATGAATTGCCAGAGGTTCGAGTTGGACTGTTCCCAGTTCTCGAGGCAGGTCTCGGACCAAGTATGGGCGAAATCGATAAGCAGAACCAGGCCGATAAGGATGAAGAGACATGCGCCGATGGGGGCTATGTACGAGCCGTATGCCATGAAGAATTCGTTGGGGATGAGGAAAGTCAGGAAGGCGAGTAGGAAGTAGAAAAGGATCTTGAGGCCCCACCATCTATGAGAGTTAGCTTTAAGGCTTCTCATGATAATGTATGGTCAAGAACGGCGTACCCATTTTGAATCGCTGCGCGTTTTGTCTTGGTAGACTGGACGCCGATAAGAGAAGCGGACAAGACCAAGTGGAACAGGGCTAGAGCAAAGCAGAACCGATGAACCTGTCTTATCAGCTAATTTATGCACACGAGAGATCTTCGCAACTCACAGCCAAGAGACCGTAACATTTCCCGCCTGAGCAGTCCATCTTGATCCAGTCCCAGCTCAGCTTTTCCAGCTGCTTTATGGCTAGATCGGTCTTTGACAGATATGCCAACATGGAGGATAGGGCAAATATGAGCTGAAGACTAGTCAGTATACATGTTTTAGGTGTACCCTGAGGGCCTTCCGGGCTCGTGGATCATATAGCCCGATGTCGCCGGCAATAAAGGAATTAGACGTACCCCAAACCCAATCCTCGTCGCAATACTCGAGTTACAGTTACAGCCTTTGCACATAAGACTCGCAGCCGATCCGCCTAGAGGTGTCAGCTAAGCTCCTTGGACGAAGAATTTGCCTCTCGCCGCCCAGGCATGGGGGAACGAGCTCAATTGAACAATGGAGAAAAGAGCATCCGCTCACCCATGCACACCATACAGCCTGATATTAGGGCACTCCCCATGGAAGCTATACCTCCCGTGAGTAGGGGGATGGACAGTAGGGCGCCCATACTGGGTTTGCTTTGACGTAGATGAGGGAGTAAGGTATAGATGTAAGAGGAGAGTAGGCTGCTTGCAACCGCAACCTTTTGGCGGAGATGGCCGGGTGGCGAACTGCGTTGTCACTCACTGTCATCTATTCGCACATTCACCCGAACGCCACATTCACCACTCAGCCCAAGATTCATATTCAACCTCGCTTAGCTGTCGCACTCCAGCTCATCATCACCTCATACACCACAACCAATGTCAGACATTGCAGCGCGGCTAGAGCAGCAGTCACTCGAAGAAGCGACTGCTTGCGACAACAATGACACCCCATCTCCCATCCCGCAACCGTCGTCAGCAGCCCGCACTGCTTTCGAAAACGTCGATGTCCGACAATGTATACTCGAAAACCTAATACCTAAGGCTGATCTGGTGACTTTCATGCGCGTGAGGAAGGAGAGCATGGCGGATGTAGCGCGGATGGTCTATTTCCGCTTGTCGTACGAAGAGACTCAAGATCTGCACAGTGATGATCCGGTGCGTGAATTTCAGTCTTTCCGCAGCTTTTGAAGGTGCTTGATGACGTTTATTTGTTCCAACGCTGACGAGCCATAGGAGAGACAACGCTTCTACGAGCACGCAGTCTCCTAAATAGATTGTCGCCGCATCACACCCACAAATGAGACCTGGCAGGCCCTTCTGCGCGAAGGGCTAGCTCGAGACCCAGACCCAAACTTCGATGAAGACACTCGGTCAGATCGGGAGCGCTACTTCTATACCTACCGCCCTGATGCCTGTCGCATCCTTTCATCCCTCCTTAAACGTAAACATCCCTTCCTAAGCATGATTGCGTTTGGTGACGACTACGCCGGCGGAACTACCTGGCGCGTCGAATTCGAAACCTCATCAGATGCGGCATTCCTGACCTCCTCAGAGCCTGGGTCTAATTCTGCACTCCCCCCTGGAGTCACAGGCCACGTCGACCTCATCAGCCAACGCGCGTTTGACTGCTCATCTGAGCCACCAGTGGTCATCACCCCTCCCCCTGCTCCGTCCAGCCACTACACACTCAGCGAGCGGTTCAACTTGGTTCTTTACCAAACTACCAATGGTCTACCGATGCTATGCGAAGCTTGGTCACTAGCTCTCCGTAGCAATCGGTGCTTTGCAGAGGTCTACAACAGCATCAGTATAGATGTACAGCTACCGCTGAGTAGCATCACCGCTTTGTACCAGCAGCAAATCGATCATGGCCTCACTGGCCGGCTCGAGGAGATTCTCGCGCACGGCGTTAGTCCCTGGTCTCTTGCGGATATGCGGGATTTCGCCAAGGTTGCATCGGCGACCTTGGTATCCCTTTACCTGACACATTTCGACTATGACGCCGACAACGAGGCACTCGTGTCTTTCGCCGACTTACCAACGCTCATCTCCATCATCCGCATCGACCTCCCGAGACTTGACACTCTCATGGTTGCTTTGAAAGGCATAGAGACGGCAGAGGAGACATGTGCTCGATTCCTGCGCTCAGACTCCCTCGATGATGGCGGCACAATCACGCATCTGATTATCGTCACCCCCCTCTTCAGCACTTCCCTATTCAACATTATCCGCTGTCTATCGTCGGTATGTGCCGCGGACGCTTCAGTGGACATCTCAAATGATGGGGAGGAACCATGGACGAAGGATGCACAGTCAGACTGCCTCCACTACGTTCGCGCGTGAGTCAACTGCCCAGGACTGCATTTATGTATGAAATATGCTAACTCCATGTAGCCAATCCCCCGCTCGTCGGAAGCACCTTTCGACAGTGGATCTCGCTTCCTTAGGCGTGACTTCCCCCTCAGATCTGCACGCCCTTACGTACTCGGACGACGGAAGACCTCAGCATTTGTCGAAAAGGGTGGAGGACGGCATGATATGTGTGTTCGGCCGGCAAGGGAGAACGGCGGCAAGGGACGAGGCTATGACCCTTGAGGCTCGCATTAGGGGCGAGGGGTCAGCACTCAGTGTAGGATCGGGTTCAGAAGGGTGGATTGTGGATGAGCAAAGATTGAGGTTTGATGAGTGACTGTGTGAGGGATTAGTCTAGTTGTAAATAACGCTAAAACCGGCACCCTCGCGATTGCTGTTGTGTGTAGAGTATGGTATCATGGTCAAAGCATGATCATGCGACTGCTAGCTGTACTACCACTGACTGATGTTGCTGGCTTTCACAACTCATCTCTCGGTCTATAAAAGAGATCGACGTCTGGCCAGTAAGTGAACTCTGCTTCGTCGCTTCCAAGGTCTCCGAGATCCCTTCTCTCCTATTAGCCCTGCCGGGGAAAGAAAGCGGCGATGTCCGTTGCGAGGAATGCGGAGTCAGTAGTGCAGAGTCGATAGACAGTTGGACAGTTCCGGGGGAGTACGACTTCGGGCACCCACTCAAGTTGCTCAACCACTCTGTCTCACTCATCTCCCCTACAGCAGTAGGACTTTGTCACCACCTCCGACATCAATCCTCATGACAAGTATTACAGCTTTATTACAGCAGCAGTCACTCGACGAGGCAACCAATTGTAACGGAAATGATTCAACACTGCCCATCCCTCGGCCGCCCTCAGCAGCCCGCACCGCCTTCGAAACAGTCGATGTTCGGGGCTCCATTCTTGACAATCTTGACGAGGCGGATCTAGTGACATTTATGCGTGTAAGCAAGGAGGGCATGGCAGATGTGGCGAGGATGATATATATGACTGTGTCGTATGAGCAGGCGCAGAGCTTTGCCAGCGAGAATCCAGTAAGCCGTGACCTTAGCCAGCCCAACGGATTTGCCGAGTCAACAAGCTAACATTTTGCAGGAGCGGGAAGAGCTCTACCGAAGCTTGGTACGCCAAGTCGACTGTCGCGAATTCGAGCCCTCGCTCGAGACCTGGCAAGCTATGAAGCTAGCTGGGATAGACCCCTCTGCGGGCTCGTGCGGTGAAGACGAGACGGCTTCTGAACGCACGATGTACTTTCGCAAATACTCTCCTGAAGTCTGTCACTTCTTTGCCTCTTCCCTCAAATCCACCTTTCCATCTCTGCGCATCATTGCGTTCGGCGAAAAGAACCCGGGCATGCACATCGATACCTGGGTCTTCGAATTTACCCCTCCTGACGCCACCTCCTTCTTCGACGATACTCCCAGTCTTAATCCCCATCCACTCGTCACAGGTCATCTAGACCTTGTACAAACACGGTTCTTCGACATTGAGAAGAAGGAACCCCCGACAGCCATTACTCCCCCTCCACCTCCCTCCACACATTGCACCCTTCGCGAGCGCTTCCACACGCATATCTTCGCAAGCGAAGAGGTCAATCCTACGAGAGTTAAGTCGTGGGTAGCTGCTCTTCGTAACAACCGGGGTTTCGGGGAGCTTTACACACGCTTTGATGTGTCTGGTGTCTCGCTGCCGTTAGATGTTTTCACCAGCATTTACCGGCACCAGATCGCATGCGGTAACGTGGAGCTGCTCGAGCATATCACTTCATGGAGCGTCGTCTCCTGGAATTTCGACGATATGCGAGAGTTCGCCAAAATCGCTTCGTCCTCCCTGGTCTCGCTCTGCCTGGCGGACTCTTCGTACGACAATTGCCAGGATCGCGAGGATACTGTGGGTATGTCATTCGCTGATCTTCCCGCATTCATAACGCTGGTCCGGACCGACCTTACCAGTCTGTGCGAACTCCAAATTCTCATCAGGGGCATAGAGACTGCCGAGGCGACATGTGGCCAATTCTTGCATCCGGGCATCCTAGATGAGGAAGGTACGATCACTAGCTGTATTATCGTCACCCCTCCATGCAGTACACCGCTTTTCAACATAATTCGGGTCTTGTCGCAAATGTGCACTACGGAGGCAGACATCAATTTGGCGGACGACTGGCAGTATGGCTGTCTGCCATATCTTCGCGCGTAAGTCTGTTTGAGCTTTTGCCAGATGGACATACTTGAACTGCTGCTGATCGCCTATAGCCAATCACCAGCCCGGAAGAAACATCTCTCAATTGTTGATTTTGCCTCCATTGGCGTCACTTCCTTATCTGATTTCGAATCTCTCTGCTACTCGGATGACAATGCCCCCCTCATGCTGTCTCGAGACGTGAATGCGAACCTCGGCGATGGAGATGGCGGTGCAGGGAGGGAAGGCCAGACTGAGGAGGAAGACGATGATGTAGATGACGGGATCCGAGAAGGGAACGCCTGTGCATATCCGAGGGTGTAAGCGGCCGGAGTGAGATGGCAACTAGGGGCTATGTTCAGGGAGGCGCGAGCTTGAGGGTGTTGGACGGAGTGCAGCAGTGAAATTGCGAGAATTTGTCGGAAAGGCTTAGGAGGCAGGGAGAGAGTCAGTAACGAGGGGTATCTGCAGGCAAGGATGTTTTGATGGATACATGGGAACCAAAAAGGCCTAGTGTCTACTGCTTGTACTTCTACCTACTCCAGATGGTCTACTGACACCAACATTGCTGACTTCTTTTATACAAAATATGACGCCTGATAAACAACTGCCTTCTAATGCTCCTCGCCCTGCGCCTTCTTGTCCAGCAGCGCCATTGGCTGCTCGGCACCAGCCATCCTATTCCGGTCGGCAAACGACTCCATAGGGATGTTGAGGTGTTTGAAGTATGTGGGGAAGAGGATGGCACAGAGGAAGGTGGCGACGGCAAGGGCGATCCAGGGGTAGATGAGGTAAGGGTCCTGAATGGCGTTGGCGCAGGCGAGGGAAATGGCAGCGGCGACGGCAGAGTTGAAAAGGGCAAGTGCGTAGACGAGTGCCTTCATTCGTGCAGGTGAACGAGTGTAGGCCAGCTCGTACGATGTGACATTGACGAACAGCTCTCCGACGGCGGGAACCATGATGATGGGGATTTGGAGCCAGATGGAGACGGGGGATACGGTGTCACAGGTTGACGCCTGGTAGCCACAGTCGGAAGTCTGGTAGATCTTCCACTGGACAATAGCGGCGACGATGTCGGAAATGGTGGCCAGGAGGAAACCGATAGACATTCGGGTCATGGGTTTGATGGGCCGGCCGAATCTGGCAAAGAGGGGGTAAAGACCGAAGTTGAGGATAGGAGCGAAGAGGCTGGGGGTCAGCAAAAGAGCGTGCTTGGGAGAGGGAGACTTACATGATAGCCAATGAGTTGAAGTTGTCAATCAGGTCATTGGGGACACCATTGAGGGTCATAGCGCCAGACATGGAGTTGGCGGAATTTCCGATACCGCCGTTACCCAAAGTGAAAATCTGTCAATTTGTCAACTAGAGCTCTGATTTTTAGATGGAAAGAAGCGCAAAACGAACGGGGATAAGCATGAAGACTGCGCAGGCCGACATGGTCTGCCTGATCTCATCGACAAACTTGTCGTCCCAAAAGACAACGCTGGTGTCGAGGCCTCCTTCCTGCTCGGCAATGTGGGAAGGTTTGGCCCGGTTCCAGAACTGATCTCCGCCCTTCCACATGCGCGCCCACCCGCCATCTGCCAACAGCCTCTTGAAGACCTTGCCAACTTCCACAACGACAGAGCCCTGGGGAGGGGCCTTGTAGAGGCGTGATGAAACGAGGACGAGGACGATTGGCATGAGGCAGTAAAGAATACCGGGGATGAGGTAGGCCAGCCAGAATCCGACGAGACGGGCAGAGTAGGTAGTGGCGATGGAGAAGAAGGAGCCGACGTTGATGCACCAGTAGAAGACAAGGAGGTATCGCTGAACAGTGGTGGTGGGGTCTAGAATGACTCGCTCGCCCGATGGCAAGACTTTGAGTGTGGGGTGGCGAACAGGGGATTGATCGCAGAGGAGGGGACCGAGACAGGGCTTGATGAACCCTGCAGCGCCGGCGAGGATGAGGATGGAGATGATGAAGGCAGCCAGAGCGCCGTCTGGGTTGGCAATGACGGCTGGGATGGCAGGGACAATGAGGATCATGTGGGCGAAACCACCGATGGCGGCTCCGATAGCGATGGTTTTGAACCGACCCCACTTTGTGTCGGCGATGATACCTCCAGCAATGGGCATGAGGTAGGCGAGGAAGTTGAACATCTGCACAAGGGCAGTGGCGGTCACTGAACCCCTGCCGAGAGCGCCGGCAGACTGATTCAGACCTGCAGCTCCGGGAGCGACAGCGCCAGCACCGTTACCGCCGATGGGAAGAGGGCGATTGATAAAGTTGTTGAATGGACCTTTGCAACCGTAGTATGAAGCGCGCTCGCTGAACTCGATCAAGCACATAGCAACACCGGCCCATCTGAAAAGTCAGCATTGGCATCGAAATGCAAATCTTCAAACTCACGGTAATGGCGCGGCCACCTTTCTCAGTGTCAACATATCCTCCTCGCTCGGGATGAGCTCCGCATCCATCTCCTCGCCACCGTGATCGGGAGCATTTGGGGAGATTGCGACTATGGTGTCGTCGAAAGTTTCCTTCTTCTCGCCATGATCAGCCGTGGGTAGACCCCGCGCTGGAACAGGTGCGGATTCGAAATCGAGGATGGTATCTTGGGGCATTTTGGGAAGATAGTTGAAGGAGGATGAGAGTATGACTCGAACCTATATATGCCTTCGGAGCCAGTGTACAGATAAGGCGATTGCGCCATGTCATGTCTTATCGGCCGGCTATCGATGCAGATGTCGTGTGGGACATGGACTAGTCGCCACTGCGTGGAGTCTCCGCGGGTCTGGCCCGCCCTTTCGGCCTATCCACAGTTGGAGCAACATGCCTCAAGATAGCGCAGATAGGGCGGTGGAGAATGGTACATGTGGCGATGTCGCCCATATGGAAAATGAAGCGTTTGTCAGGCAATCTGCGTCAGCCGATGTGAAACGGTTTCACATGGCGCGTCTGCAGCCGAAGCCGAACTGTAAATCCAGACTTGGATCTGCGTGGATTTGCATCAGATCCGCATTATCCGGCGGTCGTTAGGCTTGTCCATGCTCCGGCCGCCTCAGCCTACGAGTGTTCCGCGATGTTTCAGGCTCACAAGGTTCCAGAAAGTAGACTAGTCATCAAAAATACGCATGGCAGAAGTGGCAGAAGGAGCCAGAAATAGAAACGGGTGGCAAATGGAGAGGGAGTAGGACCCCTCCAGCATGCCCAAAGACAAGAGCTGTGAAAAGCATTTTCAATACCGGAAAGCCGGGACACGAGCCAGACTCCAGCTTGAAGTGGTAACTCGGCAGGGGGTCTTGCAAAACCGTTGTCAGGGGTGAAGACTCGAAACTATGCGTCATGCAGTCATGCCGCATGGCTGTCATCCTTTGGCTTCTTATCGCAATCTAATCGTCACATGTAGAGTAACTATTATAGACTGTCCATTGTCGATTTGTGATCATATTGAGTGCATGGCATGGTGGCAAGAGATAGCGCGCTCGCTCACGTCGCGCTCACAAGGCCATGCTGGTGCACGTTGCAAGCAGGGGCAACATTCCCGGCAACGTAAACCAGACCGTGAGGAATGATGTTCGCAGATCGGACAAACACCTTAGACCATCGCCTTGTGTCTCTTTGATCGCCTCATGCGCATTAGACGGGGCTCGAGTGCGCAGGAACGAAATGATTGCGCATATAGGCCAGGTTTTCGACAATGCTCAGGCGCCGTATCGGTCGCGAGCGGAACTCGTTCGATCCCTCCTTCCAGTTGAACCCTCAGGTTGCATAGAGTCCTTGTATGCAGACCGGCGTATCTGAACGGGCAATAGTGTCCAGCGTCACACCCTATCTTGCAGTGCTGTATGTCCGCTAAATCGCAAGGATGCCTGACGGAGATGCTCAGTGGTCGTCATAGAGCCCAGGCCGAAACACGTGGCATTCCTTCGACGACGCGACGCGACGCGTTTTGTCGCGTCCCCTGGTCACAAGTCGAGGAGATCATACTCAGCTGAGTATAGCCCTACCTCACACATCACACAGCTTGTTTCTCACAGCATCACTCACTCAACATCCCATCTTCTGTGGAACAGGCAGATCATTTAACGACCAGAACATACCAATCATGTCGTGAGTTGGCTTTCAGTTTTGTTCCCCAAGAGATTTGCTGATGCGATTGCAGTGCCGAGAATGAGTAAGTCTGACCTGACATCGTTGCAAATGAGCTAGGGCTGACGATTTAGTGCTGGCAATCCCAAGGTCATGGAAGCCTTCTACAGGCGATTATTTCCCTATCGACCATTTTTCCGCTGGCTGAATCAAGACAACGGTCAGTCTTTCCCACGCTCTTCATATGCTGCAGCTGATGCCTCTTCAGCCCCTACCAAGCTCTTCACTCATCGAGAGTTTGCTTTCACCCTAGCTGGAGATGTCTACCTCCGGTACAACTCCTTCGCCGATGCGGATGACTTCAAGCGGGGAGTTCTGAGGTTGATTCCGAGCCGATTCGAAATAGGGCCACAATATACTGCCAGAGTAAGTTTAGAACCCCAAGGGACCAGGAGAGTGTGCTGACGACTCAGCCGAGAGATCGGAAAACGCTCGCTGCTGGTTCACTACAGCCTATACGCCGAGAGCTGGTCTTTGACATTGACATGACCGATTACGACGAGATCCGAACGTGCTGTACCGACAAAAAGATCTGCAGGCGGTGTTGGGGCTATATCGCTGCGGCTGTCAAAGTGCTGGATAAGACATTAAGAGGTACGTATGAGGTTGGGCTGAGCTGACGTCCAGTTACATTCGGTTACAAGCATCTCCTCTGGGTATACTCTGGTCGACGAGGTATCCATTGTTGGATATCTGATCCGGCCGCCCTAGATCTGAATGATGATCAACGGAGAGCGCTCGTCACTTTCCTAGAGGTCATCAAGGGAAGCAAAGAGCAGTCCAAGAAGGTCAACATAAGAGGAGGGAAGGACGACGGTGACATTCACCCCTTCTTGACGTGAGTCCTTCTTGACTCGCTCGGAATGAAAGCTAACCCACGTCAAGAGATTCCATAGATGACCTTGGCTCAAATTTCGTCAAGCTTTGCCTCATTGATCAAGATGTTTTCGGATCGGAGCGGGGTTACGAAAACCTACTTGCACTTCTACCTTCGGATCACCGTGAGTACTGCTTGATAACATTATGAGATTAGGCCGTCCAGTACTGAGACGCCAGAAACCATTGGCGCCCTAAGAAAGAAATGGCAAGCATCGCCAGACCGATCAAGTAACGATAAGTGGAACGATGTCCTGGCGGAAATGCTGGTCATGAAGGGCAAGAAGGATAAGGAGGCTCTATACGTGAGTATGCGCTCGCGCAGAATGTTGCATGAGGCTTGACTGACGATTGGTAGCGAAAATTCAAGAACGCGACGTCCGACATCATCCTGCAATACACGTATCCCCGAATAGACGCGGAGGTGTCAAAGCACCGTAATCACTTGCTGAAATCGCCATTCTGTGTCCATCCTAGTACCGGTCAGTCTCTGTTGGTTTCCGCTCGTAGGACTTTTGTTCTGATGTGTCAGGACGAGTTTGTGTACCCATCAATCCAGCCCTAATCGATCAATTCGACCCGGAGACGGTCCCGACTGTAGGCGAGCTTTTGAGAGACTTGAACAAGCCAGTGAATCAGGGTGATGAGGCACTTGAGGGTGAGTCTCACTGGTAGCTGCCTTTGCGAACAATGCTGATGAATGGTAGATTACCAGCGCACTGCGCTCGGGCCATATGTCGAGATGTTCGAGAAACATGTGAAGGACATCATGGATGAAGTCAATGCAGTCAAAAAGTCACGCAAGGGTGAGTTTTGGTACCGGAAATTCTGATGGACACCGTTGATGATATAGCCGCTGCCAAAGAGGAGAGCATGGAGTTTTAGGCTGAGAAACGGATCTGGGTGGAGTCGTCCATCTGACCCGGAAGCATGTTGTATGCATATAATCTGACAATCTCGCTGCTGACTCTATCAGCCGACGCCTGTGATGAAGACGAGTCCAACACCAGCGCTGCTTGCTGTGGCCTGCTGGGATTATGGTCAGCCAGTGGATGAGATTTGCATTCTCTTCTGATCTACTCTAATATGAGGCGACCTCGCGATACCTCCGTCCTCCTCCATCTGATATCCAACTCCAGCACAGCATCTCCAGCAAAGAACGAATCAGGCACCGTGTAGCTAAGCGAATAGTGATGTAATCCCTGTCGACCGGGCCCGTACGTCAAAGATCTGGTTCCAGTCGTTGCGCTACCCGCCAGACTGATGTCGAGACCAGGAAGTGAAGTCGTTCCTGACGCGAAAGCGTCCTTGTCTAGGGGATGGAATGGGAAGGAGGAGATGTCGAGTTGGATTGTGCGAGATTGGGACTCGTGCGTGAAGTGTTGGCTGGGCAGATATCGGATGAGGAGTCGACCTGGGCTTGCTACGATGGAACAGCATGGTGATGTCGGGTAGTACTGATATTAGCTCTGTCTCCAATTCGTACTCACGCTAATCCAGCCACCACCAGCCACATCCTCTCCAGCATTCCACATAATCACACCAGGGGCGAAATTTTCAGAATTGATGCACGCCCCGCCCGCATACTGCTGGTCGAATTCAATCCCTCCAGCTGATAATCCATCTTCGACCCAGCTTGTGTATTTCCGGGGCGAGCGGTCGAAAGGTGGACTCATAGCTTGGGCAGTGTAAAGATGGTCACCATACAGCTTGTTGAACTTGCTCATTGTCGCCGAGCTTATGGGTTTCTCAGCGTAATGACCCACGAGCATCTGCATGGGAATCATAGCGAGGTCGGAGTAGTGACTGCAGCCATCGAGCGCTTTAGGAAGGGGACCTAAGGTAATCAGCGCAGCCCAGGTGGATACTCACTGTCTTCTCGGTCCATAAATCCAGCCATGGTCGAACCCAGGGTACCGCAATATTCCGTCATACCGAAACCGTAAGTCCGATCCCAAGGTCCAGATAATGTCTTCAATGTGGGGTTGTATGTCTCGGCTGCACATGAGCTTCTGATTACTGTGAGGCTTACCAGTCTGGTCCCACAACGCAGCCAAGATCCGAGGGGCGTGTTTGTACAGTGTCGTATCCGGCGGGAGATACTGCGACAGCGAGAGTGCAAAGATGGTGACTCCGGTGTATGTTCCGCTGTTGAATTCGGACATGGTACCGAACTGGTCGAACGCTTCCACTGCCTCGGTAGCCCATTGCTAACAATCAGCAAAGCTTGAAAAGGGGCATACCTCGGCTCTGTCAGACACCTCGGAGTCTCCAATCATCGATCCGACGTACGCAGCGCAGACGCATCTCATGTACCAAGCCTGATATGTCAGAACATTGACTTTGAAGCAGCTCACGTTTGAATAGGCCGGGTACAGGTTGTCCGACTTCACGCCCCCTTGCCTCATCGAGTCGCTCTCGACCGCCACCTGCATCGTTCTGCGAAGAGTATCCCTCAATGTCTTGCTGATGCGATCCCCATATGTCGAGTCGATCATAATCCCTGCCAGAGTGACAAATAGAGCGTTATTCGGATCTGACAAGATCAGCACTGCTAGCTGGCTGCACTCACCAAATGAGCGGTAGATTGAGGGTGGAACTAGACCTTTCTCCGAAGCCGGATGGACAGTATAATCAGATGGGAAACTACATCAATACCAGTCAGTGCATGCGACGTACGTGCCGTAGTTCTCCTCTTCTCGATCTGTATACTGAACAGCGCAAACATTGCCAATGATCTTTTCGGCGAGCGTAATGTCACCCTTGCCGTTACGAGCGAGCAGACCCACAGCGTACCACGATGAGAGCTTTGCCGAACGCCAACTTGAGGTTTCAGCAATGTCAGACCGACGCTCACAGTAGAGGAAGTGTAAAATGTGCATCCATAATCGTCATGGCTTCGTAAAACAGGGCTTCCTGCCGACTTGACATTGTTGTGACTGGACCTGCAGCGGACATATCGGCGGCGTAATCGAACTTGGGCCCGAGGGAATCTGGTGGGTTTTCTCGGTAAGAGCGAGGACTGCAGAACCTGTCGACTGGTAACCTAGTGCTTGAACTTGGCAGCTGACGCGCTGACGAGTAGGGTAGACTCTAAGATCAGGCACCACCCACCCACCCTCACCCACCTCCGCTCCGGCCCGGGTTTACGGCAGACCTCGAGATAACCGGTACGATTTCGGGGCAAAGTCAAAACCTGCCGACGAGTCAGTGGCAAAAACTGACCGATAGAGCTCAACATGCCGGCGGTCTGTGACCTCCATCAGATCTGTAGATCTCGATCAGTCGGGAGTCGGTCCGACGGCAGTCGAGGTGTAAAGTGGGTGTCTTTGAATGTAGCGGAGAAGTAGCGGAGGACTCACTGCCACTGTCTCACGGTCATCGGAACAGATCTGAAGGGATCTCCGACAGATCTGCATCCGTAACTGGATCCGAGAGAAAAAGCGGGGCTCCATTCTTTCGGTTGTATGCGGCCAGAAGCGGCTGGTCGTCCGACTCATTGTGCAACGACCGTTGGGTGAGCGTCGATCCTATCGAATGCCAAGCATCACCCTTCCCCGCTGCCGGTTGTGCACACCGCCCGCTTCCTTTTGCTGACCTTCTTCGCCATAGGAACAGAAATGGAAGATGCCAAGAGCTTTAAACGTCCCGAGCTTTGGAGTCCCCTTCTCCTCTCTGTCGGCCCCGGATGCAGCAGCCGGGGGTCGATATTTTGCCTTCATAAATTTGACTGATATATAGTGTGGTCTTCTTCTGTGTAGCCCGTCAACTCATCTGCAGGAATCATCCCCAAAATGACCACCCCTCACATATTGACACACGAATCCAAGCCGCAATCGGACGACATGCTAGAGGTGGCACCCAAGTCCGACATGTTGGCCGACAACGCCGACGTCGAGGAGTTCAAGGTCGGGCGCGACATCCAGCTGAAGTCAGAGATGGACAGGTTGTCCATCGGCATGGCTTTCAAGACCTTCAAATGGTCGGCTATCATCTGCGCTGTTGCCGGATTTTCCGCTGCGACTGATGGTGAGTCTCCAGTTGGTCCCGTGCTGATGGCGAGGCTACCAAAACTCCCTCACCTCTGGCTTGGTCGCCAACCGTGGTTTCGTCCAGCAATTCGGTTTCCTGAACGATCGGGGTGTTGTCGCTCTTGTACCCTCTCATGTGTCAACATTTGGTGGGATGTTCAGGTAAGTCTTTCCATATCAGCCTTGTGTGCCTAGCTAACGTCGAGCAGTGCTGGTCAGGTCATTGGTCAATTCTCGATTCAGTGGATTGCAGAGTGGATCGGACGAAAAGGTGCGATGTGGACCTTCATGGCGCTAGTCACTCTTGTAAGTCTATCTCTTCTGCGCGGTACTCGGCTGACAAGCTAGGCGGCCATCGTTGAGTGCGTCAGTACCGTCTGGTGGCACTTCACCATCGCAAAGTTCATCGCCGGTGTGGGAATTGGATGTGTGCAGGTCACTCTGCCGGTTGTGAGTGCAATCAGATCTCGTCCCGAGCTGGCAGCTGATCCACTAGTACATCAACGAGCACGCGCCAGTGCAGATTCGTGGTTTCCTCGTTGTCGCATACAGCATGTGAGTGATGCATCTCAGCCTTGAAATGTCGCTGACCTATAGGTGGTTCACTCTTGGTGGCCTCATGAGCTCCGTCGCCCTCTCCGTCATGAACTCACAGCAACCCCTCAACTGGCGCACTCCCATCTACACTCAATTCGGTGTCATCGGTATCGCCATCATCATCTACGCTTTCCTGCCTGAGTCGCCCTGGTGGCTAGTGTCCAAGGGCAAGATCGAACAGGCCCGCAAAGTACTCCAGCGGAAGAACTCGGGCGTACCTGGCTACGACCTTGAGAATGAGCTCAACATTATCGTCTACACCATCGAACTCCAGAAGCAGGAGGCCCTCGCTTCAAAGGCTCTGGGACCATTCGCGATCTTCAAGGGTCTCAACGGCAAGCGGTTCTTCATTGGCGCCTGGCCCAAAGTGAGTGCCTCCATCGCCCACTCGTTCGCTCGCTGACCTGCAGACTCTTCAACAATTCGTCGGTCTCGGCGTGTTCTCCTCCTACTCGACCTACTTCTTCCAACTGGCCGGCAACACCAACCCCTTCAACGTCACTGTCATTCTCGGCTGTGTCAGCTTGATCTCCGTCATCATTGACGCCAACCTTGTCGACCGAATCGGAAGACGTCTCATGACGCTCATCGGATTCTCGGGCGCCTGCTTCGGTGTATCCTTGATGGCCATTGTCGGATGCTTTGACTACACCAGTCCTCAGCTCGGTGGTGTCCTAGTCTTTGCCGGTGTGATTGCCAACTTCTGCAACACCTTCCAGAGTTCAACCTCGTACGCCTACTTGACGGAAATGCCCGAGCAGCGCTTCCGAGCTCGTGCGACCGGTTGGGGTTTGGCTTTCTGCAACCTGTAAGTCTTTTGATGGGGTACAGATCTGACAAATCAGTTGGGCCGTATTGTTCAACTTTACAATTCCCCTCATGCTCAACATCTGGGTGGTCAAGACTGCCTTCTTGTTCATGGGTCTCGGCATTCCGTGAGTCTTCATCCCTTCAATTAGGGTCCACTTTGCTGATTCTGTCAGTGGTACTATTCTTGCCTACTTCATCATGCCTGAGTCCATGGGCCGATCTCCCTCAGAAATCGACGAGCTGTTCAAGAGTGGTATTTCACTCCGCAAGTGGCGCGGATACAAGACGGACATTGAGAGGGATCTTGACACTAGAATTGCCGAGTGAATTCAGTCACTGGGCGAGGGGAAGGAGTGGCGATCTTGGTTTCGGTTTCTGGGATATAATATAGGGCTATATCGCGGGTAGTAAGTAGTGCGAATGTACAATTGATATGAGCACTACTGGCGGTGATCGCGAAGCCCAATGGAATCACGCTGGGGCGCCTTGTGAGGACATGTACGCGCGGAGCAAGGTCGACACAGGAGTCAGGGTCATGTGTACAGTTCACCGGCCGGTGACCGCTGTATCAAAAGCTCGCTGCAAACTCTCGCTGTCGCATCGTAAGTCACTAGAGAGTCTTCAGATGCTCAAGGAGGCTCAAATGACCCAACACACATCGTCACTCCCCAACGTCGACGTCAAACTTCAAGCTTTCCCACAAAGCTCGGGCCGATCGGCTAATCTTTACGTATCGTTACGGCATGTGGTCGGACCCGGTAAGCTTCTCGCCGGTGGATCCAGCTCACTTCATCCAGGAATAGCCTGTGGTTTCCCACTTTATGCCGCTAGTCTTCATTCAGCTCAATCACCACTACAGCCTCGATCCACCGACGATCCCCCTCGAGACCCACTCACGCACTCACAGTGTTGAACCTAGATCAGAACCTTCTCACAATCAATTCCCCGAGATCACAAGCCCAATCCGATGCAGATCCGGGACGCGGACGCGGTAACCCGGTACCCCGAGACAGCTCCCAACTTTGGCGCAGCGAGAGTTGCCGTAGATCATCTTCGCCTGTGTATATAAGTGGAAGTGAGATGTCTTTCACCCCGTCCCCACACTCTTCACACTTCCTCTGCCGCGCCTGACCACTGCAAAATGGCTTCCCAACACATCTTGACCGAGAACAAGGCCCACAACGACGAGATGTTGGAGATAGCACCCAAGGGTGACATGGTCGAGCATGCGGAGATGGATGAAAAGATGGCCCGCGATATTCCCCAGCTCAAGTCCGAGTTGGATCGTCTGTCTATTGGTGCCGCCTTCACGACATTCAAATGGGCGGCTCTCATCTGTGGAGCTGCAGGATTCTCCGCAATCACAGACGGTGAGTGGAGAGTCCCTAATTGAGCTCTAGGCTGACAGTCAGGTTACCAAAACTCCCTTACTTCTGGTCTTGTCGCCAACAAGGGGTTTGTCGCTCAATTTGGGTTCCTCAACGACAAGGGCGTGGTCGCACTCGTGCCCACTCACGTCTCGACGTTTGGTGGGATGTTCAGGTGAGTGGATCCTTCAAAGGTGGGAATGCTTGCTTATGACAGTGCTGGACAAGTCATTGGTCAATTCTCCATCCAGTGGATCTCGGATTGGTTCGGACGCAAGGGAGCGATGTGGACTTTCATGGCTTTGATCACTTTGGTGAGTCCCTTGTCATCACTGACGTCGCTTGGCGAAATGCTTATAGTCAGGCCGCTATCGTTGAGTGCGTCAGTACAGTCTGGTGGCACTTTACCATCGCCAAATTCATCGCTGGTGTAGGGATTGGAAGTGTGCAAGCGACTCTGCCCGTGGTGAGTTTCGGAGTCAAGCCCGACCTCGAGGCGTATCGCTGACATGTCAGTACATCAACGAGCACGCTCCTGTTCAGATCCGTGGTTTCTTGGTCGTCGCATACAGCCTGTAAGTCTACCAAGCTAGAGTAGAAGATGAGGATCTGACGATTCCAGGTGGTTCTCCCTCGGCGGGCTGTTGAGCTCTATCGCCCTTTCAGCGCTAAACACCAACTCCCCCTTGGACTGGCGAACTCCCATCTACACCCAGTTCGGCGTTATCGGTCTCGCTCTCATCATCTACGTCTTCTTGCCGGAATCTCCATGGTGGCTCGTCTCGAAAGGCAAGACCGACCGCGCACGTCAAATTTTGGCCAAGAAGAACTCGGGCGTCCCAGGCTACGACGTTGAGGCCGAACTCAACATTATCGTCTACACCATTGAGATTCAGAAGCAGGAGGATCTGGCTGCTAAGGCCGAGGGACCCTTTGCTATCTTCAAGGGTCTCAACGGTAAACGATTCTTGATCGGCTCGTGGCCCAAGGTAAGTTCTGCCAAGATTATCATCCTTTTGCTGACTTTCTAGGTCCTACAGCAATTTGTCGGTCTCGGTGTCTTCTCATCTTACGCCACCTACTTCTTCCAATTGGCCGGCAACACGAACCCCTTCAACGTCACCGTCATCCTCGGCTGCTGCAGCTTGATCGCCGTCATTCTCGATGCCAACCTCGTCGACCGTATCGGCCGAAGACGCATGACCTTGATCGGTTTCACTGGAGCTTGCTTCGGCGTGACCTTGATGGCCATCATCGGATGCTTCGACTACACTTCCCCCCAACTCGGCGGTGTCCTCGTCTTCGCTGGAGTCATCGCCAACTTCTGTAACACTTTCCAGAGCTCGACATCTTACGCCTACCTGACTGAAATGCCCGAACAGCGATTCCGAGCTAGGGCCACCGGATGGGGTCTCGCTTACTGCAACCTGTAAGTTACCTTTCGTTATCGTAATAAAATCAATTGCTGACAGTATCAGCTTCGCTGTGCTTTTCAACTTCACTATTCCCCTCATGCTCAACATCTGGGTCGTCAAGACTGCCTTCCTCTTTGCTGGCTTGGGTATCCCGTACGTTATTTCTGTGATCTCTCCCCTGGGGCGTTGCTGACTTGACCAGAGGAACCATCTTGGCCTACTTCATCATGCCCGAGTCTATGAACCGATCCGCCGCCGAGATCGACGAGATGTTCCATGCTGGCGTATCCCTACGGAAATGGCGTGGCTACAAGACCGAAGTCGAGAGGGATTTGGACAGCAGGACTACTGTATAATCGTCGGATGTGAGGTTTATTGGGAGTTTGCTAGTATGCGCATTGGTAGTATCTGTAAAGAGAATGTATCTGTCACCATCTCCAGCCTTTGCGCCCATGTACCTTACTGGCAACTGACAGCATTCCTCGTTTCAGGATACAAACGCGTTGCAACCGTTTGTGGGGCTCCATTTCAGCCTGGAGGTCAACCACAATTTCGACTGCTCGCGAAAATGATCCTTACTATACCCGTTCCTATAAAGTGTCAAGTACCATGCTGGGCCCCTCTCGACGCTCCAGTACCGAGATAGGCACTGCTTTCGAAAAACACAGCCAGCGTTACCTGAATAGTAACCTGCACATGTCGCTTAGACGCGTCGGACGAGCAGGCGATGGGGGCGTTGATTTGCGGGGGAGCTGGTATGTTCCTTCAAACCCAGCTGGGCCTTCTCGGCTGGCAGGTGCGTCTGCTGGATCGGAACGGAATTGCCATATGGAAGAATTCAGGGAGGACTGGAGAAGATTGAGGGTGGTGGGGCAGTGTAAAGCCGAGAAGAAGGGATTGGGGCCGAGAGCTGTTCGGGAGCTCGAAGGGGTTGTTGCGCATCTTCAAGGTGAGTTGCTTGCTTTAGAGAATTGAAGGCTCATTATATGTATACGCCAGACACAAATGCTGATCTCTAGGGGCAAGTAGGAAAGGCAAAGAACGATCCCTTTCTCTGGACCACTCCTCGCAATCCCTCCATTCCAGCGATCCACTTCTTCCCTCGATCGAAGAAGACAGTGATTCAGAGATCGTTGCAATCTTGTTGTCTCAATCAGGGTTCAGCAAGAATGCAATGCTGCACGCTACCAAGTCGCATACGCCATTCATGTTGGTACATCTACCCGGCGGTCAGGCGACAGGAGTGGCAGGGGAGGCTGAGCAGACACTATCAGGTTCAGGCGAGGTAGATGTCGGAGGGGTGTGGTGGAATTCAGCGCTTTCCGGACCGTCAGGGATACTGGGAGGCATGATGGAATTGAGAAGGGAGATTTTGGCTGGGAGTGGAGTGAACGAAGTCACGGGGGACGCGCAAATCAAAGTCCGGTATAGGCTGTATCATAACGGGCGAAGGTTTGGTAGACTGGGCCCAGCATTAGAATCTCTGGAGGATGATGCCTAATCTTATGACGGGGACTCTTTCAATCCACGCCTGGATCTTCACCGTCCGCGATCAGACTCCCATAATACGCCGTGACGGCCTTCACCCTATCCCCTACTACCTCCTCCTCGACTTCCACAAGTTCTCTTTGCCTCATGCCGCCCCCTTCACTCTCCGCCGGTGTATCCAGCCGCCTAGCCAACTGCCCAATCTCCTGAAGATTCACATTCCGCGGCAGGTAGTATGCGATATTGGGCGTGATGGCGGCGGACAAGTGGAAGAGGTCGTCTCCTGGAATAGGGAGGATGGCGGATAATGGGAATTTGTGGGTGATGGGTTGTCGGGTGTCATCGGCTGATGATTGAGGCGCTTTATGGGGTGTTGGTGGGAAAGGGAGGGGGTCGGCCGATACAGTCAAATAGTTCACGCCGCCTGAAGAATGAGCAGAGTCCCGGTTCTTAGTTGGACGAAAGAGTAAGATGACTCACCCCACGGCGGACTGAGAAAGATGACATCAATGGCCTCTTTATCTGCTCTTTGGGCATATGCCCGCGCCCAGTCGATATATGATCCATGTATGAACTCGATCCGATCCGCTACACCGTATTGTAAGGCATTATGGCGGGCCAGTCTGAGTCGTGTAAGATCGTTGTCGATAGCAATGACTGAGGGTCAGCTCACACAAGGTACACGGATTAGGACAACACTCACCCCGCTCGCAAGTCTTTGCAAACTCTATGGCATTTCCTCCTACTCCACAGAAAGCATCAACGATGACATCGCAGCGACACCTCTCGGCGATGTGTCTGGCCACTGGCTGAGCCGTCACCGAGAACCAGCCGGTATGATCCAAGAGCAGCGGCAGCTCGTCGTATTCTTCAAACAAAAGATGACGTTGACCAAAATCTGTCAATCAGCTTTCGAGTCTCATGAGTCAGCTTGGACAAGCTCACATTTTTTGATGTCTTCAGGGACGAAGTTCCAATTGACGTGTCTGGGCACAAGACCAGTACAATCCCAAGGATGACCAGCAAAGGCATTGAACACAGGTAATTCCTTGCCTTTCCTCCGTTTTTGGACCGGCCTGACGCTCGAAGGTCCGGCATTGATCACCCACGGTCCTTCATTCCTCTTCCGCTTGACGATTCTAGACGAGCTGGAGCTGCCGGCTGGGGGAGCAACGTGAACCTCCTCAATTTCAACCACCTCCTCAACTTCCGCTATCTCCTCTGCGATCTTCGGAGAGTGACTTGGGCCCGCGGCTGGAGGCTCTACAGCAGCTACCTCCCTCTCTGGCGAAGCCGAGGGTGGCTGTGTCCGCAAGAGTCGAGAGCTAGGCCCGCCTCCACTGGCAGCATCAATCATTTCTTGCTTGACCTGCAGAGAGTCGAGGTCGGGACCATTCTCCCCGATAGCGCGCCCATGCGTCCGGATTGTATTTCGCAGGTCGGAGGGCAGGGCTGCAAAGAGCGATCTCGAGGGACCGCGGCGGCCCATGGTGGTCTTTATGAAGGGGTCATATTAGCAATGGAAGCGGGCGTAACACCCTCGCGAGAGAAGCTGCAGCTTGGCTGATGCCACGTGATAACAAGCCTTCGATCGAGCAAGAGCTTGCGAAAGAGAGAAAAAGAGCCTCTTCTCCGCCCATATCACCTTAGCTTGACTCTATCGCTGTACGTATCATGGCGGAGCCTGCTCTCTACTCGAACAGGCACTCCGAGTTGCCTCACAAATGGAGCACAGTCGCACTGGCGCGATACGTTTCAGAGTTCCCCTTTGTTAGGGTCCTCTGGGGATCTAGCGCGACGCGCGAGATGACTTGCTTGGCTACAATGCTTTACCCATCTCAAGATTCTCACACATCTCACCGATGCTGATGATCACCCTTCCCGCTGTTCCCCAGAGGAGGGATCCTGCACTCGCAGGTCCTGCTGCTAAGAGGGCTTTCGAAATATCCGATATCCGCCGGGTCATTCTCAGCCACCTTGAACCAGGCGATCTGGCGAGAGTGATGAGAACCCAAAGGGAGTGTCTAGGGGATGGGGCGGCAGAGCTGTATCGGAACATCACGTACGCCGTTGCAATGTCGATCGACCAAGCTATAGTAGGTTCATCCAATCAGGCTTCCAGCTTTCACAAGACAAGGAGCTGAAAATGCAGCCTCGACAAGCAATGTACGCCCAAGCTGTCGTCGAGATCGATGGCCGATCCCTTACCCTCTCTTCCACTCTACTAAGCGCCGTGCTAAGTCAACTAAACGCATTTCCCCGTCACCAAGTTGGCCGATACACCAGTCTCGAAATCTATCGGGAATCATCATTCAACCTCGTCGTTCCGCCCCTAAAGAGGGCGTTCCCGGCTCTGCGGAAGGTCATCTTTGGGGCTAGAGACGACTGGGGTTCTCACAGCTTCTGGACCGTACGATTCGACGCCACCTACATCGATGATGACCCGGTTGCCCAACCGGACGCGACCGGCCACATCCACCTCATCCATCCCCTTCACCTCCGGTGTTACGCACCTCCTCCACCTGATCTACGCATCCACTGCCCCGTTCCTCCGCCAGCGAACTATACCATGAACGAGCGGCTCAACGTGCAAACGCTATCCGACGATCGAGGACCGCCGTCCGATCCCACTCCCTGGCTACAGATCCTCCGAAACGACCCTGCTTTCGACCTACTATACCAATACTTCCATGCGGGCGACTTACCAATCACCATGAGTGATCTTGTCGGTCTCTATGATAGGCAGATTGTCAAAGGCTATGAAAAGCGTCTTGGGACAATCATTGCGCATTGCATTATGCCTTGGGGTATTTACGATTTTGGTCAACTTTCCCAAGTGGCTTCGGCCTCGTTGACCAAACTCGAACTCTGCGGGAAATACCTACGTCGCGAGAACCCCAGCGCCCTCTCCTTCGCCGATCTCCCCTCTTTCATCGACATGGTCAAAACGGACCTGCCGAATCTTGCCTACCTCCGATTCCCCATCAACGGCATCACTACCGCCGAAACCCTTTGCGGAGGTATGCTCCACCCCCACACGCTCGACCACGGCGGTACCATCAGCACACTCCAGCTTGTCACAATTGAGCATGACAGTACCCTATTCAACGTCATTCGGGCTCTATCCCCAATCTGCACCTCGTATGCGACTCTTACTCTTTCCTCAAACCGGCGCCGGGGCTGGGATGAGTCTGCGCAACAAACAGGATTTCTGCACTATCTTCGAGGGTGAGTTACTGCTTTCCAGACCAAGCCGGAATCTGATGATGTAGCCAACCACCGTCCCGCCGCATCCACCTCGCTACTGTCTCCTTCACCTCGCTCGACGTCCTCGTCCTTTCTGACATCTACTCTCTGCAGTACAGCGACGACGGTCAGCCTATCCGTCTGAGCAAATCCAAAGCTCTCCGTTGGCATGACGACGCGCAAACGGCCGAAAACACCTTGAACCATATCCTCCCCACTCTCACTACCGAGATGCGGTCCTTTACTGAATCGTCTGCTCGGCTCAAGACTCTCTCGACATCATCGGCAAGCGCGGAGGAGCTGCTTTTGGAAGCGGAGCAGATGCTAGAAGCGGTACGGGGGTTGAATGAGGCGTCGGCGGAATTTCAGAAGGTGATTGGGGAGAACCAAAAGTCCGAGCTGGACATCCTACGTTTCGTGGGGACTTTGAGAGCCATTGCGGAGAAGGTCAGGCACGAGGGTCAGGGATGACATGGGTAGCCCGAAGAGGGATGAGTGCTATACGCCTTTGAGTGTCGCGGTGGGGTTTCCCGGCGGACTCGTTTGGGTCTGAGTAGGCCCAACTAGGCCCAACCATGTCAAACGGACCCTTTAGGGTCCCTCCGCCTCGACCTCAATACCTTGCCCTGTCAGTCTATCATTCCCTCCACCCCCACCATCCGGCTATACCCTCTCCGAACGCTTCGACCTCATCATACATTCCCCCATATTCCGCGATGATGAACGGCTCTGGGCTAAATGGCTATAGGCTATTCGGACCCATCCCTACTTTGCCAATCTCTACAGAGGAGCCAGTTTCGGCTCCCTCGCCATAACCTTCGATACCCTCATACACCTGTACCAGCTGCAAATCGCACAAGGGCACGAGATCCGTCTCCAGCATATCATTGCCCCCTACATCTGTCCATGGCACATAAGCGACATGCAGGCATTCGCCAACGTGGCGTCGTCCTCCTTGGTCTCGCTCGTGCTCTCCTGCAGCCACCCTGATCGGTATGACCAAAATGTCCGGGTGTCATTCGCCGATTTGCCAGCACTCATTACCATCATCCGTCGCGATCTGCCCAATCTCGAAACGCTCCAATTGTCTCTATCAGGGATGGAAGTGGCGGAAGGTTTGTGCAAGCGATGGCTCAGGCCGGATATACTGGAGCCAGGGGGTACACTCGAGATAATTACAATCCTCACGGCGAATTGGGCACCTAGTCTCTTCAACTTGATCCGGTGCCTCAGCCCGATCTGTACCGCGGAGGCATTCCTCAACGTCATCCTGGACTCGGAGGCCGCATTTTGGAATTTCAGTGCGCAGACTGAAGTACACAGTTATCTGAGAAGGTCCGTTATGGACGATATCTATACTTCTCGTTTGGTCACAGGCTGACGCTCAACAGGCAGCCCGCTCACTTTCGCCGTCACCTTAGTACGGTCGACTTTGCCGATCTAGGCGTGTTCGACCCATCGCAGGTTTTGAAGCTGGAGTATGGTGATGATGGCCAGCCTAAGCGACTATCTTAGAGGCATGGGATATCAAAAGATGAGGAGACATTTCGGGTGGGACGGGAGGTTAGCGGTTGACGATGGATCTCAGCTTGTGTACATTGGGTAAGTGTGCTTTCGTCTGATCTGCTGAGAGTACTTGCTGATCTACAGTGTACTCTAATCAGAGATATACATGGTGATACGCACGTCACTATACACGATGCACAATCATACAGGAGGCTGAACTTGTGGCATGACCGATTCGGCCTCTTACTCAACCGGCAATTTCAAGTGGGTTTGGAAGAATTTGACAGCCGCAGCATTCGCCTCCTCAAACGCCTTCTTGCTCGGGGCATGTTCCAGATTTGGCCGTGCGGCGAAGCCATGAAGCGTTTCTGTACGTCAGCATTGACCGCATTTTGGCAAATGTTGACCTACGATCATAAATGGTATGCTCAAAAACCACATCTCGCCCCTCCATCACCTGTCTCAAATCCGCAATAGCTCCATCCTTGAACACCATGTCGTGATCTGCAAGATGCCACTGGCTGGGTTTGGTGATTTTGGAGTAAGTGGCCTTTTCGGGAGCGGGGTGGCAGATGATGCCGCAGTCGAGGAGGGATTTGTCACCAGCGGAGAGGAGATGGGCAATCATAGATCCACCACGGCAGTATCTTAATGTCAGTAAGGCTCAACATTCTGTGCGAGAATTGACTTACCCTATCGCGCCAATCTTCTCGTACCCTTCTGCTCGTAGCTCTTCAGTTGCCTGTATATCAGTCTTGCTGCTACATATTTATCAGATCTGACTCACCTTCACGCATAGAGGAAGTGTACGACCATTCAGTAGACCTGGGATCTTCCAGACTATCTTGCCGAAAACATAGATATAATCTCGGATGGTGGCATACCATGATTTCTGGGCGAATTCGTCTGGGTATGAGGGCATGATGGCCCCAAACCACACTGGTGGCGGAGCATCGGCTGAGACTATCAGCCTCGAGGATATTTAGTAACCAAAGTCAGAGTGGACTGACGAATGTAGTCGGGGATGAAGACGGGTATGCCTAGCTTATCGGCATACTCGTCGGCGATGATTTTCGGGTTGATCTATGCCAGAAGTCAGCATTGTCCTTGGTAGACACTAGTCAAGCATACCGTCTGGAATCCCATCGCGTCGTAGTATAAGATCATAGCCGCCTTGCTGTCCTTGACGGGCTTCTGCGGCTGGACCACATACCGAGGGACGGTCCGAGCACCTTCTGCTGGTTGGATTGAGCCCCTTGGAGTTCCGGGTAACTCGCCAGGGATGGAGACGCAGCAGGGTCTGAGGCTGAGGAATGCCATGAATTGCAAATCCTGCTGAGAGTGTACTGTTCGTGAGGATGTATGAAGGATATGAGGCGTGCATTCGGTGATGGGAAGTCTTTGAGACTCGGCCGATGCCCGAGGTGAGTCTCTGAGATCTGCTTCCGGCGGAAAGAACGGAGGAATGCGGAGCGAGATGAAAACATCGCTTACTTGTCGCGTCTCTTATCTATTGGCCATGAACGTCTCGGCTATGACGACCTCCTCAGCGGATAGCCCCAAGGATGAGCCACTACCGGCTTACTCAGCTGCTCGAGCCGTCTACGAGACGCCCAATATTCTCGAACAAATCATCGATTTGCTTCCCTTCGATGACATGAAAAGTGTCATGAGAGTCGGCAAGAGCACGATGGTGCTCGCAGCCCGCAGGATATATGGATGGATGACATTCCAAGATGCTCAGCTTCTGCTCGCAAAGGAGTCGGTGAGCTGTTCAAAATTCATCCTTACCTCTTAAATTGCTAACGCGCTCAGGCGTACCGAAAAATCTACGCCGCGGCTGTGCGTCACATCAACGCGTCACGCGACATAGAGACATTCTACGATCCACCGCCATTCTCTCCAACCACTATACGAGGCTACGGTATCGATCCAGATAAGCGCGGGTGGAAGCCATCCAACAACCCATTTGATGGTGTCGAACAGTACGCGTACCATCCCGACATCCTGAGCTGCATGCTGGAACATCTGCTGCTCGATTTCCCCAATCTGCAGGGGATAGGTTTCTACCTCAGCCGAGAGTCGTGGGACGTTCACATCGACTCCAAATCCGTAACCAAAGAACCCTCCTCGTCCCTACTCTCGCCAGGAACCGGTCGCATCGTTTTCAAAAGGCGATACACGGTGCACCCTTCGTCGGAGGCGCCATATGACGAGATACATCCTCCGCCTGCCCCTCCCCTCGGCTATAAAATCCAGTACAACCTCACCCTCTGCGTGGTCTATTCCCTGGAGGCTTCCCAAAACAACGAGCGCGGAATGCGAGCGGTATCAGCGTTGAAAGATACGCCGTATATCGAGCATGTTTCTGCTATAGAGCTCGCAGACCTCCCCATTCCACTCGGCAGTCTGGGTGATATCTACAAGAGACAGGCGGCGTTCGATAGCGGCAAAGACGACCGATTATGCGAGATCGAGGGTAAAGGGGTAACCCCCTTTGATATCCACGACTTCCGCTCCTTCGCGATGCTAGCCTCGAGCTCATTGTCGCACCTGTGCTTGGGCAGGAGAGGATTCGCGCTCAGGCAGGAGCGGGCTGGCATGTCTTTCGGCGACCTGCCGTCGCTGATCGAGATAATCAGGGACAACCTGCCCAGGTTGGACTCCCTTGACATCGACCTGGACGATGTCGACACAGCCGATGTGCTCTGCCGGAACTTCCTTAGCGGTGATACGTTGGAGCGGCACGGAACTATCTTTACCCTCCATATCATCACGAAGTCCTTCTCCACCCCGCTCTTCGACACCATACGAGCGCTGTCTCCTTTAATGGCTCCCTACGCTGGTTTCGGTGGCCGGTTAGAAGTGAGCTCCAGGTCTCGATATGACGAGTATGTTGGTGATATGAAGGAGCAGTTTAATTACCTTTCGTATCTCCGCAAGTAAGTCCTTCACCGATTTGACCACACGCTGGTAGTTACGACATTCTTTACTGATCCATGACAGACAACCGTTCGAACGTCGTAAATACCTATCCACCATCGACTTCCAGTCCCTGGGCCTGACAAAGCTTTCTGAGGTCGAGACCCTTACCTACGATGCCAACGGTCGGCCGCGAAGCCGGATCGAGGAAAAGGCGGAGAAATTGGTGGAGAGCATTCAAACAGGCATCGGCGCTCTACCATTGTCAACCCTCTTATCGCTCATCGAGGCTGGGATACCGAAGAGTGTCTCGGCCGCGAATCATCTGGCAGCAATGTCCCCGAATGCGACCGATGCGGAGATGCTGGGCGAAGCGGAGAAGCTACAGGCGGCTTTGAACCAGGTTCAGAGTGCGGCGCTGAGGATCGTTGGGGCGGTGTCGCGAGAGACGCATAAGGGTGTAGCGGACTTGATCAAGGAGCTGAAAGGGCGCCTGTAGTGGAAAGCTGCCGGATCGGGATGGCGGCGAGTGAGCAGAAAGGGGAGGCGGCTGTGTCAACACTGGGGCTGAGGGTCGAGGAATAGGGATGTTGCAGCTGGACGGAGGACTAGGGCTAGAAGAGATTTGAGATCAGTGCAAGTAAGTCTGCCTTCTTTGATTCTGCCCAAGGCTGATGCTTTGCGGACGTCCTTTAAGTAACCCTGATCATTCCCGCATCGTCCGAGCGAGCGACTTCAGTCGGGGCGAGGGGTATGTTATCCTTCGTGTTCCCTCTATGGGATATGGCGGGAAGTTAGGACCATAAGGCTGATACATCAGTCCAGCATATCTAGTCTTTGGCAGACGACCGTCCCACCGATCTGGACGGCTACGTGAGTCCTCCCAAATTTGGCATTCGTCTTTGTGAAAATGGTGTCTGATGTCCTCATAGCTATCTCTAACGTGTATCCTTTGCTTCCTACGTTATTGATAGTCTTGGTGGCAACTGCAAATCACTTCCTGTGTTCAGCTGGTCGGAGTGTGTGGGATGTGTGAGGCAGCAGCTGTGACCATGCCCTGGAGGTGGGCTGGCCGGGCTTGGCGATGAATTGCTACGATGGGATGGGCTATCTAGGGACGGCCATCTATATCTCTGCAAGCAGTGGTGCTCATTATACGCCATATCGTATAGGCAAACCATGCAATCACCAGCTGTAGGGCCTATGTATAATGTGGTCGGCTGCATGCCGGCATGGATATTCACGCTTGTGGCCAGGTTTGTACCCTGGCACTTAAAATCCTCGGTGGAAATTGTATCCCCAATCTAACGATGGTTATGGGCCCAATCTTGCTTCCTATACCACCCAACATTTTCCTCACCAATTCTTCACCTTCTATTAAAATCTGAGCATCTTGTTCATAGTACATTGTTGAGATATAGGAATGACAATCTACTAAGTAAATCGAAATTTGGTGATCTAGCCGCGTCGAGTTGTTTGGTTCCGCTATCCGTGCGTTCATCCATTCGCTGTTTCAGTCTCGGCACCGTACCTGCTGCTCCACCCCCGCATATCATCCAACCTTATATTGCATTCCCCTTCGCACATGACTTTCACATCTACATAGTACTCACCCCCCAACCTAGGCAGTCTTCATATCCGCGGTGTCGTCCGTTACAGATCACAGTGCCGTATTGCCCAGGCACGCTCTGCGCCGAGAAATCATGCACGGTCCTCCTCTCCTGCACACCATGGCCAACTATGCGCCCCATGATCACACATATCATTCAAACGTCAGTTTTCTCCCGCCTTGCTCCCCCTCTTGGGTTCCACTTTGCTCACGTCCAGATCTTGATGGATCGCCACCGCTCAGATATGGTTTGCCGCATCTACCGTGTGAGTTCTCCAGCGAGCAATCCCAGCACCAGCGATGAACGCTAACGGCTTTCAGTATCGGCACTGCGTACGCCTAGGTCTGAATTTGGCTCACTTCCACCACATCGTACGTAGCTCATTTGAAGACTGGGGTTTCCTGACACCTATCAGCTATTCTCCGCTCCGGTCCAACTCCCTACTCGCCAGCCATCCTCACCGGACAGACCACGCTTTGGCTACCCCCGCTGCTACACGCACGGCTCTGCTCGGACGTTATAGACTTACATCACCATATGTATCCTGTCATTGGCTTCTGCGCGCGGCTCGGCTGAACAGTCCAGGTTTGAGGTGCGTATCAGTGTTGCAGCCTCCCGTTACTATTAGTATTACAGCCTCCAATCTGTTGCCGTGTTCTATGCGGTCAGTCCTCTCATTGTGAGTTTTCCGCTTGTGTGGGGCACCCATGTAAGTGTATTGGTCCCATAGTCCGGCTGCGGGCACAAACTCGGTGTGAGGATCGCGGGAGTATGTGTGTGTTATGTGGTCCGAGTGAAGCGCTGGTGCAGCAGAGTCAGTACGTACGCCAGGTTTCGCCTGGTGACAGTGACAGTATGACTATCCAGTGCCGCAGCCAAGGTCAGCTCCGACAGGTGTCAGCACTGCGGTATGAGCAGCGTGCGGGGTGCCTTAATGTTAGACTGTTAGCCGCTGCATTTGCCAACCACTACCAACCGTGGGCATGGATGTTTGATCAATCGGGATGAGCCCATCAGACACACGATTCTTCTCAATCGCCCGCTGTTGCCTTAGGCCGGTATCTTCCTTCCCTGCCACTGGACATCCATCTGGTGCTATCCGCCTCGCGAGAAGGTGGCGGAGCGAGGGTGTGTGGGTCCCCTACAGTATGCGCAGTGTTACGGATGCGCCCTCAAACGTACTCGCCCTCAGCAGACGTTGCAAAGCAAACGCAAGCGCCGAGATATGTGGATAGTAGATATTGACTGGGTGTCTGCAGGGTCGACGCGGGGCCGCAATCTTGACCTGAATATCACGCTTCACGCTTCGCAGACGCCTTTGCGAGTGTACACTGTCCAGTCAGTATACCCGTGATGTATAGTACCCGCTCCATCATCAGTGGCGTTACTGTAGACGTCTGATATGAAATGTGAACTTACCCGAGCTGTCCGGTCCCGTCTCATCTCATCGTGTATTTGACATGGCTGCTCCGCCCGACAGCCCTCTGTGCATTCTTAGAGGACCCTCTGTGCATGCCGTCMCTGTGAGATGCTCGAATGTTGCGCAATTGCTCGATTACCGGTGACCGAAACCTGGCCACGATGATGGGTGCGCGACAGCTCAAAACTACCCCTTTCAGTATTTCGCAAGCGCCCATCGTCAAATATCCCAAGTTTGAGCTATCCATCTGCAGCTTGCATCTTCCCCAACCTGCAGAATACACTCGCAAGACAACACTCGTCCGTCGCGGTGACATACTGACGTCTGGTAGTCCAGCTGCGAGCATGGCTACAACGACGATGGGCATACAGCAGCCCGCGAATTGCACCGCTGCGAGGCAGGTCTACGAGTTGCCGGACATTCGAGTAATATCATGCGATTGCTGGACAAGCGGGACTTGGCGGTGCTTATGCGTGTGGAAAGGAAGAGCATGGGATTGGTGACGAGAGAACTGTACCGAAGAATGGAGTATAACAAGGCACTAAAGATCTTCAGCGAGGACGAAGTGAGTTTGATTTCTCGGATAGAATCGCTACGTCTACGATCCGCTGTCTCCTAGAGCCGGCTACAGCTGTATCAAGACGCAGTCACCGTCATTGATACCCGCTCGGATTTCAAGCTTCTGGATCTACCTGATCCAATTCGAGTGGCTTTCGGCTTTCTTGGGAAGGACGAGGAGGATGAGAATGGGGATGCAGAGTGGGACCTGATCTGCTACCTCAGGGAATACCACCCGGAGATAGTCGATCTTCTCGTGCCTCCGCTGAGGGAGAGGTTCCCCTTTCTGGGTAGAATCGACTTTGGGGAAGAGTGCGAAACGATGTCGTCTACTACCACCTGGGCCGTCACACTCCCAAATCGTAATTCGAGACTGGCCACAATCTGTCCCCCGCCTTCGTCCCCTTCACTCCCCTCCTGTCCGGCCGTTGGACATATGCACCACATCGAATGTGTCGTTTATGATCTTTCAGATCAGGTTCCACCCTCAACTCTACCATCCGTCGAACCCCCTTCGGAAATATACGCGATAGAACAGCAGTTTGACCTGTGCATTTATCCCACTAAACTCCCTCGAGATCCTCGCCCTGCCTGCTTCGATCTATGGCTGAGTACCATACGGGATACTGCTTGGATGAAGGACGTCTACAAGGCTATAGATTGCGGTCCGCTCCCGATCACTATCGCGGATCTCGTGTCGGTCTACGAGCGGCAGGACTCAAGTGGGCACGGCTCCCGCCTGGATGTCATTGAAGCAAGTTACATCCTGCCCTTTCATCTCGGTGATTTCCAGTCGTTCGCGACCATCGCTTCCTCCTCGCTCACCGATCTTCGGCTCTGCGACTATCGCGACACAATCTACAAGGAGGGACAGACGAGAGTCTCATTCAAAGAAATTTCGACTTTGCTTAGCATCGTCCGGGCGAGTCTGCCGAATCTAGGGCATCTGACGATCGCAATCAGTGGCGTTGAGACTGCGGAGGAGGATTGCCGAGATACCCTGGAGGAGAATATGCTGGAGAAGAGGGGATCTATTCACACACTTCGAATCTTTACCTCGGACCCTCCGTCATTCCCCTTCAACGCCCTTCGCGTAGCTTCGACGATATGCCACGAGAATACCAATCTGGCTATAGGACCGAGTAGCGTCTGCGCAGGAAAAGGTTCCGATGTCCCCTCTGGCTATATCTCATGGCTCAGATCGTGAGTGGACCCTGCCTGACACTCAGCTTGCATGACGAGTGGCTGATAAGCCTAGACAACGCCGAGATCGACGGCGGTGGCTTTCTACTGTCGACTTCCCCTCCCTAGACATTACCACACCGCAGCAGGTATCTAGACTCAGATTCCGCAACTCTGATAACAAGCCTATGCGTAGGGGAGAAACGATGGCCAAAAAGTGGTTGAAGCAGGGGAAGGATGATGAGGAGACGGCGACACGTCAGCACCTTCCGACATTGGCGGCTAGGATGACTACATTCACCGGGACGGCAAAACGATACGCATCATCATCGGCTGGCGCGTCAACGGCTGAGATGCTAAGCGGAGCGAGGGAGATGTTGGAGTCCATTGAGGCGGTTCATGCGGCGGCGATGCAGGTGCAAGAAATTGTAGATCAAAGCCAGCGGGTAGGAGACGAGCTGGCAGAGTATATACAATTCCTGGAGGGTTCCCAAGAGCGTGGTCAGTAGTTCACCAGACGTATGCATAGGGACATACAGCTGCACATCCACTTCGGCCAGAAGCGTTATAAATGGTGCTTAGTCATCGCCATTTGTCGTGCCGGGTCGCGTATCTGATAGATTGATCAACCATCTTCCGTCTTATATACTGACTCTCACTCTCAAGGTCATTTAAACCACTCGCACGTCTCAGGCATCAGCTTCCAGCCGCGGCGATGGCGCTCCACAGCATAGCTGAGGACGAGGACGTTGCGGTAACGTCGTCACCGATGTCCGCCATCCCTACCTTGGCGGGGCAGGTGTACGAACTAGCGGAAATTCGATTGAAGATCATGCGTTTGCTGGACAAGCGGGACTTGGCTGTCCTCATGCGGGTGTGCAAGCGGGGAATGGGTTTGGTGGCAAGAGAGCTTTACCATAAATTGTACATCAATAACGCGCTGAACATTTTCAGCAAAGATCAAGTGAGTCAGCTATCCCGTCGGAAATGGGTAGAGCTCACCCTAAGGCTCGGCTCCAGCTCTACGAGGATGCTGTGACCGTCATTGATTGCCGCTTCAATGTCGAGGTGATTCATTTCCCACCTCACGTTCAAAAAGCGTTCGGCTTCGTCGATCCGGAAGATGACGACGACGACAAGGGGTATGAAGAAGTCATTGAAGGGTTGATTTCCTGGCTCAGGAAGTATCATCCTGAGATCGTCGACGTTCTCGTACCTCTTCTGAGGACGCGCTTTCGTTTTCTGAGAAGCATCGAGTTCGGGGAGGCATACGATTCTCAGTCGTCGGAGGACACCTGGGTTGTTCACATTGCAAGTCGCGATGATGGTCCCCTCGCCCATCCCACTTCCTCCCTCGAGCCCTCCGCCTTCCCTTCCCCCTCCCACGCACCTGTCATCGCCGGACAAATCCATCACATTGATTGCCTCGTCTACGATATCCAGAAGGACGCGCCTCCTATGGCATTACCAACCATCACTTCCCCCTCCGAGACATACCTCATCAGTCAGCAGTACGGCCTGTTAATCCTCACCGGGAATGGCACCGTGGATCACGAACAATACCTGGCGAACACTCAGCGTTGGGTGGAAGCTCTGCGTGGCGCAAAGTGGCTGGACAGCCTTTATAAAGCCTTCGGGTCGAGCCGTCTACCGATCACTATCAACGATCTCATTTACCTCTATGAGCGGCAAGACTCGAGCGGGTCCGGATCCCGCTTAGAGACGATAGAGTCTTCCCACATCACACCCTTCACTCTTGACGATTTCCGGCGATTCGCCATTGTCGCAGCCTCCTCCCTCACTGAGCTCGAGCTCTGCAACAACGTCGATACATCGTACAACACAAATGACACTCTCTCGTTCCGGGACCTACATTCCTTCTTATCCATCGTACAAACCGACCTACCAAACTTGACCTTTCTGGCGATCTCTGTGAGTGGCGTGCGGACGGCGGAGAAGGATTGCTGGGCCTTGCTGGATGAGGAAGTGCTGGAGAAGCGAGGCTCCATCGAGACGCTTCGAATCTTGACTGCTACTCGGCCCCCCTCTTTCCTGTTCAATGTCCTTCGACTTGTTTCCAGCGTATGTGTTGGTTGCGCCGAGATCGGTGTCGGAACAGAGCAGGATCACTCGCGTGACAAAAGGGACGTCCAAGCCAGATACGTTGAGTATCTAAGATCGTGAGTGAAGATCGTGCCTCCCTCAAGTGAATAGTCCGCTGATTCAGCAGACAAAGTCGATGCCGCCGAACTTATCTCTCCACTGTTGATTTCTCTTCCATCGATGTCTTCGCTCCCAAACACCTGAAAGAGCTACACTTTGACGAGGACGGCAGGCCGAAGCGCAGAGGCGAGACGCTGGCTTCGGGATAGTTGCAGAAAGTGCACCATGCGGAAGGGAACGCTCGACAAAACTACTTGCCAGACATAGCGGCAAAAATGACCGCCTTTGCCTCGAGAGCAAGACAGTTTGTTACGGTGTCATTGACTATGGACTCCGCCTCTACAGCTGAAATGCTTGCGGGAGCGAGAGAGATGCTGGGGTCCGCGCTGGAGGCAAATGCGGCTGCCAGGCAGTTGCAAGAGACTTTGGGCGCGAATGCGCAGATAGTGTCTGAGCTCAGCCAATTCATAGATCATCTAGAGGACATTGAGGAGCGCGCGGAACGCTGAGTGTTGGATCATGGATAGGGTAGTGGCCCTGTAGAGAGCAGTCGAGCCTTGCCATACGCGACATACGTAAGACGCGTACCTCTTACATTGCGAGAATTTGGCGTGGAGGTCCTATTTGACGACACCTTACTCGACACTTTCTCCCCCTCAGATCTCCTCGAATCCTTCCAGCAGCCAACCAGCAGCCATGTCGACCATCCAGAGCGCCGAGCGAACCTTCGAAATCGAAGCAGGAGCGGGACTGCGGGCTGGAGCCCGATCCGCGAGGCGCGTCTGGGATTTATTGGAACTCCGCCTGCAGATCATGCACTTCCTGCCCAAGTCGCAGCTACCGACCATGATGAGGGTGGTTAAGCAGGGGATGGAGGTAGTGGCGAGAAAGTTATACGGCAAGATGGACTATAATGAGGCTCGGAGGATTTCCAGTGAAGATCCTGTAAGTTGAATCTGCCTCGGGTAGTCAGCGTATGTGGGCTCAGCTAAGATTACAGGCTCGTCTTGGGATGTACAACGCTGCAGTGTCTGTCATTAATGGGCGATACGAGGAGGATGTGATGGAAGTCTCGTCGGCAGATCGGGAGGCGTTTGGCTACCCGGACATGGAGTTCGAGGACAACGATGAGCTGGAGTCCTACGAGGGCGAATATCAAGGCTGGCTCAGGTCATATCAACCTGAGATGGTTGATCGGCTCGTCCTTCCTCTACTGGAAAGGTTCCCCTACCTTCGAAGGATCGAATTTGGTGAAGAGCATAAGCCAATGTACTCAACATCCACATGGGTGGTGCATCTCCCGCAACGCGATCGAGCCAGCACACCCCTCATTCATCACTCATCCCCGCCGAGTCCATCCCTGCCCGACGCCGAGAGCCCTCCCGTTCTTGGTCACATAGACCACTCCACATACCATTCGTTTTACGTCGGCAGAGACACTCCTCCTTCGGTGCTCCCCCCTGCCCAAGCTCCCTTGGCGCCTTTCTCAATACGCGAGCAGTTTGACCTTCACATCGGTATCGATAAAAATGTCCCCCTACACCGGCGACAGGCCTTAATCCGGCCGTGGCTAGTCGCTCTGCGGAGCGCGACATGGCTCTCTGATCTTTACAAAGGAATCTGTGCCGGTCCGCTCCCGATCGATCTCTCTGATCTGATCTACCTCTACGAGCGCCAAGATTCAAGCGGAAATGCTTCCCGCTTGGAATCTATCGAGGCCCCATATATCCTACCATACTCTCTCGACGAATTTCAGCGGTTCGCCACTATCGCGTCTGTCTCACTCACCCTCCTCAACCTCTGCGGCTTTCCGGATGCTGACCGCTTCTGCGACGAAGGGCTCACCAAGCTCTCCTTCAAAGATCTGCCATCCTTTTTCTCAATCGTCTCCACCAATCTGAAGAATCTCGGAACCCTCTACGTCTCAGTCAAAGGGGCAGCCACTGCGGAGGTGGACGTCCGACCTTTCCTGACGGAAGGCGCTCTGGATATGAGGGGATCAATCAGATTCCTTCGGTTGTTGACTGTCGAATTCCCCACTTTCCCATTCAACACACTCCGCTTCGCATCGACGATCTGCACCTCGGCTCTCAACATTGGTGTAGGACCTAGCAGTGATTGTACGGTGCCAGGATGTCAGGTGCATTCGCGATACATCAAGTATCTCAGAAGGTGATTATCAGTCTCTCAACATGACATACGCCATAGCATGGGAGTGATCGCTGACTCCTCGCAGTCAACGAAAACATCATCGCCCGCACCTCTCCATGGTCGACTTCCCCTCGTTGGAGGTCAAAACTCCACACGAGGTCGAAGAGCTCGAGTACCGATCGGACGGCGATTTCCTGAGCAGGAGCGAGACCATGGCTGTGCACCTGGCCAAGGCCGCCAGTGCCAATGAGAGGTTAGCTACGAGGAATCTGCTGCCAAGCCTGTCGGCGCACTTGACGGCTTCAAGGATGGGGTTGGACCATTTATCGTTGATCTCGGGTCCGGAAACCACTGCTCAAAAGTTGGATGAGGCGAGAGCGGCGTTGAAGTCAGTGGGTGAAGTGCTTCAGGCGACTAAGCGTATTGAGCAGATTACGAAGAAGGCTCAGAGTACGGAGCTGGAGCTGCGAAATTACATAGACTTGCTCGAGGGTCTTGGGGGAGATATTTGAGGAGCTGGATGTATGATTTGCCGATCTTTGTAATTAGATGTCTGAGGGTGGGGAGGGCATGCCGCAGTCTATTGTCGGTCTATTACTTGGTCCCCATAGTACTACTGAGCCCAGCACAGGCGGTGGGGGCGTGTGCTGCGCTTAAGTACACTGTACTACTGGCTGCGAAGCTTGGCGTCGATCAGACCGAAAACATTTTGCCATCGACCTTCCCTTCCAACCCACTTCCAACCACTCAGTTCCCAGATCAAGTTTCTCTCCTTGTAACGTTCGGATTGATCGCCCATTCTCACGATGTCCACCCCTGATCCAGCTCAACATCTCATCGAGGACCCGTCAGCGGAGACACAGGTCAAGTCAGCCGCCAGGCGAGCCTACGAGATCCTTGACATCCGTCTTCACATCATCTGGCTGCTGGCCAGATCTGATCAGGCGAGATTTCTCCGTGTAGAGAAGCTGGGGCTGGCGCTGGTAGTGAGAGAGCTATATAGGACGGTGGATTACGATCGAGCTCAAGCTTTGTTGCAGGATGACAATGTGAGCGTTTGAAGTCCTGACGATTGGGCACCGATCCACGATCTCACGATTCCTCCTTCTGTGCTCCGCTGATTTGACACAGGACCGCCGGCAAATCTACATCGAGAGCATCAAAGTCATTGATGCTACTCGCGGGAAGACGACGATCACTCCCGAGCAAACTCTGCGCTTCAGCGAGGCCGACCCGGCATTCGCAAAGATACCGGAATACTGGCTGGATGAATACCACCCCGAGATAATCAATGAGCTCGTACCATCTCTTCGAGAGGGGTTCCCCTCGTTGGTCAAGATCGAATTTGGACGCCACTACCAGATATTCGAAAACGGTAACGAGTGGGTTGTACACCTTACCCCTCGTCAATCCGAGATATCGTCGTCGCAGATCCCACATTCCGCCGGGCACATCCATCACATCGATCGCTATCGCTATAACGTCAGTGACAACCCTCCCTCCGGTCTTACCCCTCTCATCCCTCCCCAAGAGAACTATACGAGCGAGCGGCGGTTTGACATGATCATCACGGTTCACAAATCTTATCTGCGCGAGCCACTCCCCCCCATCTCCTACAACAAGTGGTTGTTCACTCTGCGCAATGCAGAGTGGCTCGGTGACCTCTACAAGACCATCGATACCGGCTCAGTCCCCGTCGAGGCGGCTGACGTGGTGAGCATATTGCATAGACAAACTGCCAGGGGCCAGCAGACACGGCTGGTGGCCATCAGTACCCCTTACATCCTTCCCTTCGATATCGATGATTTCCACGATATCGCCAAAGCGGCATTGCGCAATCTCACCGTGCTCAAGCTCTTTGATCACCTCCAGGAGATCAAGCGAGACGACACGCCCAGACTGTCATTTAAGGACGTCCCCAAAATCATCTCAATCCTGCGGGGCGATTTGCCGGGTCTAATCCGCCTGTATATCGGCCTAGGAGGTGTAGAAACTGCCGAGGCAGATTGTCGGAGCTTGCTATGCGCTGGTGGGCTGGGGAAGCGAGGATCCCTTCGGCTACTCATTGTCACCTGCCCGGAACTTCCCTCGTTCCCCTTCAATTTCCTCAGAAGCGTGTTGCCGATTTGCGCATGGGGCGTAGATGTCCATGTTGGGCCCAAACTGGAGTTCGAGGTGAAGTTCAGCAGGAAATACATCGAGTATCTCCGAAAGTGCGTATAATCCATGTCTAGATGATCTTATTTGGCTGATTGGACAGGCAACCTGTCAGCAGACGGCGCCATCTCGCTACGGTGGACTTCGGAGACCTAGACATTGTCACACTTAAGGACCTTTTTAGACTCAAATATAGTGCGGACGGCCGGCCAAGGCGTCTCGGCGCAGCCTACAGCGCAAAGTGGATGAAGGAGGCGGAGGAGCTGGAAGAGTATGGTCTTGAGATCATCCCGAGGCTCACTACTGGATTACGAGACTTTACTTCGACGTCTGCCCAATTCAAAGCAGGGGCAGCAGGCGAAACGGCAACGACGGCGGATATGTTGAAGGGGGCTCGTGATATGCTCAAGTCTGTGCGTGCGATGTGCGAAGCCGCAGAGGAGGTAGAGGCCATCATCTCCGATGGGAGGATATCGGAGAAGGAAATTCAGCAGTATATAGCATCGCTGGAGCTTATTGAGGGTCGAGCAAAGAGTCCAGATGCATGATGGGTAAATTGAACATGATCACTTCTTCGATGCCTTGCCTCTTGGCCGCTCACTGACCACCCTGAAACGTCAGCTAAAATACTCGGGGCGAAGAGCAGCGGTTGAACTTACATCTTGTTTCCATCCTTATCCTTGCTCCTCCTCGTCCGCTTCCCCTTCGTCAACCATCCGTACACACTCCTCGGGTGTCTGTTACCCTTACTCTTACCACGACCACCACCGTGAGGATGATCGCAGGCATTCATAGCCAACCCTCGGACTTTGGGTCTTTGGCCCAGCCATCTAGCTCGACCGGCCTTCCCGAGCTGCGCAGAGTGATGTTCTTTGCTGATTGTCAGCAATTTCCATTAGGCTAGACTCACTTGCTGACCGTCCCAATGGTGGCCACACATCCCGGTTCCAACCGCCTCACTTCCCCACTTTGCAATTTGACCAAAACACTCCCATTCTTCTTTTGCAATTTCCCATCCTCCCCTACGCTCCCACCCATGCTCAAGATCTGGGCACCACCCAGCGCCTCTCCCTTCGGTCCGTGATGAGCCACGATTTGGCCATAGCTTCCTGCTGCCCGGCAGAGCTGCATTCGCCCCTGCGCCGACATGGAGATATTATGTATGTTGGTTCCGGCAGGTATAAGATAGAGGGGGAGGACATTTCCGGGTTTGACGGTCATCGTACGGAGCAAACCGAGGGCTCGGGATGTTCCGGATTCGGGAGGATTGACAGATTGGGGTGCAGAGGGGTCGGTCTCGGGTTGTTTCTCGTTCCAGCCGTCGACCAAATCGTTGGGTATACCACCTCGGTAAGAGGTGACCACATCTCCCGCTCTCAGACCTTCTGGGGCAAGGATATAGCTCCATCCTCCCCTGACCTCATTTCTTGACCGCACAGTCGCGCCTGACTCCACGCTCTCGTCGCCTTCCAATTCCGCCAGCGCCGCTCCCTCCTCCACATCCACATCCTTCGCTCCGGCTTTCCGAGCTTTTAGCAAAGCGATATGTGCACTCCGCCCAGGATCGTACTCTATCCGCACGACATCGTGCTCCCCTGCCTCCACTCGGTAAAAGTCCACTATCCGTAGCCTTTTTCTGTGTCCGCCTCCTACACCTCGATTGACAACTTGGCCAGAGTCGTTTCGGCCGCCTTTTCGCCGAAGGGCAACAGTGAGATCTCGAACAGGGGAGCCGGCGTGAAGATGTGGATGGTGGGGATGAACGAGATGTCGGAGACCCTTTCATGTCAGCTCGTGCCGCACACCAATGCTGATTAGGACTGACTGGGATCATAGGGAACCCAGGCCCTGTATATCTCTTCATTGTTGTCTGACCTGAATTTCTCGCTGATGCTGAGCCGTATAAGGACAGTTCAGGGACGGCAGGACTCGATGAGGAGCCTCCACGGTTCTCGCTCTCTGTAGCGTATGACCGTCGGGCGAGGCCGGTCGAAATCGGTATCATTGGTTGCCTAAGCGACGCACCGACCGTTCTTATGGCCGCTCGCGACGAAGAAGCCATGTTGTAGACGCCGATCATGGTGAGAGTTGAGCGATGTATAGCTGTAGATGGAATTTCTCAGCTCAAGGTTGGGGCGGGGTTTTGCTTCCGCCCTACTGTTCACGTGACCTGGACCGATATCCGTGCGCTATTCGGGGGCCGGTTAAGGGCACCTAAGAGAGCCATGCAGCCTGGATTTCTCATACTCCTTATACATACAGCTGCTCACATACTATACTGACCAAAGAGCTACGACCATGGTCTCCCTGATCATCAGTACCAAGGGGAAACCAAAGATCTCAGTCGATTTCCCTGATCGCCATCCCGAGCAAGTCACGGTGAAGGAGCTCCACGCAGCCGTCCACGCGAAGTTCCCTACTGTCAGTCTCTTGAATCCCTCCTCAAGAATGGTCCCGCTAATAACACAGCTCGAGCCCAACAGGCAAAGGCTGACTCTGCCAAAGGGCGATGGAAAGCCCGTGGCGTTGACGGATGAGTCCAAGTCACTGGCGTCGTACGGTGTTGGAGAAAAGGGAGAGCTCCGATTGAAGGATCTAGGAAAGCAGGTCCCCTATCGATACCTGTACCTGTGGGAATATGTGAGCTCCGAATTCGCCAGCTTGTCACCGTGGCTGCGGGGTTGAAAGCTGACGTTTGCAGGCCGGGCCGATATTCATTAACCCCTTGTTCCTCAAGTATTCCCATTTGATATGGGGACACTACACTCCGTCCGGCCTGCAGATGTGAGTCATCCCGTCCGGCCGTCTGTACATTGCTGACTGCTGTAGCGCCATCCGAAACATTATCGTACTCCACTTCATCAAGCGATGGCTTGAATCCGCATTTGTGCACAAATTCTCCCGATCGACCCTGCCACTATCTTATGTCTACCGCAAGTAAGTACTTGGCGACTTCAGCTGTGCCCGATGCTGATATCCAGCTCGGCATACTACTGGGGTGTCGTCGGCATGCTTTGTGGTTTGACATTATACCGTCCGGCTTACTCTGCCGAAGCGCTAAAGGGATCGATTCTCAACAACCCCGCTTGGGTCGGATTCTGGAGCCTTTTCATCTTGGTGAGTACAGCTGTCACACGGAATAGAACGATCGGAGCTGATACTGTAGGGTGCTGAGCTACTTAACCTGAACGCTCATATCCATCTTTCAACCCTTCGACAACCAGCCGGCCAGCCCCGAAAGTACCCCACCGGTCTCGGTTTCGGTACCGTTGTCTGCGCCAATTACTGGTTTGAGACTCTCGGTGTCTTTGCAATGAGCATCATGACTGGTTTCGACATCGGAAGTGAGTCTTGGTGTGTGGATTAGGGGGATCAGGCTGACTGTGTAGCCGTGGTGTATAGCGTGATCGCCACGATGTTTATGCACCGCTGGGCGGCGGGCAAGTACGCACGGTATAAGCGCGAATTTGACCCCAAGGTGTTCCCTGGAAAAAGGTGGAAGTGGTTCCCGCCTTTCAGCTAGGAGATCTTGTCGATCATGATGGCGCGAGAGCTTTACATACCGGCGGTCAACGTGCTCCGTGTCCAGAAGGATGACACAAATATGCACGTCAATCTTCGTCGCTACGCAAGGCACTCACGATCATTGACACACTGATCGGTCCGCGAGTTTGGCTGTCGATAAGCACTGACGTGGCCAGCAGCGAAAGTTAGAACAGGACATCGCAGGATGTACTCACCACTGACGGTCCGTACCACTCTGACATCACGGTAGCGTGATACAGCGATTTGGCTGCCTCATGTCTGCGCGCGCTTGATCCCCTTGACCCATCGGCCTCGGCTGTAGGGAACACCTAGCCCCATTCACTACGCTCTTGAGCTAGCGCTCCAGGTACTATGGCTTGGCTGCTGAATGCCATCTGCGGCTTCCGGTCAAAGTCTGGGGAGGCTCATACCATGCCTCTGGCTGAATGGCCTCCGGTATGAAGAACGATACAGCAGCGGCCCACGGTCTATAAACCCGTCAACTCCGATCCCCTCCGTTGCCGCTGCGATTCGAATCGGAACCGCTGTAATCATCTTAATTACAACCAGGCGCGGTCTTCTATCAAGGCGAGGGGAAGTTATGAATCTGGACACTCACGACGCGTGATGACTGACCTCATCTTACTCGGGCCCAACAGGTGGATTGGACTACTGTCGAAATCCATTTTTTGCCGCTTTCGTAAAATCATGCTCCCGAAAACCCCTTATAGAGGGAGGGTTGAGTTCACGAAAGTGGCGAATAATGGATTTCGGCGATAACCAAATACACCTCCTGTTGGGCCCGAGTATGCCCTGACCGAGTGTGACGACTCGAATCTATCTATAACTCCCATTCGGATCGTCACACCAGGCCAGAAAAGAAAGTCATTGGTTATTGAACTTTGATGCTCGCCTGTCATCTGAGTCATCAGTCGGAGCAGGCTAAACCAGCACTTGTGTGAGATTCACCCTACTTCCTAAACAGAGGAACAAGCGCTAGAGAGTCATAACGTATGTAGTGGCTGACGTTTGGGGAGCTGATCCGCTGAAAGGCGCTCCAGTACAGTACAGGACATCAGCGCTGCGCTTACGTGAGGGCCCACGCTGCATGTTCACTTCTTCAGGGTCCGCTCGTCTCGCTTACCATATGTATGTACCTTGATTGCTCTCCTCGTAAAGGACCAATGAACGCAACGCATGATATTCATACGCAAGGGTCACCTTCCGGCACCTGCAAGGAGAAATAGGAGAGACAGAGCATCGATGTCTGCGCCTGAATTGTGGTGCTGGGCCGACCGGGGACCGGGTTGCCAGGAAAGGTACACGTCCCCCTCGGGCCCGGTGCTGGGGGGGCTGGTGGTAATGACACAACGCGCTGCCCCGCGAGGCCCGCTTTCATGTGCATGGTAGTCACCGTCCTCGAACGAAGCAAGACTGAGCCATCAGCCACACTTTTCAAACATTAAGACAGGCCGCACATACCCCCTAGTCAGGGCCAGATCGGCAGCCCGGCCAGTAACGCCTTTGGCGCGGACCCCCTCGGTGAATTCTCCGAGGATGGTCTTGACAAAACAATCGGGGTTTTGACATGCGCATACCACCTCGGACAGTGTCTGGCCTTGACGCAGAGCACCACTCGCGGTGAGTTTCAGGTAGTCACTGGCAATAAGCTTTTGCATGGTCTGTATGGTCAAGCGGCTCTCAAGTGGTCGGAGTGTAGGACGGCAGACTCACAAAGTCTCGCGAGTGAGATTGAACGTCAAAGCGGAAGGAGTGGTGGAGTCGGACATGTCTGATGTGTAGGTATAATATGAGATAAGTTCAGTTATGGGAGTGGTCAGTTGTGCGTTGGAGAGATTTGAGTACAGGGTCGCGCAAGGTGCAGTGGCGATGGAGGGGAACAAGAGCCCGAGGACAGCGTTATATACCCCAAAAGCTACGACTGGGTCGTGGCCAGGGGTCGACATCAAAAGATGTGAGAGGGCATCGGTGTGTCAGCGAGTCGTCCTTTCTCTGTTCACCGTAGGCAGGGGGCCTATTTAGACTAAAGTCGACAGATTGGGGTAGCTTGGGGTCGCGTATGAAGGGAGTCTCAGTAGCTCACGGAAACTTCAGCGTGCACTAGAGTGTTCCATGAGCTATCTGGTCGGTCTGTATCAGTAGAGGTCAGCGTCATCGTGGTCAGGGAGCACACCTCCTTAGATCCTGGGTCCAAGCCTCGCCATACAGCTGTGCCAACGTCATCGCACCAATCCGCCCCTAAAGCGCTTCACCCTCCATGGTCCATCAATCAATCCCCCTCTCCCGGCGCGAGCTTCAACATCCCTTCTATCCTCTCTTGTCTCTCCTCCATCCTTCTCAACATCTCTCCCAGGCCCTTCACCCAGGGCGGCGACGTATCATCCCTCCCGCCTCCCGCCAAGCCCTGACCTGACCCCATGTCCATACTCAGACTATTCCTCTTGCCCCCTTGTCCCACACCACCACCTACATGCCCTGACGCCCTAGCGGACGTGTTGTGCAGAGCGGGTTCAGCAGGATAAAGCTGTTGCAGTGTCGACGGGTCCGCTGGAGATTCGATTGGCCCACTCGCAGCTGAATCATCTTCGTCCGGACTTCGTTCGGTTCTCGGCGGTCGATCATCGTCGAAAGTAATCTTGGCCGCTCTGCCATCTTGGCCGATCCGGCGCATCTGATTCGAGGGCGAAGTAGAGAGTATACTGTCCGCGCCAGTCGTATTCACCCGTGGCATTCCGATCGATTGGCGTGGAGCCCCAGACCGACCGCGAGGCTCAGGAACAGTGGCTTCACCGTCCAGCGGTCCCGGCCCCGCCTCATCTTCGCTGCCCATATCAATCGCCTCTTCCCCTCGTGGAGATTCGACGATATCGTATGTCGGCCATCTGGCAAACCCGCTCTCACCATCCGTCTCTTCCTCGCCATCATATTCCGCATCCTCGCCTCGGGACTTAGTGAGGAGGACGGTATCGGGTGCGTAATCGAATACGGCGTAAACGTCCCCGTGAGCTCCACTCATGAATAGGGAGATGTTCTGGACCCTCTTGGGTAAGGCACGCTGGAGGTTTTCGAAAAGATGAGGGCGAAGCTCTAGGAAGTGTCGGGTTCGCTCAAAGAGTGTTATGAGCAGGAGGACTGGGAAGTTTGTCTATGGGTCAGCTGGGATGATGACGGGTGAGACTCGGACTGACTAGGCGGGTGAAGAAGACGTGAATCCTGTGGAAAGCTCTGGGTGATAATGTCCAGCTGGCTGGTGCGCTATACATCAGCTTGCGGTCGAGCAGTATTGAACGTTGTCGTACAGTAGGAAAAGAGCGAGGATATTCAAAGGTGGCTGGAATGAGAATAGTGCGTCGGCTATGACTTCAGTCGAGATCCTAAAGACCACTCGAGGACGATACTCACATTTGACACCTTCGACAATCCCTACAGCATGTCTGAACATATACTCCGCCTTGGCGTCTTGGTTGAGTTCCGAGAAGGTATGCGAGAGGATCGCAACGACCACAGTGAGGAAAAGGGTGTTGGCCAGACAAGCGAAGATGAAAAAGATGACTGGGCCGAGAGTGGGGTGGAAATCCGCTGCAGTTGTCAGTGGCTGACCAGTTACACCAGCATTGAGAAGACGTACTGGAAATCTCAAATCCAGTCGAGTCAAGACCGAACCATATGTTCGTCATGTATTTTGCAATCTCCCAGACTCCGTAATTGCCCTCATCAAGAGTATAGAGCGCGTGCCAAAACCCAACACTGAATCGTCAATTGAAATTCATCCTTGCTCATGAAAGACTTACAATATCCAGACAGCAGCTAACATCAGAATCCCAAATTGCGAAATCATGGCGCGTAGTGACCTGATTCGTCAGCCTTTACTTTGCTTGATCCGCCGTCGATATCACATTTCAGCTTACATGACCAAAACATTCCTCTTCAATAGCGTGAATGCTAATCTGGGGAACAAGAGCGCAGACTCGCATGAGAGGATACTCAAAGCGGTATCTTTGATATCGTGATCATCGACCCAGAACCCATACAACCTGATAGGCAAGTAAAGTATGTAGAGCCTAGAAGGATCAGCTCACGATACATGCCACAATGTGAACGCACCCGATAATGGCTAGGTCCATTCCGTTCCAAATACTAGCCGCAAATACACGCCAACCATGCTCGAGCTAAGCGGTCAGCTCGTCCGGAATTCAACACGTACTGTAGTGGCAAATCGGTCAAAAGCCCATCCTGTTGTGTATACCATCAGAGCGATTTCCCACCACGTCAGCTCGTCAGTATGATTCACTATCATCAGCCTTATTCACAGGTATCACTTACTAGTCTGCACGATGATCATGAGGGTGAAGACGATGGCGAATGCCGAAAACTCCAGCATCATGCGATATCGGGGGACACGGAGCCGGTAGTGGTCTAGCAACGGCGCTTTGCGACTGTCATATATGGTGATGGCCTATACGCGTCAGCTTGAGAGTCTACTGGCGAAGACCTGAACCAAGTGACGGACCTTTTGCTTGTATATCCTATCTGGGACGATGTCAAAGAATGACGATGGGGTATAGTAGATTCTTCCGTTCCAGACAGATTCTGAGAGTCAGACCTGGCGTCGAGACTGCATTTCTGAACTCACCGAGGACCTTCTGACACGCAACACACTGGACTCAATCAGCACATACCCTATATTTGGCCGAGGTGCACAAATTCCACTCACAGCAATGAACTTCTTCGCCTCGGTGACAATAGCCAGCTCGAGCGCATTACACGCCCGGCCCATTTCCATCCTCCCTTCCATCTCTTCCTCTTCCTTAACTTCTTCTGGCGCCCCCGCAAACGGGTGAAACCCAGCAATAAGAACATTTGCCAGCGTCAACTCATCATTCCGCTTCTTGGCGAGTCTGGCCGAGGGGGGCTCAGCCATACTCATCCGCCTCTGCCTCACTCCATTCACAGCCGCCGAACGAGCTGACGAGCTCAGCCGCCGTTGTCTCGCTCCGATCCCAGTACTGCTTTCAGTGGTCCCGTACGATGCGCCCGTATTGGTGTGGCTGAGCCCGTGAGTCGGGTGCAGATCCACCGTAGTGGGTTTGGCATAGTGTGTGATTACTCTAATAGACAAGAGTTCGCATAGTGCCGCTCTGGAGGTGTTAAGTCGGGCATTTGGGAGGTTGGCGGAGTCATGTAGGAATTGCAGGCGATTGGAAAGTAGGCAATATATTATGGCCAGATTGTCGAGGGCGATGTATTTCTCGGTCAAGGGTCTTGGCTATCAGCTCATACTTTCCTATCCCAGAGAGTCTTCTCACCTGACGAGATTGAAGGCTGCTGCAGGCTCTGTGAGGCCTTGCCAGGTTATAGGTGTATCTGCTGATCAGCTTTATGAGGGATTTCACAATGGAGCCGGGACGTACCTATCCGACTCTGCTTTGTTCAGCCAAATGTCAGGCACCCCTACGTGGATACTCACAATCACATCGTGTCGTATCATAAGAATCGTATTAAACACATCGCATCGCTCGAGTACATCCCGGGCGGGCCCACACGAGGTGGAACGCGTCGTTAGGCGGGGTCGAGGCCGGACCAACGGGGCACTCTCGGAGTCTCTATTAAGCCACGTCTTCATCGTTCGGTATACAACACTAGTGTACACGGTCGAGTATGGGCCATCTGCTCTGACACAGGTGGGATATGCAGCGAGAGATGGACTTTTTCTTATCTTTGCCCGGCCACTTCCCAGCTCCGACCGTGCCTGAGTTGAATCTGGAACCAAACAATCCGTGCGCATGGCCAGGGCATGCCTGGGCGCCTGGGATCAGTGGGCTAGAAGATTCTGCCCCTGAACAGTCTATGGATACAATTGATACAACGTCACTCTTAGTCGCTGCCATACCCAGCCAGCAGCCCCCCTACTACCCCTAGAGCTGGAAGAGGCGGTCTGTCAACCACAACCATCCTGACCGGTGTCTCTCCGCCTCCTACCCCTTCAGGATCCTTGACTCTCCTCTTCTTTGCAATGATCCGACTTTCCGACCCACTCGGAGAAGCGACGAACGCGTCCGCAGCCTCTGCGAACGGATCGTATTTTCGCTTGGTCGATTGTCGCAGCACCTGTGCTAGATTAGGCGAAGGCGTCGGCCCATCCACCGCCCGGGCCTTGCCCTTCCCGCCCCTGAGACCCAAGATGGGTCGAGGCGTGCCCACGAGTCCGACCGTACTCCCTTCTCCAAATTGATCAACGTCCACTGGCAATCCCCTCCGTTCTCTTCCCGCCTCCCATCTTGCGCGCCCGCCCTCAACATCCTCATCCCCCAGATCCACCTCCTCGTGCAAACCATACTTCTCCCTCAACCCCTCATCCCGGCTTTGCTTCTCCAACATGACCTTCTTCTCCTCTCTGAACTTCCGCCTCAGCCCCGCCGAAACAGCATAAGGGTCGGATGAAATTCGATCGGACGAATCGGCAAGTTCCGTTATGCGCGATGTCTTTGCTTTGGCCCAGGTCTGCTGATCGATCGTCTTCTCAGTGGCAGCGAATGGGTCGACAGGCGCATCTGCAGCTGATGGAGCTTCGGTATCTGAAGATTAGCTAGGCATTGGGGTTGGACATACCGTGGGTGGCAAATCCGCCGTTCTCCTCGGGATTCCAATCCTCGTCCTTCTTCTTGGCTCCTTCATGTACGATATAAGCCGCGTTCTATAGGATGAGCTGGGATACGTTGCTGTCAGATGCGGAGCTCACCTGAGGATCTGTCCTGAGCTCAAACCAGTTTTGGCACAGGTGACATTTACACCGAAAGCCGTAGATTGGTGTCGAGTAGTAATTGCCTACTTTCTTCTTTTGGGCATTATATCGTACACCAGCTCCGATGTGATTCTATGTCATCAGTATTGAGTAGGTTGAAGGGATGATAAACAGAGGCAGTCAATCCGACAGTATTCTCTTCCGACAGTAAACTCACCCCGCACGAGTTACACCAGATATTGAAGGGTAATTCGAACCGGACAACCAGCACGCCCTTGTCGATGTCCTTCGCTCGAGCTCCAAGGGCATGTTTCTTGCCCTGATGACTGTTTAGAGTCGAATTCTGCTTGGGGTCGTAGTCCGGCGGGATGTACCTGTTGTATTCAGCAGCCATCAGGCGAGGGAATCCGTGCTCTCGGCTCACCTATTGAATCCCTGCATGGCGAGTAAGCCAGTGCGGACCCCAGTCCAGTCCCTTCTGAATGCTCGATCCCAGAAGCTCTTATATGAGAATAGAGGTCAAAGTGTAGAGACTCATCATAAGTGTTGACAGTCGTTGACTTATCGGGTCAATTGAAAACATCCCAAAGCGGTAAATATGCTGAACAAAGGAATTCGAAAAGTTGCTGCCAACTGACTTCAGCATACCTCACTCTCTATCAGCATCTACCCATGCCACCCCGATGGCACACTCGCCGATGCCCTTCAGGGGCCCTCGGCGCCAACGGGGCGTCCCATATCATCATCTCACGCCATCAGAGATGATGATGGAGGTCCCGGGCTTGCGGAAACGCATGCTCACATTTACGTCCAACGATACTCTGTGTGCGGCAATACGAGTTTCGTGGACATGGTTCGACGATGCAGTGGCGGTGCTGTACAACACGATGGAAGTGAGGGTGGCGCTGGGTATGGGATCGAAATTAGTATGTTGCATTCCTGTCCACTAATCGCAAGCTGACAGTCAGCAGTCACCCCGGTTCATGGAGTACAACAGTGTCGTCCGGCAGGTCACCCAAGTCATCACTACCAAAGGCGCCTTTGAGCGCGGGGAGCTACCTCGACCTTTGACTCAGCGGCCCGAAGCTGCTCCAGCTACACCTACGACCGAATTCCCTTTCCTCCCCACCGACATAGTGACCATTGGCGCCGCGGCCGAAGCTGCCCCCCTCCTCTTCCCCTCTGTTCACAGCGTAGTGAGCGATCTCCCACCGGGCTACACCTGGGGGTGGAAGGATTTGAAGAAAGGAGGCGATAGGAGCTTTCTGTCCTTTACGGAAGAATCGGGATATATGGCGGATACACTCTATGTCGAGCGGTGTATCGGTTTATGTCCCGATGACTCTAAGCTCGACAGCGAGGTATTCCAAATACCCGTCATACCCGATTTTGACGTTCAACTCGTCTATACTATTGTCGCAGTGGCGACGTACGATGGACGGCCGATTCTACCATTCGAATCAATGATGCCAATATCACGGATCCGAGATCCGGTCAAGGCATTTCGGACGCAGGGTATCGATGTGCATATACGGAGTATAATGAAGGTGTTCTCATACCCTATGCCGTCGGAATGGCCATTTGACCCTGCGCCAACGATCGATTGCGACCGGATTATCGGGCTGGGGATTAAGGAGTTCCGAGCATTGGCGCAGACTCCCGGTGTCGTCAATGCTCGAACGATACGCCTGAACACAGCGTCAATACCGAGCACAGGCTCATTCCTCCGACCGACCGACATCTACCCCATACGCGATACCCTCCTCTCCCACCTTCCCCATCTGAAAGACCTATCACTAAGTCTTATTATCGACGAACAATCCGAAACGGACTATACGGACTGTCTCCTCCCTGACCTCCCTCCCGGCCCGCTCAAGTCCCTCACCGTCAAGCTCTGGTCGAAGAGCAGGGCGTCGACAAGCAAAGCTACATCTAAAATCCTCTCATTCCCTTTCAACCTCATTCGGCGGCTGGCGGCGTGTGTCGTAGAAGGGGGAAGTTTGATTCTGCACGGGCAGGATCTACCGGGACAGACGGCGGAAAGTGGGGGAATGGACCTGTCAGCGGTCATAACGTGGATAAGAGCGTAAGTTCTCATCTTTCCGGTTTGAGCTTTTGCTAATTCGCCAGTCGTCCAGCTAGTGTCAGGCGGAAAATCGCTGTGATGGATTACGCAGCTCTAGGCGTTGCATGCACCAACGACCTCTCCCGTCTCTGCTTCGACTACGGAGCACCCATGACCCTCTCTCACTCCCTCGCCTACTTCTTCACCTCGGACTTGCTGGGGCAGATCGACCGGCATCTCCGCGATCCAGCTCAGGCACCCCGTCCACCTTCCAAAGCTCCCCCTAATACCCTATCTCTCTTGGCATCAAGAGCTGCGGCGTTCGAATTGAATAACTTGGTGATGGAGGCGCACTGGAAAGGGATGAGGTCGGATAAGGATACGCTGGCAGCGAGAGCGGCGAAGATACTTTGGGATTGCAAAAATGCGGGGATGGCCGAAGCACCGGGGTTGATGACGAATAAATATCCTACCTTGTTTGATGGGTTGCGAAAGGCGGCGCAGACAGCGGCGGGGCAGGCGAAATTGATGAGTGGGACTGGGAATGGGAATGGGGTCGTGAATGGGAATGGGGCTCGATGACGGGCGGTATATAGGGGAGAAGCCGTCGGAGTGAAGGAGGACATTCTGACTTGACGAGTAAAAAGTCACGAGAGAACATCATGAGTTATGCCATCTTATGCCATATGTATCATACATCTAGATTCTATCTTCCTCCATCCTTCACCAAACCAGATATACCCTCCACTGCCTCTCTCGCACTACACCGTATAAAGTGTCCCTGCAGCGCAGCCATACTGACCCCTTTGCCCTCAGCCTTCAGCCGCTCCAGAACACCCTGCAGCTCCGCCCCAAGACTCTCGACTTCTGCCTGACTTAACACCTCCTCGCCCTCCCTCCATACCCCCACCTTGGCCTCTTCGCCATCTTTGGCATCCTCGGCCGAAACACGGGTCCCGTAGAATTTGACAAACAGCCTTCGGGCCTGTTCACCCGCTGCGTCCCCCAGATGCTCCTTGATGTCCACGCGCCCAGGCCTAATGAGAGCCGGATCTAGGCGTTCAAAATGGTTGGTCGTCATGAAGATGATGCGCTCTTCGGAGGATGCGACGCCGTCCAAGGCATTGAGCAGGCCTGAGAAAGTGACGGAAGATTTGAAACTGGATTTTAGCTCTGTCGACAGCTTAACTCACCCTTCTTCTGTTGTCTGTTCTCTTCGGTTGAAAGCAGAATCAACATCTTCCAATAAGACGAAACTCCGATCGGGAACAAGACCCAGTAGGTGATTCAACTTGTCGTCCGTCAATCCCCTTTCGGACAGATTTAGGAGACAGATGTTGTACCCCAGCGATCCAGCTAGGGCTTGGATGAAGGATGTTTTTCCAGATCCTGGGGGACCATGAAGCAGATAACCTCTTCTATATGGTATACCTGATTTCAGCCTAATCATAACCTCACTTACCTCTTTCAGCATACCACCTCGCCCGACCCAAAAACCCCTTAACGTCACTCTCCACCCTCTCCGCCACTCCTTCACCCAGTACCACACTGCCCATTTCTCTTCTTCTTCTAGGCTTCCCAAACGGCCGCCACTCCACGCCCCACGCAGTATACACCACCGTCTTCCCCTCTGTACTAGCTTCTGCCAATTGCCGCGCTTCAGCCAAAAGGCCCGAAAAGAGATGTCGGGAGGATGAGAGGGTGGTGAGTGTGAGGGTCTCCCATGGCGTGCCAGAATGTAGATCCATCAATTTAGAATCCCGTTCTCGTTTGACCTTGCATCAGTTTATGACTTAGGGTAGACGTACTTGAAACCACGATCCGCCATATCGGAAATAATGGGTACCAGGCCCCGGAACAAGATTGAAAACCGCCTCTGAGCTCCCATTCTCATGCTGCTTATATGTCGTCTCGACAGCAAGCTCGTGGCTACTTAGTGACATCGGAGATTTGCCTTTCCAAGCTGCGGATAAGCGGGATCGGGCGGATTTGGGGGTAGGAGCGACTGAGGTCGGTGGGGGAGTTTGGTGTGCCATCCATTCGAGGAACCAGGGGTATGATCGGTCTTTGCTGGGTATTTCAAGAGTCACGAGCAGACGGCGCTGGCCTAGCGTTGCAGCGAGAGTAGTTCCTCGTCGGAGGATAGTGAGGACTACGCCGATTCCCTAGGTGGTCAGAATACGCCTGAAATTCTGGGCTTGGAGAGGAAATACCATTAGACCAGCTCCAGCCGAGAAGTATGGGCTAAAGAATCAGTCAATATGAATGGTAGAGCTACTAAGGACTGGCTCACTTATCCACCACCATCTTCTGCCACATAGTCTCACCGCCACCTGCAGGTATGGGTGCAGGTGGCAGAGCTGTCCCCGTGGCCAGGTTCGACGGTCCCGCTTCCGAGTTTACTGAGTCCATCTGGTCGCCCGTTGGATTGGCCGAGAGCTGAGACTCTGCTCTTGCCGATTTGGCTGGCGTGGGTCTGAACATGGTCTCGATATGGATATCGCAGGCGAGAGACTGATAGAGGTGGATAGGTGGGTGGAAATTATCATCAGGATCGGAAGGTTCCGGGGACGTTCTCCACCCGGATATACCTGAATCTTACGTTACCCCGCCGGATATATTGACGGAGGTCAAGCCGACACATCGATGTTCGCCTCGATATCTCTGCGGAGTCTCCTCCGACAAGGCTACTTGATATACTCAAGACTCAACAGCACCAGTCATGGCGCCTCCTATCCCCATCTCACATCGTCACCATGACTCTCATCACCCAAAACGACAGTGCCGAACTTGCTGCAGCTCGCAAGAGCGTCATCCCCAATGTCGTCAAGGACAAGCTGGACAAAGGGGAGCTTGCCCACTCATTCTCCATCAAGCTCATCGCCAACGTTGAGATCATCCATTACGCAGCTGCCGCGGGCTACGATGCTGTGCTCATTGATCTTGAGCACTCGTCAATGAGCCTAGATACTACAAATCAGCTCTCTTGCGCTGCTTTGCAGGTCGGGTAAGCTCTCCGGATCCAACCAGCGCGCTGATATCAGTGTCACGCCCATTGTTCGCGTCCCTGCCAACACCTCTGACTGGATCTCTCGGGCGTTAGACGGCGGTGCCCAAGCCGTCATCGTCCCGCACGTCAAGAACGCCAAGGAAGCACAGAACGTCGTCCGATATGCAAAGTTCCCTCCGCTCGGCGAGAGGTCCGCAACGTCCGGTATGCCAGCCCTGCGGTATGCTAGCATACCCGCCAAGTACGCCAACCCCCTTGCGAACGAGACAACTCTGGTGATCTGCATGATTGAAACTCAAGGCTCGCTGGATATTGTCGAGTAAGCCAACTCCCATCTGCCCAGACTCTGGAGTCTAGCTGATCTTAGTGAAATTGCAGCTGTACCAGGAGTCGACGTGCTACTCATTGGAAGCTCTGATTTGACAGCTGAGTGAGTAACTCTCGGGGCTTTGGCTGATGACAGTATGGGTATCGCTGGAGAATTTGACCATCCCCGATTGGCGGAAGCCTACCGGATCGTTTCGGAAGCTGCGGCCAAGGTGTCTGTGGACGGGCGTAAGCTTAGCGTCGGAATCGGAGGTCTGAAGTGAGTATCGGTAAGAGGGAAGAGCTGACGAGTAGCGGCCGTCCTGACTTGATTGAAAAGTTCGCTTCTAGCCACCCTAACGCGCGGTACTCCATGTCGGGCGCGGACAATGCTATGATGTTGAAGGCAATGAAGGCAGGCGCCGATAGCTGCAGGAAGATGACTGAGAAGTTTTTGTAGCTTGTATATTTCGGATGAATCGTTTCCAGCCTGTTCTTTGTGCAGGTCCAAAACACGAGTCTTTACCTTGACCTGCCACAGGCTGAATTCTAATGGCGCATGTCTCCCTCATTCTACCAGTACATCGATGTGGATGTATACAGACCACCCAGTCGACGTGTAGCTTCTTTGTCATTGGCCTTAATTCAAAGCATGAGGGGAAGTACTGCAACAAGCAAGAGCTGTTTGGGAGCTTGGAGATCACAAAGAAGCTATACCATCCACTACAAGACTGCTTGAGCGTTAGGCGGCGACGCAATACCTCCTCGAACAAAGAGCGGCATACTAGTGAAGAAGAATGTCCATCTCTGCAAGCGATCACATTCCGCCGCGAGTTTGCGAAGGTCGAACAGCTCCCCAATAGGCATACCCCATCCAGCAAGGAACGTCTCGTGAATACTCGGCGAGTTTACAGAGGGGTAACATTCGTACGCAACACTGTTCCTATCAGCATAGACCAGATAGCCGTGAAGCGACTCACGTATCCGAAGCGACAGCTGCAATTCCATTATCCCAATGCCACTTCAGCACATCCGGTGTTGACGATACCCCGCAGCTCCCTCTCTTTTGCCTCAGAGGAAGAGCCTGTCTTTCCTCCTCGGTGAGCCCGAAGAATGCTTCTGTCCATCCGGTACGAACGAGCAAGATATCACCCGGCGAGAAATGTATGTTGCTCTCCTTGGCGCAGGCTTGTAGAGTAGGTAGATTGATGGGGGTAGTGTTGTCGAATTTTGATAAGGGTGCTTGGTTGTGTCTTGACAGATAGGAGGCGATATCGAGGAGGTGAGCTCTGCCTGTGATTGGTTTCTCGGCGTAATCTGATCAGCAACATCCTATACTGACTTACTTTGGATCCCACAGTGCGCGTTTGATTTGTCTTTCGCTTCTTCAGTGGTCATCCCTCCATAGTATCTGACTATCAGCTTTGTCCACCGGGTCGACTCACACATAGCTACCCGGTTCTGGGTAGTTGAGATACGGATAATGGCGGAAACCGTCCCACTGTGTTGAACCCTGGGTATTGAAGGACAGGTGGTCGTCATTACAGTGTGAGCGATGAATACTGAAGTCAGCGCAATTAGGGGTCAAGACGTACATTTCATGCTGCAGCGGCGCCCGGCTTGGGTTCAATGGCATAGTGTCAAGCGGAAGACTGAGGTCAGCTTGGAGCATCAAGCGACTCACTTAAGATTAATGACGATTCCCTCGGTGGCCTCGCTCAGACCGGCATGGACCGACTGGGGTGTGATCAGGTTCAATCGACCTAACTGATCGTCTGACCCATACAGACCCCACGCATTTAGAGGAGGGCCAGGACGGGTCAACGGCAGATCTTCAAAGCTGGCCATGATGCAGTTGAAGCGGTCAATACTGTGAGATGGAGCGATATGGACAGAGTCACATCTCTGAAACCTCCAACTGGTGTCGGATCAATCTCGGAAGCGAAGCGGAGTTCGGTTCGGAGTTCGGAGCCTGTAATTTAGGCGATGTCTGTAGGTGGCTTGGCATTGCGGGGCGAATCCCGATAGGCTCGTGTCGCGTACATACATACTGTGAGCATTGCGCGACTGTACTGATCGTGGAATGCACAACCATCCCTACTGAGAGAGAACCCCAACCTCTTTCCCCCTCACTCAGAGAAAGTGGGGTCCGGAACACGTGGAAATATTACCCTTTCGGGTAGCTGACTTACCACTTCGGGTACATCCGGGGCCGATTCGCCGGATCCTTTGGGCGTCCTGCTATCAGCACTCAATCGTTCTCATACAGCAGGCGGCATCGGTAAGTCAAAGCCGACGCGATGGGGTAGAGAGGGCGGGGTCGCTGCGGGGCACAGGTAAAGCTCGATGGCTCATATAAAGAACTGATTGTGCCCCGCTCTCTTCTCCTCAACCCCACTTACTGTACTCAACATGTCTAACACTATCCCACTTGACATCAAGGCGACCAATGTCCACGTCGATACAATGGACGATACGGACAAGGAAATCCCCCTCGAGGAGCAGGAAATGGGGCCTCCATCCTACACCGAGCAAGAGGGCCGTCGAGGTAAGCTATAGCCCTGAATTAGGCTGACATCAGTTCGAATCAAGATGGACATCTTCATGCTTCCGCTGCTGTGCTTCATGAATGTGTGCTCGTACTTGGACAAAGCCAACATCGGAGCGGCAAATACCGCGGGTATGAGTGCGGACCTAGGGTTCAGTACCTCGCAATACCAGTTAGTAAAGATTCCGAGAGTGTAAGCCGGGGCTAGGCTGATCCTCCAGGGCTCTCCTTACCATCTTCTACGTCGTCTATACCTTATTCCAATGGGAGTTCATCCTTCTGAAATACATCCAGCCCAAACTCTGGTTAGGTTCCATTGTCATCCTATGGGGTCTCGCCTCAGCTCTGCAGGGTGTCACCACCAACTTTGCGGGCATGATGGTCTGCGTAAGTCCTCATACTTGGCACGACTGACAATCAGCGTGTTGTCATTGCTGCCCTTGAGGCTGGTGGCGGACCCGCTATCTCCTTCTACTTTACCATGCTCTACCCCCGAGGCGAATTCGGTTTCCGATGGGCGATATTCCAAGCTTCATCTTGCATATCCAACGCTATGGCTGGATCCATTGCATACGGTCTTGTCCAGCTCAAGACTTCTCTCACACCATGGCGACTAGTCTTTGTTGTCGAGTCGGCTGTAAGTCACTGGCGCTTTGATCTTGTTTCCCAGCTGACCCACCAGCCCACCTTTGTCTGCGGTATCCTCATCTTTTTCTTCATCCCTAACGGCCCCGACAAGTGTGTCTTCCTCAACGCCCGCGAGAAGGAAATCGCGCTCGAGCGTGTCCAGCGTGGCGCCATTGTCGAGAAGCACGGTTTCACCTGGCGACACATGCTAGAGGGTTTCAAGGAGCCCTGGACGTGGTGGATTGGACTCATCCACTTCTTTGGTGGTGCTGCTTTCAACTCGTGAGTTGTCCACCAGAGCCGAGCTGACTTCAGTATGCCCGTCTTCATCACTGCCATCATCCGCGATATGGGTTACTCCTCCATCAACGCACAGGGACTATCAGCACCACCTTACATTGTCGCTTACTTCATCGCCATCGGCTGCGCCTACTTCTCTGACCGATATTCCATCCGAGGCTGGTGGATCGCCTTTGGCCAGGGTCTGGGCGCTGTTGGCTACTGCATTGTTGCCTTTGCACCTAGTATTGGCGCGAGGTACTTTGCCATCTACATCACCGTTATCGGGATGTACATCGGACAGCCCTTAATGTGAGTAGAAGGCCTTCAGTCAATGCTTTAATTCTGACATCAACAGGTTCTCATGGTGCGCCACGAACGCCGAGTCTGATTCAAAACGAGCAGCCACTTTGATCACATTCCTGGTGTAAGTCATATCGGCCATCAGCAAGATCTGTCGCTGACTTACAGCACTGGCCAGCTTGGCTCTATTCTAGGCTCGAACGTCTACGACGACGCGCCTCGATACATAAAAGGCAACATGGTCTGCGCCGGCGGTCTCTTTGCCAATGTCATCCTCGCCATCACAGGTATCTACTATCTCAAGAGACGTAATAGGCAGAAGGACGAAAAGTATGGCAAGCACGACCCGAACATCCGCCTGGCTCAGAGCGCGGACGGTGGCGATAATCCAAACTTCAGATTCGTCATGTAGGATTCAGGTATAGGGGATTATAAAAAGGAAATGTATTATGTGCGCTCCATACGTCATCTTCTTTCGTCTTTGTGCACGTCTCACTGCAGCAGAGTGAGAATATGCTGATTAGATGATGGGCAGATGGGACTTGTGAAGCAGAGGTAGACGCAACGAGCAAGATCTTGGCGATGTGAAATTGAACGATTGAAGGTCCCGGGGGACTTGACGCGGTCAAGCCAGCTTCAAGCTTGAAAGTTGTTGAGCTGTTGACTCTTATGCTCACCTCTACAATGGAGACGACCTATTGCTACCAGCCTGTTGGCCCTCATTCTAATTTCGTCATGCCTGCCGTGGCCGGGCCGTCCACGGCGCCTCCCTACCGCCCGCGGCCAACTGACGCGTCTCAACCTCCGGTGAAGAAGCGACAGCGGTCCGACGCGCCATCCGCATCCGTCTCAGCCTCACGACCTGTCCCGCCTGACCACACATCCTGCCATGTCAGACTAGGCGGAGCACTTAACCGAATCTCCATGCTGGAATTTGAACTCACTCGTACGCGTGAGACAATCAGCCAGCTTGAGACGAAGCAGGCTCAGGCGGACGTGTTTGCTTCGACTGTCCTGGCGAGGTTGCTCGAGGTGGAGCGGAAGGGCAAGGAGGATGGGGAGAAATGGGAATGGGCATTAGTTGGTCTGGGCGGGACTGGTCCGATCGGCGAGGCGGAGCAAGGGAGGGACGTCTTTCCTCCGGCGGATGAGGTGGAAAGGCAAACTCAGGCGGGGCCGATCACCGGCATCACGGTGGCGAACGATATGCCTTTAGGGATCCCGATAGGGGAGGAAGGGAGACGAAACCGCGCAGAGCTGGATGGAAGGGAAGACGAGGCGGATGGGATGTCTCAGCAAGCGGGATGGTTGGACCAGCGAATACCCAGCGAGGAGCCACGCCGATCCTCTACTGCGGCGCTGAACGAATCCTCGGCGGAAGGTGAGGAGATTCAGGAGATGCATGATCTCGAGAGGGGTGAAGGTTCGAACCGGCGCCAAAGATCGACGAATGGCGGTAAACCCAATACTGGACTGCCACCGCTAGATACGGACGACGCGTCGCTGGAGCGCGCCGGATGGATCATTCGGGACGAGCTCTTCGGCGATTTACCCATCAACTACAACACCACCTACAAGTTCTACCGATGCACGATATGTAAAGTCGGAATCCGCGGGCTCTTATCACATTTCAAGAGTGGTGGCTCCGCCCCGCACACTGGAATGCGGGATGTCACTCCGCGCCGCTTTGCCACCCTTCTCAAAGCCTACCCTGAATGCGACCCCTATACCCTTCTTCCCCCCAATCTCTCCGCCACCAATCCACTCCCCTTCATCCCGGGTATACTGCACTCAGCCGGTTACTCGTGCAATCTCTGCAATTACTACGCGGTACTGCCAGCTACCATGCAAAAGCATCGCAGCCAAAAGCATCGCAGAACCGAACACCCTGCCTTTTCCCCTTCTGAAGCACCTGGTGTGCTGGCCGAGGCGGCCTACTCTCTCTTCGCGCATTTGCAGGCTTTCAATCGCCGAGTGAGACCTAACGCTTGTAATTGGTTTCCCTCTTCTGCTCCACCTGTGAACCTGTCATCGTCTACGACAACCACGCAACACTCTCCCGGCGGGGGAGGAGAATCCAGCGGGATTGGTGGCTCGGATGACACTAGCAGGCCGCAAGTGTCTGAGGTCGCCGGAGATGGATCTGGGAGTGACGGAGCGGGGGTAGCTTCTATGGTGGATGACTATGAGTCAGAGGTGGAAGAGGAGTTGGAGTGGCGCCCAGATGCGGTAAGCTACATCCATCTCGTTGCTGTGAAGGCATGTCGCTGAGACTCAGGATGACTTCCGGCTTCCGCCAGCAAGTCAGAATCTTGGATCCAGGGTGTTGAGTTAAGCCGTCTGGTCCCGTTAAGACAGTACGTATCGCCCTCTTTTCGAGGTACCCGGCTCATGACATAGTCACAAGCAAGTGTAAAAGCGCAAGATCCACCTTTCAACGCCTTCCTTCCCATATCTACATATACATACCTATCCGAGGTACCGCAGCTCGAGTACGCGTCAGACGGCCGGCCAGTCAACTTGATCCAAGCCTAGCGTCCCTTTGGCGGCCGACATCAACCCATGCCTCCCGCCTCTTCCCTTCGGCATATCCTTTACCGGCCCCAACTCTACGATTCCAGGGACGCTTGGCTCGAGATGGGTACACGTCTGTCTGAGGAAGGGCGTCATGCGAGGTGGTACGGCGTGAAGGCGAAGCTGAAGTGGGATGTTTGGGGGCGATGACTAAGGGGAATGGGCTATTTGAAATAAATTTGGACCTCATGCATCTTGAACGCAGGACATCGCCGGCCTCTGGGACCTTGACTGCCTCAATGCAGGGATGGAGCACCACGATCATCCTGGCCGAATCAATCATGATCCGGTCGGTTATTACAAACGGACATTGCAACCATCTCCGATTTGGCCCGTGCCTGACAACTCCAAATTCCCGAGTTTGCCCGACAACACATTCCTCATTTCGACTCTATTCCCGCCGCTGAAATACTTGCCAGCACTTGCCCCTAGTATCTCGCTCGCACCTGGACCTAGAGAACCTCCGATTGAGGAAGCCTCACAATCCTATCTTACTCCAAAGAAGCGCACAGGGAAAACATTGCCTCTCGCCGCCTGATCAGACCTGGCTCGAGGTTTCGGAACTTGAGCTCCTCTTCCATCTACCTACCTCCACGATACCTCAACACCCTATGACGAATCCTCGTCTTGCAGGCCCAGCGGTGTTCGGAATCGTCGAGATCCGCCATCAGATCTTTTCCCTCCTCGAGCCGGCGGATTTAAGGCGGTGTATGCGGGTGGGAAGGCTAGGATTTGAATCCGCTGCGGAAATCCTGTACCGGAAGATCAGCTATGATGAGGCTCGGTTGCTCAGAAGCGATGACAGAGTAGGTTTTAGCAGCCAACTCTTCGGACCACTTGCTGACCACTTGCAGTTACGAGATGCATTTTACGCCTCCGTGGTCGAAATCGTCGATTGCACTTCGGGGAAAATGCGCCTGTCTCAGGAACTTAAAGAGGCGCTCGAGAGCCAGGAGTCGACCGACATCTCATACTTCGAAACCATCTTCCCTCATGTCGTACCACCTCTCCGACGTTGGTTTCCTCATCTCCAGCAGATCATACTCCAGGACGAGCATGATCCTGAACGCCAATCCTTCATCATTCACTGTCATCCCTCTCCTTCATCGTCGCCTTCCCCCGCTTCCGGTATCAAAGATGATGATGACGTCGGTCACATCGATTACATCACATCCTTCCAAATGCCATTCTATGAGGCGGATCACCCCATATTCTCGGTGGACGGGTACACCGTCCAAAGGCGTTTCGACATCACCTCTCCGGATCCCGTCTGGGGTGATCACCTCTCCGTTACGGACCACACATACTTCCCCAAAGCGCTAGAGCAGCTGCCAGTCTTCGGCGACCTTTACAAAAAAGCTCGTTTCAACCAGATTTCGGTCCCGCTGCCCGCTCTGACCAACCTCTACAGGCAGCAGATCGCAAATGGCCACACTGAGCGCCTGGAGGAGATTAAAGTGTCAGCTCCCTTGACCTGGGACATATCCCAATTCGTGACTTTCGCAGGTCTAGCATCATCATCGCTCAGAATCCTCAACCTGGTGGGACCCAGTGCTGCGGGCGAGGCAGTCCTCAAATTTACCGATTTGCCGGTCCTCGTACACGTCATTCGAAAGTCGTTGACAAGTCTCACCGACTTGAAGATTGCAATGGGCGGAATAGACGAGGCGGAAGCCGTGTGTCGGACAATGCTGTCATCGGAGACACTCAGCGAACAAGGGACACTCCGACGTGTCTCTATCTGTACCGGACCATGCTCTGAAGTTTTGTTCAACACCTCACGATGTCTGTACCCTCTATGTCGCCTGGAGCCTCAGCTTCTTCGCTTCAGCGAGCCGCGGGACGAAGATGGTGTGAGGGGTGAATTCGACCTGTCTCACTTCGTCAAGTGGTTGCAAAAGTACGTTCTTCTCTGGCTTCTGCGCTAAACCATATACTGATCTCTCACCAGACAATCAGCCCTTCGTCGCACCCACTTATCCACCATCGATTTCGCATCCCTCGGCATTCGTAACATGGACAGCAAAATGTTGTCAGAGTTGGAGTTCGACGAGGAGGGCAGGCCGCACACCTACCGGGATAGCAAGGCTATCGCTTGGGTCAAGGCATCAAAGGATTTCGGAGATCGAATCACCACGAATCACATCCCGCAGCTCCAGCTCGCAGGTGCCGAATTCGCCCAAGCGTGCGCGGAGTTCAGTACGTCGGACTCGAGGGTGACGGGCAGGATAGAGGAGACCTCAAATCTGATCTGGGCGCTATCAAGGGCCAGATACAAGGCGGGTGAGGCAGAAAGAGCTCTCAAGAAGATGGAGGATGAGGTCAAGGGGTATCTTGATTATGTGACGGACGGAGGAGCGGGGATCAGTTTGCCAAGTTAGATCATTCCAACCTTGTACCATAAGTTACCGCTCGCGATAGATATAGACGTAGCTCTCGATGTTATCAGTTGTCTGTAGCTGTCTTATTTCGGCAGTGCTGACTGCGCTCCGGTTGATATTGGTCTGAATGGCCTGGAGTGAGCAGGATGCAGTCGAGGTGCAATGCCGTAACCAGCTTAGCAGCAAAGACCCATCTATCTTTTCGCAAACATGATATTGATCATTCGTCCACCATCCCGGTTCTATCACTGAACGATCCACGATGACTCCCCCTAAGACGGTTCAATCTGCAGGCGCCACAGTGCCCGCGGGAGATCTAGTACCGCATCCCTCAGCTGGCTACGAGGTCTTTCACATTCCCGAACTCCGCCAGCGTATCCTCCGCCTTCTCTCCCCTCATGACCTGACACGAGTCATGCGAGTAGCAAAAGGAGCAATGGCGGACACGGCGAAAGAGCTGTACTTCAACGTGACATACGCGCATGTCAGAAACAGGATGGGCGCTTCTACGGTGAGTCAAGGCTGAGCTGCAATTGGACTATCGATCAATTCTTTGTGCTGACTACTTATACAGATGCGACAGCGCACCTACTGCAATGCAGTCACTGAGATCAATGCTCGGAACATCAGCATCAGTCCCGCTATGATGAAGGGGATCCCCTATTCATCAGCACACCCCCCGAAACCCGGCCACATCTTAGGTTACCTTCAAATGTACCACGTCGAAGTCATGGAACTCCTTATCCCACTCCTACAAAAGAAGTGTCCCAACGTTCGACGCATATTCTTCGGTGGCGATGTACCCACTATACAAACTCATACGTGGACGGTTTACCTCTCCCCCGAAAGTCCCGGTACCGGGCATATCTCATTGCTGGAGGTGCTGTGCTCGCACAGAGCGCGAGCTCCTCCCATTGCGGCTCCCGCTCTCCCTCCCGCTACCCCTGGCTTCACAATCGAAAGGCACTTCAACCTTTTCCTCTTGAATGCCTCCGACGGTATTTCATGGCGCCAAGCATTCAAGGATAAGCCGTATTTCGCGGATATAGGCGAAAGGGTTGGTTTCCAGGATTTGGAAGTCACCCTCGACGACATGTCAGATCTATACCGTCGACAAGCCGAGTCGCAGGGTACACATCGCATCAGTCACCTCCAAGCGGGATCTGCACTCCCCTATTCAATGGCCGACCTCACTACCTTCGCCAACCTAGCGGCCACCTCGTTGACTGTTCTTCAGCTAGCCCCCATCTCTTTCCAACCCATTCTCTCCTGCAATCTCCACCATTCCCTGTCATTCTCGGATCTGCCGGATCTGGTGTCGATCTTCAGGCGGCTGCCTAAGCTGGTCGACCTGACTTTTTCTCTGCGAGGCATCGAGACGGCCGAGACCGTCTGCGGAGATATGTTGTCTCAAGACACTCTTGAGCCGGGGGGCTCGGTAAAGAGACTCTTTATTGTGACCGATCATCACGATGATCAGCTATTTAATAGTCTGCGTTGTCTTTCACAACTTTGCGATACAAGCTCCGATTTTGCTGTATCCGTGGCTGATCGGTCCGCCTTTCCCGATCTCAAGCAGACTGCATTCCTGAGATATCTTCGCAGGTAAGTTTTTCTGTTTGTCAATCTGAAGACCGGAACTTTTCACTTCTACCCAGTGATATATGCTAATCCGAAGTCAATCGCCTAGCCGTCGACCTCATCTCGCCATATTCGACTTCTCCACCCTCGGCTTCACCCGTTTGGCCGATGTCTCCGAGCGCAGCCTCAACTTCCTTCCAGATGGCCGTATCCAACACGAGGCTAGGGACGGTGCGTCTCATTGGGCCGAGCGCGCTGCCATCGCACTTGAAGCGGTACCGGCCTGCATTCCGCGCTTGGAGGCAGGTGTGCGGGGATGCGTTACATCATCCGCGAAGCTCGACGAGGCGATAACCGCAGGCCTTCCCGCTCAGCGCTTGAAGGCAGCGGAAGACTACTTGAAGGATATCATCAAAGTCAAGGAAGTGACGAGTTTGATTCAGGCTTCTGCAGTTGGCCCAAGGACTGAGGAAGATGTCCGGGAGTACATCGCGACTTTGAAGCAGACGATGCCCGCTTTGTGATGGAGTCCTGCCGTATCAAGTATGTGTGATACATCCATTATTGGATCATGCTGATTCTGCAGGAGATGTGAATTTGCGGTGTGGTTGGCAGGCGTGGGCGGGCCTTAAATACCTGTGGGCACCGAGATTCTGCGCCATCAATCAAGCTTTTCCTTCTGCTTTCAGCTCCAAGATGTAAGTCTACACTCTGATTACGATCAGCGAGCTGACCAATGCTCAGCCAGCCCCTTCCCCGCTTTCCACTCCTCCATTCGCGACTACGCATCACTCAATTCCGGAGCATTGCGCCAACCACGAATTCTCAGATATGAAGGGAAATCTCATGCATCATGCTTGTTCCTGCGTCATGGCCATCGCTGCATCGACACAGCGGCGACGGAGCGTCGGCGGACGGCTGGCATTCGCGCTTCCAGCTCGCATTTACAAAAAAAATTAACTTGAGTCAAGAGGGACGGATCTTCCGACTTTCGGAGCCGAGGGATCTGAGCATATATGAGGAGCCAAGAAGCTGTGATGGGGGTACTTTGTAGTCGGTTCGGAGGGTCGGAGGGAAGGGAAGAGCAAGCGCGTCAGAAGGCACGGAGAGCATGATGTCTAGGGCTACCCTGAGCTGACGCGCTACAGCGGCAGGATATATCTCCTAACCTAGATTATATGGACGCGCTGTGCAGGACACCTCGTACGCAACCAAGATATGTATGGTATCTCTGCCAGTGACTGTCTCCTCCTGGCTCGCTTGGCTATAGCACAGAGCTGGTCCACCACACAGCCAGATTTGGGTGGACGCGTCATGCCGTAACAGCTCCAACCAACAGCAGAATTGATCGAAACGCGGAGGACAGGAGGACGAGTCATGCCGCGCTTTAGCGTAAAGCGCTCGCATGACGACTCCGACTGTACGTAGTCGTTTCTCCCTTTTAGTGGTCCCTATAGGTCGGCGATGTCCGCACTTTCGCGCCTGCCGCTTTGGGCTATTCCTTCCTGAAACACAGAGTCTGAAACGCCTGAAACCACGGAGCCCCGCTTTCTCAGCATTGTATTTGGTCCTGCCTTCAAAATCGGCCGTACTCCATCGAGCTGCAGCTTCCCACTGCACCACATATCTCTCTGAGCAGTCTTTCCTGTCTAGGAGTACCATGACCATGAACGCTCCATTCGACCCTCTCACCGTCATGCGTCATACTTACGGCCCTGTCCCGGAGTGAGTCTGACATCAGGCATGATCGACTCGTAGGACAACAGAGCCTTGCCTGTTCATGGCTCGCTCTGGCTGGTCAGATGAGGCGGATTGAGGGTGAGCATTGGAGGGTTCTGCTCAGTGTGACGCAATCGTCTGCTCGACTGCTGTCCTTTTGTCTGGCCTCTCGTATGCGTGGCGCGCGTTCGGTACCGCTGGACCGGAAGCGGATGAGCCGATGATGAGCAGAGAAGTCGAGAAAGCGTATAGTGCGCAGGGATGGACGATGGTGAGATGTGCTGTGAAGATTGCTTTCCTCTTCCTGAGAGGTGATCGAGGCTTAGAGCAATGCAGGGTATCTGCCTATTCAGGCTGATCAATTGTTCTACATGTGAACCAGTATGGCCTTGTATGGATTATCAGGCACAGAAGAGTCAAGGAGACGAGTAGTAACACCTCTCAAAGTGAGAATCCCGAGCTCTGCTGTTTATCCATCTGTTGCTGCGACAGTATGGCCCGATTTGTGACCGATTCAAGCAGCCAGCCTCCGTGTTTCGATTACGTTAGCCACCGGAGAGCTAACAAATAGTCCTCAGCGCCAGCACCACTTACTCGTTCATCTATCCCATTCCCCACCTTGCGACATTCCCCACCATCCTGCCCTTCACGATGGCCCCACGCAAAGCTGCAAGATCCTCAGCCGGCGCAACGCCGTCGGCGCTTCCTCCCCTTCCTCACTCAGCCGCCCGCGAGACTTTGCACATCCCCGAACTGCGCCAGCGCATCCTTCGGCTCCTTGCGCCTGCAGACCTGACACGCGTGATGAGGACTGAAAAGGGCGTCATGGCAGATGTGGCAAAAGAGCTCTATCATAGCATGCCCTATGCGCATGTGAGGAATAAGATGACTGTATCGACAGTGAGTTTTTGCATTATCCGCCATGGCCGCTGCAGATCGACTAACTTCTCCAGCCCCGTCAACGGACCTACTGTAATGCAGTCACAGAGATCGACGCGCGCAATACCACTCTGAGTGCGGCCATGCTCAAGGGAATCAAAATCTCCACACGCCAGAAACCAACCCCTTCCGACATCTCTTGGTACCTCCAGACCTACCACGTCGAGGTCATGGAGCTCCTCCTTCCCATCCTGCAAAAGAAATGCCCCAATCTACGTCGTATCCTTTTCGGCGGCGATCACGCTTACGATCAGACCGACTCGTGGACAGTCCATCTGGACCCGATGAATCCAGGCACCGGACGTATTGCCCTGCGGTTTACTCTGTGCGGATTCATGGAGGTCGACTGCCCCTTGACAACGCCACCCCTTCCCTCTACCCCTCAGCACTTCACACTGGACAGGCATTTCGACATGCACCTTTACCATGCGCGAGATACCGAGAAATGGCTCCAAGCTTTCAAGGAGAAGCCGTACTTTGCGGAATTGGGTGCGACCGCCCATTTCGGCCGTCTGCCAGTCAGCCTTGACGACATCTCGTGTCTCTATCGCCTCCAAGTCGAGTCAGAGAGCACTTGCCGTATGAAACATATCGAAGCGGCGCAATGCCCTACGTACTCGATCTCCGATCTCTACTCCTTCGCGCAATTGACATCAACGTCATTATCTACTCTACACCTCACCGATACCTTAAAAAATGGGAACCCCCTCCAGCATCCTTTGTCCTTTACGGATCTACCCGAGCTCTTCACCATCTTGCAGTCCTTGCCCAATCTAGTCGACCTTGCCTTGACGCTGGGATCGGTTGAAGAGGCGGAGATAGTCAGCAAGGCCCTTCTCACCAAAGACTCCCTTGAGGTGGGAGGATCGATCGAGAAACTTCATATCGTGACGGAAGCCCACCCGGCGGCACTGTTCAACACCTTGCGTTGTCTTGCGGGGCTTTGCGATACAGAAAGAGAAAGCTTCGCTGTAACTGTCGGATCGCAATTCGGCGGTTATATACAGGGTCAGGCAGAATTTGTAAGGTATCTTCGCAAGTGAGTGGAGCCATCTAGTTTCTGAATTGCTTCTTGCCTGTGGAGTCAAGCTGACAAGTCACAGACAACCGCGAGAGCGACGGTCTCATCTTGCAATTGCCGACTTCACACAACTCGGATACGCCAAGCTGGCCGAACTTCCGGAGCTCAGCTATCACGACGATGGCCGTCCTCGGAACAAAGCTGAGACCAGTGCAGCTCGGTGGACCAAGGAGGCTCAAACGGCCGCTGTCGAGGTTCCAACTCGCCTGATCCCGAATCTGGAGGATGCCGTGAGCGATTATGCCAAAGCATCGGAGGAACTCGAGAGAGTGGTGGCGGAGGGCACGCCAGCGGAGCGTCTTGAGGCCGCCCAGAAGTTCATGACTGCTGTCATACATGCCAGGTTCAAGGCGACAGTAGTGCAGATGTCCACGGCGAGCCCGAAAACGGTGGAGCAGGTGCGGGAGTACATCGCTTCTTTAAAGCGGACTACTGAGGCTTCGTGATAGATGGCAAGGTGAGCAGGTACATCGCAACCATAGCTCCCTTTGATTAGTGCTTATGTGACAGAGACTCTGGAGTGAGGAGGTATGGCGGATGGCAGAGCAAGGTTGGCGATGGGCGTGGTGGGGTGGAGGAAAGAGCTCAGAGAGGGGGATCCCTATCGAGATCATGTTTCGCCCTGGTACGAATCATTGCATGACTTGCTCACGTAGATATGTGGACTGCGTATCTTAGCTGTAGATCACCCACTTCGTAGAGCTCCTTCCGCATCTATTGTACACTAGACATGAGAGCTCGCACGGATTTGTCATCTGGCTGACGTGATCGGATCCGACCGGAGATGGTAGGGCTGCGGAATCTACCCGAGCATTCCGACACGGTAGAATGATATGGGTAGTAACCAAGGGTTATAACCGGGTTATAACCACCAGACTTGCCGGCCGATAATCCTAATTTTTTTCCTCGGTGGCATTCGGTTCTCCGCGCATTCCGAGGGTTGTGCAGAGGCAAGATGAGCCGGAATCCGGGATCAGTGGGCCAAAATATACCACTTTGAGATCTTTGACTGCCCAAAGCGGTAATTTACGTTACCTCGGAGCAATCTCGGGGGGTAAAAACACAGGGTTCGAGCCGGTTATTACCCAGCCGGAATGGGGCTCGAGGGCGAACCTCGTGGCAGAAACCCTCGGCCGGGTCCGAACTGGTAGATTCCCTAGCCCTAGGAGATGGCTAACTTCTAAAGAGTTCTGGTCGTGCCATCTGATATACACCTCTGAAGCTGCATCTCCTGACAAGCAGAGAGACACCTCTGCAGGCTTTTCATCAAGCGTGCCCATCTCCTCGTCATAAGATGAAGCCGTTCACCAAGCAATTCCCGACCGACATATGGGTCGTTATCATAGAGCATCTCCAAATTCCCCCTCCTCTGCCGCTCAGCAGGCCTACCGGACGTCAGGCATTCCAGCAGCCTCATCTAGCTGTGCTTATGAGAACCGCTAAAGTAAGCTCTCTCAGCCTACTCAGCGCTGACATCCAGTTCGTATCTGCTATCGCCGAACGCGTACTCTATACCCATATCTACACCGACCGCCTATTTGACGTCGTCCTCCACTATAATTCCCCCTCTCCCGGCAAACGCTTCGCCTTTACCAAAAGCCTACATCTCGAGTACATGGCCAGAGACGAGGAGCCCACTTATCTCGCCATCTGTAACTCAGGCCGCAAGGTGCCTATATGGAAGCTGTTCGGGCGGGTCGAGGGTTTAGGACCACTCGCTCGTAAGGTGCAAGCGGGTAGAGAACTCTCTCATCTACAGGAGTGTCTCAATAAGCTTTGCGATATGGGCGGAATCGTCGAGGCTTTCCCACGGCTCGAAACGGTAGCTGTCGATGCGATAAAGGCTGTCGGAGCCCGCATCTGGCGAGAGCATGAACAAACCTGGGAGCGTGTCGAAGACTCATACGCTTTGGTCAAAACCTCAATGGACTTCAACACATTCCTCAGCAGCGGCAATCTTCGAGCTGTCTGTGTGCGCGGCACATGTGGTCCCTATAGTTTCGAGGCTGTGTCATTTGACTCCCAACTCCGGGATGAAAATCGCTCGGTGACATTCACGCCCACCGTGCATTTCTCGAGTGAGACCACACACCTCATGCTGCCTCTTGGCTACAAGTCGCAGTGGATCAGTGACGAGCCGCTCGGGTCGGACTTGGCGGATGTACTTCTCGCTCTTGGGAGATGTACTCGAGAAGCTGTCGTACATCGTACAGGTCTGGTCACAGATCACTGGACCGGCAAGGGCCAACCTCAGCCGCTAGATACCGCAGACGTCGACATTTACTGCACCACAAATCAGTATAGTCCCAACATATACAGCCCCGCGCTCGACCAAGTCGGCCTCAACCCATTCGAGGGCTACCCTACTGGACCGTTCACGGAGAAGGTCATGACCCCGGTGGAGAAGGCGGCAATGGTCAAGATCTTACAAAGGAAGGTGCAAGAGCTGTTCCGGAAGGGTAGCAAGATGGAGGATAAGTTCAGATGGCATGTCTCGGAGGACACGCCGACCTGCTTGGCGTGTGGCACCGGTGTTCCGCCGGTGTAGGGGGAGGAGAAGACGGAGAAGGTGGCAAGGCGCATGGGCGGAGTGAATGGTCTGGTCGAATGAGTGATACTTGATGTGAGTCTATATCTCCTGTTGCCATCGAGGTTGTATCGGGTGGTATGAGCTGATTCACCATAGATGCGCAATTGAGTCAATCTCGAACTCTGCCATTCGATCATCTGCCGTGGAGGTTCTGTAGGATTTAGGGCTGTTGGCTAGGGTTGGGCGGTCTGGCGCAGGTAGCAAGGGTGGATGTCGGGCAAGCGAATGTCCTTGGAAGCGGAAGCGGGACGGGCGGACCAGAGACGCAATCTCAGGAACACATTAGGTACGCCTTCAACATCGCTTTTTTCGAAAGTAACCCACTCATTCTACAGATTAGCTTCGATTATCAGTAAGATCAGAGCGATGCAAGGTGGTACTGCTAGCAATGAAAGCCCACCGCCATACGGAAGGCAGCGTCAATTTCGAGAATACCGCACGGACCCATTCCTCCGAGGTCCAAGCTCAAGCTTGATCTCCGCCCCAGACGTTGTTTCCTCCTTCTCTCATCCGTCATTCATCCCACCCACTCCATCCAAACTCGAAGCTCGACCAACCATGCCTCCCCGTAGGATCGCAAAGTCTACAGCTGCGAAGCAGAAAGGCGCCACTTCCTCTACACCCCGATCTCCCGCTCGAGAAGTCTACGATATTCCGGAAATCCGCTCGGCGATACTTCGTCAGCTTTCCAAGCATGACTTGACGAAGTTTATGTGTGTTCACAAGAAGGGGATGGCGGTTGTGGCAAGCGAGCTATACTACAGTATGCCGTTTGAGTACGTGAAGGATTTCAGAAAGGCTTGTACGGTGAGTAGCTGAGTTTCACTTATCATCGCATTTCCACTTCCTTCCTCCGATGGTCTCTGTGCTGACCCACTTAGCCACAGCAGCGCATGTACTTAGCCGCCATCACGGAGATCGACGCACTGAACCTCGTTCTCAGCCCACACATGATGAAGGGCCTCGATTACTCCAAATCGCACGGGAGCACCGGAACCGAGAGGATCAAGAATTACTTGCGAATCTTCCGCGCCCCCATTCTCGAGCTCCTCATTCCTCTCCTCCGCAAAAGATGCATCAACGTCCGCACCGTCATATTTGGACACCCATCCTTCATGAATTTTGACGACTTCTGGGTTGTTCGCCTTGATCCCGACTGCGACGCACAGATCATCGGGCAGGTCGACCTCATCCGTACCATCGAATTCGATGTAGCGGACGAACCTCCCTTGGCGATACCTCCCCCGGATGTGTCTCCTCGATTCTCAATCAAGCAGAAATTCAACGTCTGCGTCTGCCACACAGACCGGCAGGGGTTTACTGCTACTGCTACTAGGAAAGTGGCTCAACAATGGATTCATTCCCTAGTTCACACCGAGGTCTTTGCCGACATCGCTGGAGGGATCGATTTGGAAGCGGTACCAGTCTCTCTTAACGATCTCTCGGCCATGTGCAAGCGATATATCGACAAGCAAGGACAGTGCCGTCTAAGTCGGATCTCCGCTCCGCTGCTTATATCGTTCAACCTCGCAGATTTTCGCAAATTCGCTGGTAGTGCCCGCTATCTGACCGGCCTCGACCTGACACACGGGACCACTGGACGCGACTACGTTGCCGGAAAGCGAGCAATCTCCCTTGCTGATTTGCGCGACGTACTGTCGACCATTCGGCGGGATCTACCTGTTCTGCGTCAACTTCAGGTCGAACTTTGCGGAATTGACGCTGCAGAGGGCTACTGCCGGGATTTGCTATTCAGGAACCTACTCGCGACTAGAGGATCCATCCGACACCTACGCATTTTTACGTCCGCCCACTCTCTCCAGCTCTTCAATTTATTGCGTTTTTTGTCGCAAGTGTGCGACACGTCGTCGGAGAGGTTCTGTATCTGGATTGGAGACGATTGGCATCGAGATATGAGCCTGACCTTCATGGCACATCAAATCGATTTTGTGCGCTATTTACACAAGTAAGCTCGCGTGATGGTTCCTACATTCCCTACAGCATCCAGCTGATATAACAGGCAATCTGTCGCGAGGGGCAAATACCTGTCTACGGTAGACTTCGGATCCCTAGGCATAAAGAATCTCTCAGATGTAACTGGTCTCACCTACTCGCCCGACGATCGTCCATGTGACATCGTTATGAATTGGTCACATGCGGCTCAGAACGCAGTCGCCCTTATCAACACCACACAACTACCCAAGCTCGACGCCGGTCTGAAACATGTCACCAAGGCGACACTCAAACTCGCGAAGATTACGGCGACATCTGGTCCAGTAGAGCGGCTAAAGGAGGCGCGGAAACTACTGGATTCGGTGGTTCTTGTCAAAAGTGTGGCAGCAGCGATTGAAGAGGCGATGGGCACAGAAAAGCAAGAGCGGGATTTGAGGGTGTATATTCAGGGACTGGAGAAGGCGGTGAAGGAGGTTCGAGATAAAGAAGATCAGGGGGCTGAGGAGTCTGGAGTTAATGAGCTGGAGGAGCTAGGGTAGGAGGAGGATGAAGACGAGAATGAGAGTTCCGACGTGAGTCATAAGACGGTTTTGTCGTATCCGACCGTACTTGGCTGATTCTTCCAGGATGGCGACATATCGAGAACGTTGTAGCAAGCTGCATCGGATCTACGACAGTGTGATGTATGCAGTGAGTTCACGACCTATGAGTATGTACTTTGGACGTTTCCGATACAGGCCGGGTGCACAGTCGTGGTTTTGGTTCTGACCGTCAGCTGACTCTTCAGTGTTATGAGATTGAGCGAAGAAACGCCGCATCGACGAAGCTGTTAATCAGGGTCACATACCCAAAGAAAGTAGTTTTCCGAATCATGCAGATCTGATGGAGCGTGTTCTGCATGTTCAATGATGTGCAGCGTACCGCTGACTGAATTCGAAAATCAGACCACATTGGAATGGAAGCCGCTTGAGCTCATGTCTTTATCCCAAGAGCCTATATTCAATGCGGACGCAGACGTACAACTATATATGCGCAATGAGCAACACTGCACTTATTCATGCTCATGACATTTATGTATACAAAACTGAGACTGAAAGCCTACACAAAACAGCCCAAAAGAGAGTTATAACGAAGATAAAACGGGGCGTAGCGAATAAAAGTCCTAAATGGAGATGAAATGAATGTGACGGTGTTTTGTTATTGAGAGAGAATAGTGGTAGACGGGGGTCGTTTAATATTTGAAGGGGTAATTACGCTGGGAGTTCTTCTCCGAGTCCATAGTCAACTCATGGAGCGCCATACCGGACTCCATCATGGATGTGGTGGATTGTTGGCGGCTGAGGTGGTCGTTGTCGAAGTCGGCTTTAGGAGTGCAGGGGCCGATATCCTGTGATTTCAGTAAACGGCAACATAGGTAGGTAAGGGAGTGATGGGTGCAAGGGAGGAGAGGTCAGACTCACGGTGACGGTTGATCCTAAGGAGATGTGGACGCCCTGGCCGCGTGAAGATGACTCGGATGACTAGAGGTTAGCAAAGGTTTAGACTCGGTGCAGGTAAGGACTTACACCGAAGGAGACGACGACTTTTCCGGAGTTCTTCATGGAGTGGCGTAAGTTGACCATTGCCAGGGCTCCGACGGCGAAGATCTTGGGGTGGACGACGCTGTGGGGTCAGTGACATGTCGGGGATAGCACGAGACTGGACTTACACGATGAAGGGGATGAGAGGTGATTGGTAGTCGATGAACAGGACGAGCATGATCAAGAGAGCGCTGATGGTATCAGCTGGGTTATAATGGGGTATAGGATAGACTTACACAATAGTAGAGGGAAGCTGAGACTCAATGGACACTCTGAATGATCAGCTTATATAAAGAACCTTTCTCAAAAAGACTCACACGATAATACGAGTGACGAGCCTGTTGGCGCGCCCAGCCAGGGATCGAGTGCGGTAGAGGCCCCAAAGGATAGATGAGGTCAAAAAGACGTGGGTGAGGATGCAGACTCCTGGCTGAGAGATGTCAGTAATGCCATGTATAGGTAGATGGATGATAACTCACCCATGCCGTAGCGATCCGGACCGAGAGCTGAATATCAGCAGCTGCCTTGACAAGTATCGTGAGAACATACCATTGTGCGGGTGAAGATGTTCTCGCCTCGAGTAGCTACTGTGGTAGCGATACCCATCACTCCAGTCGCGGTGCTGGAGGGGTCAGCAGAATTCTGGATATAGGGTAGACAGACGTACATGAGGATGGTGCATGCTGCGATGAGGAAGATGTTATTGGCGTTGATCCGGACAGCTCGTTCAGCAAAGAAGATCTATCTGTCAGCGTAGCTTATATGGCAGAGTGACTGTAGCTCACCTGAACAGGAACAACGATAAGGATGTCTAGGGTGCCATACCAGCCCAAATCTGAGAACGTCAGCTTTGACCTTTTGCATCTACTCACATTCCAAAGAGGCAAAGCGGCTGTACTGGCCATACTCAAACACAAAGGCCGTCATGTATGTAGCCCATGTACTAATGATTAGCTGGAGCCGGGATGCTGAAGCTGTAGACTCACAAGGCACTTCCAAGGAGAGCAGCGGTGAAGATCGTTCCCTATCCTTTTAGCGAGATCCAAAGGATGGGTCAAAGCCAACTTACCACGATAATCCGCACGTGCCTGGGATCTTGCCTCGCCATGGGGATCCAGTGTGTCATCTGGCAGATGAAGACGCCCATCAACAGAGAGTCAAAGCAGATCCTGGTGTATCAGTCCATGTGCAAGCCGAATGTTGAGTGATGGATAAAGACTTACCCGAGGAATGGCGCACCCAGTGCTAGACCCTTCATGCCACCCAGGGTCTGCGTGGCCAGTATCTCGATCTCTTGGGGGGTGGACATTATAGGTGAGTGATTAGAGGTGTGTGTGGGGAGGGGTGAGGAGAAGAAGGTGAGGAGGAGGGAAGGGGATGGGGAAAAGTGACCAGGGACGGGCGGCTTATAAGTTATTTGCAAGATATCGATATTTCTCTAGACGTTACATCCCCTCGAAGCTAGAGTTATGAGACCCGGCCTAGTCGGACCAGTCAAGCTCTCGGGGGTAATAGACGGTGTGTCAGTCGAGCTCGCGGGGTCGCGGGGCAGAGATTTCACCTTGACAGGCACGAGGCACGGGCGAGCTCTAATTCAGGAACTGCCGTCTTGGAGTGGAACCGTTCCTTTGAAGATCCCATTCTGGGCCTGGACATAGAGTCAGATCATGCGTTGGAGCTGGCTGGAGGTATGACACTTGCATGCCGAGCGGTTACTGTCTTCGTGGGATGAAGTGGAGTGTCTATGTTGATGCAGACCTCTGATGATGGCTTGATGATGTGCCAGTCAAGATGCTCGGACTGGCGGAGGATGAACATCTGCCGCCGAGCCGTGTTGATCGCTACCCGCAGTGGCGTCTAGAGGACATGATCAAAGGATGTCAAAGGAACCCCGTCAGACCTTCAAAGGGAGGGAGGAAGTTTGAAAATATTCGGCTCGGCGCACTCTCGGCGCTTTCCCCACTCTCCCCCACACTCACGCAAGGACATCGGCCCGAGCGGCATTGTCCTCCGTGCCTGAATCTAAACCTTGCCAGTTCGGAGTTCGGACCCGATCATCACGCATCTAGGCCGAGCTTTGGACTGACAAGGCTGGATAAGGAACAAATTGAGCCTAGATGCTGCGGCTGACATGGTCAGCGCGGTGCCTGCCAGTCGGTACTGTTCATCCCGGGCTGGACAGGATGAGACTCAGTCGATCCTGCGTAAATGTCGACTCGCATCAAAATCCGGTCCGGCTAAAATCTGAAACACGATGAAACATGCTTGTGCGCCTTTGTGTGCTCGCCATTCTGGCAAGCGAATCAAGCTCCGCCCGGGCTCTTTCTATCCCCTGATTTAGCCCGCTCAGAAGTAGCACATAATCGGTGCATAGCATCGATACCAAAGATCCAAAAGAGTACAAAGAATGTAGAAAGAAGTAGAACTTAGTTTGAGATTGAAGCTCAGATCGCACCTCGAGATGATAAGAAGCCGGCCAATGCCTAGCTGTATAACCGGTTCACACGCGGCTTTTCCTCATTGAATGCACCCTTGAGCTCGAAGAGGGGTACACTCTTGCCCAACTCCATCGCAGAAGCGGCGGACTGCTGGCGGGCGAGATTATCCGTCGAGTCGAGATCGCACTTGGGAGTTTGGACACCGGCGCACTGTGGATCAGCACTGATTACTGTCAGTGGCGGAGAGGCTTACCTCGACGGTAGATCCTAGAGATACCATAGTGGGCCGAGCGCAGAGGGGCCCAGTCTGCAACATCAGCAATGTGTCCGAAATTGGCCCATGTCGCGGCCGGGGGCCCCTATCGAGGAATAACACTCACGGTCCAGCTCACGTTCTGCGAGGAAGACGCCTTGTCCTTCAATCTCCAGCTATGACGGAGATTGACTAGGGCCAACATGCCAACAGCGAAAACCTTGGGGTGGACGACGGCGATGAATGGGACAAGTGGCGATTTGTTGTCGATAAGGATGACGAGGACCATGCACATTGCGCTGATCGTCAGCACTTCATACAAATAGAGGGATCGATGCTGACTCACACAATGGTAGAAGGGAACTGTGATTCGATAGACACCCTGATCTGTTAAGTAGATTCATGTTATGGCTGAAGAGGACTTACACGATCAAACGACCAAGAAGCTTGTTTGCTCGTTCGGAGATGGATCGACTCTTGATCAGACCGTAGAGGATGGTGCTGGTGATCCAGATATGGGTGCTGGTGCATACTGTGGGCTGATGATCAGTAAAGGCCTCGCGAAATTAGACGAGCAGGGACATACCCAAGCAGTGACGATGGCGAGAGTAGTCTGGGAATCAGCATAGGCGCTAGGAGTCCACTAGAAGAGACCTACACTTGTGCGGTTGAAGGTGTTCTGGCCCCGAGAGAAGATGGTCATTGAGATACCTAGGGAGGCAGTTGCGAGGCTGTGTGCGTCAGCCAGAATCTTGTCAGTCCGGGGAAAAGACACACATGAGGATGGTATTAATGACGAGGATGATCTTGCTATTGCCGTTGATCCGAATAGAACGCTCTGAGAAGAAGATCTGAATATCAGCTCTGCAGTCATCGGGGTGGCCAGTATACAGGACACCTACCTGGACAGGAACCACAATGAGCATATCGAGAGCGCCATACCATCCCAAGACTATCCGTCAGCGAGGAATCGAATATCGGCGCAACGAGACGAGATGTACTCACACTCCAAAGAGACGAACCGAGTATATTGACCGTAGTCATATACGAAGGCTGTCATGTATGTTGCCCAGGTACTAGAGATTCAGCGTAATTTCGACGGGCTGGAGGTAAGGACTTACAATGCAGTACCGAGTAGAGCAGCGGCGCTTGCGATCCCCTCAACTGGATCAGCTTGGGTCTCGTCGATCCAAACCGGCAAGACTCACAACTAAGATCCGGACATGTCGCGCGTCGTGCTTCGCCATTGGTAGCCAGTGGGTCATTTGGCAGATGATTACACCCATGAGTAGAGCGTCGCATGTGGTTCTGTAGAGTCAGGACGTGCTCGATGCAAGGTAAGGGGAAGACTTACGCGAGGAAAGGAGCACCGAGACCCATGCCTTTCATTGAAGACATGGCTTCTGCCGCCATTGATTCGAGCTGCTGAGCGTCGGTCGACATGGTGTGGATGCGGCGGGGGGATTGGGCGGTTTGGAATATGGGGCGGAAAGGACAGGAAGTTGATAGGTGGGGATACGAGAACTGAAAGAGCGTGGGTGGATGATATAGCGCCAAGGTATCTACCACCAATAAGTACTTCTCCACCTCCTCAAATATCCACCCAAAACAAAACACGTCAACGGCTGATGATTGTCGACCAATCGATACAACTGACTGACCAAATTGTCAGATAGTGCGCCAATGCAATGAAATTCAGGTCGGTCGGTCGTTTCGTCTTCATTGGAGTCGCACAGTGGAGAAACGAATGGAGGGGGTGTGGGTTGAATCAGCCCGGGCGAGACATGGAGATTTGCCGAAGGATCGGTAAGGCGTTGTCTCACCTTTGGCGCATATATTTCTTTGGTTAGGTCGGTCGATCTGTTCTGGATTCGAGACATTTTAGGATCGTGGATGTGGAGTTTCGCGCCGCCTCCACGGCTTGGCGGCTGGCCGTAGGAACGCTGCTTAGTGGATTCGACGTTGGGCTTCGGGCCTGAGAGCCGAATGAGCATCGAGCGTGGTGAGTCACCGTTACCGTGGAGCGTCACGCGTCAAGAGCGAGTTGGCCCGACGGGAAGCGTGACAAGTGCCTGTCAATCTTTTCTGTGCGGTGCCTGCACCATCAGGATGACAGGAGTTTGCAGGAGTTTGCGGAGAGATTAAGGGCGAGGCACGAGCACGGATCGTCGTCAGGTTTTGTCCGAAGGGCTTTAAACGGGGATCTTGAAGGATCGTCGAGTCTGGGTTTCACATCAGGGTGGGAACTAGTGCCTGAGCAGCTCGAGGGTGCTCGGGGAGCTTAAGATATGATTTAGCGAAGGGTCTTCGTGCTTCAGCATCACTTAAGGCCATAGACTCGCTAACAGGACATTCCGATGACGTACTGCTTGCCGTGCCTGATTTCTGTACAAGGCAAGTCATAGAGGGTGGGTCGTGCTCTCGAAGTGCTCTTGCGTGAAGAGTCCGAGGACAGGGAGCGACATGCACCCGCATCAGGTCCTCACCCATATATGGCATCCGGACGCTATAGCGAATTTCTCCCCAGGCTGATTGGGCCACTACCAGACAAATCAATAGACGTCCCACACCGCCGCATCCCTTCCTCCCTCATCATCCGATCTGACGCCTACCGGCCTAATCGAATGGATTCCCAGTACGATTCGCTCGTGAACCAGCCTCATAGTTGAGCTCATAAGTAGGCGTCTTCTCATCCGCCTGGACATACACCGCCGAAATCCCAGATTGCGCTGATGCCTTCCTCATGGGCGCATCATGGTGATTTTTGCTTTGGCCATCACTGCGGTTCTAGTATATCAGCTTGGATCAGGCTAACAGCTACGATAGCGGATGAGGGGACATACCTCTGAAGTCGATCCTAGGGATATGAAGTCAGGCCGGTTGGCGGAACCGGTAATCTGCCCAATCAGCTATTTTGCAGAAGCCATTAGAGAATGTGATTAAACGTACGTTGTAGGTCGGTAAGATTATAGTGTCATAGTCTGGTTCTCTGGATTTGTGTATCCAGGTATGTCTAGTGTTGATCTGGACAAGCAGGCCTATACTGAAGATTAGTCAGTTGGAAGCCATGCCGTCGCTTGGTCAAGCTTACTGGTACATTTTGGGATGTGCGATGCTTTGGTATAATCAGCGTCGACTCAGGCAAGGTACGAGCTCAACTCACATGAAGAATGGAATGACGGGAGATTTAGGATCGACAGCAATGATTGCAATCATGATGATTGCGCTGTTGGGGTCAGCTTAGAGTTGGTTTGCGGATGGTGTACGGGTTTGTGGTCTTACATGACTGTTGATGGAAGCTGAGACTCAATGGACATGCTGAGGAATTAGCATCTTCTTTGACTAGAAGTAGAAACTTACTAGAACACCTTTGTCAAGAGCCTATTTGCCTGTTCAGACATTGATCGACTGCGATAAAGGCCATAGATGATTGTGCTCGTAAGCCAGAAATGGGCAAAAGTGCAAACGACAGGCTTTTCAATCAGCTAATAGCCAGGAATGTGGACATACCCAAGCTGTACATATCCTAACGACCAGCTGTTGTGTCAGTATGATCAGAAATCAAGACGCGGGGATACGCACATCAGAGCGAGAAAAGATAGTTTCGCCTCGTGTAACAATCACCGTGGCGAGGGCAATAGCGATTGTCGCTGCGCTAAGTCATCAGCGCGTTGCCCGGATAGGTAGACAGCATTCCATACTCACATTAAGGTAGAGTTGATGATGAGGAGAAACAGGCTGTTCTTGTTTATGCGCACAGACCGTTCGGCGAAATAGATCTGTGGCGTCAGGGGGAGACAAGCAGCGGACTGTTCTAATTGACCTGTACGGGGACCACCACGAACATGTCGAGTAGACCATACCATCCTGACACTACACTATTCAGTACAGACACAGTAATCCGGGGCGGCATATCGACTCACTTTTGAATGTTGTGAAGCGTGAGTATTCGCCAAACGAGTAAACGAAAGCAGACATGTAAGTCGACAGAGTACTACCGTGTCAGCTGATAGGGACTTTAGTGCGAATATACTTACAATCCTGTCGCCGCTAACGAAGCCACCGCTGCCACCCCCTGTGTACGTCAGCTAAGTCACGCTCGAGTTGAGGACACTTACAACGATCAATCTAACGTGAGATCTATCCGACCTTGCGTTAGGAAGCCAATGCACCATTTGACAAATGATGACGCCCATCAGCATTGAGTCGAAGCAGGTCCTGTTTGATCAGCCTATAACCCAACGCCCCCGGCAAGCGCTCACCCGAGAAAGGGTGCACCTAGAGCAAGTCCCTTCATGGGTGACAGGGCTGCCGAGGCTATCGCTTTCAAGTCTTGATGGTCTGCCATGGTATCCCCACGAAGTCAAATCAGTGATAGAACATGAAGGGAAGAGCAGTGACGGCCCGGGGGCTGACAGCGCTCGGTGTCGGGAGATAGCCAGCTCAGAGCGTGGCTCTCTAGCGAAACTTTCAATAGCCGAAACACAGCGAGATAGCTTATGGGAGCTTATGGGGGACTGATAGATGAGGCCTATGAGGATGGATGTGTGTGTGTGTGTAGAGAGGAGAGATCGAATAGGCGCCGAGCCCGTGCAGAGAAGATCGAAGAACTGGGAGATGAGATCTGAGAGTTGATCAATGCGCTCTAAAGATGAGTGATCTCGCCGTCGAGCTGTATCCTATCGAATCTAGATTCACTATCGCTTCCCTCACAGGCTCTTTCATCATCATCTGATGGTAACACTCACCTTGACCAACTGCAGTCAGTAAGGTTATGCCTGAAACACTCGCCATCCGGTGACTTTTCTCCGGCTCTTCCAGTGCTCTTCCGGGATGCCGATGCATGCTTTCAATGCAGATTGCCAAGCTCATTCTTGTCTCCCCTCTCACGCTGCCAAAGTATGGGAGGCGGCGAAGGGAGACAGCTGTATGTATCGAGGACGGACATGTTGTGTGTGGGTGAGTGTGTTGGTGTGTTGACACGGCTCGGCTCGGCCCGGCAGATGCCGAGAGCGTTACGTTACGAGCCGTTATCAAAACATGACGTGGCGACTGATGCAAATTTCCAAAGCTTGACCTTTTGGCTGGGTGGACTTTCGATACAACCACTCCAACATCCACAACTATGGCTTCAGTATTCAAAGCACAGTCAAAGAAGGGCAAGGGGAAGGCGGCAGATGACAGCTTGGCCGTTGCTAAACCTACCGAGGTTCAAGGAGGGGAGGAAGGAGAGAAGGAGAAGGATAAGAGGAGGAAGGATAAGGTGCTCATGCTGTCTTCGAGGGGTGTGACGCAGAGGATGAGGCATCTGATGCACGATCTCGAAGTGCTCCTGCCGCATATCAAGAAGGGTAAGTCTGGCTTCAGGAATTCGCTGACGACAGACTCCAAGCTGGACTCCAAATCCTCCCTTCACCTCTTGAACGAGCTCGCCGATCTACACTCCTGCAACAACACCCTATACTTCGAGGCGAGGCGTCATGAGGATCTGTACCTGTGGCTGGCCCGCAGCCCGAACGGACCCAGTGTTAAGTGTCATGTGCAGAATGTGCACACGATGGATGAGCTCAAGATGACGGGGAATTGTTTGCGCGGGTCGAGGGGTTTGGTGGTGTTTGATGGTGGATGGGACAAGGAGGAATGGGGAGGATTGATGAAGGAGATGTTGACTCATGTAAGTAGGAACCTTCCTGTCTGGTCGCAACGGCTAATGATCAGGTCTTCTCGACACCTAAAACTTCCCGCCGACTCAAACCTTTCATCGACCACCTCATCCTCTTTTCCCTACTCGACAACAAAATCTGGTTCAGGAACTACCAGCTTGTCGAGCGTGATCCCCTCGAGCCCCACGGACCCCCTACCACCGCCCTCATCGAGATTGGTCCCCGTTTCGTATTGACCCCTATCCGGATATTCGAGGGTTCGTTCGGTGGACCTACCCTATTCGCCAACCCAGAATTCGTCAGTCCTGCGGCGGTCCGGAGAGGCATTAAGAGGGAGAAGGGAGAGAAGTATGGTGTTCGGCTGGGCAAGGAGAGGGAGAGGGAGGATAGGGAGGAGCGAAGGAGGGAGGAAATGCCGGTGGACGAGTTGGAGAGGACAAAGGTGTTCAGTTGATTGGCTGCGATGTATGTCTATTGCTTTCTGCGTTGTTCTGTGCTGTGCTGCTCATTCAGTTACAACATGGTCTGTCTTGTCTACTGCACAGAGCTCCTATCCTCCACTCAAAGACAAGAGGAATGCCCTATCTCACGTAAGCGCCCGACACGTGATTCGGCTCGGTCCGGAGTACTCCGCCGCCGCGTCGGACGAACGTTCCTCGGAGATGGTTACAGACACGTTCATCCACCTCCCACCAAGATGCGATACTTCTATTCGTCAACACAGCCAAAGTGCACAGAAGCTCTTGAAGCTAATGCAGATCCTTTAGCCCAAGGCGTAATGGAAGCTTCTGGCGCAAGTCCGAGCGCGTCCTTGCCTCGAGCGCGTCGGAACATACAATAAGATCCCCCCCCCTTCTCTTGACTCTTCCTCACTCCTCACTTTCCCTTCACTGTACAGGTATCAGTATGGTCTCTTCAAAAGGCGCCCCAACATCGTGGGTGTCAGATAGTCTACCCGTCCAAGTTCTTCTGCTAGCTTCAGCAGCGAGTATTCTCGTAGGATCAGGGTGAGTTTCGCGCACGGCCCGTTCTGACAACCAGACACATCAAAGCTCTCCTCCATCCCCACCTACCAGCCATGTCTCCAGATATCCTAGGCTACGCCCTCGTCCTCTTGTCACTCTCCCTCGTCACTACCGCTCTGTCATTCTCGAGCGTCCTAAGGACTCCCCTTCGATTCATGTGGAACTGCTTCTTCAAGCCCTTCTTCCACCAGTCGTCACCGGAGCAGAAAGACCGACTTAATGACTTCTACACTGGTCAAGCGGACGTATACGATACCACTCGGGCCCACCTCCTCAAGGGCCGTGAAACCATGTTGCAGCTGCTGGCAGCGCATCTGAAGGCTCAGCCCGTGCCGAGTTTGGTTGGAGGGATGGCGAAGGCGAAGATTTGGGTGGATATCGGAGGTGGAACCGGATGGAACATTGAGAAGATGTAAGTTGAGAACTGATTCGTGAGTAGATCAACAGCTGATAAGTCTAGGGACGAATATCTTCCCATATCCTACTTTGACGCCGTCTACCTTATCGACCTCTGCGAGCCTCTGTTGGAAGTTGCGCGGAAACGCTTCGCTGCTCGGGGCTGGAAGAATGTTCATGTGCTTTGCCAAGATGCTAGCCGGTTCGTCTTACCGGAATGGGAGTCGGGAGCTTTGGACCCCCGGGGCAGTCTTACCGCGATTACCCTGAGCTACTCCATGTCTATGGTGAGCTACCCGGTTCTGCTGCTCGTGCAATAGGAAGCTGACGCGTCAGATCCCTCCCTTCTATCAACTGCTGGACCGATGTGACCAAGTCCTAGACCCTCAACGCGGTCTGATGGGCGTTGTGGACTTCTACACTTCCCGTGATTTGGGCAATAAAGAGCGTGTAAGCTAGCCTTTCGATTGCTCGCATCGTCCATTGAGCTCACCCAACAGGCGATTGGCACAGCGTCAAAGCGTATGTCATGGTTTGCCAAATGGTTCTGGGAAAGCTGGTTCGAACTTGACAATGTCCACCTACACGGTTCTCGACGAGGTAAGTAACCCCCCAAATCTTGCTGACGCCAGACTACCTCGAATACAAAATGGGCACCATCAAAGTGTTTAATGGACGCAACAACTTCCTCTCGTCTTACTTTATCCAAATCCCTTACTACATCTTCCTGGGCTGTTCACGGCAGCGCGACGCCAGCGCTTCGGCTAAAGCATTCGAGATCGAGGCCGGCAACAAATTGGGGCAAGGAAGAGGAGGTCTCCTTACGCCCAGTTCACCCTTCACCGTCAGCCCCTATCCTGGTAGTCCGACTATGACAGGGATGGTGCCGACTGAATTTTCGCTCGGACCTAGTGCGCTAGAGAAGAGTGGGTGGACGCATAGTATTAGGGATGTGGGAGCGCCGTTGAGCCCCTTCCACTATCAATTACGAAAGGTCAGTTCGCGAATAATCTTGCAGGATGACAGAAAGCTGATTGGTCTAGGGTTGGCGTGTCCCGTATCTTGAAGAAAAAATCCACGAGCAATTCAGGACTCACATATACGGCTGGGTGAGTTGTCCTTTTCACGACGAAGCTCTGACGGAATATACAGCTGACATGTAGACATGGGAAGACCCTGACGTCGATGTCAAAAAGCTCGGAATCAACAAAAACGACCATGTTCTCGCCATCACCAGCGCGGGCGATAACGTCCTCCACTATGCCCTGGCGGCGCAGTGCGAGCGGATCCACGCTGTCGGTCAGTTTACCTCGTTCTCCCAATGCTTAGAGACTCAAGCTGACAGACCAGACATGAACCCCTGTCAAGGCCACATTCTTGAGTTGAAATTAGCCGCAATCCAGGCATTAGAGTATAATGACTTTTGGATGATCTTCGGCGAAGGTTGTCATCCTCAATTTGAACGACTCTTAACATCCAAGTTATCCCCCTTCCTATCCTCGTAAGCTACCCCCTTACCCCATACCGGGCTCAAGCTGACTTATAGACACGCCTACGCCTACTGGAAGACCCACGCCGACCAATTCTCTCGCAACTTCTACTTTCGCGGTTACTCTGGCTGGGCATTACGTCTAGCCCAGGTCGCCTTCTTCCTCGCTGGCGTGCGGAAGGATGTTAAGCAGATGTGTCAAGCTGCGACAATCCAAGAGCAACAGCGGATCTGGGATAAGAAGCTTCGTCCGATCTTTTTGAATAAAGTTATGGTTAAGGGGTTTTTGGGTAATTCGTACGTCAGCTGTAGTGCCCATTAGAGTATGTCCAAGCTGATCTTTAGATTCTTCAACTGGCATGCCCTCGGTGTACCCAAAAACCAAATGAACTGTTTCCTTAACGACGGAACCGTTGAGGACTTTATCGTGGCGACGCTCGACCCTATTGCGCAATTGGGTACACTCAGGGATGACAACTACTTCTTCTTCCTTTGTCTCAATGGACGATACTCGAGAGCTAGTTGTCCTGCTTATCTCAAGCCGGAGGGGTTCAAGATGCTACAGCAGGCTAAGGTCAACAATGCCTTCAAGCTCCACACGGATACCATCTTGAAGTGTGTTGGCACATTCACTTTCCAGTAAAGTGCACAGCTGACAATTCCAGCGTCTTGCGGGGATTACCCGATCAAAGCCTGACAAAGATCATAGTAATGGACTCTATGGATTGTACGTCTCTCCCTCTCAACCCACACAAATAACGCTGATAAAACAGGGTTTGACCCAATCCCGCCCTCAACTCCACTCCCACCTCTAACTTCCACACCTCTCGACATCCTAGACCAAACACCCGAAGCGGCACTCGTCCACCTCCGCTCTGAGCTAGATTTTGAAATTTTGGAAATGCGCAGAGTGTTGCGTGTGGGCGGACATGCGATTTGGCGCTCGGCCGCAAAGTATCCTTGGTATCGCCAACGGTTTGAATTGGCGGGATTTAGGGTGGAACCGATTGATATTAGGGAGAATGGGAAAGGGATCGATCGGGTTAATATGTATGCGAGCTGTGAGTATTTCCTACGTTCATGGAGTGGGCAAGGCTGATCTGGTAGTCTGGCGCGCGGAGAAGACGTCATAGATCTAAAATGCGAAATTGCGGGAATGTAAAGCGTTTTTTGGCACCTTTTTGATATGTCGACGCTACATGCGCGCTCACCCTCACATCAACATCGTATACATCTCATACAATTCCCTTGTCACCCAATTTTCCCTGAGTTTCCAGCGTTCGCGCATAAGTCTGAAGATCATACACGATCGATGCAAATGGGGAAATGCCGTTGAAGTCAGAGGAGGAATTCAGACTGCCCCGCACCTCCTGGAGCTCTTCGCCGAGCCCCGGGGTGTCCTGTCTCTCCTTCATGAGGCAACGAGCTTTATCAGTAAGATCTCGATAATACTGCAGGTTCCATTTGCTGAGTTCCTCTTCCGCTCGTGCTGGCCACTGTGTCGGTAGGCTGGGTTCAGAAATGGTGTGAGTGAGGTACGAGGGGAGCTTGAACCCAGCAGAGACGCGTCTAGCTAATATTTTTGCTTCACCGTAACCAAGTCCGTGCGACGTGTTTTAGGTGGGGCAGCAGCAATCCTGGAGAGCTGTAGAAGTGGAGCTGGCGGGGAAGAGTGGGCCTGATGGCAACCAGGACACAGTCCTCTTCAGCAGAATATACAATGTGTGATGGATACATATGGAGAGTCATGATACTTCTTCAGTCATCAAAATGAGTTGATGTGCCTTCTTCTCTCTCCTACGCCACCGCCTTCTGCGCACCAGGATGAATATCCACCATCTCCCCCAATCCCAAATCAACCCCCTTCATCTCCTTCTCTAGCTCCACAATCTCCCCCTCGGCCTCGTGCGCATTATTCTTCTGCCCATTCATTGACACTCCCCCATTCGCCTTGATCTCCTCTCCGCCAGTCGCAGCCCCAGGGCCAGAGACCGGAACAGCCACCCCACCCGGCCCACTCTCCGCAATCCTCTCTTCTAACGGTCGCTTATTATCACTCATCCATTCTTCCCAATTCACTTCACCCGGTTTACCCATCCACGCCCATTTTTTCGAATTGCGAGGTGGAGGTAGTCGTCCATTCGCCTCGACGAGGATATCCTTCTCGACCAAAGCTTGAAGAATACGAGCCACATTCGTTGCGTCCCACCATATCAGCTGATGCCTTCTTTACAAAGATCATGCCAACTCACATCCAAACCACAATGTTGCCTACCCTCAAATTGGCCCAATTTCAACTTCTCCAACATACCCGTAATAGTCTGATAAAACCCAAGTCCTTTATATTTTTCTTGTAATGGTCGACCAACAAGTTTACCCGTTGTAATCCGGGATAAAGATCTTTCGTTCGCCATTGCATCAGGGTGTGACAGGGCGTATTGTTCCCGTCTGTATTCTTCTGAAAGAACTGATTGGAATGCTTGTTTGAGGTTTAGATAGGGCTGGCGTAAGTAGAGTGGGGAAGGTGGGTCGCAGGGTGTTATGTGGAGTTGTTTGGGGACCTGGAGTGTTAGCTGCAAGGTCACAGATTCTGTGGAGGGGTAGGGGAAGCTTACAAAATCTCTGTTGTTGGAAAGAGCCGTGGTTAGCTTTTATCAATCATACCTCTGAACGCTAGCTCACCTAAGATCCCATGGCTATGATAATCAGCTCTAGTCGCGCCTCGCACCCTTCAGCTGAGGAAGACTCACCCCATCCGTCACCCAAACAGCATTAACAAGACCCTCCACCACACTCCCATCTTCGATTGTCCTCAGCCCATGGCTATCCATCCACGCTTCAAGCTTCTTGAGCACCTCAGGGAACGTCGGTGACGCATCGACCATTTCCTACTGGGTCAGCTATTCTCTATTGCAATTCATGAAGGAATTGGCTGAGCAGCACACGGCACGTATACCATCCACCGGCTCCGTAAGGGATGAAGACGTACCTGTGTTATGCCCGTGAAATTCGTGCAGAACTCTGAGAGTTGCGTACTCCACGTTGGCCTGACGTAGGTATGGAACCTATCAACAATGACCAATCGGGGTGGTCCTGTCAATTCCAATTCTGGCGAGTTAGACCCCTCGGCTTCTTCTTCGGAAGGTAAAACATCCTCTTCCCATCGTAGAAGGACCACTGGGAATTCCTACGTCGTCAGCTGTATCCCAACACTCGGACGGATTAGCTGACGCAGCCCCCCTCATCCCCTTCCAGTTATATAGCTCTACTCCATATCATGAAGATGACTCACAATAATCTCATTAGGCCAATCAAACTCTTTCCCACCTCTACAAGTAGCCTCGACATCAAAGCACAAAAAAGCCCTAATGGGTTGTTTACCCCGTTTCTTCAGACTAGGGACTGTGCTGTTGGTCCGAGCTCGGACTGCCGCGCCAGCTTCTGATGGGGTCTGTGCGGAAGTATCGAGGGAAGAAGGTGAGGAGGGTGATTTCTCATCGATGGATGAAGGAGAAGGGGATTTCTTGAAGTGGTTCAATAGTCGACTAAATCATCAGCTTACCACACTGGCTCACGTTGGAATCAGGAGGTCATAGAGGTGTAGAAGTGATTACTCACCGCCATAATGTATCCTTCTTCCCCTTCGTCTCAAGACCTGCAGAACCTAACATCCCTTTCAGTTCGCCTACTGTTGTTTTCTTCGTCGGGCGTGGGGTGGGTGTGGACATGATGAGGTGTTGGGGTTGGTGGGGGAGTAGGAAAGAGTACTGGAGGATGAGTAGGGATGAGGGGGGTTCTTGAAGTTGAGTGAAGAGGTGGGGTTGGGTCAAGATTGAAGAGGAACTGGAGATTGGGGGTTGGAGAATGAGGTGAGGGATGATCGGCTGTTTGTACTGAGTCGAGAGGGGTGGAGTCAAGGTGATATCAAGAGAGATCAAGAGTAAGATTTAAGAAAGAATAAGAGTGAAGAGTGAAGAGTAAAGAGAAGAGAGAGGGGGGAAGTGGATGAATACCAAGTCGAAGCAGGATGCACAAGAAGCAAGTGAGTTTTGGAAATTTCAAGAGGGCCGAGCACGGAGCTCGGAGGGCCCGCTTTGACGCTCAAACCCTCGAGGCTGCTGTTCGAGTGATTCAGCCGCAGCGATGCTCGAGCCAGTCGCAGGCCAATCCCGGAGAATATAGTACATGCCTACAAACCTCCCCCGATTTAAACCCTCACGCCTAGGCAAAAGAAGAAAGAAGTAAAGCAATGAGGGGACCTTGTTTACACCCCGAGCTCAAGCCTTCCGAGTTGAACCACACCACGCCCTACTTGTGCTCTTCGCCACTAACCATAAGAGTCAGGACTGAAGCACAAGAACCCCTCATCGACCCGTACTCATCGCCGCCTCCCCCCGCTCTCCCATTCACTCTCAACCCCAGACCCAGCGCCGACTCGCCATACTTCCGCCCATACCCCACCTCACCCTGACCCAACCCAAATATTCCCCCCAGCGCTCACGCACAGCACCCCTTGCCCTGCTTAGCTCCCCCATCGTCCGCTGTGGGCGTGACGAGGATAGTCTCCCCTCCCGAGGGCTTGATGACGTCTCCGCTTGAATCGAGAGATTTCTGAGAGACGATACGGTAAATGTCTAAGGGGTCAGCAAGGGTGGGGCAAATGACAGATGGGGTTGTGGAGTGTGAGGATATGACGGATGGGGAGAGGTGTGTGGAGCAGAGGTGAAGAGGTACGAGATGAGGTGTGGAATGGCACATGTAGGAAGGATTGGGAGTTATGTAGAATTGTGAAGCGTCGCATTGTGCGTGTGACATGAGGGAAGAATAGACCATTCTAGAAGATAGGGAATTGAAAACCCGCCAACCAGCGCCAACCCCACCCTAGATCGAAAAACCACTCACCAGTCAAAATCGTCTGGAAAGCACCTTCAACATTCGAAGCGTCCAGCGCTGAAGTCTCGATGAAGGAGAGACCATTCTCGGCTGTGGAGGAGTTAGCTATTGTCGTATTGTTGTTGAGATCTCTTGTGAGTCCGAAGCCCGAGAGGAGGGAGGTATGAGAAGAATGTAGGGCTGGAGAGGTCGGAAGAAGCTCTAGTAGATGGCGACAATGACCAAACGGATATAGAGGGACGATGTGGGACCAGGGCAGGGAAAAGAAGGGGAGGTGGAGCTTGAGATATTGGTGATCTCCCGCTTCGGCATCTCAAGAGCCCAGCTTGGTCCAAGGGCGAATGTGACCCTGAGCCTCTGATTGCCCATCCGCCCTTCCCGCTCCAACTCCTCCTTCTTCCCCCTTACCCAAAGGCAAAGGCTTGCAACACCCAACATCCACAAATCTTTCGCCTTTCCTCCCTCCTTCCACTCTCTCCCGCACTGCTAAGATTGACCCAAAGATGCCCGCGCTTCTCCGAACCACGCTCCATCCAGTCTTTCCATTCCACTCCACCCGCAAAGCCCACAAGTCCAACCGTCAAACCGCCCGAACCGAACAGCTCGCTCAACACGAATCATTCCCTTGTCCCTTGCTCCTCCTCGACTTTCGCCAAACGTCAACTCCTGACAGACACGACCACCGCTCCGACAAAATCAAGCCAGAATCGGAATCGGAATCGGAAGTCACCACACCCCAGCCAGTCCACCCGACTCTCCTCTCCGCAGACTCCCGACCCCCTTCGACTGCCCAGCTCGCAACATCCACCCCGGCCGATGGCCTGAATAAGACGACGCCCGCTCCCTACACCCCCGCGACACGACCTCAAAGACAAACTCCCGGGTATCCCGACCGTGCTCGCCAATCACGTAGAGCTGATTTCGGTTTCCGCTCAGCTTCACAGACCCTGAGTCTCTGATGGGGATGGGGGATAGGCCAAAGCCGCGCATGACGGCAACAGCACGTCAGGTCGACCACTCCCACTCTGCCTCGATTCCGCCTGAACATAGAGTCACATGACCCACCCAGAGTTCCAACCGCCCCGGCTAAACCGGCCTAACCCCAGTCTAGTCAAATCGAGTCGACCCCCATACCCAACCCAGCCAAAGCAGAAAAGACACAAGACCAGAACCAACCAAACCAAAGGCCAAACCCAGAACACAACCCAAACACAACCCCGACCCCACCCAGAACCAACCATACCCAGACCCCAAGCCAAAATAGAATCACTCACTACTAAAACCCCTAGCTTCCTCAGTCGGGACCGCCCTCAAATGTTTCAAATCCGATTTATTCCCCACCAACATAATCACGATATTGGCATCGGCATGATCACGCAGTTCCTTCAACCAACGTACGACGTTATCGTATGTCCCATGTTTGGCGATATCGTATACGAGTAAAGCGCCTACTGCGCCTCGGTAGTAGGCTGAAGTTATCGCGCGGTAGCGTTCTTGGCCGGCTGGAGGGTTAGCGCGTGTCTGAAGGCGGGTGAAGGGAGAGAGTGTAAGGGTGAAGGGAGAGAGTGACGGGTCGGAGTGGAGGGAGGAAGGAAGGGAAGGGGAGGGAAGAGGTCTGGTTCAGGAGATTAGGTGAGACGTGGGGATTTTGGATGTGCCGCGAAAACGGGGAGGTATGAGATGTGTATCACGAAGAGTTATCCGGGTAAGCGGCCAGGAGAAGGAGCAAGCAATTGATTACAAATGAAAGGTCAAGGAAGAGATGATGTAGAAGGGGAAGGTGTCGATAAGACGGTAGCAAGTGGAAATGGGGATGTTTCAGGACTGTAGAGGTAGGGTCGAACGGCCAAGACAAGATTGGCCGTGAGGGATGTGGGAGGACGGAATGACTTCGAATCGCGTCCCCTTGTCATACCCACGCGGCAACTTGCCCCTGAGATCTCCCAGACTGCAACTAGGGCGCAGACTAATCCCGCCACCGTCCTATCCGCCGCCCATCCTCTCCCAACCTGAACTCAATTGCAAACCCAGACCAAAGCCTCACTCCCGCGCAAACTTACCAGTATCCCAAATCTGAGCCTTGACAGTCTTACCGTCCACATTGATGGACCTTGTCGCAAACTCAACACCGATCGTCGACTTGGATTCGAGGTTAAACTCGTTTCGCGTGAATCGCGAGAGCACTGCGGGGTCAGTGAGGCACTAGAGGTAGGTGAGTACAAAAAGCAGAAGCGTACAGTTTCTGTCAGTGTCAGTGGTAACTCTTATCTCTCGGCTCAAAGGGGGAAACGTACGATTTGCCCACGCCGGAATCACCGATCAAAACAACCTTACCGCGTCAGCATTTTGCCTTTGCGCAATAGGAGATCCAGTATGTCCATAAGTTGTACCCACCTTGAATAGATAGTCGTAGTTGCTGCTCTCTGCCATCTTGACTATACTTATGGGGTATGGCTAGACAAGGATAGATGGGGGATTGGGGATAAGGCGGAATGGGGATGAAACGGCAACGGAATGTAAAGTGTAATGAAGGCACTCCTTTGTTTCGCGTCGATATATTGTTTGATTAGTTGCGCTTCTGATCTGGATATAGGATCAGCAGTAGGCGATAGGGCTGGATAAGGGCTGTATAGCTGTGGGTGTTGGGTGTATAGGCTGTGCGTGGAGGAGCTTGTTGGTGTGGCTGGGCTGGCCGACGCGACAGGCGGCGTCCTCCGCTGGGTTAAGTGGGGGGACGGAACGGGGGCGAGAGTTTAAGTGGGGGGACCATACAGTGACCTTTTACTCGGCGGCGCCCCCGCTGCGTGCCTGAGCCTGTTACCCGAAACGGCAAGATGACGTAGTGAGGTCTGACAACAAACCCCTATCCCCTCGAGCTCAGATTTTCCCCTCATCCTCTCTAATATCCCTTGGCTAACACATAGGTAGGATCCACCCCTAGCCTTCAATCCAGAGCACACACGCTCTCCTCGTCAGAAACATCCCGGTCTTTCCCTCGGGAATCACCCAACTCTCGCCGCCAGACCCCTCCTTTCGACGCGCCCTCGCCAGCCCTTAGCCCTTGGCCTTATCAATATGTCACACGAACCCACCGCTGGAGCATCTTCAGCCGGGCGCTCACCCCAGCCCCGCTCAAGCGCTTCTACACGCGCTTCAACCCCACCAGGCGCTCGATCGCCTAACGAAGTCACGTCCCTCTTACCTCCTTCCTCGCACACACCCTCGGCGTCTCCTACAGGCTTTAATAAGTCGCATACGCGTAAAGCGTCCGTCGGCGGGCGAAGCGTTAGTGGTCGGAGTGTAGCAGGTAGTGTAAGGGGTTATGGAACTACGGCTAAGCCTGTTGGGCCTGGTCCGGTTGAGCAGGCTCCAAGAGTCAGTAAAGCTGGTCAAAGGGTGAGTCTAGGCGTTTGCCTGGACACAAGCTGATATTCAGCGTATCCTCACCACCTGGCCTTTACAAATCACCTTTACTCTCCTTACGCTATTCACCTTCGTATCGCTCGTTCTGACCCTGGTGTTATTCACAAACACCGCCGTGGATCTCAGCTCGATATCCCTTCCGTACCGGTAAGTCATGAGCTACCGGACTTATCCCAAGCATGATATGAGCCTCAGCTGATCAGCCAGAGGAAGCGGTTTCGCAGAATTCTGGGTATCAGCCGTAGGTTCCTGGATAGGTTTAGGCGGTGTATTCTTTGTAAGCCCCCCACTCCTCCCGTGAACTTCTTCGCTAACCCCTTAGTTCTCTCACCCATCCTACCTCTTCTTCCTCACAACACTCCTAACTACAATCCTCGCACTACCCTTCATCCTCCTCACTATATTCTCACCGCCTCTCTACGCAGCACACCACCCCCTCCTCCTCGCTCCTTTCGTCCTAACGGTACTATGCCTCCTCTTTACCCTGTTGTCCAACTATCTCGTTCGCCGCGCACGGTATAAGGAGTCTCAGCGGATCGTACGGATGTTGACTGATGCTGCGGGGCTTGAGCGGGCAGTAGGTGAAGAAGGTACTGCGCGTGCTTTGGTGGGGATTCAAGGAAGGAGCTTTTGGGGTCGGGTTGTGGGCTTTGGGAGTGCGATTGGGGGGTTGATTTCGGGTTTGGCAGGGTTGGTGATTATGACTGTAAGTCTTGAGGACGGATAGGAAGGAATTTGTTTTTCCGGGTGATTTGGGTCGAAGCCGGCATGTGTCGACGAGGAAGGGTGATTTGTCCTGGAACTTCGTGGAGGAGGAGATAGAAAATGAACTTGCTTTCAATACATAAACACAGCTGACCCCGCAGCTCCTCCTAGTCGATATGTCGATCGCAGCATACGACTATTCCCTCCCCCTCCCTTCTTCTTCCTCCCAGCTCATTTCTGTCCATCCAACCGGGTCCGCCTGGCCCATAACCGTGCACCTAGCATGCGTCGACCCTCCATCCCACCTATCCAAGAACTCCACCACAAACTCCACACTCCCTATCGTCATATACGAATCACCCTCTGGGATTCCTGGTTCTCTCTCCCTCTTCAACGAACCCATCCTCGATACTATTCGCTCAACAACAAAACCATACCCCGGTTCCTGGCTATTCGACATGCAGGCCAACGGCACCCTCGGTAAAGTCTGTATTTGGGATAGACCAGGTTACGGCTTCTCGGATATCCTACCCGGAGCCCAATTGGGACTGGTGGCTGATACACTCTATTCAGCCCTAAAAGACTCTGGGTCAATCGGACGGACGGATAAATTACTCCTCGTTGGAGAAGGATATGGAGGGCTTGTATCGCGGACATTCGCCTCCACTCACCCTGGGCGTATCTTTGGGCTAGTTCACATTGAAGCGCAAACAGCTTCGACATACTTCTCTGAATCACCCAACGGAAGAGGTTTATTCGCATTGACGACTCATCGTCTTGCTACTCGATTACTTCCCTCGTTGCTCACTCCCTTATCTCTCCGCCGACTACCTTCTGCCTTATTCAGACATTCGTCGTCACTCTCGCGTATCCTTGCTTCGACACTGGAAGGGACAGAAGGGCTGAATGAGAATCTGGAGAAGGCTCGATTACAAGAGACTTTTTCTTCACATTCACATACGTCAACTTCTTTCCGGGCTTTACTTGAGCGAGGATACAAATATCCGAGAAAGGCACCGGCGGTGGTTGTGTCAAGTAAAGATCATATGGATTCGAATGCAGAGTGGGCGGAAGGGCAGAGGGGGTTGGCGGAGGAAGTGACGGGTGAAGAAGGGTTGGTGGAGTGGATTAAAGTGAAGGGGGGAAGGAGAGTGTGTGAGGGTAAAGAAGGGAAAGAAGGTTGTGTGAGGGCCGTGGAGTTGGTTCTTGAGAAAGGCGGGAGGGGAGGGAAGGGCGGGAAAGGGAAGGGTGGGAAGGGGAAGAAGATGGAGTAGGAGGGATTGATAGATGACTTGGAATCTGTTGTTGTGATGCACTTGTTTGGATGCGACGATACTTGATCTCAGAGCGAAAGAGCAGCTAGACCGCAAAGTGGCACCAGAGTGGGACAAGGCCAAAATCCTGATGCCGTAATGTGGCAATTCTGAATCAGCCGCCACTCGGAGCATGAGTTTCAGAATCACAGCGCGGCGAGTGCAGGCGATGGAGAGCTAATGGAAACTGCTCCATTGACTTTCGTCTTGCTGGCATGTTCCACGCCCTATGTTTTAGGCATTGAAGGGATGTCTGACGCCCGTGGGGTCCAAACCGTTGAATTTACCCCTTGATACGTCAAAACGGATCACGATTACGCACTAGTTTGGGCTCCTCATTCCCCTTATGTATATACTTACCCACTTTTTCCTCGATTCATTCTACTTCATCCTCAACCTTCAAAACAATGTCCCCAACCAACGCTTCCATATACACCACCACCGTGGGTGACCTGTGAGTGGCTGTACGCAAGTTAGCCTAGCATGCGTTCTATCAGAGCTGATAGGTGCACAGGCAGAACACCCTGAAGGTGATGCGGAGGAAGTATGCAAGTGAGAGCGATGATGATGAAGGGGAAAGTGAGGCGGCCCAATATCAATCCACGTTCAGCGATAGGCTCACATCGGTCGATCCTAAACTGAGCACGCTCTTTGCAGAAAGCGATCTCACCATCAAGGAGCAGATGGCAGCAATGGAGTTGTAAGTACCAGCCACAGTCGGGCTGTTATTGATGATTTCCAAAGAAAGATACTGAAAAGGATAGCTTGGAAAACAACAATTCGGAATACGGAAAGAGTGTTGTTTCAACAACTCCGTGCATTTCCAGATCTCGGCGAAGGATGGTCCGGCGACCGGCAGTAGAGCCTCCGCATGGAAGATGACATACGGAGCGCCGTCTGAAGGTGGAGATGACGAGCAGAGTTGGCGTGATGATCTTCGGATTCCGGACTGGGCGAAGTTGATTAGGCATTGAGAATAGATCTCCTGTGATCATTTTCTTCACTTTTTCAGTACCGTCTCACGACCATTTAGATATCAGATATAGATGTAATCCTGATCTACCTGTCTCTAGTATCTCGACGTTGAAAACTCTACGTCAATCTTAGCAGTGCATTCACCACTGGATGTACCTTGAAACGGGCGCGCGTGCACGTGCCGCCCAAACGGCCTACCAGGCCAGTACCTACTGTAGGCAAACATCGCAGTCAAATTAAAGCGTTACATTGCGATAGATTCACCGTCAGGATTCAGGAATCCATACTCTTGAGATTATGAGTCGCGGTCTTAGGCCCGAGTTTGATCATTGAAGTGCCCTATCACCTACGCATGCCCTATGTACGTGACTTGACACGGCAGCTGACATCGGTGGTGTGCGTTTGGCACGTGTAGCTGATCATGCTGGGATCACATATCCCAGACTTTCGATGTACCCTGACTATCGGGCCCTTACTCCACTGCACCCGGGTAAAGGTCGTTGAGAAGGGATGTTCAGCCACACCGTAGGTGATCCATTCATGTGACCCCTTAACACGCTTTCTGTCCGTATCGGCAGCGTCAGACTCACATGACGCCCGTCGTGCGCCTTTGCCACTCCCAACTCCTCCCTCTGTTGCACATCGTCCTCTGATATATTCAGTTTACCCGTACTCTCTCGCACGACATCGATCTCGAATGAGCTCCCAGCCTACTGCCCAACGGATCTGCACAATTACTGGGTCGAGGGAGTCGCTGTAAGTGCTAGTCTGATCATATTTCGGCTCCCTCTCGAGTCTCGCCACCGCGGCCGGCTCTGCCTCGGACCATGGTGTATGCTGATATACCTGTCAGGTTACAGATGACTGGTCACGCAATTGCATCCACTAAGTACCATACAAGGCCTGACCACCCAGAGCCAACGTTCTGGAACTTCGACTACGAGTACATGTCGGGGCGGAGGCGGCAACAGTACACGGTGTCCCTTGCCAAGACCATTGCCACGCTGAATCAATTCAACCTCAGCGAGGCCGACAAGGTGGCTGTCACTCTTGCGTAGGTTGAGAACGAACCAGCGTCAGCTTACCCGTAGGCTCGAGAAGTTCGGTCAACAGGCTTGGCATGTCATTGGCGAACAGCAGTTCGCCAAGACCAAAGACATCAATTGCCCTCTCGAGGTCAGGATCACGTTCAAAGACACCGAGCCTGGCCATGAACAGTCATCACGAACCGACTTGGGTCCATTGGCGAGGTCCAGGATCGCTATGATCGAAGTGAAACCCTTTGACCCGGATGAGGTTGCTATTGCGTCAGGTGGATCTGGGCAAGGGGCAGGCGATGAAACCGTTCCTGAGTGATGAGCCCGCAATGATGTAGCCCAACAATGGTCATCTCAAGTTTCATGCGATCTGATCACACTTGCTAGCATCAGTGACCAGTCGCGCTTCCTCATGTATCAGTGTCGTCTTCTACGGGTCATGGCAGCAGCTTGCATTTGCAAAATCATCTAAGCATAGGCTTGCGAAATTCCTCGTCAAAGATTATATCCATATACATCTCCTACTCTCTGGATATTACAACTAACAAGAACTCTATATGTACAAATATCAAAACTACACAAGACACCCATCCAACTAGGCCACAGGCTTGTGCTTCTGCCAGTACTTGGCCAAGCTTCGCTCATGTTCCATGACATGGTCCAAGACCTCCTCCGGCGAGTGTGACTTGATCGGCTCTCGATCGCGCATCAGCGGCCGTTCAGAGGCTGGGCAATTAGGCACCGCAGGTCTGCCCATGTCAGCTTTGATCCAATATCCAAAGAAAAAACCAAAACTCACACGCAAACTCTGCACACTGTCGATATCCCATCTCGATGGAGACATGTGAATGTGCTCAGGCGAGATTTGACCCATTCGCGCGGGGTTGCTTCTGGTGCTGGAGAGCCAGAAGTGGAAGACAGTGCAGGCGTGGCGGGTGGAAGTGGTGGTGGAGGGACAGTCGGCGGGGCCGGACGACGAGGTTGGTAATTTTGCGAGAGTCCGGTAGGGGGAAGATGCGGTCTGCTGGAGGATGGAACGACCGTATTGGGGGTTTTGCTTGGAGGTTCGGGTGATGGTGATGCACTATCCACAATACCTATATACTTAGCCTTGCACACAACATTGAAGCCCAAGACTAAACTTACGATTCGTCTTTTTTCTTCGCTTACTACTGTGATTGACGAGAGGGGGAGTGAGTTCCATATCGCTTTCCTCGGCCTGGCGAGTTGGAGATTTCCCGGCCGACCGCTTATTTCCGGCTAAAGTCGCTGGACTGCTCTGTCGTCCTCGTTGGGAGTTGCTATTCTGACCAGATCTAGCTTGGGTTGGGAGTTTGATTGGCGATTCGGCAATTTCGATTGGAGCTGAACAGTCAGTAATCGATCACAGTGCACATTCGGAAAACTCACCAAGCTCTGAACTTCCAGGTGGAGGCGTCAACTCTGGCGAGCTTGATGGCGCTCGCGCCACACTCCCCTTCCCGCCAGATGTCCGATTACCACCACTTGCAGTTTTTCCAAATGACAGTGTCGATGCAGACTTTGCACCGAATGGGTCAGACCGCTCAAGCGAGGGCGTCTTCGTCATGGGCACAGAACCCTTCATTGCCTGCAGGATAGCAGAGACGGGTGGTGGTTGCGGCGTGATACTCTTGGCTGTGACAGGCTTAGCGGAGGATGAGAGGGGGGTGGGGAGTGGAGGACGGGATGGCGCATCCTCAGATGGGGGATGGGTGGATATGCCCAAACCGATTGTGGGCCGATTGCGAGAAGCAGCTTCGGCCTGATCTGCCTGTAGGCGATTCGCCGTTTCGGGTCCGGTAGAATGCGCACTCCCGATTGATCGACAGGATACGCTAGGCGAGCGAGATGAGCCAGGACGGTAAGGTTGATATACTGGCCGTGCGGGCGATGCGGGGATATTACGAGATCGAACCACGGGTGAAAGAGCTTCATCATCCCCGAATCCGGCACTGTCGGGTGTGAGAGGACCGGTGGGTTGATCCGTTGAGGGTGTTGATCCCCGAAGACAATTGGGGACGGCGGGTGCCGGGTGGAGTTGGGAAGTCGGCGGTGCGGAGCGTCTTGATGACGCCTTTTCGCGCCGCTCTTCAGCCTGTTGAGCCGCCTTTAACGTCCCCACTTCTTCCTTCAGCGTCTGAACCTGCCGCCTCAAGTCCTCCACCTCGTCCTCATCGGTGATATCGGGTGAAGTCTCCTTGGACACCTGAACCATTTCAAGCTGTTGGGATAACGTCTTGATCTGGTCATCCTTTTCCTTCAACGTCTCCTCCACCTTCTCCACCTTCGCCTTCTCCGCCTCCAACTCCTTCTCCAATCGAGTCGCAAGGGCAGCTTGCGTCCTTTCCTTAATTCTCGCTTTACCTACCTCCTGCCTATACCCCTCGACACTTTTCGCTCCTTCCTTCGCCTTCTCCTTCAACTCGCCTAATTCCTTCCTGACTTCAATCAAGTCCGCCGCAATCTGATCCCTATCATCCGCCTTGGCTCGAAGCGTCGTCACCTCCTCACTCAACTTGTCAAACTCTCCAAGCTTCACTCGAAGCCAGTCCGTGATGACCGCGAGGTGCGCGACGAGCTGCTCAGAGTTCTGCACCTCGACCGCCGATTGATCTCCCAGCGCACGCCGCAGCTCAATTGACCATTTCCCAAACGACGCCGTGCTCTTTTTGAGCCGCTCTTCGGCACTAGTCTTGGCTTTGGTGACAGCTTGGATTTGCACCGACAGCTCATCCCGAACCTTCTCCACCGCTGTTCGACTATTTTCCGAATCGACAAAGGAGCGTCGGATCGATCCGAGGTCGACAGCGAACTGATTACGCTCAGCTTGGAGGGAGTTGAAGCGCTCCGTCAAATCGTCCAGGTCGGACTTGGATTGGGAGGTAAGACCGGATTGGCTACTCGATCCTGCAGTTGGTTCATTTGCAAGAGCGAGCTTTCTTTTGGCATCGTCCCGTTCGGATTGGGCAGTCTTTAGCTCCGCCGCCTTGTCATTTAGCGCCGAGAGCGCGAGTGACTCCTTGGCCCGGGAGACTTCGAGTTGAGATTTGATGAACCGGACTTCGTCGTTGAGTTGGTCGATGGCGGTGGTTGACGGTTTGCCCGATTCGCCCATCCGGACCTGAACAAGCTCCTTCTCTAGCCTTGTCGCCCTATCTTCCGCCTCCTGCGTCGAATCCCGCGCCCTAATCTCCGCCGCCTCCTTATCCGCAAGTGACGCCTGGAGATTTTCAATTTCCGTATTTCGGTTCATGATAGTCAACGAGTCCTGATCCTTTTCGCCCATAATCTCCGCTATCCGCTTATTCAAGCGCGCCAGATCTTCCTTGGCCTTGACCAACTCCGCCTTGACTTTCCCATCTGCGGACCGGGCCTCCGCCACCTCCAGAGCCTTCTCATGGTCCGCTTTGAGTCTGTCGATGATGCCGCTGGCTTTCGATTTGAGACGGTCAAATTCGTTTTTGGCACCGTCAACCTTGGCCTGCGCGGCCTGGAGGGATTCTTGGCATTGCTTGAAACGCTTTCCCTGGGCTGAAAATGTTAGCTATGTAGGACAACACAGAAGATACCACTTACCGTCATATTCCTCCCGCAGCTTCTTCATATTCGCGACGTCCTTTTCTCGTTTCCCCACCAAATTTTGATTGGCCAAGGCGTAACTCTGGACCGTCTCGCGAGCTCGACTGACGATGAAGTTGAAATTGTTCTGATTAAGATCCCTGGGGGGTAAGCTGAGCGTCGAAGGTGTAGCAAGAGACATACCAAGAACGCTGCGCAATCTCACTCTGAGCCCTGGATATCTGAGCCATCTCAGCCTGCAGCCATAACCCTCCAGCATCCTGGGCTGTAATCGCATGTGCAGCCTCAGCAGGCGTTTGGGGCTGAGAGCCACTAGCGACCATCTGCGTTGTCTGGCGGGGAGGATTTTGCTGGGTGACAAGCGCCTGGGACATGTGTTGATCCCCGACTTGGGCATAGGACATTTGTGATGGAGAGATCTGTACCGACCCCTGCGCCGATGCCTGCTGGTTGTACTGCTGTAGATTGATATTCTGTTGCTGTTGCTGCTGCATCTGTGCCGCTCGCGCATAGACCCCAGCGGCTTGGGCTTGCTGTTGCGCGATATGCTGGACTTGGGCATGGACCGAGCCCGAATATCCGTTCTGCGCCATCGAGTGGGGGTTTGGCCCAGTTTGGGGATGTCCGATCGGTGGGCCCATCCGACCGTCTGAGCCCGCCCGAATGTGCGTCGTGGAAGGTGCGTCATGAATAGGGACCAAGTTGCCCGATTGGCGCCGGGATAATTCCGGTTGATAGATTTGTGACGTCGTGCTAGAAGAAGCCACGGCATTCGGGGATTGGCTGGTGAAGCCGTTTTGGGGATAGGGCTGGGTCGCGGAGGAGGGGTATGGCTGATTGGGGATTTGAGAGTGGGGAGGTGCGGGGCCGTAATTCGTTCCGTGAGGAGATGATGAATTGCCACTGCCCCAGGCTCCCATGCCGTTACCGAGTTGCGGTAGACCAAATTGGGCAGCACCAGTTGCGAATTGCTGTAAAGGCCCGCTTGTCCCGACATTACCGCTCGGACCGGGCCAAGCACTAATGGGCCCCGTGGCAGGCGGGATGCCGGGGAATGCGACGGAGATTTCAACTTCGGGCGAGGGACTGAGCGGCCGTTTGGACACGGCAGGGGCGGCCAGGTGATCGTTGGAAGGGGTAGGAGTGGAAGATGTCATGTCGATTGGGGTTGAGGATGATCCAGCGCCAGACCCGCTTGTGCCTGTAGTAGGCTCCTGGTAGGTGCCTCGAGTATACGGCATGGGTTTAGGAGGTATGGCGATGGAGAAGCCTGGACCATTGCTGCCACCGCCTACTCCTCCTCCATTATCGCCACCTCCCAATGTCTGCCCGGAAGTCTGATTCGCCATTTCTGCAGACCGTGGAGGATCGTCGGCGGGATACAGAGCCGAACAGGTCTCCATCGGTACTTGATCCGTCAACTTGGTAGTTGGCGTCAAGGAGGATCCGCGAGCGGAAGAACCGATGTTGTTGGCTCGAGGCTGATCCAGGACCACAGAGGCGGAGATAGATCGCTGAGATTGAGGTGCGGTGCTAATTCGTTCGTCAGCACTGCAATACTGGCCATTTCCAGCATTTACTCACCCATCATTCTGCAGAGAGACATTCCCGATCCCAAGTCCTGTACCAGGCATCATTGCTGAGGCTGAAACGTTCCTGCCGGACGCAGAGTTGCTCGATGTCGAATTATTGCGGGGGAATTGAGACGAGGGTGGATTCTGGGGCAGAGAGGACTGATTGCTCCCATCTGTCGGTACGGAGGATGGCCGATTTGCAGTGTTACCGATAAGGGCGCCATAATTAGGACCATTTGAGGCGGATGTGCTGGAGATCGCGTCAGCCCTCATCCTCTCTTTTCATATTCCTTCAGACCGGCTTCTAGGACAGCATCAAGACTTGCACAAAGTGTATTTTACCAGACAGCAAGCCTTGAGACAAAGATCGCCACTGTTATACCTCCGAATGTCCCAAGACCGAAATGGCCTAAAATCCAAAACAGAACACCCCAACTCACGCGTTATTCCCCATCCCACTCGATCCTCCAGCACCCATCTGGCCACTCGTACCTGCATCACCATACGCGCTACCCGCACCCATATCCATCTGACCACCCTGGTTCTGGTTCTGGCCCTGCCCCTGTCCCACCCTCGCGCTCTCTGCAGTCACCCAGCCCGGCATGCGCAAATCGATGTGTGTGGTGTCCAAATTTTCGCGCGCGTCCGCGGACTCTCACATAGGAGAGAAATCGAGGTCTCTGATTATTATAGAAGGGGTATAGATAGATGAAGAATGAGGTATAGAAGCAAGAGACAGAGAGGGCGTGAAGAAGGGCGGGTTTAATTACCTAGAGTGGTAAATGTCCGGACTCGGATATTTCATTCCGACGTTGTTGTCCGGAGAGTTTTGATAAAAACACGCACGGGCCTCGGAGGAGTTCGGCTTCGTATCTGAAGGTGATGTTTTCAAAATCAAAGCTATACATTCACAAGCGAGGACGATAGCGATAACGATAACGACGAAAAGCGCGGAGAGTATGGTACCGACGGATCAGGTTCGAATATAGCCTGGAAAGAAGAATCGATCAGAACGGAAGAAGGACTGGCTAGATCCCATCTAGTCGACCACCATGTCGTTCGTTTTCCCTTCGTGGGAGACGGCATTCTCGCCCGAGTTCTACGAGAGTGCCAAGGGGACGTTAGAGACTGCTTTGAATAAGGTATGTGAAGCTGCGGATACACATAGCTGCCAAATGGAGCATTGCCGGAACGCAGGGCATATCAAAGCTAAATCCCTAGGGCAACAAACCACCCGTCATCCAAGGCCGTATAGAAGTTGTGGAACTTTCCATGGGCACCCAACCGCCCACTTTGACCCTATTGGAGATTGGCGATTTATCTCTCGATCGATTCCGTGGAATCTTGAGATTAGGCTATCAAGGTGATGCCTGGCTTGAAGTCCGATGTCGCGTTCAGGCCAATCCCTTATCGCATAATCCGAATATGGCCGCATCATCCTTGATCCCATTATCTACACCTCTCCTCGCCTCCCAACCGTTACTCGTACCCATGACACTCCGACTTTCGAAATTACACCTCCGTGCCATCCTCATTCTCGTCGTTTCGGCCAGTAAAGGCATTACTTTGGTATTCAAGAATGATCCCCTTCAGAACGTCGATGTATCCTCTACGTTCGACTCGGTAGAGGTCATCCGGGGTTATCTGCAACAGGAGATTGAAGGACAATTGAGGGAGATGTTCAGGGAAGATTTACCTGGAATTATCCATCGGTTAAGCCAGAGATGGTTAACTGGTACGGGCGTTGGCGGGAGGGTAGAAATGCCATATCGTGATGGGTCAGGAATGACATCGATGGATATAGGGATTCCAATCAAGGATGACGAACCTTCATCACCTTCTGATCCTTATGCCGAAAAACCAATCTTCCCACCCTATCAACCCACCCCACCTTTATCGCAATTGACGCCCAAACGACGGGCGCTAGCGCAGATGGCTACAGCCGTCGCTGCTCGTACTCGGCGCTTATCTACTGCGTTATCCGAATCTCCTTCGGCATATACCACTTTCCCCGATATTGAAGATTATGATCCGACGTATGGTCTACGGCCGGAAGGTGTGCCGACGCATTCGGGTTATGAGGCGTTTGGGCGATTATGGGAGAAGGCGCGAGAAGGTGGGAGTGGGTTGGGCAGTTTGATGCGTGTGCCAGTGGGTCAGGGAGGGCATGATGGGGAGGTATCGGATATTGAAGAAGAGGGCGAGGATGAGGATAGTGTGGAGGATGTGGAAGAGAATCAGGTGTTGGCTGGAGGAGGGGCGTTGGTTAGGCGGGCGAGTGGGCGGAGTCGGATGTCGAAGCCAATGTCGGAAGAGGAGGATCAAGTGGAGTGGGAGACATACCCCGCTGTAGGGGGTGGAATGATTACGAGGCCTAGAGTATATCATGCCCAAAGCCAAATTCGCGCCCCGAGCGAGGTGGGCGGAGGTCAGGGTGCGGTGCCCAGTCCGAGTGGGACAGCAGGCGGGGGAAGCATCACGGCCAGGGCGAGTAGCGTAGGTGGGACATCAACAATAGGTGTGAGTTGGCGAGTCCACGTTTTCGCACCCATAGCGGGAAAAATCTCAGCTGATGAACATAGAGTATGCGCCGTCAAGCTACTGGACTCCGAACGCCCGGATCAGCCCTTGGCCTAGGTACTTTCGCCCTCCCTCAACCTAAATTCCAACCCTTACCCCAGACCCAACCCCGATCCCAACCCCGATCCCGCCTACCCAACTCATCCTCCGCCTCCGCACTCGCCGGACCCGGTCCCTCATCTCTCCGCCGAATGGTCACTTCTCGATCTGACGTCTTCCTCTCCCGCCCTTCTGATTCTCCTTCCTCCCCTTCACCCAATTTCTCAACCTCCATCTCTGCCCCAATCCACCGACAAGCTCAACCCCCCTCGACCCGAAAACCAGCCCAACGACGCCAATCCAACATCCCCAGTCAACTATCCAATACCTCTTCATGGTCCACTCCACTATCCGACCCCCAGCTCTCATCGTCCTTCTCCACTTTACCATCATCTACCACTTCATTATCTATCCCTATTCCCGATTCATACAATTACGCCTCTCCAACAAAGGGACACAATCACGGACACGTCCGATCAGCATCCACATCATTCCCTCCTCGTGGCTCAATCATTGGTCCGGGCGGAATAACGCTACCTCTCAATAACTCAGTTAGTCAATTGGCGGCACTATCACATGAGGCTCAAACGCTCTCGCCGTATGCGAGGGGACATGAACATATTGCGGTGAGGTCATTCCCGCATTTGGGCCGAAGTAACAGTGGGACCATGGGACCAGGGGGACGAGTGGCGGGTAGGGAGTTGGGCATGGTTGGGATGGGTGGCCGGGGGTTGGGATCGGGCGTGGGGATGGGGATGGGCAATGGACAAGGAATGGATGGGTATGCCGGGTATTCAGATAATGGAGAAAGGACCAAAGGGAATCGGAAACGAGTCCATCGATTAGGGAGTGGAGGGAAAAAGAAGGATATAGTTGAGATTCAAGGGGAAGTAGAGGATTATATGCCGCTCGGTGTGGTTTCGCCACACTTGTCTCCGAAGTTGAGCATGGTCAGTCTGGCGCGGGATATACCGGAGGATGGGGTGGCGGGGAAAGGGAAAGGGAAAGGCAGAGGGAGATTGGGAAGTATGGGCAGTATGGGGAGTGTGGGGAGTATGACGGGGATGGCAGGGGTTTTGATGGGTCATGCTGAGCAGCGGGGTGGGCTGGGGTTGGGTCTTGGCTCACCTGGACCAGGGATGAGACCGAATCTTATGAGGAGTCCGGATAGTCGGAGCTCGTATGGGTTTCCACAGGTTAGGCGGTATGCTTAGCTCGGGGCGGAGATACCTTTTGAGGGGAGACAGAGGGGAGTAGGGGACCAATTTTGAACCTCAACCTAGACATTCCGACTGTAGTCCATGTTATATATTTTTGATATTTAGACCCTTTGTATGTATCTGCTAGGCTGTACTGCTACACTGTATGATATATGTACTAGATGTCTTTACCCTGTGTCAAGGGAAGGTCGGTTTCAACAGGGCTGGTGAAAGTTTTCACTCAAACAGAAAATTGCCTCGCCTACTATCCATTCACTCATCAACATTGCCTTCCTGCACCGCCAGCACTCTCTTCCCTTCCGGTACTTTACCCGAACCTATCTCAACTTCGATATGGTACTCGACATCACAACCTCGAAAACCAATGAGACTTCTCATTCGATAGTGAACGGTCGCCCAGTCAAAAAAGTCGAAACGACCACGATATACACGATTGAACCAAGAGCCGATAGCTGGGGTCCAGCTTCAGCTTCAAGCTCAGCATCAGCCGGAGCTATCAAGGCTTCTTCTTCTGAGCGGTCGCCTTCTGAGCAGTCACAGAAACGCAAGCAAGAGGCAACTGGCCTTGCGTCAGGCTTGGACCGGAGGGGAGTGTGGAGAGATTGGGCGGTGTTGGCAATTTGGGCAGCTTGGGGTTGGGGGCTGTGGTGGTTCTTCCACTCATCATATTGATTTGAAAATTCCTAGTAGGTCATTCAACTGCTACGTAGGGGTATAGATCAATGTGAGTCGCATATTTGGATATCCCACTGTTCAGCAAAGCGGCCCACTGTTCAGCAAAGAGGCCGAGCTGGTGCTGACGATGTGTAGTCGATTTACCCTCTTAAGCTGCTCTCTCGCATGATCGTAGAATTCGGCAGGCTGGCTTTCCGATCCAATGGGATGGCTAGCCAGGCATAGATATCCCATTCACGCTCGGCTCCAGTCTAGCCAAAGCTCGAAAGAAGTAAGTCCATCTCATACCTCCGATTCCATATATCCAGTCCAGCTGATAATTACGGTCTACATACCCCTTCTACACCCTACCTCCAACCCAAACGTCCCACCTCAAAGCGCACTCTTCGCCTGCATTTCTCTCCCTTCCTCCCACATTGTCCTTCCCGAACATGCACACACAGTCTTTTCATTCCCCCATGCCCCCGCCGACCTCGCTACAACACCCGCGAAAATCCTCCCTGTCCCAGCGCCACCTTCTGCCCCACCAGCCCCACCCGCCGCCGCCTGAACCACACAACCCCTACCTACCCACTCCCACAATTCCCCCGATACCTCCCTAAACATATCCCCATACCCATCCTTATCCGGCTCAATCTTGCCAAGACTAACCATCGCCCCACCCGTCGTCCGTGGCGGATCCACCATATTCCCCGTTGAAGAGATATACACCTCGAACGCCCTTTCTCCCGCGTGCAACCCAACAGCCGCAGGCGGTGGAAGTCTCACCGTAAGATCCATCAGAATAGTCTTGGGGGCAATTTGGACAAAACGGCAGATCCCAAAAACCTTCTGGGAGAATTCATCTTCCGTCAATCCTGGTAGATCCCGAGTATGGGTCAGGGGTTCGGCGGGTGATGAGGCTGTAGATGCCAAGGCGGAGAATGAAGTTCGGGCGATGGAGGCGGGAAGGGGCAGGGGTGATTCGAGGATTGATACGGCGGCGGCGGTAGGGTAGGGGGTTGGGGAAGTGGAGGATGCGCCGCGGACTATTACTTGGCGATTTGTGCTTTTTAAAGCGGCAAAGAGCCGGGATGGCGGAGCTGTATCGTCAGCTCGAGAAGAAACGATGGCGAGGGATGGATGTACTTTTCCCGGTTATTGTTACTCGTTTTCCGGCTAGATCAATGTCATATCGCTCTATCCCCTGGAGATCTTGTAGCGACTCCTGTACGGCGTTGACGCACTGCTTTGATCAGCTTCTAGGCGGGTAGACTCAGGAGAGGCGGCCACATACGTTCTGACAAGTCATATCGACTGCAAACTCAGTCTGTAATTCGACAGGCGTATTGTCGATGAGAATGATTGCCATAATTTGATATTGGTGTGAGATAGCAAGAATCAGAATGAGATGAGGAGAGAGACGGATCAGCGCAGCACTTCCGGAGGGCAGCTTATATATCCCAGGGAGAGAGGCCCACCTTGAATGCAACGGTAGCTACGGACTCGTCCGTCGATGAGGTAGCCCCTGAATTCTGTTTGCTCATTATGATTGCCATTTGAGGGATCCCCTGAGGTGTGTGCTGTGATTGGGTACTGTGTTGTAGATGTAAGTAGAGATATGTCGCACAGATCAGAGGCAATATGAGGCCTTTTGGCTTGCTCAGCAGGTTGAGGTGGACTTCCCTCACATCTCCGCCTTCACGTAAACTCCCCCGGGACTAGCGAGCTTACGCGACCGAAAGCAGTCGCGTGTTTGTGAATTTTGCCCATCTACCCATCCAACTGTTCATCTATGCATCTCACCCACACTCGCCGATATAATGGCGCAAGACATGCGGCCATGGCTAGCCAACGCTATTGCCCGACACGATAAGGAACATGGCAAAAATTTTGACGTCGTATCGATGGGGAGGCCCTGCCAGTTGGTCAAAGTGAGTGGATTTGGTTCGGTCCGAAGAGTAGTTTACCGGCTGATATCGTACAGTTTCTCACCTTTCGCACGAAAGGTGATCCGCACGCACAGGTCACTGGAGAGATCTGTGATCAGACTCATTGGGTCAGAGTGAGATTTGATGTAGCTGCGACGGATGAGTTTGAGAAGTAAGTCATTCTGCCAAACTCGGCCCTGACGCTACTCGTTGGTCACCAAACTATGCCGTGTGGCTGATCTCTACCAGTCCAGGCCATGGTCTACCCAAGCAATCGCTCACTTCAAACCAACGCTCGACATTTCATATACTGCAATATCGTCTCGCCTTCTTACCTGCTCACGAACGACAGAAAAGTCCTTGGGCAGATGAGAGGTCTAGGTCAAAGTCTCGTTCCATTGCATCGGGGAGCGGATCTACGTCCGACGCCAACCTGAGCATAGGGGTCAAATCTCAACTACCCATGATTGTTTTCGATATCCTCAAATGGGAGACGGCTTGCGGCAGTCCCTCAGAGGCTGTGTACTTTGAGAATCTTTCGGAGCCGGGGATGGGCACATATGATGTAGATGTCCGAGTGCAGAAAATTTTGATGGGGTGGTTGACGGGAGAGTGAGTCGATGGCCGCTTTGAAAATGGAATGTTGCTGATGGTTTAGGGCAGGAGAGTCGCAAGAGAAAGAGATGGAAGATCCTGATAATGCATCCGAGGAAGAAGCGGCGCCTTCCCGATCGGCAAAGGTGAGTACGGCTATTTGACTTACATGGCCTACCTTCAGTCAACTATATCCAAATCAACAGATAGCTGACGTCTTAGGGCAAAGCCAAAGCTGCAGACAATCAACTCAGTCCCGAAATCACAATCCGCAAATATACCCGTCCATCCGTGATCGATGCGATAATCACAGGCACGACTACAAAAGCATTGCCAGATTGGATGTTTGACGTCCCTGCCGACCAAAGAGAAACCCTCGACTCAATAACGATGTTTGGGCAAGATGCTGAAAAGCTGTACCAGGAAGAGCAGGCCGAACATCGCGCTAGAGCTCAAAGCGGATTAGGCGAGTCGGAAACGGACGACGAGCGCGAGCTGGCTGCTCAGTCATCTACCCGACCAGTCATCCCCTCTCCCAATCGCCGCCTGCCTACGCCTCGTCGGACACCTACTCCGGAGCCCCTTCCCCAAACGACGCCTGAGCAGGACAATCGACCGCGACTCGGTGGGTTTCTCAGAAAGCCTTCGACAGCCAAGCCTACTCCATCACCCATCCCCTCTTCTCCCCCAATACAACAAAAGGCTTCCTCTCCAACATCCCCTGAGACTGTGGACGTCCACATCCGTCCCATTCCTCCTTCTCCAGAATCGTCCATTCCCGATTCTCCGGGTTCCCCGAATATTCCGGGCAATCCTCAACACACCCTCCCTCTTCCCACGCCAGGCCAGCGATTCCAATCCTCAGTTGCCGCCTCCGGCCTTCAGGCTGCCACATCCCAACCACGTTCTTCCATCCCCTTACCTACACCAGGCCAAGGCTCGCCCGAGGGTCCATATACCAACCCCGACAGTGTCCGTCTAACGGGTACGCAGAATCCACTATCACTCCCTCCGGCGAATCAACACGAGCGACGGCGACGCCGGCGGCAGCGGAACGGGAAGGATGACGATTCTTCGTCCGGCTCGGAGGATGAGGAGGAAGTGCCTGAGGAGACAGTCAGGTCGGTGCATATCGATGCGAAATATGACAAGTCCGGATTGGTCGTCAAGTCCGAGGCGGCGTCTTCTAGTTCTATACAGGAAGAAGAGAAGGTTTCAGAAAAGGTGGAGAAGAAGGTGTATATGATGAGGCGTACTCGGCCTTCTCTTGATGCCATGTTTGAGCAATCGGATGGAGAAGATGGTGATGATGATGATGACGATGATGGAGAAATGGGGAGGATTGGGGCTAAAGCCAGAAGGCACAATCTGGATGAATCGTCCGAAGGGGAAGAAGAGGATGTGGAGATGGACGAAGGAGGGGGAGATACGGAAGAGGAAAAAGAGACGGATGCGGATGAGTTGTCAGATTGGGAAAATCTACAGAGGGAGAAATCGCGCGAATCCATTAAGACATCTTCAACTTCGCGTCAGCGGCCGGTGGGGAGTGCCCCAGGTCATCACCAGCGAGATCAGTCTTCCTCTCCGGTAGGAAATGAGACGATTCAGGGCGATCATCGACGAGTCAGGATGGACCCTGCTCCTTTGACTAAGGGGAAGGGCAAGGTCAAGATCGAGGCTTCAACCTCGACATTTTCCACTGCTCATATCCGCCAGTCCCAATCCCAATCTCAACCTAGATCGAAATCACAATCCGGATCGAAGTCACAAACACAATCACAGTCTCAATCTCAGTCCCACACCCAAATCACCCAACCCATATCCAGCGCAGAAGAAGCTCAACGGATCCGACCTGGTCAACATCTCCTCGTTAGTCCCTATCCTACCACTCGGACATATAGCGAGCGGCTACGTACGCCTAGTGAAAGTCTGTCGCCTAGTCAGGGAAGTAATGATCTGCGCAAGTTTTACTTGAGGCGAGATGGGGTGAAGGAGGAGGGGGAGGAAATGATGGATGGAGATGAGGAGGAAGGGGAAGAAATGATGGATGGCGAAGGGGACGAGGGCGAGGACGAGGAAGGAGAAGAAGAAGAGGAGGAAGAATCCGGAGAAACTCCAGACAAAAGTCTTAATCGGCCTATAACCAAGAGGGTCCGTGGCAAACAGGCCGTTGTTGAAAGTGTCGACAGTGGGCACTTGGCCTCGTCGGGAGAGACAGTGGCCAGTGGGAGTTCGGGCATGGTGTTGGTGGAGGATAGTGAGGAGAGTTTGGAACGGCCCGGTGGTGTCCAGGACAAGAGGGTAAAAGCGAGGGTTGAGGCTACTATTTCGACAACTTCCAAGAAACGGAAGAATGGGGTCGATGTCGATAGTTCGCCTGCTGCTCAATCCAGGGCATCGGGGTTGAAACGGGTCAAATCGGGTCAGACCTCGTCTCCCGTCGGCACTAGCCAGGACACACCTGCTGCGCCCAAACGATCCGCTCGGAGTTTCTTGGATAAGATAAACCCGCTCAATATGCTCAGGGAGTGGACGACGAGGAGTCAGGAGCCGATTCTGGGTGATGAGGGGGAAGACGAAGAAGAGGAGGGAGAAGTGGAAGGTGAGGAAGAGGACGTGAAGATGGTTGAGCCCGAGGCGGAAGAAGAAGAAGAAGAGGAGGAAATGGAAGAGATGGAAGAATTGTCATTGAGCAAGAAAGATGGCTCAAGCTCGAAGGTACAATCTGGATCAGGGCAGGTGAAGGCAGAACCTGCCATTATCCCACCTGCTCGACCCCAGGCCTCCACATCGACCAGCACCAACGGGAGCTCCGATCGACAAGCACCTCCGACCCGAAATCCCAATTCCCGACCTAGCTCATCATCTTCGAGAGTTCCACCCTCTGCCCCTGCTGCGCAGTCTGAGCCTAAGGCTCTCCCCACCCGTCTGATCGCTCCCATCCCGCGACCAGCTCAGCCTATCTCCCCCGTACCTCCACCAGCAGCCCCACGAGCGAAGTCCCGGACATCATCCATCGCACCTCATACTGGTCCCTCCGCTGTAGCAACACCCGTAGCTGTCCCTATGCGTGCAGCCTCACCCCCTCGGTCTAGAAAATCTACCCTTGCTCTAGTCGACGATCTACGCGTTCCTACCCCTATTCCCAACTCCGAACCCCCTCGTCGTGCTCGTGTGTCCGTGGGCGGCGATGGCTCAAAGAAGCAGGATCGGGAAGAGGCGTCGGTGTCTAGGTCTTCCGTCGGCGGGAGGAGCGGGCAGCCCTCTTCCGCATCGACAGATGCTCCCCGCCGGTCTAGGGTGAGCGATGATCTGCGCCGAGTCAAGAAGGAGGATCAGCCCCGAGTGAAGACGGAGGAGACGGAGAGGTCTGCAGACGGGCAGTCGTCAATTGGATCTCACCGATCGGCGCTTCCTCCCGCCTCAGTCGGGGTCAGAAGGGAGGCGCCTGCATCTAAATCATCTTCCACGATGCGCCGAGGGAGATTATCATCGGCAGATGTTAACCCCGATATCTCAGCTCGGGGCAGTGGAGCCGCCGTCCAGGATCAGTCTAGGCACGCAGAGAGGGAGAATAGGGGATCACCGGCAGTAAAGACGGAGACGGCGGAAGTTAAGAGAGAAGGGATTGATCAAGTGCAAAAGCTGCGGGGCTTTAAGCTTGATTTGAGCGTGGATGGTCTTGAGGAAGAGTGGGTGAGGGAGAAGATGGCGGAAGGTCTGCAAGAGAGAGAAAGGGTGAGGAGGGCGCAAGCTGCTAGGGATGCCAGGTGGGCGAGTAAGGTTCAGGTCTAGGCCAAGAGGCGGGGGTTCGTTCGCAAGGGTCAAACCAGAGTAGATTTTTATTATTAGTAGAGCTTCAACACCGAACACTCGCTATAGGTACCCTAGTTCCATATGCAAATCTCTAGATTAACGCCAAAATTACTTCTTCAATACCTCAGTCACATACTTCCCCCAACCCAATTCCTCCAATACATCCACTTTAGCCAAAACCTCCTCTTCCATTGTCTTTGCGTATTTCTCCACTGCGTCGGCATAAGCTGGGATAGACGTGCCGAGGATCCGAATAGCGAGGAGGGCGGCGTTGGTAGAGTTGTTGATGCCGACTGTTGCCGTTGGGATACCGCGCTGAAAGCTTTAGCAAAGACTTCCAAACGAAATAATGATTTACTTACAGGCATCTGAACGATCGAATACAGACTATCCACTCCATCCAACACACTTGCTTTGACGGGCACGCCCACCACCGGCAGGCTAGTCTCACTGGCCACCATCCCCGGGAGATGGGCCGCACCGCCCGCTCCCGCAATAATCACCCTCAGCCCCCTACTTCTCGCCGCATGTGCATACTCCACCATCCGCGCCGGTGTCCTATGCGCCGAAGTGATTGTTAATTCGTACGGAACCCCAAATTGATCCAGGATCTTGGTAGCGGGCAGCATCACCGGCAGGTCCGAATCTGAACCCATGATGATTCCCACTAAAGGTTGCGGGTGGGATTTACCGGTAGAGATAGGGGGACAGAGGGAGTTGATAAATTCCGCCGAAAGGTCGGATTGAGCTTCAAGGATCGGTCGAAGCTTTTCTCGAAGGGCAGAATCTGACGACGCTGTGACTGTGATATGCCCCATTTTTCTCGATTTGCGCGATTCGGCCTTGCCGTAGAGATGGACTTTGGCGCCTGGGATAGGGAAGGCGGCGTCGGCCATGGAGTAGATGTCGGACATGGAGGATGATGTACCGAGGATATTCACCATGGCTGCACTGGTAACAATGAGGGATGTGTCACCGAGGGGGAGATCGAGGATTGCGCGAAGGTGGTTTTCGTATTGTGATGTAGAGCACGCTTCGATTGTGTGATGGCCTGAATTATGGGGTCGGGGAGCAATTTCGTTAAGAAGTAAATAGCCTGTATGTTAGCTTGGGTTAAGGATCGTGGACAGACTGGAGGGACTTACCATCTGGCATCAAGAACATTTCCACGCCAAAGATTCCTGCGCCCCATAGACACCCTACGGCCTTCTCTGCCAACTCCCTCGCTCGCTCGTTCACACCTTCCATCCCTTTCCCTTCTGCCCTCAGAGGAGCCAATGCAACACGCAGGATACTATCCCGATGTATAGTCTCCACTGCGTCGTAACTCCGCACCTCCCCTCTTGTATTTCGCACAACCATCACCGCCACCTCTTTGACAAACGGTGCCCATCCCTCAGCATAGAGTGGCCTATCCCCTAAGAAGTCCAACGACTTCTGAACATCCCCACTTTCCGTAGAAGACAATGGCGAGTTCCCCCTTCCATCATACGCCAACGTTCTCGCTTTAAGCATAAGCGGCAACCCTAGCCGTCCAGCTACCGCCTTTATTCCCTCTTCAGACCGATCATCAACCTTCTCAAATGGCGCTACCGCCACTCCCTTCGAAGCGAGATATTCCTTCTGTAGGTACTTATCCTGGATGAGCCGTATAGTCGCCGAGCTAGGCTGAACGGATTTGCCCGCCTTTTCAATGTCCTCCAGGACGTCCGCATTCACATGCTCGATTTCAACAGTGAGGACATCGCACTTCTCGGCGAGCTCTCGGATGTGAGAAGGGGAAGTAAAGGGCCCGTCAATGTGGGTTTGGGGAGGGATAGGGGCGAGGACTTGTTTGGCAGGTGTGGAGAGGCCGGCGTCGAGGATGATTAGCGGGACGCCGAGGAGGGATGCCGGATGCGCTAACATTCGGCCCAACTGGCCTCCGCCGAGGATCCCGACTGTCTTGATTTCGCGCGAGGGCATGGCTGGTGAGTAGGGGCTGGGATAGGCGTGAAGTGTAAGGCGAGTCTACGAGAGATTGAATTTTTGGCCGAGAGATTGCCACGGATAAACTTCGGCTAAACTCTGAAACGTTGAATTGGGCCGACGACCTTGTCATGTCAGCTCGAGTTGTTCATCATCGTCTTCTACCACCTATATTGGCCACCATGGCATCGGTATCTACGGTCGGCTCCATCGAGAATTCTCATATTCCGGTAGACGTCAATGGCGAAATTCCAATCAGACGTTCGGCAGCTAGACAGGTGTACGACCTGCCTGAACTGCGGCATGCCATCTTTCGCTTGCTCAAGCCTGTACACCTGTTTAGCTTCTTGACGGTGGAGAAGGGAGTCTTCCATGAGGTAGCGAAGTTCCTGTATGGTAATATGGGGTACGATAAGGTTCGCAGCCACATTCAGTCCGGCGAGGTGAGCTCTTGTTGTTCCCCTGCTTGTCCTCGCTAGCGCTAGCTGCCGCCACGGCTTGTTCGAGATATACGCTGATGTTATAAGACTATGCGCCTGGCCATCTGCGCCGCTGTTCAGCACATCGATGTACGATCTCACGCGTCTCAAGACGCGATGCGGCTTGAGCTCGGGCTTGCACCACAGCAAACGGACGACTTTTGCCGATACTCCCCAGACCTCTTCCACTCCTTCGTTGCTCCCTTACGCCCTCACTGTTCAAGTTTACGCAGCGTATCAATCAGGAATTGGCGGGTTTCCTTCAATCCTTTGGCGAAGGGCATGCTGGATTCGGGCGGGAATATTCAGATCAACGAAGGGCTTCACATACGGCTGTCAATACCTCTCACAACGGAGCTAAATCCCCCTCCCCCACCCACTAATCTTACACCATCTGCAAACGCTTTGCTCTGACCCTCGGGCCGCCATTACAAGCGGACGGACCGCCTCTCATTACGCAATGGCAGGTCGCACTGCGGAATGATCCTTGCTTCTCCAATCTAGGCTACGAGCTGGACCTACGCCCTGCCGGACTACCCCTTATGCTCGATGATATCACAAGCCTGTACCGAAGACAGACCTCTGCCGGCCACACTGATCGTCTCGGTGCGATATCTGCCCATCATATCTCATTCGACACGAACGCCTTCCAGACATTCTCTACTGTCGCGTCCACCTCATTGACACGTCTGGATCTGACGTCGAGTCGCTATGGAAACTCAGTAGGTGGAAGAGGCGGAGGGGATGGCAAGTTCAAAGGTCTTGCTTTCAAAGATCTCCCCCAACTTGGAAAGATCATACGAGAGGAGCTGCAAGATCTCGATCTTTTGTGGCTCTCGATGGACGGGATCAGTACCGCAGAGTCTGTTGTTAAACCCTGGCTCACGCCAGACATGCTCTCAACCCGCGGCCAACTCGGTGAACTTATCATTGTCGTAGGACAAGATCCTCCAGAGCTATTCAATACCATCCGGTATCTACACTCTATCTGCGCTTGGCATGTCCGGCTTAGTATCAATGACCAGCGAGGGCATGGTCCGCGGGGCAGGGTCCAGACGGATTATCACAAATATCTTCAGCAGTAAGTTGGAGCCCCTGAATCAACGCAGGTCCTTTTGCGCTCAGCTGAATTTATCATCAGGCAATCACCCAAACGTCGCCGATATCTCTCGACGGTCGATTTCAGCAATTTAGGCGTGTTCCAACTGAGTGATGTCTCCAAACTTCGATATGATGAGGAAGGAAGGCCGCAGAGTCTAGCATAGGAAGGCAGAGGCGGGAGCATATCCATGGCGCAGTCGGATACTCCTAAAGTTCAACCACTTTGAGCCAGAATCCACGGTATCCCAGTGAGCAAATTCTCGTATTTCTCTCGATGTCTGCTGATTTAACAGGGCAACATCCCCGGAAGAGCATCTCGGTCTTACATGAGCGGTCCCATATTATCTCGCTTGGAATGCTGGGCGAAGAGGCAAGGACAATAGCGTGGTGTATTGCTGCAGGGCGTGACTAGGTCGTCCAGACTGGGATCTGGAGCCGTGAGTGGAACATCAGAAGAGGGAATCGCTGGGGATTCTCGTCAGGAGAGGATAGATAATGTCGGATTGCGAACATGCTAGCCCATACATACTTCAAAATGGACTCATCAAACAATTGCGGCATCAGAGATGATAAAACAGATGTCTATTTATAATATCCGGGGACAGACTGTCCCATCTAGATGATCTATGTGATACACAGGTAGACCCTTGCCTCGACACACAATAATCTACGTCTGCCTGCCTTCCTATCCCGCCCCTGTGCCCACGGTGGGAAAGCGATCGGAGGGATCATACCCGTAGGTAGACGCCATGTAGGAGGTATCATCCCCGCCCCTTCCCGAGACACCCGAGGGGGTAGGCATAGCAGAGGTGAATCGCCTAGGTAGAAACTTGCGTGCTCGTTCGCCCCAGCCGCCAGTCACTGGACCAGAAGACCGTGCAGAGACGCCCGATGAGGCAGGGAGAGAGGTGGAAATCATTGATTTGAATAATGAGGTGACGGCGGACGATCTTCCGCTGAGGGCATTGCGGTAGTATTCCGGATTGGTGGGTACGTCGTCAGAGTACGAAGCGGAATCTCCCGAGTAGGACTCGTTCGATTGTTCTCGTACGAATGGGCGGCGTGCTTTCAGCTTCCGGTAGATGCTACGTCGAGAGGATGCATTCGAGCTCGAGGAGGAGGCGGAGGAGCCGCTAAACGACACATTGGTCCGGGATTGGGAGGGACCTGATTTGAAGAACGAGACGATGCTTGATCCGAATGCAGTCGCGCACGCAAGTCCGTCTTTGATTGCGGCGCTACGACCCGTGCTGAGCTCGGGCTCTTCTCCAGAAGATGAAAGACTCGAACCTGAGTAGGAGTCGCCGGATCTGCGCCGTACGTTTGGGGCTGGGCGGAGAGCTTTCAATTTTTGATAGAAGGTGGCTCGGCTAGACGATACTGGAATCGTTGAGGAGGAAGTGATATGGGCGCTTGCTGCAGATGTGGCTTGTCGCTGTTGGGTGACTCCAGTACTGCCGGCAGTGCCGGTGAATGCCAACGACGTGGAGACATCCAAACTCCGATCTGAAGATATGAGATTGCTGCTGTCGGTCTGGTAATATCTCGAAAGGGAGTCAGAGTGCCGCCAGGATTCATTGCTCGCTAAGAAAGGAGCACTCGTCGAGTGTGATGTCGGTACGCCGCTGCTGCGGAAATCCTCATCGGAGCTCGCCGCGTCTCCTGTGAGATATGTGGCCGTTGAACTGACGTGCTGGTCTCCGGTGGCATTGCTGATGTCAGTGACATACCTTCTCGCATCGCCATATACAGGCGTGGCGTCGTCACTTGACGGGTAGTCCGACCAGGCTGTCGAGGCGGACGACTCATCCGACTGCACATGATTAGCTCTCATCGATGTTCATCAAATTTCGGAAAAAGCAGCAGCTTACGTCGCCCGAGCCATGAAAGGCAAGTCGCGCCATGAGAGCAGTAGTCTGCGAAGGCGGTTATCCCGTGAATTTGCCCAATGGGCGAGGATGTCTTTGGAGACCTGGGACCTGGACCGTCATCAGCACAGGGTTACTACTTCCGCCGCGTCGAGAGGTCCTCACCAGAGTGCGAAGCAGACCTTCGCACCTTTCTGCTCTGCTTTTGAGCTTGTCACAGAGGTGATAGCGTGTTTGCTAAAAATGGGCCTTTAGATGGATCAGACTCAGTAACCAATATCGATGCAACGGGCCTTCGAAATCAAATCGTGAGGGTTGGTCAATATGTCAGGCTTAAAGAGGACACATTAGTCCGTCTCCTGTTCACGATGGGGTTTCAAAAATCTGCAGCTGCCCCTACGGGGCTATGTTGAATAGATTGAACGGGAGATGTAGGGGCCCAGGGACAAAGGGTGTTGTTCTTGCGACAATTTTAATTTTGCGAGCTGCAGCCTCGTTTGGGTGGCGAAAAAAGCGTGCCGTAATATCTACCTTCCGTCGGAAAGGAAAGGTCTACCCCGCCCGCAAGCGTTGCTTGGGCGTTGCACAATGCACTTCATCACTCGGTAAGCCTGTAAAGCCATTCCCACCTAGGCCAAGCCTGCGTGAGAGCTGTATCGCAAGGTTATCAAAACCGCAAACGACCTCGGAAAGCGACAATCTCCCAGAACCTTCGAAAGAGCCCCAAAATGCCACCCCCCACCCCCCTTTCAACCCCCTCATCAACCTCTGCCACCCTCGCGATATCCCCTCCCATCCTCCGTTCCGCTGCTCGAGACGTCTACTACATACCCGAGCTCCGACAGCGTATACTCCAGCTACTTGGCAAACGAGAGCTAAGAAAATTCATTTGCGCCAACAAGGCGGGCTTCTCTTCGGTGGTAGAGGAACTTTACCGCACGATCAAGTATGACAGGCTCATCCGGCTTCCCCAAAGTCTATCTCCAGTATGTCATCTAGAACATGAATGATCCAGATCCGGGCTGATACAGATAGGAGCGACTGGAAATCTATAGAGCCGCCGTTCGGATCATTAAGGCGGACTCTCAGTATACCTCGGCCGATCTTAGTCAAGGAGCGCTGCGGCGAAAATTCGTCAACCTGAGACAGGTAACTGTCACCTTTGAATCTGACCAGTGGTGGACTGTCTATATCCACGCCGTCCGTTCGTCGACGGACGTCGATCCCTTTGCCGACATCGATAGAGTCGAATACTTCCGCGGCACCACTTTCGAGGCTGATCAGCTTCCGACCACAGCCGACTTCCTTCCCACATCCTCTACCAACTTCACCATTATCAATTGGTATAACATGCGAATCTTCCCAGCCTCTCTCGATCTTGCTCATGGAATGATCGATTCCTGGCGCCAGGCATTCAAGAATGCTGCTTGGGTATCCGAATTGGGGTCATTCATCGATTTCGGAGATCTGCCCGTCACTTTCGACGACATGATCAATATATGCAATCGGCAGACTACCGCTGGGCATGGTGTTCATATTCAGGACATCACGGCGGTGTGCATGAAGCCTTGGATGCCTCGGGAATTCGAGGGGTTCGCTACAGTCGCCTCCGGCTCGATTCGATTTTTCAGGTTGACCAATGCTTTTGATCCATCGTATGATCAGGCAGTCACATTCGACGGGCTTTCGGCTATTATGATGACAATTAAATCATATTTGCCCAATCTCGAGCATTTCGAAATTCAAATGACGGGATACGAAAAGGCGGAAGACGTCTGCGGGAAGACACTGACGGACACAGCCTTGAGCAGTGGTGGATCCGTCAGGGTCATGCGGATATACCTCGAGGGAAACACCCTTGGTTTCCACAACATCGTCAGATGCTTGTATGGCGTCTGCGCCCCGGAAGCGGATATCATTGTCGGACTTCCACATGACAAGGATGGCGTGGAGTGGGAGTATAGTGATGACTACCCTGTCGAGAGGTGTGGGCCGACCGATTTCCTGAAATACCTCCAAGAGTAAGTGATACTTTTCGTGCTGTGTTAATGAATTGAATGTCGAAGAAGATCACGCTGACGATGTAGTCAATCGATCGAACGTCGGAGATATCTTGCTACGGCAGACTTTCCGGCCCTCGGCATCACTCGCCCCGGAGACATACGCAGACTCCGCTATCACACGACCGGCGCGCCCAGATCACTATGGACTTCAAAGGCACGGGCATGGGACAAGGATGTCAGAGCCGCAGAAGATCTGGCGAAGCAGCTGGAATCAAGTCTAGGCGAGCTGTCGGCTAAGGTGGGTCGGGTCCGGGCGAAGGGGAAGGGAAAGGGATCTGGACCGCTGGCGCTAGCGGAGGCTGAGGCTGTACTCGAAGCATACAGGTCGGCCAAGAGGATTGCTGCAGAGATTGGAGGACATCTTGATTCCGAGTCAGATCTCGCCCAATGCGTCGCTCTGCTGAGGAGAGCTGGTTTGGAGGAGCAGGATGGTGGGTCTGAAAGCGACTAGAGGCATGCAATGGTAAGCGCTTCGTCTGCGTTGTCAAACTCGTTTGCTCTGGCTCAGTATAGCTGCTGATGAATACAGACACACAATTGTCTATATACTAGACGCCAGCACAATGATCTAAATATCCTAGGCGACATACTTCGGGCGGTGGCGCATCGGGACGATCTCGGCATAAATCTGTATATTGCCGCTCGCCCGACCGTCGATGAAAGCGCAAACCTTAGACTCTTCAGTGATGTATATTAGAGACTGGCAAGCGGCTGCGTTTTAGTGCTGGCTGCAGACTCTGCTTGCGGCTCAGTCTTGTCGCGATAAAAGTACAGCTGCAAGATGCTGGAGCATTGGACGAGTCACGTGCGGTTTGACATGACCGATCGCGAGCGCGCGAGCTTGGTGCTGGATCTGCTCAAGTTGTCCCTCTCAACTGTCTCAAAATAGTCTGGCTCTAAAGACCGCACCAGTCCCTGTCCAGAATGGCATGTCGCAAGGCTGCCAAGCTCGCAGACACGCTCGCAGAAACAACGAGCCCAGAGCCAACTCCCGAAATGACCTTTCAATCCGCCGCTACGACCGCTTATCTCGTGCCCGAGACTTTCGAAAGCATCCTACGATTCGCCGACAATTCCAGCTTGGCACGTTTGATGAGGGTCCGGGAGCTATACCTGCTGTTGCAAGGAACCTATACGGGACGACCGACTACAGGCGGATTAAGCCATATCTCGGTTTTCCCGCACTTCACTGGGCTCGGCCATATAGCGAGAGCCAGACGGTATGTTGATCTTCCATCAGTCTCGCTCCGCCTTGAACCCCTTTCTTTGCTCAGTAATTGCGCTTGGCACGATTAGCTTGAACGGATACTGATGTCTTTAGGAATGGTGTAGATATATCTGCGAGGCAGTCACCAGACTCGACGTTCGACACCCTTATTGGCTGGCTGAAGTGCGGGAAGACAGCGGACTTCCCCCTGATCAGAATCTCTCCATCTTTCGACCCCAACTCCTGGACAAATTCGTCCCCTATCTGAAATGCCTCTGCCCTGTCCTCCGCATCATATGGCTCGGAAACCCCTACAGCCAAGCACACTTCACCGGAGAGACATGGACAATCTTTTTCGACCCGCCTCCCGTGGCTCCCCTCTCTTCCCCTTCCGCCGAAAGCCCTACTTCCGCGGACGACACCATTCGGATCAGTGTGATTCGGTCATATGACCTCAGCACCTGCCAAAACCCCGCATACTCTCTAGACATTCTCCAACCCCCCACATTCGACCATCCGGTACAGGTCCGGTTTGACCTTCATCTCCGCGACCCGTCCAATTCCTGGCAAAACCTGCCGCCATTACCCAAAGAGTGGCTGTCAGCCATTCGCCAAAATCCTCAATTTGGCAATCTCTACCAGGTTGCTGATTTCGCAAGTCTCCCCATCACCCTCCCCGATCTCACAGCTCTATACCAGAAGCAGATCGCCGCTGGCCATTCTCGTCGTCTATCCCGAATCCTAGCTCCCTCCCTTTCGTCATGGAATGTCCTCAATTTTGAAACCTTTGCGAGGATCGCATCGAGGTCTCTTACTATCCTCGAGATGGGCGAGTGTTGTATGACACCGAGGAAGGGGGACCCACAGGGCAATCTACCGGAAATTACATCAATCATACGGCACCGCCTACCAAATTTGACACAACTCTTCTTCCAAATCGCCGATATCAACAGTGTTGAGGAGGTCTGCGGCGAACGCCTCAATGATCGCTTGCTCAGATTTCCGGGGACGCTGAAAAGGCTAGGAATTCGGATCGACAGGCAGCCGGATGCGCTGTTCAACACACTCCGCTTTCTATACGGTATCTGCGCGGCGGACGTAAATCTCTGTATAACTTGGGGAGAATATGTTCCGGGAGAGGAGGAATGGTCTTCTCTAGCCCAGGACCAATTCCTATCCTGTCTGCGAAAGTATGTACATCCCCGCACTGGTCCCTTTTTGTGTCTTACCTGCTGATCGAATGCTAGCCAAAAGCCAAAGCGTAGAAGACAACTCGGCAAGGTCGACTTCGCCTCACTCGATATTCACTCCCCTGACCAAGTGGCCAACTTGCGTTATCACCCCGATGGCAGACCTCAGAGGCGATGGGAGACCAAGGCGGCATCCTGGTCAGGGCGAGCAAAGGCAGCTAAAGAGATCACGGCATCCAGCCTTATTCCAAATCTCCAAGCCGGTCTGCTCGACCTCAGCGAGAAGTCCGATCGGGTCCAGTCGACGATGCTGGCGGGAGGAACGGGCAAAGAGGCGCATGAGGAGGTGATGGAGCTTGTGCGGGCGGCTGCTGTTGCGTAGAAGGCGATTGATGAGATCGGTCAGGTTTTGCCGACGAATCTTTCGGCCCACGTGGTGGAGTATGCTCGGACGCTGGAGGAGGAGGAGCAGCCGGCACCGGCGTTGCCGTACCAATATTGGGATGAGGCGCAAGCAGCGGCATTCGATTTTGCACAGTCTGAATCTGAAGAGAGCGCCTTCTGATGAGAGCGGATATTGAGTTCACGATTGCGGAATGCACAATTGGTACTATTATTCTGGGCTCTTCGGTGAGATCTTCAGAGTGCTATCGACGGCCCCGCCACATTTCATAGCGGAGACTGAGCTGTCAGCCTGGGCCCGATGAGGAATGAGGAGTTGCCGTAAGGCCTTGGTTGGTTCCGGGGCAGTGAAAAGAGAGGCTTGCTTGGCGCGTTTCTACCCTTCGCACCCCCACTCAACCCGACGTACGGCCCATCCCTTGCCCCTCACTCACTTCTCTTCCCCTTTAATCCTTTCATACCCCCAGTGACGTTATCTCCAGCATGTCTAAGGCCAAACAAGACGCGTCACCGAGCGTGATTTCCATCGACGCGCCGGCTTTGCTAGGCCGGTCAGCAGCTGACCGCGCATTCGATGTGCCTGAGATCAGGCAGCAAATCTTAGATATCTCAGGGCGAAAGGATCAAATGGCGTTGATGGGTCTGGATAGGAGGTGGATCTTTCAGGCGGCGGAGAAGCTATTCTTCTACATGGACTACGGGAAATGTAGGAAATATCTCAAATCAGACGATGTGAGTTTTTCGATCCGCCCGTCCAGTTCGTCGGCCGAAGATGTAGTTACGATTACTGAATCAGTCAGCCTCTACACACACTGATCGCCACTGCCATCTCTGAGATCGATTGCGAAGATCTGGATGATGCCGCAACACGCGAAGACTTGGGGCTCGACCCCCAGCAGACCCTTGAACAACTCCGCCCCGAAATCTTCGCCGACTTCATACCTACGCTACGAGATCGGTGCCCAAACCTCAGAAAAATTTCTTTCGGAGTCCTTCAATTCGGTGCTGGTGATACTACTACAGGCCAATCGTGGGCTGTCACCTTTTATAAAACTCGACCACGGAGGCTGCAGCCGGGATACGTCGACAGTGGTCATATCCTCATCAGATACTCCCTCCCCCACACGTCGGCCGACCACCCTCCATCAACTATTACTTTCCCAGCGCCACCCTCGGCGGACTATACCATTGAAACCCGTTTCGACGTCCGTTTTTACCCCATGGACGAAGACCTGCGTCAGGGTGAATGGCTGGAACTCCTCCAGCGGGAGGATTTCAGCAGTCACCTTCTCGGGCCCCTCTTCCTAGGGGAGCTCCGGGTGACCATGGAGGACCTGACCAACATCTTCCGATGGCAGAACTCGTCCGGCTACCAGCAGATTGTGAATACCATTGACGCCATGAACTGTGCGCCCCACACCATACATGACTTTGCTTCATTCGCCAGCATTGCTGGGCTCTCGCTCGAATCCCTATATCTTCACCACACATACGATCAATCGGGGCCGGTCGACGGCTTCACGGATCTTCCGACCCTTTCAGCCATCATCCGGCTGTCTTTGCCCAACCTCAATGCCCTGATAATCAGTCTGGCGGGAATCGACAAAGTTGAGGCAGCTTGCGGGTCAGCGCTGTCCGATGACTGTCTCGATACAAGTGGCAACCTGGGATTTCTCTCCTTTCAGGTTGACTCCAACCCAGGAAGGTTGCCCAATGCAGTCCGGTGTGTATACGGGATCTGCGCGAAGGACGCAAATCTCAGCTTTACGTGGAACCACCGTGATCTCAATGAAGACTCATCATACGTGCACCAGCGTCTGCTGGACTTTTTGCAAGAGTACGTTGCGCTTCCATGGGGCGGTTGAGACTCTTCAGGATGTTTGAGCTAACACGGTATTAGGCAGCCTCTACCCAGCCGGCGCGTATTAGCCACACTCGACCTCACTGCTCTTTCAGCGCTCAGCTAAGGCGCGCTACAAAGGGTTGAGAGATGAAGGCGGTCCGACTACTAGCCGGAGGTGTTGGGACCTGGGTGGGACGAGGATGGACGGGCAGTGACACGGACGTGGGTAGTGGGGATATGGGGAATTGGGCTGAGGGTGCCTTTAATTATTGCGCAATCAAGCCAGCGATGGCGATGGAAGGGGTACATAGCCCTGATGAGAACTGCAGGAGCCAGCTGTTGGGTGTGTATGTGATCGTGTTGCGCGTACTTCTCTGCACCATCAGTCGCACAGTCTCTCTCAGGATCTCAGGGTGCGGAATCTCCGCCGAAAATATCGCCGCTCCACGCGCCACGATCCAATATCCACGTCTCGACGCGCTTCTTGATTTCACGCGTTTTGGTTTCTTCGTCTCCGTCTATACTTCGCTCTTACAATTACGCGTCAGCCTATACAGCCAGGGTTCTTCTCAGGTAAGATGCCGCCTCGTAGATCTGCACGAAATTCCACCTCGACTGCGGGGAAATCGCCAACCTTGGCCCTCTCGGCCTCGCGACGGGCGTGGGATATCGTCGAGATCAGACATGCAATCTTGCAATGTCTACCCCAGGACAGCTTGGCGAAGATGATCAGAGTAGAGAGGGGATGCTTTGGGGATGTGGCAAGGGTGCTCTACCATACTGTGCGGTACGAGACTTTGACCACTCATTTGGATGGGGATACGGTATGTTTTTCAGACCCCTTTCTATCGCCTGCCAAAAGAATCCTGTTTTCGGTGCTGATATCTCAGCCTCGTCAACGAGCTTATCGAGCTGCTGTATCGGTGATCGAAGCCTACAGCTATACCATCCCCAAACAATTACTCGAGAAGTACCCTGTACTTGACAATGCGAACTTCACACCCGAATACCTATCCCAGTACCACGACTCGACCATGTCGGTGATCCTTCCATTCTGGGAGACCCAATGTCCAAGTATCCGAGAGACACGATTCGGACCGCCGAAATACCACAAGGGTCTGCAGAAGGATCGCTGGGTCGTCTACTTCAGACCAGAATACCGTGTCGAACTATTCCAAACTCTCACCCACAGCCTAGCTCAACCACCCCCCTCCACTATCGACAGCCCAACCTCCCCTGCCCACAACTGCGATCTCACCCATCGCTTCAACCTAAAACTCACAATCCCCAAACCTCGGTGCCGTAGCCAGGCAGCTCTCGACCAATGGCGCCTCGCCCTCCCATCAGCCCCACATTTTGCCAATCTCTACCAAATCCTCATGCTCGGTGACGTCGCTGTGACGTTGGACGATCTCGCTGCCGTATATCAGCGGCAGATTGATGCTGGGCATGAGGACCGATTGAGCGAAATCACGGCCCCAAAGGCGGCGTCATGGTCCATCCCTGATTTGCGGTCCTTCGCCCAAATCGCATCGGGGTCTCTTACCATTCTCAAATTGGCGAATATGCATGACCCCTCTCTTGTCCAATCCTCCTTCGCCGACCTCCCTGATCTCATCCGAATCGTTACAACCCACCTCCCGAACCTCGGAACTCTCCACATTGCTCTGAACGGCATCGACAGAGCAGAAGTTGATTGCCTAAAGATGTTGGCCGGCCAGGATGAGATGACAGGGGGTAGTGTCAGGCATCTGTCCATCTTCACAGCTTCGACGAGGACGACCGGTCTTTTCAATGTCATGCGGGCTTGCATCCCAATGATCGATTGGGCGTCCGCGTCATCCACCGGTCCGATCCGAATAATACCGAATGGTGGTCTGATCCCATCGTGGGATCATGCGGCTCAAATTCAGTATATGGCATTCATACAAGGGTAAGTTACCAGATTTCTCCTTCTAGGAGTGCGTCCGTAAATCATCCACCTCGTACTGATTTTGTGCAGGCACCCAATCGAGCGTAGGAAATACCTCCAAACCGTTGACTTTGCGTCACTCGACGTCACTGTGCCTAGTGACATCCATTTCCTGAACTTCCACGCAGACGGTCGTCCGAAGAGTCTCTGGGACAGCAAAATAGCCAGGTTTGCCACCAATGCCCAAATCGCAGTCGACTCTCTAGCCACACTTGGGCCTAACCTCGAAACGGCGCTTCGCAATTACCGTACCCAGGCCATTCGGATGGAGGAGGTGAAGGCGGCAGGTGGGAGTGCTCAAGACATGTACGACGAGGTCACGCGCCTCGAACTGGCTCTGGAGGACCTGCGAAGGGCAAAGGCGATGTTGTGTGAGCTGGGTGAGGCCGATAGTGGAGATATAGAGAGCTACGCTCAGTCCCTGGCTCGGCGTCAAGATGTGGTAGTCTGATGGTAACTTGGTCTCGTTTATCGTCTGTATAAGACTCTATTCAGTTGTCATGGCTCCTGCTACGGATCCGACCTTCAGACTCTTCCCCAGCCACAAGATCCATCAAATCAGCATGCAGGCCGCGGAGACACACACCGGGTTCACTCTTTTGAGGCCGGAAGATCCCGCAAGCGCAATGCACCATCTTGATCCAAATTCAGTTCTTTTTGGCTTGATCTCATTCCAGCACAAAGCCCCTGCAGCAAGCCCAGAGCTCTTCTCAGCGAGCATGTCTTCCAGTAGATCAAATACTGAGCCAACCCCGATCGCTGCAGGAGCATCAGATCTGTGCCACTCAGCGACGCGTCGGGCCTGGGACATCGTCGAAATCCGACAAGCCATCCTGGAGTGCGTTTCCCGGGACAGCTTGGCAAAGATGATGAGGGTGGATAAGGAATGTTCTGGAGATGCTGCGAGGGTGCTGTACCGCACGATACAGTATGAGACGATGATGAAGCACCTCAGTGGAGATACTGTAAGTTGGGCGTGGCTCATTCTTATCTTGAGCCTTCGGGATGGCCTATTCTTCTGGACACGGTGCTGACTGCTCAGCCTCGTCAGCAAGAGTATCGTGCCCTTATCTCCATCATCGAAGCTCCCAAGTACACCATACCCCCTCATCTGGTCGAGAATTTCCGGATCAATGAGATGAGGCTCAGACCGGTCAACCTCGCCGTTTACCACGCATCGATCATGCGAATCCTCCTCCCCTTTCTACAATCCCAATGTCCACAACTCCAACAAATCGTATTCGGCCCACCCGAAGACTATAAGGGTAACGATCGGGAAGTCCCGTTGAAGGATCGCTGGGTGATTGACTTCAGACCCAAACTACACGCCGAGTTGGTCCAGACCTTCCAATACCCTTTATCTCGTTCTCCACCACTCACAATTCTTCCACCACATCCCCCTGCTGTCGGCTCTTCGCTCAACTATCGCTTCAACTTGAAGCTCGGGTGGGCCACCTACCGTAATCGTCACCACGGAATCGACGAACAGTGGAGGACCAGCCTGCGAGACGGACCCCACTTCGCGAACCTTTACAAAAAGCTCGATTTAGCGGACGTCAAGGTGACGCTAGGCGATCTTGAAGCTGTGTATCAGCGGCAAATCGATGCCGGGCACAAAGTCCGGTTAAGCGAAATCGACGCCGACTCTTCGGAGTCATGGTCCATTCCCGAACTTCGCTCCTTCGCCCAGATCGCTTCGTGATCCTTGACCAGCCTCAAGCTGGTAAGGGGGGACTCCTGTCTCCCCGATAAAACGGTGGCCTCATTCCTTAATCTCCCCGAGATCATTCAGATCGTACAATCACATCTCCCAAACATCGAAATCTTTCACTTTCGACCAAGATCTCGCTGCGAGCAGCGGTAGTGTGAGGGACCTGGTAATCGTCACTGAAGTCATAACGACGGACCTCTTCAACGTCGTGCGAGCCTGCAACCCAATGTTAGCACCGACAGGCGACATAAGCATCCGTATCGACCCATGTGGGGGTCCAATCGAAAAATGGCAACACAAGGAGACTAGATTCCTGCAGTACATCCGTCAGTGAGTCTCAAGACTTGTCTCCGAATCGGCACCCACTCATCTCGGATCTCGCGCTGATAGACTACAGGCAGCCAGTCCACCGACGGAAACATCTACAAACGGTAGATTTCAAAACGTTGGACGTTACAGCGCCTCTACACATCCTCAATCTTCGATATCGAGTGGACGGCACACCGGTCAACCTGTGGGAGGGCAGAGCGGTGCTATGGCGAAACAAGGTCAAAGCTGCTGCAAGCACCTGCATCACTCTTCTGCCCACTCTCGAATCAGCACTGGCCGATTTCGGCAAGAAGGCGACTCGGGTTCAAGAATCGAAGGCGGCTGATGGAAGTGCTTCAGAGATCCTGGTGGAGATGAGGGGATTGTCTGCTGCTCTGCAGGAAGTGAAGAGGGTCAAGGAACTGGTGCATAAGCTGGAGCTTTTGGCAGAAGGCGACGAGAAGTCCATGGCGGCGTACATCCGTCTTTTGGAGAAAAGTGAAGGGATCAAGCGTCATGACTATTTTGATATGTAGTGTGCACCTGCCTTCGAGCTCCTCGAGCTCCACATTCTGGACAAGCATGAGCATTAGGCAATTCGTGAGCAAGCATCAGTGAGCAGGGCACTTAGAGCCGTCTCCTCGCCCCTCATACAGTGCTGGAGGCAGGATGCCGTAACGGTGCGACGATCGATTTGGCTCTGGGAGCCTGCAGCCATACATCTGGTCAGCTTGTATCATCTTCCTGCTCCTGTATAACCTCTCATCATGTCCCGAATCGTCCCCAGCATCCGCTTGAGCCTTCCCGCGGCCAGACCATCAATCACCTCACGCCGCCTTACCCCCTTCCAGCTAATTTTCAGCCAATCGCGGAATTTCCACCCTTCCCCCACCTCCCATTCCCTTCAAAACATATTCGAAACCCCCGATCTCCCTTCCCTATCAGTCGCCAAACTCACCCCGCGGGGCTTTCACCTCACAGACGATCTCGTCATCCCAGGCGGTCTCATCCTTATTGGCGGTCGGGCATTGATGTGGGACGTAGACCCACCGATCTTACCTGCCGGCGGAACGCTCGTGGATGCCTGGAAGGGATGGACGCCGGAGAGATTTGCAGTATTTGCGAGTGTAGTGCCCAGGCCTGAGATATTGTTGTTGGGGACGGGGAACAGTGTTTTGCCTGCTCCTAAGGCTATAAAGGATTATGTGAGCAGTTTGGGGATACAGCTTGATGTGATGGATTCGGTGAGTCCAGACTTTTCCATCAGACGTGAAAGTTTGAGCTGATGACTGTAGCGTAATGCCGCATCGACATACAACCTCCTCACTGAAGAAGGCCGAACAATAGGCGCTGCGCTTTGTCCCCTCTCACCGATCGATCCTCGGACTAGCAAACCTAGATGAAATATACCATCATCAAAATTCATGAGTTGGAGCAAGGGATCACAGCGAGGAAGTTACAGATGTAGCAGTAGTACAAGAATCCATCGATTCGGCATCCCCATCTTCCCAACTGGCACTGACGCTCCGACCTGATTTGGACGGTACAGGCGTCTGGTGCTGTTTCTGCTTCTTCCGCCTACCAACTGTTGTAGTCGTACCTGCTAATCAGCTCAGATCCACGATCCCTAGTAGGACATAGCTCACCTTTCAGACCAAGATCGACGGCTTTACACAAGATCTGATGTTTACTCCGAGACTCCCCAAACTCCTCAATCACTAAAGTCCAATTCACCATATACTCCCCGCTGATCACTTCCTGCGATCTCGCCACAATCTCGCTCAGCTTGGAAACCTCGTGTGGCATCCAGGGACCCTTGTATTGCGTGACGGCGTGATCTTTCGATCGAATCTGGGGCAGGATTACGACGGGTGGTGGTTGAACGAGGGGAGTCTGGAACTCGGGAACCATAGGGGTGATATCGGGAAGGGGCTGGATGGATTGGAGGGGAGTTCCTATCACTTTACTGATCTGCACGGGTCAGTCATTGGGACAAACGGCATCAAGAGAAGAATCAGACTTACAATAGCTTTGGCTGATCCCCACTGATCTTCCGGTTGGAGGATGGCTGACACTCCCGCCCCTCGGACGACATCTGGTGTTGCGCGGCCCTGGGGTATCAGCGTCTGGACAGTCTCGAACAAGAACCGACTCACCAAAATACCCCTCACCCGCCCATTCAGCTCTTCCACCGCCGCCGTCAACTCCGCCTCCAGCGCGACTTGAGTCTTGATCTGCTCGTCGCGTGTGGCAATCCGAGCAGCGGTGTCAGATGCTGCGGTGGAGGATTCGGATGAGGCAGGCGTAGGCTGAGGAAGGGGTCGATCTTGGGTAAAAGTACAGCGTGGACCTGTGTTTCAGCGCTGATTTCGCAGAACTTGAAATCAACTTACGACCCCTCTTTCTCTTCGACCCCGCCTGATATTCTCCACCGCCTAAAGGAGGGATCGGCGTCCTGAAGATATCCCACGCATCCGCCGCAGCTGGAGTTGGTACTTCCATCCCCATAGCCATACTCGATACGCCAAACATCCCCATCTCCACTCCCATTCCATCGCCCATGGTGTACGTCGCGTCGACAGGAAGATTGGGTGGCCCAGGCGTATCGGGGAAATTGAGATACTGCATCATTCCGCAGGATGGAGTATCGGGCTGCTGCTGCTGCTGGCCATACTGCATAGTGGCGTAGGAAGGGGCGTATAGGTCGAGGGTTTGGAAGGGGTATCGGAGGGTGGAGAGGGTCAGAGGAGGGGAGGTGGAATTTGGGACGGCGGCGGGGTATGTTGGGGCCTGGGGGATGTTGGATTGAAGGAGAGGAATCTCAAACTGTGCGGAAAGGCCAAGAGGATTGGAATAGTATGGTAAAGGGGGTTCGGGGGATACATTGCCGAAGTTCGCAGGGTAGTTGATAGGGACAGGAGGGATAGGTTGCTGAAAGATGATGTGCATGTTGTTGCTGGCGCTACTGGCCCCGGCTGTCGGACTCTGGATCTCGAGCGAAGGCATCTGTCGAGGAAAGCCCGCGAGTAAAAGGGAGGGTACAAAGACCTTCATCCAGTCATTCTGGTCCGACTTCTCTGATCCCATCTCGGCATCTCCGACCAATCCCTCATTCCCACATCTGGCCATGTCGGCTGACGCCATATCGGCCGTTCGGGGATCGTCGAGGTTATCAAAGTCTAGATCGCTAAAGTTGTAATCTGAAGCCATGGCGCTTGGGAGATTGTATGACTCGATGAGGAGCGACATGGCGGGTGAGGGCGAGAGGCCTGTCGGGCGTCAGGCTAGATATAGGGAGTCGCCAGAAGGGGCAACAATGGTGGTGATAGGGATCGGTTGAGGGGCGGCTCGAGCCCGGTGGGGCCGATGACAAAGGAAGGTGTTGGACCAGCTTTGTCCTGTCCCCTCGAAATGACGCCGGTGGCTGTTGGGTCTAGACAAGGTAAGTACAAGGCTCAAGGGGTGGATCGTCAACAAAGGGTGGTGAGGGTGAATAAGTGATGTTTACGCGACAACGCGTCGTGGGATTCGATCAGAGTTTGGGTTTGGCGATACCCACAGCTTGTCCCCACGCCCCCAATTCTGAAACCCTCGGTGAATTCTCGGAGTAATCCTGAAACGTCAATCCATAAGCCTCTAATATGATATCGCCCTTGATAGATCCCAATTCCCAAGCCCAAAAGTCCAGATACCAGTCATGATCCCTCTCCTATCACCAGCCCTCACCTCCTCTCAGTCATCGGCAAACTTTCCGGATCAACCTCCACTCCCAATCCTCTCTGCTCCCCTGGTGCGTTCCCGCCGTTCGCACCGTCCTTCTTATCCTGCCTTCGCTGGACTATCCATATCGCCGCTCCACTCCCGACATACACCACGAGATATACCCCGGCGATAATGGCCAGTGGGATCTCCTTGACGAGAACACGGTATAGCGGATTTATCTTCCCCGCGAGCTCGAGTTGTTCGTCGAGATGAGCGATATCGAGGTGTTTAGGGCCGATATCGAGAAGACCTAGAAGGCCGAGGCAGACTCCAGCGACGATTTGGGAGCCGTGATATATCCAGTGGGCGGCACCGAGGAAGCGATACCATAGCATGGATCGGATAGCCGTGAGGACAAGTACGCATCCCTGGAGTGGTGTTAGCTCTTATCTATCCGAAAAGTCGAAGCCAACTCACAGAGACTGGTAGTAACCATAGTACACCGGTGAATGAGTCGTTCAAGATCTCCTGAATAATCTCCGTAAACATGTGGCCGGCCTCTTCGCGGAGGTGCGCCCTTTCCTTGACGTCGGTCTGCCAAGTCGTGTTGAGCCCGTAGAGTGTATAGTACATGTTGGTGGCTTCGATGGGAATCTCAACACCGTAGGCTTGGTAGGCCGAGTATCCAATCTGCGCGGCGTATTGGACGTAGGCGACTTGGGGATCAACTGAGAGATCAGCGTGCATCAGAGCATCTGTGCGAGGGAGAAGACTTGCCATCTGGGGTAGTCTGGTTGAGATATCCGTATATTTGGTTCATAGTCTGAGCGAAAGGCGGCTCGAGTGACAATTTGTTCATATACTTGCTGGTCACTCGCAAATGTTCCGGATCAAGGTATGTCGACCCGGCGCCGTATACAGCGTTGCTGTACGGCTCGAGAAGATCGAGGATTCGGCTGATACCGTGTGTGGAAGTGAGGGTGACGACAACATTCTAGATCTGTTAGCTAGTTCTATGTGAGAGTAAGGAGCGAGACTTACGACCATGGCGGCTACGAAAAGTAGCATACAGAAGCAAAGTGGGAAATGCACCATCTGCCAAACGATGGCTCGGCCATGGCCTGTATGGTCGTTCTTGTCGAATGTGCCAAAGAGGAAAGAGTACAGCAAGAAGAGAATGAGAATGGTCAAGAAGACTTGGATGTAGGTTCCGTCATCATCGTTGGAAAGGCCGGATATCGCTCGGCTGAATGCGCGAGTGACGCTGATGATACCTTCGCCACTGACACATCAGCGTTTGGGCCGGTCATACCAAAAGAAAATGGCTTACAGGATGATAAGCGTGAAAGCACCGTATCGCTCGGCGACTTTGTGCGTCTCAAGAGGGGGCTGAGTTCGAAGTATGACGCCAACGAATACATTGATGACTTCCACACCTATGCCGCTGTAGAAGAGGACGATCTGGCGATATCAGCTCTGTATTCGCTGTCGGAGGCTTGACTCACTTTGGCAACCTTCCAGGCTGAGCTGGTCGCTGGAATAGAAAAAGAGATGACAGCCAGGGTCATGGATGCCAATAAACCAGCCATGTTGACGCCGATGTGCGAGATTTGACGCCCAGCTCTCCGTCCTTGGATCAAGCCTACTTCATCAGCGTCTTCTATAAGAGGTGATGGTAGGATACTCACAGATGCCGTATTGGACAATAAGGAAAACTCGAGAAACAGCAAAAGCCACAGCGACAGTTGTAAAGGCTTGCAGCGCATCCTCTGAAGTGCGTCAGCTCATCTTCACTACTCGGAATGGGGAGGTCGTACGGTGTTGAGAAGTCCGGTAACCATACGGATCACCACTATCGTTGATCAACTCTATTTTGCCTGGATTCCAGTTCCCACCCGCCGCGCCTTGGTAAATGAATAGGCCGATTTGAATGAATTTAAAGAACCGATTTACGGCGTCGTTGCCTTGATAGCGCATATCGTAGGCTGTCTGAGAGACCCATGTCCAGAAGATTATAATGAAAAAGGAGAGGAAGATGGGGATTGCAGCAGGAGTGGCGAGCTCGTGTTGCTATTGCGTCAGCATCGCTCCGCTAGGTTCAAGCGGCAGAACTTACCGTGGAAAAAATCGTCAGGACAGCCACCACAACCAGATCTGTCACGATCAGCGCTAGCCTCCAGACCACTTGTAGCTATGCACACACCATAAAACAACGATAACCATTCTACAGCCTCGTGATCTCGCTCCAACCACATCTCCTCAGTACCCTTCACGGGTGTAGAGAGGAAAGGGGCTTTTCGAATGTTTTTTCGGTTGGGCCCACTCCGGTAACTTGAGTGTCCGGTAGACATCCCTGTAGCTCCACTACTCTCCTTGCCATGTCCACCACCTCCGTACCCGACAGATGGTACATCTCCACGGGCAGTCGGGCGCCGGAAAAGCTCAGGCTTCTCTAGCTCGGGACTGTATGGCGACCCCGCTGACCCAAATGACGAATCAGCACCTGACGAAGAGGAGGTGATCATCTTCGGGAGAGTAGGTGGTGCGTATGTGGTGTCGTCGTTCTGAGTGTTTGAAGGGGCGGTATCGTGCTCGTCAGCACCGCTGCGGTTGAACGGTCGGAAATAGCTCGTCATTTTGTTTCAGATTTGTCGTTTGTTGGTATCACTGCGTGAGTCGTTTTATTGATCTGTGGGAGTCAGGCGCAGTAAAAGAGGCGCACAGGGTGTAGCTTACCGGCGACAAGATTGAGTCCGAGCGGCCCCTGCGACTTGATAGGACGAGCGTCTGCAGGAGGAGAGCAAGCGAAATACTTCAGCTGTTCAGTCACAGCTGGAACCGACAGATCGTCGAGTATGTGATACTCTTTCAACTCTACTGATGTATTGTAGAGATGAGCGTGAATGCATAAGTCGCCTAATACCCACGATAAGAGATCTCTTGTGTAGATCTGGGTTTTGGCAGTGCGACACTTGTTTATCTTTTGAGTTTGTCAATTGGGTTCCTGATATTACGTGATTGATGTGATTTACTCCGCTTTGGGTAATTCTATACATAGAACTAGCCTTGGCATGTGGAGGCGCCACATTCAGCAATTGCAGAGATGAGATGCAACAGTGTGCCATGGTGAAAACCATCTACATAGTCGAAACAGCGCGATGGCGAGACGGTCATACCTAGCACATAGCATACGTTACAATCTCTCTTTCTGTCCTTAGCCCTCACACAACAAATTCTGTTCCCTTCCAGCTTCTGACTACAGCCTCAATTTCTCCGTAGGAATCGTACCTTCGTATTCGCCATTCCACTGTCAGGTATGAGCTATCTCCTCGATACAGGTGGACGACAACGACTTACTCAAGCTATACCTGCATCTTTTCGATCCTGATTGTTCATCGGCTTCACCTCAAATCGGGCGGCGTAGTCAGAGTCGCCAGTGTACTTTTTGCAGCGGACGTCGATGGCCTGGAAACGCGATAGATCCGTGTGCTCTTCGCTCGGTAAAAGATTCTTTGGGTCCTCGATGCAGATCATACCATAGACTAGCGGTCCGTCCTGGTTGGGGATGACGATGTTTCGCAGCGCGAGGACACCGTCAACGAGAGTGCGAATGGAGGCTGGATCGAGCAAAGACTTGCCCAAAGACGCGACAGCTTCGATGCCGACGGCTACTGCTTTGGCGACGTCCTTCAAGCCCTCGATAGTGAATTGTGGATCCTTTGTGACATCTGCGCACAATGTCAGCGACCGGCAACGAGATAATCGAGCCAGCTTACGCGCGACAAAATCCTTGAAGAAGCCAACATTGAGGCTCTCAACTATCTCTTGTTCCTCCTTCTTATCACCGCGGTCGGCCAAGTTGGCCAAGAGATAGGTAATGAATACGGGTTCGGTCCCGCGGATTGCGAAATCAAATTTGGTCTCCTTGTCGGTGATAGGGCTTATATCGACAGAGACCTGATGATAAGCTAAGCTAAGCGCGATTGACAAGCTGACAGATATGACAGGGACTCACTTGGCGCAAATTCTCATAGCCGCCCTTCCCGAGCAACCGCTCTCCGTTTTGGTATGCGATGATGGACTCGTGAAGACTGATCATCAGCTTTCGCTTCTAGTTCGGACGGGAGTATGGACCGCTGCTACTTACGTGTCCATTCCGATACGATTCAGGGGCGGCACCTTCACACTGGTCGTGGCGGTGTTGTGGATCTCACGTTGCGGTATCCAAGCATGGAAGAACCGTTTGCCTTCGTTGGCGTCGTCAATCCTTTTCTGTCCCGCTGCCACTCCTTGATCGACTCCGCTTGTCGTGTTCTCTCCAGCCAACTGGGTTTGCTCTTTGTTGCTCAGCTGCATCTTGGCGGGGCTGGTTGATTGAGGTGTATAACAGAATGAGGCTGTGGGCGGTTGAGTGAGCGCTATAAGTAGGTCGGCAGAGCCAGCGGGATACTCGGTAGCTTGCTTGGCAGCCTCAGTGCCGGGGCTGTGGATCCAACGGCGTGTCTGCCGTTGACAGTGCGGAACATCGCACAGCCTGACGGCAGCGCATTCTCGAAGCGCTAAGTCGCCGGTCCCGTGCGATCGGCAGAGTCTGCGGGGAAGATCGGATGATAGTATGTACTCTCAGAGCTTTCCCCTTTGTCCTTGCTTCATTCCGCAATCAGGGTAACAGCTCCGTCGGAACTGTTCCGCCCTCTCGTCAGTCTCAGGGCCTTCTGTCGCCTCTTCTTCGCTTCACGGTCCCCTCGGGTAAGCATTGTGACAACCTGTAAGCCTTAATGAGAATGTCACAGGGTTCTGATTGCAAGGGACGAGCGTAGCAAGCTCTCTGACACTAGTGAACATGCTATGAAAATGACACGCCTGTATGACAAGCCGCAGTCTAGACATCTAGCCGTGATTTGCCGCTGTTTGCCGAAACCGTTCACCTGCCATCTCTCCCGTCCAGCCTGAGAGTAAGCCTGAGCCTCCTCCCCTTACGAACCTCGATCACGCGCAGTCCGCTGAGGTGTGACAATGTGATCCACGGCTCATGTTAGCCTCATCTCGTACATGACGATATCTCAGGGAGACTCACTCTTACCCAACCGCAGATCATCACGTCTCTGCGCTGCGGCCCCCCGTGCCCGGAAGCGGGGAGCCGAGTACATTGGAAGAGATGAGCGTACGCCAACAGCCGAAGTTGCCGATAAGGGGGCCCGGGGAGATATCCAATGGGAGCTGCCCAAGCAGTGATGACAGAGGATTAGCGGTGAATGTCACAACAAGCTGAATAATGCCTCGAGCGGCGAGACCTGCTTTCTGCCTCCATTTGTTCTCGCCTCTCTTGCCGACAACGGACTGCCTTTGCATCCAGTGAGCTCCCCTCGGCTCTTACGTGCTGTCGAGTATAAAGGTACGGGGCATCCCTGCTAGCCCTGGTCAGTCAGTTGACATTCTAATAGTCCTTGTCGTTGACCCTGATCATTAAACCTGCCGCCGGAGTAATCATGTCTAACGGTGAGTCGATGTGTGCTTGCAGTCCAAACTCTCCTCTGAATTTCACTGACCTCTTCTTCAGCTTGGAAACCAGACGTGTTCATCGACTCCGTCGCTTACCAACCGGGCTTCGCAGCTGGTCCGATCGGGGTCAGTGCCCTGTTCAGGAAGCTACAGTAAGTCGAAGCGGAGTGCGTATCTTTTACTGACCCTTACAGTAAGGCCGCAGTCGCCCAAAGTCGTCACTTCGATCTCTCCGTAGAGACTACCGACACGAACTACTCATATCTAAAATCGCGCCAAAATGCATTTGTAGGTCAAACGTCTGTACCGAGGGCGCGCACCATCAGTATAAATCTGACCCCATTTCAGGAAGGATTACAGGAGATTGCTGCGCAGTGCGGCATAGCTCCCAAGGCATTGTTGCAGGCCGAGCGCGAGAAAATTAAAGCAAGTGCTAAATCCACGTGAGTTACTTGTCCCCATCTACACTTACCTCTACCTTCGCTGACCTGATGTAGTGAAAAACACTCGGTGGACATTGTATTTTCTACCTTCACAACATGGACAGACAATCCGACAAATCCTCTCACATTCACCCTCCTTCCTGAGGCGCGCAATCTCGCAGAAACAAACCAAGACGGCTTTCAGGAGAACTACGGCTATTATTACGTGTCTCTGCAGTCCCGTCGCAGCCACGTCTCAGTTGTCTATCACATCGAGGCTTCATCGGACTCCACTGCGGCGTGGGAAGCCATGACGGCGAGCTTGAATGTGCAGAGGGATGATTGGACCGCAAGCGATTTGAACATCACCGTGGGGAACATCAAGGATCTGGCGAACGCAGGGTCGGACATGACGATCAGCATGCGCATCATCTGCTCTGGCATCAGTGGGATCGGCACGGAACACACTTTCGGCACCAAGTCCACAAAAAACGACATCACCAAGGAATTCTCACGCATCTGGGATGACGCCAAATCCAAGTCAAAACTCGGCGCTCAACCCCACACAGCTCAACTCACCTCATATCGGAGTACATTCACCGATATCGCCTGGTCCCCAAGATACGCGGGGATTTCTGTGTACACCGAGGGTCAGATCCGCCGCCTAGAATCCGCATTGCAGGAACTTGAGAAGGCTCTCGCTGCATTACCCTTTGCGGAGCCTTCGAGACCCAAAAGGAAGTTGCTCTTGTCCTTCGCCGAGGGCCAATCAAGGTACCATGGTATTCAGCGTGGGTTCTTCGTCATCTGCACGGCTTGGAGGCTTACGAGGCATAGAGGCAATCATATCAGCTCCTAATCCCATTCCCCCTCTCATTGAGCATGAGATCGAATCGGCGCTGCAACACTGTGCGAAGCTCAGCGACGATATCTCCGACTGGCAGGCTCGCTACACTTTCCTCTTGGGAGTTATCTCGGAAAGGCGGGGCGAAAATCGCTTCACGGGCCTACGCGGTTATGTTCCCTGCGACTCCGGCCACAAATGGGGCTTCGGACAGCCTCCTCCTGCTGGTTGTCCCTTCCATTATGGTACTCCCATTGAGGTCGACCGAACCGTGGGATTGAGAAAAGTGACCAGGGAGCTACAAGTCAGCGAAGATTCCAGTGAAATCGTACTCAGCTACTCGATAACAGCGCTGAAAGATGGCGACAACGGCTATTGGAGGACGAATAAGCCCATTCTTGCGAGTGGACAGGATTGTTCATTCCACTTTGACCACAGGCCGGGGAGAAGTGAGTCTGATTTAGCGCTTTGTCATCTTTGAAGAGATGAGCCCACTGATCACAGAAATCAAATTTCAAGTAACATACCGTCTTGGTTTGCGGGCCGATTACGATTTCCCAGAACTTTTAGATCCCATTCGGGATGAGGAACTCCGAAGCAAGAAGTAATTAGAGGTCAGAGTCTGGAAATGATGTTTTATGCAATGTAGATAAGTCATTTGTCGAAGCTGTGAAACCATTGGATCTTATACGACCTTGATAGAGTATTCGTCAAAAGCGTAAGGAGAACTCGAGAAGTAGGTACGTCGAGGGAGTGCATTTGACCTGCATCGCTCAAATAATCCGTCGCATCAGATTCCTCCTCCCCTTCTTCTAGGCGTAGCCGATGACCTCACCCCAGCTCCAATACCCGCAGACCGAGGAGTCTGAGGCGTACTGATTCCTGCTATTCTCGGCGTCCGACTGATCGTCTCATCTTGCAGCTTCTTCGTCTTGGCCCTCTCGATACTGAAGGATCAGCTTCAAGTTCTCGGATCAGAACGCGTGGATAAAACTGACTCTTCTCGCTGTCGAGCCATCTCAGCTTCTAATTCTGTCCGTTTACTGAAGTCCCTATTCGCCTTTGCGCGAGCTAGGGCGTCGAAGTTCTTCTCGCGAATTGAGAAGAAGACTCCTCCTAGTTCCGCTGAAGAAGTCAGCATGAGCATAGATGAGAGGGAGATAAGTAGACGTACCGAGCCAGTATGGGTCGACAGAAGTTACACACATCATGTATTGCTTGGATGTCAAGACGACTAGATGCATCAGCTTGGATACCCTGGGGATCTGGATGACAACCGGGATTAAGCTCACGTTCGTGGTATACAACATAGTCGGGCATATCTGTAAGTCAGCATAGGTCTGCTAGGTCTAGGTGGCCATGACTTACAACCCAGACCGTACAAAGCACTGGTAGGATGCAAAACACAAGGCAGCTTTAGATGTCAGCTACTCGTCCATTGCTGTGCGTTAGTCAAGACCAGACAACTCACCCCAGTCCTGACATTCATATACTCTCCAATCCCCTTAACTCTCGCCGCCTGGTGGAAATATCCCGCGGTGATACACTTCCTGACGATGTCCCAATCCGTCCCGACAGACAACACCTCCATCTTCTGTTGCTTCATGATATCTTCAAGCTGTCCTCGGACTTCACGAGCTTTACGCATGATCTTGGGATGGAGGAAATGTTTCATACACCAATGATCGCTGAACCTGAAACACGTCAGCCTTTGAATCACCCTAAACGATGTTCAATGAGCTCACCCGTTCGATTTCCACTGAGTATAAACGTGGAGTAAAGTCAAGTGATCACTCTCCGGAACGAAGAACTTTTCTCTCGCAGCATCACTCTCCTCCGCCCGCTGCATCGGCCGATAGAATACCGATGGGACCGATAACATCGAGACGATCGTAAGCATCTCGGAAGAACACTTGTACTCCGTCGCGACGATGAGCATCTTGGCGAGTGAGGGTTCCATGGGGAAGTCTGACATCTTTTTGCCAGGGTTGGTGAGGTCGCCAATGTTGTCCAGGGCGCCGAGGACCCAGAGCTGATACATGGAGTTGAGAATGTTTTCCTATATTGCGTCAGCTATGATACCTCAAGAGGCAGGAGCCGCTGAGCTTACCTGAGGTGGAGGATCCATGAAGTCGAACTCTAGCAGATTCTTCACACCGAGCGATTTCAGAAGCAGCACAGTATTGGCCAGATTGGTACGCTGGATTTCCGGAATGTTATTGGAGAATAGCTCATTGAGATACGCATTCTCGGTGTATAGTCGATAACAGAACCTAGGATGTCAGCTGGGTTCACGATCGACCGAGTTCTTGAACTCACCCTGGCCCCGTACGTCCAGCTCGACCGGCTCTTTGCCCACAATTGGCCTGACTGATCGGTGTGATCTGTAATGCGTCCATGCCGACTTTAGGATTGTAAACCTTGAGCTTGGAGTAGCCACAGTCCACGACATAAAGGATACCGTCGACTTGTTTTATCAGCTCCTGGTATAGCAGAGATGGAGTTTGACTTACGAGTCAGAGACGTCTCAGCGATATTTGTAGCTACTACAACCTTCCTTCTGCCATCTGCAGTCGGCAAGAAGATCTTGGCTTGAAGATCTGCGGGCATTTGCGAGTAAATCGGAAGTACCGAGAGAGGTTCGGGATCATCCAACAGAGCCAGTCGCTCTAATTCGTTAGCTTCAATATTCCTTGGCATAATCAGAGAACAACTAACCTTCGACGACGTTACACGTAGCCTCAATATCCTCTTGACCCGTCATGAAGACCAAAATATCACCCTGAGGACTCGATAAATGGATCTGCAATACCTGCTTGATGGCGGAATCGACATAGTCCTCGCAGGGCGACTTGGAGTGGAAAATCTCGACAGGGAAAGTACGTCCAGGAATGGTGAAGGTTGCTGCGTTTCCAAAGAATTTCGAGAATTTTTCAGAGTTCATAGTGGCGGAAGTGACGATGAGTTTGAGATCACGGCGACGAGTGAGGACTGTTGCTGTGAGCTTGGCCTGACTTGCTCAACTCTTTGTATGTGGCAGCTCACTCTTTCGAAGTAGACCCATAAGAATGTCGGTACTCAATGACCGCTCGTGTGCTTCATCCAAGATCAGGCAGCTGTACCGATCGAGATCACCCTCGTTTAGTGATTCTCGGAGAAGAACACCATCAGTCATGACTGTCACCATAAGCTGATGTCCTCTCAAATTCAAGGGTGGGTACTGCATAACTCACATTTGATCTTGGTATCTTTCGAAGTACAATCCTCAAATCGAATAGCATACCCCACCGTACTACCCAATTCGCAGTCCATTTCCTCGCTAACACGCTTGGCGACAGACATGGCGGCCACACGACGAGGTTGGGTACATCCGATGATACCATTGTTGCAATATCCTTCTTCGTATAAGAATTGACCGAGTTGTGTCGTTTTTCCAGAACCGGTTTCTCCAATGACGATCAGGACTGAGACGTCAGTTATCTGCAGCGCATGAACGCATTCTACGCAACTTACCCTGATGATCCCGAATCTGAGCCATGAGCTGTTCTCTGACCGCAAAGGCAGGTAGGTATTCCCGTTGTTGCTTGAGCGTCCGAGTCTTCGCGAATACCGACTGAGCCTCGTTCGTCTTCATGTGTGTCGAGAATTGAGAATCGGCCTTGTAGTTGCTTCCATCCCCTTTCCCTTCTACACACCATCAGCTACATTCACCAATTCCAGATGATAATAACTCACCCTCGCCCAACTCAGGCTCATCCTTGACGCCCATCAAATTCCCCAAAGTCGTACCGGCAATACTCGCAGCTTTGGCCGCAGCCTTCTCTCTTTCCTGCCGCTCTCGCCTCTCCCTCACCAATGCCGATCCCTTCTTACTGAACACCGCAAGATCACTAGTTGGATCACGGACGGGGTTGATTGGCTCCAGTTGTCGAGTGTAGGCGACTGTCCCGTCTAAGAATGGCGGTTTGAGGTCGTGTACCAAGACGTGGACTTTGGAATCTTGGTCGTCTTCAAAGTCTAGGTCGACACCGTCTTTTCGGACCACACCAGATGTTTGCAATCTGTTGTTCTCCCAGAGATCATTGTCTGCGTTCTGGTGTCGTAAGCACTCGCCCGAAGTTCGATGGCGATTGACTCACGTATTGAGCCTGTCTAGCTGTCTGCCGCTTTGCTGCTTTTTGCTGCATTTCTTCTTCCTTCTGACGCTCAAGTCCTTCCCATTGAGAGAACGGATTATGTTCCTCATCCCCAGCCTACTCATCAGCTCAAATTCGGTAAGGGTAGGGTGATCGATGTGGACTCACAACTGCACCATCGTCATCCTGGATATACCAATCCCTGTCCAATCTGACCTGCTCCTCCTCCCACTCTTTCCCATTGACGAGTATATCATCATCATCACCCCCACCTCTGACACTGCGGGAAGACGGCGTCTGATCCCATCTCCCTCTTCGCGGATCTTCAATCTTGCCCCATCCACCCGGACCGCCAGCCCTCGGCGTCTCATCCCAACCTTTACTCGGTACTCGCATCGATCCACCATCCAGATCCCTATCCGACCTCGCCGTCCGAGGCGTGGTATGCTCCCACGATCTCCCACCCTGATCCCTCTCATTCCGTCCATTTCCACCACCATCCCGATTCCACCCATTATCCCGCGGGCGCTGGGCTCGGGGGTCCTCTGCTGCCGATCCTCGATTGAGCCGAGACTTAAAGTCTCCAAGACCTTGTTGGCGATTGTCCTTTTCAGGCTGAATAGCAGTAATGGCTGATGACGATGGCATGTTGCGTTCTTTCCGCCGAGCCTCCAGCCGCTGCCGAGCCGTATCGGAAAGACCTGGACCATGACTTGGTGTCTCTTCCGGACGTATTCTGGCATTGTCGCGGCGAACAGGAAGTACAGGCACTGTTAATCAGTAAATTGCGGCGGAAGATTGTCTAGTAGGAATGCGCACCCTTAAAGACACCACCAGATGATGACGCGCCATTCTCATCCTCGTCTGCCAATCTTGGTCTCTTGCTCGGTGGCCCCATTGATCCAGCAGCTGCCGCCTGAGCCCTCTTATCCGCAGCCAATCTGTCCAACCCGAGCAGAGACGGCCTCGCAGCTGCAGGCTGTTTGAACGCAATCACCTGTACTGTCAGATAGATCCCAGCACGTCCTGCAAAAGAATACTTACGTCCTTGCCAGCCCGAGTCAACCCGCCCTTCCTTGACGGCTCGGACTCAATCCTATCAGATCGATCGTGGTCCATGCCATCCACTGAAGCGTCCCTCTCGCCACCGGCCCCTCGGGCGCTCAACATCCGCGGCGGCGAGCTATTTGAACCCCGGCGATGATGTCCATTCCCATTATGCAAAGCTTGTGCCTGATGGACCAGGATCCGCGTATGTAGCGAAAGAATAGCATCTTCGGGGAACTTATAGAATGCCGAGGCAGCTAATGGTCGTCAGCCTCCTCCGCACAGTGTAGCCTGATAGATTCTCACCCTTAATGAAAGCATCTCCTGTCCTGTTGTGCTTTGCGATATCGATGACTCGTCGAGCGAGCGTATCGTTCGGATTCACAGCGTTCATCAGGCGCGAGAGCTATGTCCATTAGCTACATATCTACCTCTCGTAGGTATCAATCCAGGACATACCTCAATCGCCACATGGTGGACGAAATCGCTCTCGCTCATGCTAGCCTCCTTTTCTCGGGTTGGCGAATGGGAAGACATGATCGATGAGTCTCTACTGACCAGTCCAGAGGCTGTAGATGGTTCTGGATACAGTGATAGATGAGGGGCAATAGGGCAAGGTATAGGTACACCCAATATGCCCCTATGCGTGTGCGGAACCAGAATTTCACCCCTCTTTCCGTCGGAAAGAATCTGTTGTTGTTGAATTTCGAGCATGGTCAGTCAAAGCGTTCATCTACTCATCAGCCCTTTTGACTCGCCCGCTCGCTAGAACGACCCGTTCAGATGTCGCCAGGAGAAGCAAGCCTGGCTTCAGAGCTTGCAAGTGTGAAAAAATCGCTCATCAAAACCCCGCTCAACGGGTTGGGGACGAGGTACGCTTCCCCCTCTACCCTACTCTCACTCACCACTGACGGCCCAGCGATGCCCTGAAGGATGGGATACGTCTGACTACCCAAAAGACGCTAGCTACGCATCATCTCGATCAGCTTGCTCTGCTCCTCGTGTTGCTCAAACAGCTCCGACAAGCCATTCCGGTAGCGCAGGACGACGAAAGGCATGCGCTCTTCGACATTACACGCGATGCCCTCGCACCGGCCCTGCTTCCCGGCGGCATTATTGCCGAGCTGCTCATTATCAACCTTGAGCACAGTCTTAAGGCGAATCAATTCCGCTCAATGGAATGTATTCAAGCAGCAGCTCGTCTGGCTGTTGTCGTCTCGCCAGTCTCGCCCGAGGCTATCAATCTCGAACCCCTTTTCCTCCTGGCATGCAGCTCTGGCCTAGTAAATAGGCCAAATCTGCTTATGATCAGTAACCTCCTCGAAGCAATACCCTCTGCGGCCATCCCGGCGGAGCTACTTCCGACAATACTCGAGGGTCTGAAGCTGCCGGATAACGGTTCAACTCGGGCATCCATCATTGTTGGTATCCTGGAGAAACGTCGGTCCCACCTGTCTGATCGAGACATCAACGACATCATCCTCCCTCTTCTCACTTCCTCCCCATCAACAAATATCACAAACAATCTAAATCGGTATCTACTGCCTTCGCTATTCGCGGCGTTTCCTACTTCACTCCCCTCTCTCCTAGCTTGCCTCTCTAGGGTGAGCTCGGAGACAACCTTCTCCTCGTGGGTCTCCATCGCCTCGTTGGGGGTGTCTCTCGGTATTCTCAATATCGACCAGCTCCCAGAGCAGGATCTGAGTGACGCACTGAGTCACGAAGACGCAGCGGTGCGATTGAAGGCGTATGACCTAATCACGGGCTGCAAGGATGTCTCGCAGTTGCTCACTGCGAAAGTGATGGCTTTAGTCAAGGAAGTTTTGACGCTCAACACAGCTTTACCGGGTTCAGGGTCAGTTTCGTCTTCCTCAATAACCGAGCTGGGCATAAGCTGACTCTGGCCAGGGCGCGGTCAGACTTCGCATCCGCCACACTCGTCTTCTTCACCAACCTTCGACAAGCCGGCACATTTGCTCGTCGGCGTCTACGCAAGCCCAACGCCGATGCTTCGCCCTCAAGTGCCGATGCAAAAGGTCTCGACGTGCTGCAGGCTTTCCACACTTGGTTCTTGAACGATTTCATCATTCCTGCCTTAGTCAGCGCGAGAAGAATACCCGTTTACCGGCCACTTTTCGGCTTACAGCTGCTGGAGGTGTATGTCAACATATTTGGCGAGGAGGGGACGATAAGAGAGACGGTGTATACTGAGAAGATGGTGAAGCTCTTGATAGGATGTCAGGCCAGCGAGTTTACAGAAGTGCGCGGAAGGGCTAGAACAATGTAAGTTATGCTCTCCAATTCATCTCCGAGTGACCTTGCAGCTTATGCCATCAGACTCAGATCGGCTCCGACACCTCTGCCAGGCTATCCAAATATAGACAGTCCAAACGCCCAATCACTCCTAAACTCTGCATATCAGTCCTATTCTAACCCCCGCCGAACGCAGAACGACGCAGCCGTTGCTGGACTTTGCATCCTCTTCGAAAAGGTTTTAATTCCTTCAGACGCAGCGGGAGGAAGAGATAATATAACCTTTGTGGATGGGGTGATTGATAGGCTGGAGGCTGAGCTGGTCAGGGGTGAGGAGGGGATAAAGTATGGTCTGGACGATTTGGCTCTACATGGTCTGATATCAGCGGCAAGGTAAGCTATAGTGCCAGTATCATCCATTGTTTATCTTGAGCTAATCACTCAGGGCGCTATTGGGTTGTGTGAACCTCACGGACCCTACCGCCCAACTCGCTTGGAAAGCCCCAATGCACCGCTTGTCGACAATTATCACTCGAGTCTGGCAACTTACCCGAACTATCATGTCCCTCTCTACTTCCACGCCCGAAGATGGCGAAACAACGGAGAGTGGGCCAGCACACGAGATAGCCAAGGCTCATCAATTACTGTCCAATGCTCAGGATGAGGAGGATGATGGAGAAGTTGATACTAGAAAGATCCTTTCGGCGTGTTGGCGCGCGACCAAAGAAGCATCGTAAGCTATCATTCACCTTTCTACCTCCAAAGAGAGGATCAGCTGATACTGTCAGGGACCTTCTTTCCCTTATCATTTCTCAGCCTATATTACAAGGTGGCGATGCCCAGGCCGTCTGGACGAGAGATGAAGTCCATCAAGCCGGCCAGCAATACCTTCAGTGGATGCACGAAATCAGACACCGGGGTACATTTTCAAAAGTCGCTCTGGCCTTCGCGTCGCTTGTCGATGCAGTCAAGACCTCGGCGTCATTACAGGATCTGGCAGATGAATGGCTAGAGGTAAGCTATGCTCTACACAGTTCTGGCTGCAAAGTAAGGATTCGGGCCTGTTAGCTTACATACCCAGCTTGAACTCGAAGCTATCACCGATGTGAACCTTTCAACCACTCGCCGATCTGCCGCACTGCCATACTCCCTCTTGTCGATAGTAGCAGGCGACCAAACCCTCCTCGACAAGGCCATAAACCGACTCATTGAGCTCGCCCGCCTAGACAACGAGGCTACAGCCGATATCACCCGCGTACACTGCTTCAACATTTTGAAAATCGTCCTTCTCGACGCCAGACAGACAAGGTTGTTCAACAACTACTTTGAACAAACAGTAATGACTGCCGTCGCTGCTTTTTCATCTGCAAAGTAAGCTATAGATCATCTTTCGATACAGGACTGAGGGAACACAAGCTGATTATTTCAGTTGGAATGTAAGAAACGTCGGCCTCATCTTGTTTTCGACACTAGTCCATCGCTCCCTCACTCCCTCGCGCGGAGGTCCCGATGCTCATCATTCCCGAACGACCTTAGCTGGCCGACAAACATTCGCAGCTTGGCACGCCAAAAACCCAAGTTTACTCCCTTACATTATCCAGACTTTGGGCGGGCACGTAGTCTCGGGCGGACACTCGCCATTATTCCCCATGCTTATCATTATTCGGAGTCTGAGGTGGAGCGAGAAGGGTGAGGAAGTACAGGAAGGTTTGAAGGGTGTTGTAAAGCCTCATCTGGCCAGTCCGGAACGACAAGTAAGTTGACTTGTCGAGCTGAGTGTATCTCATCGTGTGGCATTAAGCTGACGTGACTAGGTCCGAGAAGTCGCTGCTCAGGCATTATCATCCCTCGTCTCCCCGACTGAGGCCCTGGTAGAGGCTACAAATTGGCCAATGGTCGACTCTGGCAATTACAATGCCATTCACGGGCAACTGTCATACGTCCGAAATTTAATCGCGAACGTCATCGACTCGGCGACCATCTCTGCCAAATCGAGCAAAGAGATCGAAAGCCTTCTTCGAACCAAGCACACATCATATCTCGACATCTCCTGTCCACCGATCCGAACGGAGCTGTTCCTTTGCATCAATGCTTATTTGGCAAATACTACGCCGTCGTCCGAATTCGTCGATTGGGCCGTAGGTGCGGCACAGGAGACTATTAAAGCTCCTCGATCACTTCTCCCAGGAAACGATGCGGTGCTCATAGCCGCTGCCGACCTTGTCCTTACCCATCGACCGACAGCGAGCGATGTCCTCACCTTACTTGCGCACCCGGCCGAAATGGGCCGACTTGCCGCTCTCGAGCGCCTACCGGGTCTTCACCCGTGCCTCATCTCCGAGGTATTTGAGCGAGTTGCGGCCCTTGCAGCGGATAAGAAAAACGGAGAAGCGGTGCAGGTGGTTGCGCTCGAGATGCTTGCGGGGACGATGGCGGACGTACAGTGGTCCGCTGGCGTCCTAGAGTCTGTCTCGACTGATAAACGGTCGGCACTCCGGGACTCGCTGGTCGGACTTCTATCCGCCAAGTGCATACCCTTGCGCGAGGCTGCGTTACCTGCTGCTTCTTGGTCGGCTATCTGGAGCACGGATGGGAAGTCAGGAAAGTCAGGCGATGAAGTGTTAGAAAGGCTTGCTCAGGAGATTCTGAACGCTTCTTTAGAAACGCAGGTAAGCCTACCGCGGACTATATTCTGAACATCGCTGATTGACAGTCTCAACCTCGACGCGAAACAGCCATCAAGTCACTTGTTCACATGACTTCCGCTCTGTTTCCCAAAGCCGCTTCCACCTCGCTGAACTCGAATGTCCTCCTCTTGCTACATCAGAGTCTGCTCCGGCTTTTACAAGATGACGACGAAGATGTCAGACTCATCGCTGGGAGCATCGTACAGGATGGGTTGTCATTGTCCAGACCCGTCACGCAATCGCGGGCGGTGGAGGCTTGGTGGACCTGGCTAGGGCACTTTGTTGAGGGGGTAGAGGCGAAAACGCCCTGGATCAGGTGGATGGAGGATTTAGCGATCAGCCGATCCGATCTGGGTAAGTCTCAGTTCCAATGAGCCTTGCGAGACATATTTGCATGCTAATGTACGTCAGAGGAATATCTGTTGGTTCTACAACCTGGTCACGTCGATAATCGCGCATTCACCTCCGCCGACTTGTTCGCAGAAGAAAAGCCAAACCTCTTCAAGGATCCGCTGGACGATGCGAGACACGCAGCTACCCTACTACACGACGTAAACCGGGACGCTGGCGCTACGTCCGGATCTGAACAAGGGGTGGAGCTGGTTCAGAAAGTGAGGGGATGTATTGGCGCACAGACGGACGAGGTCAGCCCGATTGATGAGGCGTGGGGAGTTGTGGGGATCTTGCCTGAGTATCTGCGCGTGCTGGAGACGGCGTTCTCCTAGAGCGCTAGTAGTTAGATGTATTTTCCGAAGTCTACCGCACTCCTTATTACAACGGGGTCCTGACCGGCCGGACCATAATATGGCGAGTCTGGGCGCAGCCATGCTATAAGCAGTGTGACTCACCACTGCCCATTTGTGACGCGTGACGGATTCCAATAGGAATGTGACTGTGACACTAGCGGCGGCCGGCCGGTGACTTCCATAGCCGGCCTGAACATCTGTCGACCAATTTCAGGCAACAAGACATCTACTTCTGGTACATACTCACACTCCTCAGTTACTATGCCAGCAAAGGACCAGACAGAAGAGAAGAAAATAGGACAGGAGTTTGGGGCGGTCCGAGCGGCGCTACCGTTGGACAAGCTCGTGCCGTTTCTCGAGAAGAATGTGAGGGATTATAAAGGTCCTCTCGAAGTGCAGCAGTTCAAGGTACGTCTTTAGCGAGCTACGATATACGTATATCATGCTGATGAACTCAGTATGGCCAGGTATGTGTCTCATTCTCGATCTGGGCTTTACAGTACTGACGAGGTTCAGTCAAACCCCACTTACCTCCTTAAAACACCTTCGCAGGCTTATGTTCTGCGTCGAGCGCCATCTGGACCTCTGCTCAGCCCAACGGCGCATCGAGTGGATAGGGAATACGCAATCTTACACGCTATAAACCTATACAATGAGACTCTCTCACCGGCCGACCGAGAGGCACACGGCGTACCTGTCCCGAAGGTCTTCTGCCTTTGTATGGATGCGGAAATAGCCGGGAGTGCGTTTTATGTCATGGAATTCCTGAAGGGTCGGATTTTCCAGGATGTACGGATGCAGCAGATCCAAGAGTCTGAGCGAAGAGAATGGTACGTGGATCTTACCCGAGAGGTGGCTGATGGGGTAGTTGGAAATCCGCCATCAAAACTCTAACAAATCTCTCTTCACTCCCTCTTCCCCTCAAACACCTTCCGGACAACTTCGCACCTCCACCCCAAACAAAGCCTTACTTCCCTCGACAAGTAAACTCATTGCTCAAGGTATCTGCTGCGCAGTCGGCTGCTAAGTCCATAGAGTCGGGCAAGGAGGTGGGGGAAATCTGGGGAACGAAAGAGTTGAGGGGTTTCTTTGATCAGGGTGCGAAGGCCATCGCAGGGGATGAAGCCAAGAGGAATGTTGGAGGTGTGGTTCATGGGGATTATAAGATTGATAATCTGGTCAGTTGTTTTAGCCGTAGGCTGTATACACGCTGCGCGATTGTCAGCTTACCCATACAGATCTTCCATCCAACAGAACCAAGAGTGATTGGTATCTTAGATTGGGAATTGTGCACTCTCGGATCACCACTCGCAGATCTCGGAAACCTTCTCCTCCCCTTCTCCCTCGCGCCTTTATCGGACAGCACGACAGACGGCGGACCAAACCCATTATCCGATCGGGCGGATCTGGGCCTGCTTGTTGGACTCAAGGGTGTCCCGACGAAGAAGAGTGGACTGCCAGAGAGGGAAGAGATCGAGGGATGGTGGGTGGCTGGAATGAATGCAGGGGCCAAGTGGCATAAGGGTCGAGGGGGTAGTAAAGGGGGTAATCCAGATGATTGGAAGTTGCCGATTCAGGGTATGGGGTGAGCTTGGCGTTGTTGGTCGTGAGACAATGGGACAATAAAGCTGATTGAATATAGGTGGGTCAGGTCGTGGATTTTGTTCAGACTTGCCATTATTACTCAGGGTATTGCGGCCCGGGCGTCATTAGGCCAGGCAAGCTCGGCAGATGCCAAAGCGGATAGTAGAGCTGTGTTTGATTTCTTTGGGAAAATGGCTTGGGAGTCAAAGAAGGATGCGGAGAAGGAGGAGGGTAAGGGGGCCAAGTTGTAATTGAGGGTAGTCGTGGAGTTTTGTAAGATCTGTATTAGGATATCTAGGTGTCATGAGAATGTTCAGGACTGTCTGCGAGACCAGTAGGAGATCGTCTTGGAAAGGGAACCGACTCGATCTTCGCCGGTCCACCTCGTTCAACCTTCGCAGTAGAATTGGCATTGACCGAAGCCAAAACTAAAGCCTCGACTACACAATCACTTCTGCGCCTTCCCAGCCCACTCAATGACCCCCTCCCACCCTTCCTTCTTCACGCTCTCCCTATCCATCCCGGGCGTAGGCAGCGCCGTCACACCCTGTCCTAACCACTTGTCCTGCTCTTTCCCCTTCATGAACCCTGCCTGTGCCCTGTACGTCACTCCCTTCTTGGCATCTCGGACCGAGACAAAGGCGTCATCAGAACCCGGAACGGCCCCTCGGACAAAAATAAGATTGAGGGCTGTGTCGATTCGGTGTACGAGGAGATTGGCCGTTGTGCGTTTTACGGCACCCATGTGACCTGCCATCTTCTTTCCGGGGAGAACACGTCCTGGGTCCTATAATATCAGCAGGAGGTCTTGTGAGACAATGGATGGACATACCTGATGTTGACCGGTCGAACCTCCAGATCGATGGGTGAGGGACACACCGTGCGTGGCTTTTAGACCGCGCATACCATGTCGCTTCATCGGTCCTTGGAAACCTTTCCCGATGCTGGTTGATCAGCTCTGATCACATTTACAGTGTGAAAGCAAGGGGGAACTCACGATGTGGCCGAAACATCAACCAGCTGACCAGGCACGAAATGACCCGCCGAGATCTCGGTCCCAACTGGTAAAACGGCATCCTTCGTCACTCTAAACTCCTGCACCTCGTACTTTGGCGGTACTCCAGCTTTCGCAAAGTGACCTAGTAATTGACGCGTTGTGGTTTTATGTGGTCGATTGGATGCGCCTAGCTGAAGAGTGTGAAGGTGTGCTGTGGAGGGGATAATGTGGGATGTAGGGGGTGCTGGGGGAGTATGTTGAACAACTTGACATGCGTCGATCTGACGTATGAGCTTGACATAAATGCCTCGGTTGTTAAAGGTCTAGCGTACCTGCAAGACAGTCACTGGCCATCTCCGCCCATCTTTATCCCATAAAGCCGTCATTCCTCTTTTCCGCGCAATAGCGCCCGTACGTTGTGTATACGGTGTCCATTTCCCAGGCACAACAGCGGAAGTAGATGAAGAGTCCAGTTCAACTTGAGCAGCTTGGCTCGAGGAGGACGATGACGCCTCAGAGACAGTCGCTAGCGATCGTAAAGACCCGAGAGGTCGGAGAGAGCGAAGGATATTCTTCATTATTACCGTACGGGACCGATCTGATCGATCTCGATTTGATTTCTTCGAGAGGTGGTAGTTATCCAGTGAAACCTCCGGATTATTGGCGATAGATGCTTGATCTACTTGTGATGTGAGCCGGTGTAGTGAGGTGTAGATGTGACTGAGATGAATTGGAGAGGCTTGGGTGGAATTTCCGGGAAGACTGGCGGTGATCGCCGCAAGTCACGTGCTTTTTGAAGGGGTCTGCAGGCAGTCGCCCAGCCAAGATCCGCAGTCAGTCTGTTCACCGCAACTCTCCATCACCTTGCATATAGTATCATCATAGCATACCCGGTGCCCACTGTCAGCAGCACGTAGAGGTCAGAATATCCCCCTCTGCACGAAAAAAAGGAACGGAGGGCGAGAAAAACCGATTGTGAAACCGACGTCATCTCGCCAAAATAGCCCCGAAACAGAACGCTCATCCGCTCAAAACATCATACCGGGGTGTCCCAACCATCTACACCCCTACCTCCTCGTTGGCGATAGCTCCGTGACCCAGCCTCTCAACATGTCCTCTAGCCCTCGCAGACCTCCCAGTGTGCCCAATCTACGGGCTGGGCCACCTGGGCAGACAATGTCAAACTCATCCTCCCGCGAGCCTATAGCCGAGAGCAATTACCCCCATTCCCAACAACAACAACAGCAGACATTCCCCAATGGCTACCGGCCACCCTCCGTCGCTTCGTCAGGCTCTCGGCCCAGACCTACGATAGATACAAACTATCAAAACCAGCAACATCCCAACGGGGGTTCAATCCTTGGCCAAGCCCAGCCTCAGCAGTATTATCAATCTGCCCCTCCTGTCCAGAATCTCCAAGATTCTTACTATGCCAATGCGCCGAGAGACGCCAACTTCGCCAGCATCAGCTCTCGGAAGAGCCAGATGACACTGCCCGTCAGTGCTGTTGAAGCGCGGGATGATCAGGCGGCGCGAAGAGTGAGCGCGGCACAGGGCCCTTTGCTAGATCAATGTAAGTCAAAGTCGCCAAGAGCCCTTTGGTTGCTCGGAGTCAGCTCACTAAACCCTTAGCCCACCTTCGACCCGGAAACAAAGCTTCCCTCCTCACGCATGACCGTACACTTGAGCTCTACCGAGAAAACGCTAAAAAGACCAACGATCCCGAACTCATGTTTGAATTTTCAGTCTTCATGATCGATGCGGCTAAATCTATGGTACCCGATGCCAACACCGATACGGCACCACCATCACCTACGGCGGCCGGTCAGCCCGTGGCTCCCCGCGCCAACCCAAATATCCTCATTGAGAAGCGGGATGAGCTGTACAAGGAGGCCACGGGTCTATTGAAGAAGTTGGCGGATAAGGGGTACCCGGACGCCCAGTATTTCCTAGCGGATTGCTATGCGAATGGAATAGGGACAGTGAGGGGTCGTCAGGACTTTGACAGGGCCTTCCCACTGTTTGTCCTAGCTGCCAAACATGGGCATCCAGACGCGTGTTATCGGGCTGGAACGTGCTGTGAGAATGGGTGGGGATGTAGGCGGGAGAATGCAAAGGCTATACAATTCTTCAAGTATGTTCTCATCTCATCTTGGCCTTGGGTTCCAGGCTGACTTTACAGAAAAGCTGCAGTAGCACTACACCCAGGAGCGATGTACCGCCTCGGCACGGCCGAACTTAACGGTAATCTGGGCCTCTCACGATCGCCCAAAGAAGGCTATAAATGGCTTAAACGATCCGCCGAGCACGCAACTGAAGAATTTCCTCACGCTCTACACGAATTGGCAACACTATACGAAAAGGGAATCGATAATGTCGTTTTTGTTGATTTCGAATATGCTGCTGAGCTCCTGGCTCAGGCATCGGAATTGGGATATGCGCCAAGTGCATTCAAGCTGGGTGAATGTTACGAGTATGGCAAGATGGATTGTCCGGTGGATCCGGCGTTGAGTATACATTACTATGTGAGTAACTGTCAAGAGTGGTAATGGCCAAAACTGATGCAAATAGAATATCGCCGCTACTCAAAGTCACCCCGATGCTTGCTTTGCTCTGACGGCATGGTACCTCGTTGGTTCTCCCGGTGTACTGCCACAATCCGATACGGAGGCTTATTTATGGGCCAAGAAGGCTGCAGAGGCAGGTTTGGCGAAAGCTCAATATGCCGTGGGCTACTTTACAGAGGTAAGTTTCGCCTTCCCCCTTTTCTGGCTTAAGAGTCTGGTGGGACGATTCGTAGGTCTATGCTGATCTGTCAGACTGGTATAGGAGGCGATGCAGACCTAAAGACTGCAATGGAATGGTACAAGAAGGCGGCGGATGCAGGGGATAAGCGCGCAACAAAACGGATACAGACGGGATCGCGAAGTGCAGCATTGGATAGGCGGTTGGAGATTGAGGCGATGAAGGATGAGAACGTGAAGGGTGGGAAAGATGGGAAGGACGGATGTGTGGTTATGTGATTGGGCTTCGGGTTTGGGAGAGGTCCAGGGAGGGCCTGATGTAGCGTATACTGAGGCTTGATGTGGGGGTCGGATTAACGGATAGGCGGATAGGACTGGGACAAGGGTAGAGTAGGTGTATATGATTTCATGAGTACGGATATACGAAACACATAGCTTTGGGTATTAGATGAGGTAGACATGATATGTTGGGCATTAGTATGGTGTCTCAGCCGATATGTAGAACATTGGAATAGGAGGCGGGCATCGCTACGGTCATGGCGTATCGACCGGAACTCATAGTGACAGCAACTTTAACTCTATTATAATCACTTGTCAGATCCTACCGACCTGTAGATCCTTGTACAACATCTGCCTCCCGTCGAATCCTCTCAATATCCTGCCGCGTGAGATGCTGAGGCGCGTCAGCTACATCGTTTTCATCGCCCTTCATCGCCGGGGGAGTCGGGGAACTTGAAGGTATAACTCACTTGTTTCTCGCATAGTAGACGAAACAAGCTATCTCTCGTAGTGTACAGGTTCAACGGCGAATCAAACTTATCACTGTCAGCTCGACACCTGAAGCAACAGCAGCATCAAGGGACATCTTAGCTCACCTCAACCACCTTCCCACTGTCCATCACCATCACTCGATCAAAATACGCCACCGTCTCCAGCCTGTGTGCAATACTCAGTATCGTCGTTCCTGTTCTGCCAAATTCAGCCTGGATGATACGCTGAATAAGCGCGTCAGTCCGTGAATCGACAGAGGAGGTAGCTTCGTCCAGAACCAGAATCTTAGGACGGCGGACAAGGGCTCGAGCCAGGGCGACTGCGAATCATCAGCACGAGTACACCAGCGGGCGATAATTGCAAGATGGACAGGGGTACTTACGCAATTGCTTTTCTCCCACACTGAGATTTCCACCAGCTTCACCGATTTCCCCATCCAGCCTGAATTTATCCTTCAGGCTTTGTCCAAACTCAGGCATGAGTCGGATCCGGTCCAGTGCCATATTGAGCTCATGGTCGGTCCGCTCATTGGTCGGATCGAGGTTTTGTCGGATCGTGCCGCTGAAGAGGAATGCTTCTTGAGGTATGATGGAAAGGCCTTTGTGAAGCTTGAGCAATTCAGCCTCTGGTCTCACTACAGCATCCAAATGTTTGCAGAACGAAAACTTACAGTGTCAACTCCTAAAGAGACCGTATCCACACCGTCAATGTAGATCTTGCCGCCAGTCTCAATATCCACCATCCGAAATAAAGCCTGAGTAATCGAGCTCTTTCCTGCTCCCGTCCGACCAATAATCCCGACCTTCTCTGCTGGACGAATGCTGAAAGATACGCCTTGAAGCACGAGCGGTGAACCAGGCCGATATCGGAGCGAGACGTTTTGGAATTGGATAGCCCCGCTTGAGGGCCATGTGCCAGGTGGGGGATCTGAAGGTAGGTAGGGGGCGGGTTCAGGGGTGAGTTTGAGGTAATGCTGAATTCTTTCGACGTTGTTCTGAAGCATCAGCTGAGTGTAACTCCGACCACTGGGTCGAGGGGCAGAACCCACCATTTCTTGTTCGCAGTATGCAAATAAGGGAACGAGCTTCGTAAGCGCTGAAATTAGTCAGCTCTGGCTGATCATGTACGTTCGCACGCGACGTCATGGAATGAGCGGACGTACTGGTGGTCGTTGCGAGTGCGTAAGTGAGGACGACTCCGAATTTGGCTGGATCTACCGTATCGCGGAAGATTACTCCAAAGATGGCAATGAGCTAAAGGTTGTCAGCTCACGATCGATTCTGCAAGATGTTTGAGTTGGACCCACGAGGACAAGGAGCTGTGACATGAAGTCCAGTCGTACAATGAGCCATCTGGATGAAGTCAGCTTGTCGTCATTCTTTCAAAACGAGCGAAGGATCGATGGCTTACTGCTGCAAGGTGATCTATTCGACAATCAGCTGCGACTCAGTCACGCGAGGTCAGACCATATGCAACTCACGCTGAGAATTAATGCACGCTACCACATCAGCTCAAGTTCCAATCAAACGAATCGCAAGCAGAAGGAAGAGTGGACTCACGCCCTGGCTATCCAAAGCCGACTGCACCCGCCGGATGCATTGCTCCTGTTTCTCGAATGCGCGAATGACCAACGTCCCGGTCAACTACAGTAATCAGCTTTCGCCTTTACGAAATGATGCAGGAGTCGGCAGACCTGTTCTCCAAACGTGCTGTAAACTCCACTTCTCAGCACCGAATCTATCCGTTTCACTTCCCGACTAGTCTGACGATAAAATCCAGCGGCGAGATACTGCCAGTCAGCACTAGTCCAATGAGGTATCTGAGAACTTACCAAGTACACGCCCAAGGGCAAGAAAGCAAGACCTAGCCATGGATAGGTGTATACGATAAGGGCAAATGTGCCAGCTATGGAAAGCGCAAGTCTGGCGATATCAGCAAGTTTCCAGACCTAGGCACGGAGAAACGTACGTTAAGAAGTTATTCCAGACTGGCGCAAGGCGATCATCCAGCATTTGAATGTCTGTCTCGTCAGTAGTTTGCACTGCGATATATCCGTCACCTTTACTCACCCTTGGCCAACCTTGACAATATCCTCCCACTCGGATTCCGACCATGCCAGCTTGAAGGGCTTCTCAGTACCCCATGCCAAGCATCCCTGAAAAGAGAATATGACGCTCTCAGTCCACCCAGGATCATACTGTACATCGAAATGAACTGAATTGGTCAGCACAATCGCCATTTAAATCGAACCGAGACTCACGATGCAAATCGCCATCAACATCCCCAGGCCCGCATACACACCCATATACTCTCCTTGTCCCCATCCGGCAATACTACCGCCTGACCAGAATCCCAGCATGAGCGAATTTCCAACATTGGTAAGTTGGCCCATGATCAATGAGCCAAATATGACCACGGCCCAGAGTGGGTTGCCCATCGCCTGGATGTAGCCCGTGTAGGCCGACCAGGAGACAGCGCCAGTTTCGCGTTCTTCCTCTTCCTCCAGATCTGCAGGTGCACGGGCGAGAGTGTTGTCGACATGTGACTTTCTGCCGTGCTCATCGATCGGGGGCAGCTGAGAGGGAGCGAGGACGGTCAATGGGCGAGCTGATGAAAGGGGTCGATTCTGAGCCAGGGACGCGCGTATCATTCCTCGAAGAGCTCCGTTCCGAGCAACAAGTTCCTTCATTTCGTCAGCTGCATGCTCTTGGTTATAAATTCAGAGGCCAGCTCACATTATATGTCCCTTGCTGAGCTATTCTACCCATCCCATCATGGCCGGTATCCAGAACAATCACCCAGTCGGCCTTCGGCAACACATCAAGTTGATGAGTGACCAATATCCTCGTTCGGCCTGCTAGCGGTCCACGCAGGATACAGCGGTGCAACAGGTGATGTCCCACTTGGGCATCAACGGCAGAGAGGGGATCATCGAGAAGTACGATTGAGTTTTCGGCGTATGCTGCGCGGGCGAGACACAATCGCTGGCGTTGTCCGCCTGAAAGCGTGATACCGCGATCGCCGACTTTTGTGCTGAAGATTTCAGCTAAGACTCAAACATGATCATGTCCTTTGTAACTGAGGGTTGTATCGGAGTCCGGACTCACTCAAGTCCTGCAGCCATACCGGCGATATCCTGGCGCAATCCACAAGCTTCAATGACCTGCCAGAGTCGTTCGATATTCACGTCTTCTGCTTTTGCCCCAAAGGTGATGTTGTCCTGAATAGATCCCGACATGACCCATGCTTCCTGAGGTACTGTATGGGTCAGTCGGATGATAGCAAGATTTGTGAATGAGGATTCCAACTCACCGTAGCCGACTTCACCACTGAACACCGTCGATCCTTTACTTTGACGCATTTCGCCCAAAAGCCCAGAGAGGAGAGCACTTTTCCCGGTCCCGACTCGCCCGACTATACATACCAGTGCTCCTACAACATGTCAGCTTTCACACCTCAGGGACGCATGTTTCCGGCGAGCTCACCTTTCGGAACCCGAATGTCCAGCCCGACCAGCTTGAACGGTTTCACAGCAGAAAGTACCGACTTGACCTCATCTTCCTCACGCAGATCTACCCCTTCTGCCGATGTTTTGGCCACATCATACTCAAAGTCACCTTGACAATGGACTGCGTATCTCGCCCGAGCATCGATATTGAGGCGTTGTGCCATTTCCTCGGCCTTTAAGAGATCATTGATGCGTCCTTGCTTCTGTCAGCTCGAAGGTCAATTCATTCCGGTACCTGACAACTCACGAACTGCAGACAACGCATCACTAAGAGCTGTAAGAATCATCGGTAAGAATGAGATCGGCATTTCGAGGATATTGAAGTACTGCAATGCGGAAAAGATGATGGGTGCGTCGAGAGTGTGTCCAGTCAGACTGTAGGTCACGAATGACACTGGTGTCTGTCAGCTCAACCTTCAGCTCAACCTTCGCCTGATACACGACCAAGAGGCAACTGACAGATCGCAGCAAGCATAGGGATGAGGTATGACACGCCAGTCATTGTAGCCCTGTTCAACCCATTATCTCTCAATTTTGATAACTCCTTCTTCCTCAGGTCGTTCACCTTGGCTTCGAAATGCTCGGTGTAGGCGTATAGCTTTACAGGGCGGATATGGTTGATGACTTCGGACAGTACACGGATTCGCTCGTCGACTATTGATTGTTGATCTTGACGGTATCGGAGCATGCGGGCGAAGAAGAATGCTGAAAGTGTCAGCTTTTCTGCTCATATATCAAGAGCGTGGCAGTGAGCTTACATTGGATTGGAGCTGCGAGAGCAAGGACCTGTACTACATCAGCCATTAGTAGACCAGTAATGTGGCAAGGCGCGCTTACGGCCAGTCCGACAAGCGCCGAATAGCCCAGAGTGTAAATCAGAAGCCCGACACCAGCGATGATCTGAGGAGTCATTGTGAATGCGTCTGCGCAACGCGGGACTGCCCATTCCTAATCGAGGTCAGCTGTACTCACAGAGACGACCAATTTACAGAAAGCGGGAGCTTACCAGATAAGACGCATCCGCTGAGACGAGATTGGTGAGATGTCCGTTTGTCATTTCCAGTCTCGCCCTGCCTGACAGACGCCTGAGAACGGTGTCAGCTCTGCTTCGTTGAACCAGACAATGAAGGTAAGATTGAGAGCTTACAATGATTTCCTTGAGATCAGGTCGATACACTGATCGAATAAGCTTTCCGGTCGCGAATTATATGGTCGACTCAACTTACGGCCGTGCGCAGAATCAAGCCAATAGTGAATAACCTCTGTTCGGCCTGCGCAAGTAGCAGACCGGCAGTCCACAACATTCCAAACAACCCTACAGCGAGTCCGATTCCATACGCGATCGAAGGCGGTATTGGAGCATCTGCTGTAGATCCATTTGCAGTCGCTCTGCTATATGCATTCGCGATGGTGAGTTGCTGAATAATCAGTCGAGTGACGAGTGGGGCTGTGATTTGAAGTCCATCTATATCGATCAGCTTCTATACGCAAGAAATTCATTTCAGAGGGACTCACATCCCACTCCTTCGATAATTGTCGCAATCCAAAATCCCCTCCGGACAGACAAGTACATAGCTCTCCACAGACTCATATCATACCATACCCCATCTTCCAGCGCCGCTTTGTCCTCCAAAAGCTTCTTGGCCTTCTTCTTCCCAAATTCCTTTTCGAGTATTTCCATTTTCTGCTCTTCCTTCACCGACTCATTCACCTCCTCCGTACCCTCGAAGACAGTGAACATCGTGGTCCGCCTTTTCGCACTGTTCTGTGCCATCTTGTCCCGATTAGGAAAAGCTGGGTAGGAATCGGATGCAACCCAGCTCAACATCTGCCCTATCTCGCCAGCCTGAGCAAGGAGCTCTGCACCCCATACGGACTTTGGCACCGTCTTTCGACGTGATGAAGTGCTGCTGGGGTCGACTCGTCGGCCGACGGCCGTCCTTCGCTTAGGGCGATCGTGGTCGGGCGCAAAAGTAGTGCGAGGTCGAAGTGGAGGGAGTGGAGATCCTGCTTCTTCGCTAGCGGGAGCATCGTGCCAACGAGAAGGGGGTAATCGATTCTGAAATTGCTTCTCCAATTGGTCTGCCACCTGATGTATCAGTACGTGCCAGGAATGGACCTGACGACGACTCACTGTCCGAGATTGTAGATCCAGCGTCAACTCCCACAGATCTGAACGTCAGCTATCTCCGAGAAGCTCCTCTCGCCACTCACCGTCCGGTTCCAATGGCCTTGAATACCCGACCTTGAGGATTGGTGTGATCCAGTGGAAGAAGAGCTTCGAAAGGGGGTTAGCAGTCGACCATGGTAAGTCCTTTGCTTGGAATACGGCAGGTGGGGCCGGACTGGGTCGGAAGAGCGGGATGGGCATATCAGGTTGAGTTGATGCGCAGGGGGACAATACCGGTGTGTATGAGAGGTGAAGGAGCAGACAATCTCCTGCGCGCTTCATACCGTTCCCAGCCTCATCTTTTCAAGCTCCGCCTGCTGTGACCGAGAGGGGATCGGCCGAAATTTGTCAAGCTGCTCCTTTGTCCTCGTTGAGACATATATCGAGTCTCGTCATTGTGTGGTGAGCTGACCCCTTTGTTCTCCGGGTCTGGTCGGCCGATCAGATGCCTGTGGTCGTCTGTGATTGTCGGAACGTTCAGCCAGACTCTTCCTGGGGATGAATGTAATCAGGGTATGCTCTCCGCTTCAGCCGCAAGGGACTGCAAGACGATATCAGTGCATGATTTCCTCGTCTGCTCCACTCTAGTCATATACTGAATCATCAGCTATACTCTAACCAACACTAGCGCCGGCCGAAAAGGGCTCACCATGTATCAACGCATAACCCCCAATCCAGAATAACAAAAACCCCAGCACATTCTCCTGACCTACACCCATAAGACCCAACCACCCTGCCAATCCCACACCGCCCAATCCTCTCCCAGTGGCCTTAGGTCCCTGATCGACATATTTGGGTATGTTGGAATAGCATTTCAGGGCGCTGATTAGGTATGCGGAAAATCCAGAGGCCAGGAGGTAGAATGCGAATCCGCGCCAGTTTGTGATTCCTAGTATTCCGATGACGAGGCCTGTGAAGCATGCCGAGAGCTGAGAGTGTCAGCGCGTTGTCTTCAAACGATGATGACCATTTCATGGGCGGAGAGAGGGTCGTTAGGTGGATGGTGACAGGTTTCGGTTCCAGTGGATTTTAACTCACGGTGGAAAGGGATGACAAGACCCGGGTGTTGTGGGCGACGGATGGCGGATGTAAGGGAGAGTAGGTGGGGGAGAACTGGGAAGCGGACGCTGTGCCTGGTAGCTGGACTGCGGCTGGGTTCATCGTGTTGGCTGTTGAGAAGAAGCGAAAGCAGCTAGAGCCAGAAAGGTCGAGCGCTGTATCGTCCTTCCGTGCCTGAAAGTGGAGGTGGAGGTGGCCTGGCCTGTGATGCATGATGCCTGCCCTCAGGCCTGAACGGCCTAGTCGAGCACACTCCAAGCTACAATATACCGTATATGCAAGGTCCATCCGTGTGTAGATCTGCCTCTCTCCCCACTCTAAAACCCATCATCTCGCAACTTCAACATCAAACCGCCATAAAACCTCTTCAACTCAAACTTCTCCTTCTTCTTCCTTGCGCGCTCTCTGTCCCTATCTGACCCACCCGCACCCCCATTAATCCCATCCATCCCTCTCTTCCCTTCCTCATCCCTCTCCTTCTCCCTCGTAGCATCCGCCAATTGTTTCTTCTTCGTCTCTACATTATCCCCACCGGGCACCAAGTCCGTCACCCAATCCAACACCTGCCCAACCTGTGCTAGATCCCATGAAGCCCCCTTGCCTGGTGATCCCGACTTCTCAATGATCCCCGTAGGCATATCTGGCGTAACCTTCGCCACTGCCGAAGTCACAGCTTTGGCTGCACTTCCCAAATGGTCCGATACTTCCGATACACCATTCCCGAAATCGCCTTGCCAATCCCATCCTAGCCATCCTTCCTCTTTATCCTGGTTTTGACTTCCGCCCTTCTCTCCCTTCGTCTTGGCATCCGCGTCTTTCAACCCATTGGTATTTGGGAATAAACCCCCTTCGCCCCGTAATTCCCAGTGGTGCGTCTCATTCACCACACCGAGGAACTCCCCCCACTGGGCAGAATGTACAGATACCAATCCGTCATTCCCCAAATATCCCTTGATTCCACCTGGTGAATCCTCTCCATACCCATTCTCTGCAGCAGCATCGAGCACAAGTTTCGGGAACCACAATGGGTGCAGAACCGACAACTTGCTAACTCGTCCAGCGACCGAGGTGTATTTAACATTGGGTGAATCCGGATTTGCGGGGTTGAACTGGTCTCGGAGAAAGGAGGTTGTAAGATTGGCATAAGCCGGTGAGTCGAAAATGTTGAGGAGGTAGGAAGTGAGCGAAGTGGTAAAGGATTTATTGCTCTCTTTCTCTTTCGAAGCAGAGGGTGTAGCGCGGAGTAATGGAGCTTTAAGGGAGTAAGGAAGGGATTTAGCGACGGCCTCAGCTCCCTTGATTGCTAGATCTGAGGTAGATGGGGAGCCGACGCCGATATTGGCAGCGCACCAATCCATAAATGGGGAGCCGTGATGTGGGGTGCCAATGGTAGTTAGTGAAACGGGGGTGTAGGAGGTGGGTTTGACATTGGATATCAAGTATCGGCAGTCGAGACCGCCCATGGAGTGTGCGACAAAGTTGACGCCCGTCCCTCGAGGTAATTGGTCTTTAAGGAAGTTGTGCATTTGCTCAGCTCGTTCTTTGACCGAGCCAGTCCTGAAATATCAGCTTGCACAGTAGAAATCCGCGACATAGCTCACCCCTTGACTCCGACAACCAGTACGTTCACACCCATTTGATCTCTCAGGACATCAAGCACTGACTGCCAATAATGCAGCTTCAGTGAGGGGAAGAGGGGTATTGGAGTCGCAGTTGAGAAACCATAAAGCCCTACGTCGAATTAGCTTTGTCTCCCGAAACCCGGTCGCTTAGCTCACCATGGCACAGCACGACCACTTCTCTCGGCGCCTTTACAGACTCCAAATGAGACAGCCTTGGATCATTCATCAACTGATATATCTTGCTAGGTGGATGAGGTGCTTTCGGCTCAGGCGTAAATGGGTGCCGCTTCGACGAAGGACTCGGTGTCGGTGTCCCATAGCTACCCTCATGTCGTGATGGGCCAGCTACCGAGTTCCCTGACGATCCACTCTCCGCTGTTGAGCTCTGCTCCAGACTGGACTTGAGTATCCCATCGTCCCTCTCGCTAGATCGCCCCACCAAGCGCGTCTGTCCCAAAGGCTCAACAGCTCGTCCTTTGCCCTTCCACGCTGCTGCTCCTCTCGGTAGTTGATCTGCCCAATTTCTGACAAGATATTGGGCTATCTGAAAGTATCGGTATGGTCCCAATGTAAGGGGCATTCTGTATAGGTGCAAGAGGTGTATAGATGGATGAGAGGCAGAGATATTTTGGGTGGTGTTCACTGTTTACAAACGTGTCTACGTCATAGACCTGCCGGCGCGGTTTCGAACTTTGGGGGAGGACAGGCCTCATACGTAATCTCGGCTTTGGCCGACGACATGCCCGTCGCTTTCCGTCGGAAAGTCCGCAGCTGTGCCTCGGGTTCCGCTTCTCGCTCGAGGTTGACTGATTGTTTTGGTCCTATATCATGATTGCTAGTGTCCAGAGAAGACCATGATCATTCCCGTCCGCGATGTCGCCCCCAGAATCGACTCACAGCGCCGCGAAAATTCAACGGATCCTTCTGCTCGTCTGGGTGCACGGGTACGCTTCTATCGAGTCGTGAAGGGGATGCCTAAACTGAATGTCCTAGTTTCAAAGGCAATCAAGCTACTTTCGCCGACTTTCCAGATGGTATGCGATATCTTAACGATGGCTGATCGAGGTAGACGTTGGTAAAGCTGCGCAAGAGCGGTTTAGCGATCATGATGTCCACAGTATCATCTACCCCAAATATAGGACAGTCGGCGAACTGGTCAGTTGACTACATAGGTCTGATCTCCATGCAGGGTCATGCTGACTACCGCGTAGGATCTCGCAACCCACGCCTTCGTGAAGTGGCTGTACCAATATGTGCAAAATCTTGAACAAGAAAAGGTGGATACGACGAATCAAGGTGTACATACCACAGTGATACTTTTTGGTCACTCGTCAGTTGGCCCTCCTTTGTCGGGCTCTCGGTGGACAGCTGACCATACAGTATGGGTGGAATGCTCGTTGCCGATGCGGCTAAAGAAGTATGCGACGAGAAGAAGCAGAATCCGGGTAAGAATCTCGCAGATGTTAGAGGTGTGATAGGTGTGTCTTACTTGATTGTGCGGCTCTGGGATGCTGCTGACATACTTGTAGCTCTAGACACTCCGGTAGGTGATACATGCTGCTCCAGGAAAGTATAGGGACTGACATCGATAAGTTTATAGGTATACATCCTGTGAGTAGGCTTCTGAAGATGCGCTCTCGTCCGAGCAAGAATCTAGCTTACAGTACAGGCATTGGTTGTAAGTTATTCTGGTGGAGACCCACCCATCGCCCACCAATTATCTCTCGTGTAGAATTACGCTGACATCATAGTCGTATGGCATGGAGCAAATGAATGCCTACATCGACAAAACCCTTCTTGACACCGCGGCATTCTTCGAGAATTCCCCCAAGTTCATGAAAAATGGCCTGAAGAGCATTGGCTTCACAAGCGAAAACCTAAAACCATCATCTCCAGCTCGAGCGAAAAGTCCAAGTGGGATCGAAAAGTCATTCACCTCGTTGCTGGCTTTACCTGGGCAGGTGTCTAGTTCGGATTATGATTGGTTGAGGGAGGCGAAAGGCGAGGGCTGGAAGGGTGTGAGAAGGGTCATTAGCCGGGCGCCGGAAGAAGAGGAGGGGACAGAAGAGGAGAAGGCAGAGCGGAGGGAGAAGAGGGAATTGAAGGAGAAGGAGAAGAGGGAGAAGAAGAGGATAAAGGATGAAGAGAGGAAGGAGAAGGACGAAAGGAAGGCGATTGAGAAGAAAGAAAAAGAGGAGAGGAAGAGAGTGGAGAAGGAACAGAAGGACAAGGAGAAAGAGGAGGCAGAGAGGAAGAAGAAAGAGGTGAAGGAGCAGAAAGATAGGGAAAAGCAAGAGATGAAGGAGAGGAAGGAAAGGGAGAAGGAAATGAAGAAGGAGAAGGAGAATGGAGAGGATGGTGATGATGCAGAAGAGGATAAGGATAATGGCAGGGAGGAGCAAAAGGCTGGGGCAGAAGCGGTGGATAAGGATGAAGGGGACGGCGGCTCGCCGAAAGATGTCTCGAATAATTCTTCCCGTGCCCCCTCTCAGCACTCCGTGCCCCCAACATTACCACCTCGACGGGACACACACCGAACCGAGAAGCCGGAGTCAGTCGATGTGGACGGCACATCCTCGGACTCCCCAAAAGTCAAATCCACCGAAACCAATTCACATCCTTCTTCTGTCAACGACTCCACATCTAGCCCCACATCAGCTTCAATTGCCGATTCGTCAGTCCCTCCACCCCGACCTGCAATCGTCGTCAGTCCTAGTGCCGACGGGGCATCATCAGTCACTCCCAATGCCAACCGCTCATCTGCTTCCAGTCCGGCAACAAGATCTGCTCATTCAGACTCTGGATCCAGCACGCCATCCCGGACTTCTCTGTCTACTACGGGCAACCCAACCCGGCCTTCCTCTACACATCTCGATTCTCCCGGACTCACCGTCCAACGCTCTCATCACTCTACTTCATCGACCTCCTCACTCCACAATGAACCCATGGTAGATCCCGATGACGCGGCGGGTGCCACCAATGGTGATGGAGAGACCAGCACTGCAGCGAAGAAGAAGCAGCAGAAGAAAAACTGGCGTTGGTTCAAGGCGCATACGGAGTTTATGAGTAGTTGTTGGAGTGTATCAGAAATTTCGGAGCGGATGAAGGGTATAGCGGGTATACAGAAGGAAGGAATATATTTCGTCAAGTGAGTCAGGCGCTGCACGGCGTTCAATCTAGGTCGAACTACATACTGATGGGTATAGCATCTACACTATCGTCAAACCCTCCCCTCCTGCCCATCCTAAAGATCGCACTTTTGTTTCCCTCCCTACGATCCATCACCCAACGAAGGAAAGTTGGAAACCGTTCGTCCATGATTCGGCAGCGGATCAGGTCGAGGCGCACATGGCGCTATTTGATAAGGAGAAGCATAAGGGGTACGGGAGGCTGATTGGGGTTGTAGGGGATGAGATTGAGGAGGTCTTGAAGCGGGAGAAGCAGGCGTGATGAGACTGGGGTCAGGGCAGGTGGAGATGAGAGATTAGGTGAGGTTTGCGCGATGTTGTAAGGGGAGTAGGGCGAAGATTTGCGGGAGGATCAATCTCGATACCATCCAGGGGACCAAGTATGGCCAGCCTATAATATATCAGCATAATGCGATGTGACAATTTGAGACGGTTGGGGTAAGTGGACTCACCTGATCAAGATGTACACGTTCTTCCCTACCCATATCTTTGAGGGCCTAAGAATCAGCCTTTCGCACATACCCTCAGACACACAACTCGTGTCGAGTATTACTCACATGTGTCATTGTCCGGCTCATCATGGGCCACTCAGTCCCTCCAATATCCACAGCTTGCGGTTTACCGGGTGCGTCGAATGGTCGCCGAACGCCGAACTGTTCCAGCGTCGGGAGGATCATCCATGATGTCGGCTGGCCGGGGCCTGGGGCTGGAGCAGTGGGCATAGAGGACATGGGAGGTATGGGATGATGATTGGGAGGGATGTATTGCGGCATAGGTCTGTAACCTAGTTTCTTCTCTAGTTTCATCGCTGATTTACGGGCCCTGATAAGATCAGCACAATCATCCTAACAAATGAAAGGACAAGGAGATGACCACCCACTTCATCTCTTCCTTCTCTCTATGCTGAGCCATCTTGCACTCTCGCTCCACCCGCGCCTTCTCAGCTTTCATAGCCGCCTCATGCTCCTTGCCTAACGACTTGAAAAACTTCATTTCCTCTTTCCTCTGCTTTTTCCATGCATGCCGCTCAGATCGAGGTAGGTATTTGATATTCGCGGGGAGCGGTGTGGGCCGAAGTGCAGTGCCGGCTGACATAGGCGCAGAGGGAGGAGGAGCGAAAGTAGGTGGGAGTGGACGAGATTGGGAGTAAGGGCTCATTCCCGGCATAGGCATCGGAGGAATATGGTGTTTAGTGGGGGTGTAGTACTGTAACTTAGCCTCTTATCTATTAGATGGGATGATGAAGCTTACCTGGCCATTATTGCTATCTTTGGGACCGGTCATCCGTTCCCAGAAGCCCATCTTTTCGATTGCCCGCCGAGGGGGTGCGAGGGGATTATTTGGGTCATGCTCAAAGCGGACTTTGGCGTGCTTGATGCCGTTCAGCCCGGGATGATTCATGCTGGCTGACAGGTGTAAGGTCTGTATGTGGCTGTAGATCAGCAGTGAGGAAGGAATGACTAGCGAGATAGGGAGATGAGGATCAGTCTTCAGGTTCATTTGATCGATTAGTGTGTCAAGGTACAATAAGCTCCGAGCTGGATATGTGAAGCTGCAGGACAAAACGAGCCTGCGTGTATTGTGCTGTGTGCGAGGACGTCCCTGTGTATGGGTCGCAAGCCATGGGTGTGTGGGTCTCATTAGCGGTGCCTCACGCACAAGTCAGTTTCAAGAACAAAAGGCCGCCAAACGGCGCCAATCGTTCGACGTTTCCGCGAGAATTGCTTCCAGCTCGCGGATGAGGTGACCTTCTCGAACGTACAGCTGGTTATCACAAGGCTGTCACTGTGGTCAAAGAGAGATGCAGTTTACAAGCCCATCTGAATCAAGCTCCCAAGGTCTGAATTCCTAAGCCTGAGCCATCTATAATGCCGCAAATATCCGGATCTTTTCGCCCTCCCTTTCTTTTGGACCCGCATGTGAAATACCTCTTATGCTGGATATCATAACGCCGCAAATGTCCGGATCTTTAGACCTTGCCCCCCCCTTATGTTTGATCCCGGATCTTGAAATACCTCTCTTGATGGGTGCTATAACGCCGTAAATTCCCGACTCGATTGTTCACCGGATCTCAGCAGATCTCAGGATCTCAGCAGCTTACGTAAGAGGGCCTGCGAAGGAAACACCCCGGGGACACCCCTTATACTCGGACATTTGCGGCGTTATGGATTTTCCAGGCTGACGATTTGGGGGAATCTGGTACAGACGAGGTGCACACCAATGGTATGGAAAATGATCCGGAGAATTGCGGCGTTACGATGAGCCAGGATCAGGTCTCGCATGGATCGTGGACTCTGGTAGCGTGCTCCTTAACGAAGCAGAACGACTTCGTGAGCATTGACGATCAGAGTTGCCCTGATACAGTAGACCAAATATGCATAATCGTTTCGTCATACAGTCGAGCAAAGGCTCTTCAGCCCCACTCTATCTCAATCACCAGATCCAGCCCGACCTAATCACCACCACCGGAAGCGAGCGAAGGGGGCATACCGCTCGACTCGCCAGCTCCGCCGTCCTTTCGCTCCCGGTTCCTATCCCCTCCTCGTCCACCCCGTCCACCGCGACCTCCTCGTCCGCCCCGACCACCTCGACCACCTCGTCCTCCACCCCGACCACCACCACCACCGTGATGCTTGCCTACGTCCCGCTTGTTGGTCTGGGCCGCTTCCTTACGGATCGACTCGTTCGCTGCATCCTCCGCGTCCTTGAGCTTCTTGGCGACGACACCTCCCTGGAAAGAAGCTCGGACCGCCCAGAAATCTTGCAACTCAGTCTCTGACACATTAGCTCTGACCAATCATTAGAAAGGAGAATAACCCACGCGACATATGCTCCCAGGTCACCTCTACACCGCCGTAGGTGAGCTTTGCAGCCTTTAGGGTGTCAAACTCCGCGTCGGTGAAAGACGAGTTGTCCTTCTTGGCGAGTCGACCACCCTTCTCCTTGGGTGGAGCAGCGAGGAAGGGCTCCTTGATACCTCCGGATTCCATAACCTGTTGCTGCGAGATATCAGCTACTTACATCATCAGGCCACAGACAAAAGGCTCACCTTGAAATCCTTCCAATCTGCCTTCTCGCCCGCACCTGAGAACTTGACCGCCGACTTGGGCTTGAATGGGATCCTGCTGGGCTCGAGCACCTTGCCGGTCGCACGATCGCACTTGATGTTGGCACCGAGGTACTCAATCTCAAAGGGCTGAGCAAAGTCAGCGATCTTAGCTTTGCCGAATGAGACAATAGCTGTACTCACCTCAGAAGTCGCCTGACGCTTCGCATTCCTGTCATCCGGGTTCTCACCATCCTCCCGACGCCTCTTGAGCGAGTCCATGGTCACAGGGATAGCCTTGCCAACAATCTTGACTCCTTCAGGGATAGGAGCAAGGTTCCCAGGGAAGCCCTTGCGCATCTTCTCAAGCTCCCGGAAAGCGTTGAACTTGTCTCCGGAGAATTTGCCACCCTTCATGCCGGACCTTCCACCGGCATTGCCATTCTGTGCCTTGTTCTCTCCGCCTTCAGGGGCCTTGGTCTCGCCGTCCGCAGGCTTGATGCTCTTCCTGATCTCATCGACGGGCAGACCCTTGGCCTTGCGCTCCTCGGACTTCATCTCGACGTACTGCTGCCTGTCTTGTCAGCTAGCTCCAAGAGTTGAAATAAGCAAGCTCACTTTGTCATCTTGATCATCTCATCCCCCTCAGGCACGAACTTTGGGATAGACTCTCGGGCAACGAACTCCTCAGCCTTCTCTTGGGAGGCGAATTCGACAAACACGGATCCCTAGAATAGTCAGCTGAGCTCCTCAATTCGTAATGCTACGACTGACCTTGAACTTTCCCCGACCCTTACCCCCGGACCCAGCACCCTCCTTATCTTCTCGTCTCATGCGCACAGCGTTGATATCTCCAAACTGCTCAAAGTACTCCAGGATCTTTGACTGAGATTCGCCTTCTATCTCGTCTCCGAACCCTTTCTGCACAATCAGCCATAATCCCACCATACGATGAAACCACGTACCACGTAGACGCTCCTGAGCCAAGCACCAGTTTGATCCCTCTCCATAGTCCTGACTCGCCTGACATTCTCTCCATCCCCGCTGACAGCGATGAGGGGATCAGGACCCTCAGCAGCGATAGACTGACGGAGAGCGTATGCGACGAAAGGGACGCCGAGACCCTGGTACGGATCCCGCATACGAGCGAAGGAAGTGAGGGTTTGAATGGGGATCCAGCCGTACAACGGCTCGTTGCAGCAGGTGAGGGAGAAGAGGTATCGGTCGACAGGGAGGTTGGCATCCGAGAAGTAGAAGTGGACTGAATATCGTCAGTACTGCTGTAGAAGAAAGAAGCTGATCACTCACTCTGCTTTGCAGCTCCATCCAAGAGCTTCTGCACCTGCTCGGGAGTCTTGCCTTCGAGTTGAGGCAAGGGCTCGTTGAACACAACAGGCGGCTTCTCGGTTTTGATCTCTGCCTTGGTATCTGACGAAGTGGACGCTTCGGCAACGGGAGCAGAAGAGTCCTTCATCTCGACGTCGACGGATTCGACCGGCTTCTCACCTTTGACGTCGGTCATGATGGATGAGAGAAGGGTAAACGGTGGCGATGCAACGGTTTCGGTTGCTTTTTTTTCGTGGAAACTGGCGGAGGTCGAGAGCAGCGGAAAGATGCGGCTAAACGTATGGATCTAGGCTGTGATGAGAAGGCGTTTATTGTCCTGACTGGTGTAGGTATTGAGTCGGACCTTTGATGGTGGAAATTTCAACCTGGGAACAGCCAGTGGCGGAAGTTATGCTTCCGCGGGAACCGAGGAGTGGCCGGATATAATCAGAAAAAGGCCACCAGCAATCAATTCGGCTTACGAGAGCCTTACGAGAGAGATAGCCAGCCATCTCAATCTGATATGCCCCTATGGGTGAGATGGCGGGACAACTCATAGAAGAACATCCGAAATGCCAGAAGCGTCACTCAAAGCGTAATCCTGCACAACGATGGGAAAGGATTTCGATTATTCATATTCTTGCTCTGCATCTCTGACTCTCTTTTTCTCCCTCTGTCCACCTCCTACCTCCTCCTCGCTGCAGGTCAGCACATTACTACACCTACCTCTCGACGAGGATTCCCGGAAAAAGCCTATTCATACTTCCGCCAAAACACCGCAAAGATGTCTGGCCAGCTCGCTGCGCTCTTTGCTCTCCTTCCTCTCCTCCCTGCCGTCTTTGCCTGGTCCCCCGCTGCGCGGTGGGGTCATGATGCCGTCTATGTCCCTAGTCAGGATGCCATGTATGTCGTCGGTGGCCAGGTCATGTCGCCTGGCGTGCAAGTCACGAATGACGTCCTGATCTATCCCGTAAGTCTTGCTTTGCACTCCATTTGTAATGCACCACTCATAATCTAGCTCAACGGCACCAACCCTTCTTGGATGGTTGGACCCAGTGTCAATCTTCCACCCCACGCTTTCGCCTCGGTAGCCGTCACACCCGACGGCAAAGACCTCGTCGTCGTGGGCGGGATGACCTCCGACTGCTCTTCAGACAGTTTGACCCATACTCTCGATCTATCGGGCAACGGATCTTGGGCACATGCCAACCCCGCTGGGCTAGTGAGACGGCGAGGAGCAGGGATGGGCGTGATGAAGGATACTGGCAAATTACTCCTGGTCGGAGGTGTGGCGGATCAGTACTCGTGTGGTGAGTCATTTTCTCTTGATCGCAGACAAATCTGACTCTATAGCCTCCTACACTACCACGTTCCCCGCTGCCAATGTCCTCAATCTCCCCCTTGGCGCAACATCCGTCGAGAACACTCTTGATCTCCCCGGAAATCTCACTGGCTCCGCCCTAGCCGTCTCCGACTTTGCAATGACGACTACTTCCGACGGGAAGAAGATGGTCTTGCTCAGTGGACAATCGAGCTCTGGCGCTCTGGTGTCTATGGACAACGCAGGCGTATGGACTAAAGAGGGCGGATGGACGAACCAGAAGCTAGGCGGGAATATCCCTGTTGGACGGGTCGGAGCGAGTCTTGTCGCTCACCCCAAGCTCGATCTCCTCGTCTTGCACGGCGGAGCTAGAGACGATCGAGGTTCAGACCTATCCACTACCCTTCTTGCACTGCTCAACACTACCTCTTGGCAGTGGACAATCCCGGCCACTCTCCAGCCCCCTCAATCATCCGCCGCATCATACCACTCGGCAATCATGACACCTGCGGGAGTTATGATCAGTGCGTTCGGAATGTCTGCTACCGGCTCGCCCCGATCCGACATGTTCTTCCTGGATATGCGCGATGCCTCTGCATCCGCCTGGAGCTGGAAGAGCTCCTGGAACCCGGACATGCTCCAGGCGTACGTCACTCCTTCGACAGGATCTACAGCTACCGGCGGCGGCTCCGCGCCTGTCAATTCAGGAATGGGCAACTCATCCTCCAAGCTCGCATCCATCGTGGCCCCTGTCGTAATCCTCACAGTCATTGCAATCCCCATCCTCGTTTTCTTTATCCGTCGAAAAATGCGAATTGCCAAGAAGAGGCGAATGGCCCGACACTTCTCCTTCTCTTCGCAAGAGGACGGTGGGGACTTCCACTCCCCTCTCAACGGTTCCGGCCGCAGCAACCAATATCCCTTCGGGCCCGACGCGAACGAGAAGGAGGACTCATCCCTCATCGCCAACCTAAGGTCAAACGTCACTGGTCTCGTCGATCGGATCAGGGGACGATCTGAGCCTGAGCGCCAGATGAAGCAGGTCGGAAAGAAGGGAGGGAAGTACAATGAGAAGTCGATGAAGTGGGAAGAGATAGATTTCGGATTAGGAGAAGTTGACTCCCGAAGGGGTTCCACCAACGTCGGCTTCGTCCCCTCATCCCGTCGATCCTCATTCTCCGACTCCCCTCCCGAGTTGGCGCGATACGTCGATTCGATGCCTATGCCGGTCCCCCTCCCCATGGCCTCCGGTGTCAATTATAACGGTCAAACCTTCAACCTCGTTTCTTCCAATATCACCTCGCCTTTGCTGGTCACGATCAGCTCGGATGACTCTCCCCGCGTCGGTACTCCACAGTGGGACGGTCAACAACCTCTTATTCCATCTCTGGTCGTCTTACCACCCACCGTCCCCCCCACACCCGCCTTCCCTGGTGACGCGATGCCCGAGCCAGTCTATCCTGCCATGAACCCTTCTACCCCTCCTCACCAGCCGGCACAGGTACAGGATGACGGCCTGGACTGGAACATGCTCCAGCAGGACCTTGACAACCGACCTGCCTTCCGTTCCATCTCACCTACCTCCCCCTTGCGCTCTCATCAGACGACGCACCAATCTCCCTCTACTCCCCCGAGAATCAACACCCAATTCCGGGGTGATCCCTTCGCTGACCGTCACCCTCAATCCCCCCAGCACGCACGGTCCGAATCTCCCGTCTCGCCCGCTCCTGCTCTACCTTACCTGGACTTCCAATCTCCTTCCGGCAGACCCCAGTCACCATCTACCATCATCCGTGTAGACCCCAAGACTGGCAGGCGAACATCTTCCGATGTTCTTCCCTTGACCCCTCCCAACCAGTCCCCTCGATCTGTCTCTTCCCCTAGCGCCACTCGGCAGCTCGCAGGAAGCTACGACAGGCGGGGCTCAGCTCCGACTTACTACACGGCCCCTTCATCACCCGCTAGTCCTTCCCCCGCGTCCAGCACCCCCGTCATTACCACTGCGGTGCGATTCGATCCCAGTGTGCGAAGGGGAAGCATTCCCCACACTGGACCATTGATGGGCAGCCCGATGGGCAGGACTGGAAGTGCGGGAGGTGGCGGTGAGCGTCGAGGCAGTCAGTTGCGAGTTTGCAACTCGACTGAGGAGGACAGAAACCACGGTCAGGCGTTTTAGAGTCAGGAGATGGAGAATTGGAGATTGCGGCGGGAAGTGGGGAACATATAGTGGCGGTATACTTCCTGGTGGAGATACCTGTGGACGATGCATATATGGATTTTATCCTGGGTTTGGGTCATCGCTTCCAGGTCGAACAGGTGGTCGATGACCTCCACAACGTCCAAAGCATTCGCCACAAGAGGCCACAAGGGGTCCGGTCAGACCGGCGCCGGTGATGCTATATCCGGCCATAAACGTTGTATATCCGGCCGTGTATCGCTTGATAGTATCGCGTCGTCAAACTGATAAGTTATACTTCTCAGCGCAATGTCAACAGGCTGAGCCATAGCTCAATAGAGTTATCAATCAGTATTGGTTCGACCTCAGAGCACTCGACTTCGAACAATATCTAAAAGCTCAGCCTCGGTCACCCGATACAATGAGCGTAAGCTCGACTCGGGGCGATGCGATAGGGGTCAGCGAGCGGACAACGCTACTCTCCGGCCTGACTGGATCCTCTGGAACCAAGGCAGACGGGGTCATCAGCTCAGAGCCTCCCCTCTATACGGGAGATGTTGTTGAGGATGTCCACTCGAGCGGAAGTGTAGGATTTTCCACGGAGGAACATACGCGTTTGAGAAGATTGGTCAATCGCAAGTGAGTACAGCTTCATCTTCTGTATCGTGCCGAGCCGGAGTCACCGATCTATCAAACCTGTCAAGCAACAGCTGATATCACAGCGTACTGCCAGTGATGTGCCTGTCATACCTCATCCAAGCGTTGGATAAGGGTACCCTCGGGACCGCGTCGATAATGGGCTGGATGGAAGATGTTGGAGCAGATAGCAATAGCTATGGGCGGACATCCACTGCATTCTGGATAGGCGTGATCATTGGAGAGCCTATCGTACGTCTGCAGAGCTGACGTGGCTGACGAGTGACAGGCAAATCAGGTCATCCGGAAATACTCTGCAGCGCGAGTTTTGGGCATTTCAATGTTCATCTGGTCAGGCCTCGTCATGTGCCTAGCCTTCACTTTGGACATACATCGAGTGATGTTGATTCGGTGGTTCTTGGGGATATTTGAGAGCTGCTTTGGACCTTGTCTTTTGACCTGTACGTCTACCCTTTCTGTTCCTCGTTGGCTGTGCCTTGCTGAAGAGGAACAGTGACGACCCAATATTATACCTCGAGTGAACAGACTGCAGTCATAACGATATATCAGTCTACATTCGGTGTGGCCGGTGTGATGTCCTATGTCCTCGCTTTCGCATTTTATCATCTACAGTCTCGACCGTGGGGATTGGCGGGGTGGCAATGGATGACGGCCGCCATCGCTGTTCTCTCCTTCGTATCGTCCTGTGAGCCTATCTATCTGCACTCTCAACACACAAGCTGAACATCTTCAGTCGTAGTCTTTGCCCTGCTCCCTGTCTCACCAAACACAGCCCGTTGGGCATCCAAAGAAGACAAGGAATCTCTCGCCACTCGCACTGGGCTCGACCACACCCAAACCACCAGTCCACATTTCGACCGCCAGCAATTCCATGAAGCCATCACTGATCCTATCCCTTGGCTACTCTTCGTCCTTATTGCTATCCAGTGTACAATCTGCGGGGGTCTCGGCACTTTCAGCGGTCTCATCATCAATCGCGGACTAGGCTTTGATGTCTTTACGAGTCAATTGTTGGGGATGCCGCTGGCTTTTGAGATTATCGTGCTTTACTTCTTGATGGCGTGAGTCATTGATCCCGATATCAAGTGAAAGAGACATACTGACGCCCGCAGGTGGCTCATCAGAAAGACGGATCAAACTCTTCTCTGTCTCATTTCCCTCACAGTCCCCAATATCCTCGGCACCCTCCTCCTCATTCACACTCCGCCGTCAATATCGACCAGGGCATACCTCATGACAGCCATCTACTTCATGCAGGCTTTCGGAGCTACAGGCCCCTCTCTCACAGCCCTGGTCGCTCGCAACACAGCAGGGACGACCAAGAAGTCCGTTAGCTTTGCCATCGTCTATACTGGCTGGGCAGTGGGTAATGGGGTGGCACCGTTGCTCTTCAGGGAAGAGTGGGCGCCGAGGTATATACCGACGTTGCAGATGCACTTGGGCCTATATGTCGCCTGGGTCATGGTGGCCCTGGTGCTCAGGGAGGTATTGGGGAGGAGGCGCCGAGAGAAGGAATCTGGTGGAGTGAGGCTGGATGAGGGGGTAAATGTAGTTGGTGGTGATCTTACAGATAGACAAGATCCTAGATTCCAGTACAGCTTGTAATAGATATTAGAATATACGATGCAGCTCTACATGGGATTAAGCCACAGACCACTGCCAAAACACTAGTACTAACTGTCGATTTCTCCCGCCACCAAAATCAACCGAAAATCAGCCACCTCCTTCCAACTATCCATCTACCCTCTCAACCATGTCAACTCGTAAAGCACCTCCCGCTCCTATCCAAACACCCTCAGCCGCAGACAAGGGCAAAGGACGCGCTCGACCACAGGTCTCTCGTACTCCCTCTCGCGCAGACCACGCGCCGGCGCGAGATGACGAGGATGATGATGCTCCACCCACTTCCACCCTTCGCGCTCGGAATGTAACGGGAACAACTATGCTGGAGTTTCCAGTATCACCTGCGACTCCAAGGTCAGGTGGCTCGAATGGGAATGTACCTATAACGGGCGGAAGCGCGAGTGGGATGGCGGGAGCTTGGAAATTGCCTGGAGTAAAGGGAACGATGGGAGGGATAGGTACGTTTTATTCTTGAGATGTCTGTTTCTTCCTGGCATCAGTCGATGTGCGAGGATTAAAAAGTATTCGATAGAGATGCCGGATTGGACAGGGTTGATCTGGGGCTCATATCAAGGCTGGAGCTGATGACTCAGCTTCACCAGGGAGGAATTCTCCTGCTGCGTGGTCGCCAGCTACTTGGGCTGCTGAGAAGGTATGTCTGCTGGCCGTGCCTCCCCCACGTTGGCTGTCTCATCTATGAGAACGGAGTCTCGTATGACGGTTTGCTAATGACACCAGAGTGGAGATGACGGCCAAAGACAACGGCCACCTCTCACATTCCGCACCGACCCTACGATGAAATCTGGCCTCGACACCCTTCCTCTCGAGTCGAAGAACGAGCTCAAGCGATTATTCGGCGTCGCCTAACCCGCCAGTCCCACCACTCCAACATATGTATCATCTCTTCCCCCAATGTTGATTGTGCCGTAGATGCATTACACATGTAAATGTCCATTTCTTCATACCGTCTTTCTGTACAATCCCACCCTAAACCTATATCATGATGCCAGCACCCAATACAACGCCCGCAAGCCCCATAACTCCCGCTCCCCACACCTTCGCCAGCCCCAAATCCACTCTTGAATCCGCCGCGCCAAGTCGGCTCGTGCTGACGACTGCAGCTCCAGCTGTGCCAGTTTTGCTCGCGGAGCCAGAAGCAGCAGAGGTGACGGCTGGAGTGACGGTGTTGGTTGGTGCCGGAACGCCGTTAAGCTGAGCAGCGTACGCGAAGGGTGCGTTGGCGTTGGAGTCATAATAGTCGAGTAGGATGTGGTTGGGGTTTCGGCTGAGAAGTGAGCGTGGGGCAGGAATGTTGAGTGCGCCAGTGCGCCAACTTACCCCCAGATGGCTTTGCAGTTGTCTACATGTGCGCCAATACTGCCGTACCCGCTCGCAGCGTTTGTGACGTTCAGCTTGTCCCTGGCTGGAACCCAAACTTGTGTTCCGGCGAGGTTATAGGTCTGCAAAGATCAGCTCTGAATCACACCTTTCAAAGTTCTCAAACTTACGCTGTCCAAATAGTGGTTGACGAGCATCAGGGATGAGGATGGGGACGCCTGAGATCGGTTGACTGCGCATCCGAAAGTCTGGTCGACCGCATCTGGACTATCAGCTCCTATCCTTGGCGAAAATCACGGGATGTTTGAACTGACTGAATGGGTCTTCCCACATATTGGTAAACTCGTCGAGGATATAAGGCGCCACTGAGCTATCCGCGCCGTTGTCCATGAACACCACAACGCGCTTGCCGCTGTCGATCATGGATCCCAATGTCGGCCAGTCATTGAGTGACATTTGCGGTGATGAGGGGACGAAACCGAGCGAATCGAGACCTGCTGTAGCGAAGGCTGTGGCGAATTGCGAGGATCTCAGGTTGTCGCTGTTGACAATGACAAGGGTGATGACTGGGAAGGTCAGCCTCTTTTCCCTATACTTTGGCGTTATCAGAAAAGGAAAGAGGCGCGAGAAGGCGCGAAACGCACCATCGTTAGGGTTGGCACGGACCCAGGTAGCTACTGTAGATAGATAGTTGACGAGCAGCCCACCGTCTTGCAGAGCCTATCTTGATTTAGCTGGCTCCTATCTTCAAGACTTTGAAGACTCACGCATGTCCCATGGCATAGCCTGATCCCATCTGCAGCGGTATGCCTGGATAATCAGCCCAATTTCCTCCTCCTTCAAGTCTCCTCAAATAGCTTACGCTTGCGATTGCAGTGTCCGGACACCATCATTCTGACATTGTCAGCTAGAGTATTGCAGCCATACCGGATCAGATGTAACATACCAATTGCGACGTTATATCCTTGTTCTGGTTGTTTGCCAAATTCTGTCCGACCGAGTACGAATTGTGCGCGCCGATGAACGTCACTGAGGAGTACTTTCTGGTGCAGAGTGCTGCGACGCCATTGCACACCGTGGCACCTAGGACGGAAGATGATAGGGTCGAAAGGAAAGCGAGGGCTGCTAGCACGCGCATAGTGATGGAGAGGAGTGGCGATAGATCACAGATCGATCGCGCTTACTGGTGGAATTTTATGGGTAGATCACCGAGAAAGTGTCGATATCGTGTAACGAAGAGTGGTTGGAAGTGATTGAATACCGGCCGGCGGTACGGTGTGTTGCTGTATAGTACGATCTCGGGGATCGGGCTCAAAGACAGTAAAGTCCTTGTTGTCGTTTAACGCGACCGAAAGGAAGAGGCTGAGCGTGAGAGATGAAAATTCTCCGAAGGGAAGTCTTTAGTCGTATGGATCGATGAGAGAGCGTGGTAGATAGCCAGGAGCGGTATCAGGTAAAGGAGGAGATGGTAGACAAGGACAAGAGCTAAGGGTATGGTGTTGTTTCAGGCCTCTTTTGCGGTGTCACCCAAAACCGCAGTCTGGGACGCGACTGATTTGCTTCGCCCCTTGGCGTGACACCGTTACGGCAGTGTGGCACTTGTGGCCGTGGCCGCCAGGTGCATGAGCGTGATGGTCCTATAGATCATCTGCGAGGTCCTTGGTTTCTCTCCTTGGTTCACTGATTGTATGCCCCAGATGCGGTGAGGTTGGCATTTGGGATATGGTCAAAAACCTCTGGTGCAGTAGCTGAAGCTCCGCCCCGTGCCGGCTAATCGAGGACGGTTCAGATTGCAATTGGGTCCCAAGGCATCATGTATAGAATCGCATGCTCTGAGACCCAAAGTGTGCACGAGGATCTTTCCTGGAGTAGCCTGAATCCGCTCTCAGCTCGACACCCGAGCACTGCGTGCAGCTTCTCAATTAATCCCGAGCTCTTCGGCCCCTTGACTGATCAATGACTACGTTCACGGCGGTGCGTATCGACCGTTACCGGGACCATTACGAGGATTCAATATCACCTGCTACGGTAAGCTTCGGCCGGCATCTGAACAGTAGAACGTAGCAAGGATTGCGCACTGACCACTCGCTTCCTTAGCCTGAAGACGAAGAAGTATCTCCGTGGCACTGTCGCCAGCGTTCCCTTTGGAAGTATCGATCCTCATCTCGAGGTAGGCTTCGTTGCCATAAGCAAATATCGTATGCTCCCCACGGATCGCACGGAGAGTTTTGACATCTTTGAGTTTATCGCCAGATGGGTGAGCTGTGGCGCGACTCTCCAAACGACGTTCATTCTCGGCATCATCACAATCGAGTATGACGGAAATGAGCCTGATGTTGGCCCGCGCGGCACTGTCGAGGTACTCTCGCATAGTATCCGGACCACCTGCGCTGGTAGTTTGCGCTTCGGTGAATATGATGTATTGCGGTTGGGCCTCAGCGAGGGGGAGAGAAGTTTCGAGGGATCTGAAAATTGCTTGTCGCTGATTGTGTCAGCTCGGCGTCGGACGCGCTCTCAGAGTGAGAAGTTCCGACTCACCAGATCATGTCGAAGAGGCTGATAGGCAGGGTCTGATCTATCGTATAGGGCAGCAGCAGCGTCAATTAGAAGATGATTATGGAACAGACGAGCATTGGGGAGTAGGCGACTGTGGCGTAAGCTCAAGTCTGAGACTGTATAAATGAAGATATATAGTGAGACGAGATACTTACCATAGCTCAGTACCAATTGAGGACTTTCCAACTCCCGGAAACCCATTCAGTACGATGTAAGAGGTTTTGGCTCGGGACATTTTGCTCGTTTGGTCAAGGTGCAAGTCGATGTGATACTAGGAAACTCCTGGTTTCGACGTCTAGGACGGTCACAAAGAAGGAACAAAGGAGTCAGTAAAGCGGTAAGTATGTATTGTTCCACGCTCTCGACTCGTTGTTCGCTGTCAAGATCTGAGTCGGTCGACCGCGTCGGCAGGAAAGCCGATGAGGAATGTTACGGCATCTCCGCTGAGCTATGCGCTGCACCCTGATACAGCCTGACACGATGGATATGATCTGGGCGGCTGAGCTGGACTTGAGCAGGATTGCGCTCCGAGATCGAAACTGACACTGACGTTGACAAACCAAGATGAGCAAAAGAAGCCTCGTGTGAACGTGGAGGAAGCTGATCATGGGTTTGACCCTTTACATCCTGCCTTTATTTCAAGCGTGCCTCCACTTCTTCTCTCGTTGGAACACTCTCCGAAGCTCCTGGTTTCTCGACGCACATGGCACAAGCCTGATGTATCAGCCCCATCTCGCTGACCTGCGTGCCCACTGGTTTCCCCTGTGTCTGAGGCAAAAGGAAATAGAACCTACCGTCAAACACGTCTTCAGCGTCGTTTCCAAATCCTCGTCCCGCATCAGACCAGCAGCAAAATACCCCGCAAAGCAATCTCCAGCTCCAGTAGTGTCCACCACCCCATTCAGTACTTTCCCAGCTGGTAGATACCCCACCTGCTTCGCTCCGGCAGGTAGATACAATATCCCCTTTGATCCGAGCGTACAGATCAGACCCATATTGCGCCTTTGTGACGATGAGGTGAATCTGATCATTCCCTCTTGCGCCTCTTTCGCCACTTCCGTTTCTGCCACAAGCACCTTGGCGCCATTGATGTCGGGTGAAGCCGCATCGTCTCGGAGAAGATCCTCCAATTCCCCTTCGTTGACAATCAACCAACTTAGGCAGTCCCAGGGGAACGACTGCCATTCGGATGGAGTGAGCATAGGTGATGGATTGAATACTGAGGTGATTGATGCTGAGTGGGCTGAGCGGAGGTAGGCAAGGGTTGAAGATAGGGGGATCTCATTTTGGAGGAGAAGGTGGGTGATGCCGGTTAGGGGTGGGGAGCTGTCGCTTGGGGGAATGTGGTAATTTGCGCCTTTGTGTAGTACTAGAGAAGTCAGCTGGACATCCTGATAGACCACAAATGAGACTTCCTCCGACCGTCATGTATCGGAGGACTGGAACTGACCGATACTGTTCTCCCCATCTTCGGCAATTTGGATGATAGCTCGACCTGTCACCTAGACCATCAGCTACAGGGTCTCTTAGTATGCTGCTTATGAGAGAAAGCTCATCACCAAGATTGAGTCAGCTTACCTCGCCATCAACAACCTGAACACGCCCCACATCCACACCAGCGCGTTTCAAACCCTCCGCAACCCAATTCCCATCATCCCCTATACATCCATCCATCCCCACTTGGCCTCCCGCTCGAGCTACAGCATTCGCTTGGTTGGCACCTTTCCCTCCTGCACCCCTGGTGAGGCGAGAAGATGAGATCGTCTCGCCTGGTCGGACGATGTGGGGTAAGTGGAAGAATTCGTCAATGTCTGTGCGGGGTAAGCTCGGACATCTAGGGTGGGAAAACAAAGATTTGCCCCTGAGGCTTGGCGGGACGCTGGAGATGAGTAAGACCTACTGATTGACCCTCGGACTAGGCATCGGGATGAGATTGCTGATGACATGCTGGTTGCTGATATCTATGAGGAATGAGGAGGTGAGAACTTGAACTGACTTGCGATTTTTGACTTAAGCCAGATCTTGGCGTGTCATGTGACATGACCTCGCCAAGCCAAATTCGCAAATGCTCCCCTTTACTACCTTAATCGTGGGTTGACTAAAGCAAGCCATCAAGATGACATCTAGATCTACATACTCGTGTAATTTAGTACAAGACATACCACCAAGACGCTCTACTCATCGAACAACGGGCTGCTCCACATACTGCGGAGGAGCCGCTGCGTACCCTGGCAGTCCAGCAGCATGCTCTACTTCCATTCTCGCCGCTGTCGGATTTGCTGTAGACGCAACATACACTGCTGCCGGTGGTTTCGGCATACTTGCGCTGTCCTCTGCATGGCTCAGCTCGACGCCATTGATGGCTTTGAAATGATAACTCACGATACGATGGTAATTCCCCATCTCTCGTTTCCACCCTGTGCACAGCCGTAGCTCCAGTACCCCAACTCGACCTCGCCATCTCCGCCGAGCTCCGCCTATGTGCTGGTACATGAGGTTCCTGCTGTCTGGGAGGGAACATCGTATGTGTCACTTCCCGAGCGACAGCGCGGAACGACGGTTTTGGTACGACATCGCCTTCCTGAGCCTCCGGATCTCTGCGTGCGACTTTGTGTGCTCGATGCGCTGCAATGAATGCCGATACTACTCTTATGAGGTAGACGACGACGACCGCGAATAGGAGGACAATGAGGGCGATGACACTGAGGTGTGAGTGGCGATCGGCGCAGTGGGCGTCCCGGCTTACTATAACATTGTCGTTCTTGATCTAATTATAAAGGCGCTCGATGATATTCCTGTCCCTTTGATACGAATCTATACAGAGCTGGTAATGTGGTTGAGATTGATAGAAGATCTACATGAGGCATGCCCAGAAAAAGTCGCTCATACAGTGGATCGCGATCGGGCCCGCGCTTAGCCGAGATGGGGACCCCGCACAGCCTTACGTACCCCATTCGCCACCCAACGGCGATGACCGCCGCCGTCATAACTAGGCCACCCAAGCCCTCTATTGCACCCACCTAGACCTATACATCTACCCACTCCGCCACTTACAGCCACTGAGACGCTTCGCAGTATGGCCGGAGCGAGCTCAGACAAGATGGTGACTCCAGGGCGGTGCGCGATGAGAGGGAGCTGCGGAAAGACAAGCATGTTCGGCGCCGACCTCCCCTGCCCTGACGACGGGCCAGCGGACGAGGTGAGTCTGCAGTCTCGCAGTCTCGCGATCTGTTGGATCTCTCAGCTGATGTACCAGACCACCGATGAGATACGCGAGCTTCTAGCCTCGGTTTGTGGCCCGGCGTATACTATCCCCGATACCGTCTGTTGCTCGGCCGACCAAATCCGTACCCTTGGCGAGAAGGCTCAACAAGCTGCACCCCTTATCGCTTCATGCCCCGCCTGCATCAACAGCTTCCGTCTATTCTACTGCGACTTCACCTGTTCCCCCGATCAATCTTCCTTCCTCTCTGTTGCGTCAACGCAAAAGACTACGTCGGGCAAGCAGGCGGTCAAGGAGGTGAAATACGGAGTGAGCGATGAGTTCAGAGAAGGATTCTACGATTCGTGCAAGAACGTACAGTTCGGAGCGACGAATGGGTTCGCGATGGACCTTATAGGAGGAGGGGCCAAGAACTCTTCGGCGTTCTTGAAGTATATGGGGGATATGAGACCTGGATTGGGAAGTCCATTCCAGATTTCATTCCCTGAAGGCGGGACTGGATATACTCGGACCCCTCTCAGCTGCTCAGACGACGATCTCAACTCGAGATGCGCTTGCGTTGACTGTCCCACCATTTGTCCTACACTCCCTTACGTTGCCCCTCCCTCTAGCGATCAATGCCGCGTCGGTGCCGTATCATGCCTCACATTCTCCCTCCTCATCACCTACTCAGTCGCCATCCTCTTCAGCCTCATCTACTTTTCCTACAAACAGGCCATACAACACCGACAAAGGCGATACGAGCGGCTTGCTCTTGTCGACCCACCCATGTCTCCGGGCGCAGATGGTGATCGGAATGGATTAGACGGGTTGGTCGGACGAGGAGAGGCGGATGCGGAATCTGGACCAAGCGGGTCGATACACTTCCGATTGGGGCGAGGGGCTACCCTCCTCGATCCAATGGACCACATGCAACCCAAGCAAAACAAGATCAACGCTGCTCTCCGCCGATTCTTCTATCGCCTCGGTCTACTATGCGCCACTCGTCCACTCGAGACATTCGGGATCGCAGCCGTCATTGTCGGTATCCTCAATATCGGATGGCGGTCATTCGAGATTGAGACGGAACCGGTTCGACTTTGGGTTGCTCCCAATAGCGAAGCCGCGCTTGAGAAACACTTCTTTGACGAGCATTTTGGCCCATTCTACCGAGCCGAGCAAATCTTCGTCACGGTTCCCAACGGAAGTCCGGTGACGTACGACACGCTTGATTGGTGGTTGGGCGTGGAAGCCGACATTGCCGCGCTCAAGTCGGATGGGGCAGGGTATACACTTGACGATGTGTGTTTCAAGCCTAGCGGACCGGACACTGCGTGTGTCATCCAATCGGTGTCGGCGTGGCTAGGCGGGGATATGGAGCAATGGGGTAAAGATTGGAAGAAGCGGATAGGAGACTGTGCAGCTCGTCCTGGCGAGTGCCTACCGCCGTTCGGACAACCACTCGATCCGAAATTAATCCTCGGGGGCGCTGAGGGTGATTGGCTCAATGCCAAAGCTCTCGTCATCACCTACGTTGTCAATAACTTCAATGATGATCGGGTACATCCTGCCGAGGAATGGGAGAAGAAGCTTGAGGCATACCTCGGTGGTCTTAAGAAGAAGGGTGTGCATATCTCTTACTCGACCGGAGTCAGTCTCGAGGAGGAACTCAACAAGAGTACGAATACCGATGTTAAAATCGTCGTACTCTCTTACCTCGTCATGTTCCTCTATGTTTCCCTTACCCTCGGCGGCGGCCTCCCACCCTCCGTTATATCCGGGACGATATCATACCTTTGGTATCTCACCAAACGGGTCGGTGTCCTCCTCCGCCTAGCCTCACCCGACTCCATCGCCCACCCACCATCATCCCCACTCGCCGCCATCCCCACCCTCCTATCCGTCAACTCCAAATTCTCGCTGGGTTTATTCGGCATCATCATCGTCCTCATTGCCGTCTCTTCCTCCGTCGGCCTATTCTCCTTCCTTGGTATCCGAGTCACTCTCATCATTGCCGAAGTCATCCCTTTCCTCGTCCTTGCCGTCGGTGTCGATAATGTCTTTATCCTAGTACACGAGCTCGACAGGCAGAACAGCCTACACGCACAAGATGCCCCATTACCAGTCCAGGGTGTGGACGAGGATGACGATGAAGAACCTTCGTCTCCTAATCTCCCCCCAGAAGAGCGGGTAGCCCGGGCAGTAGCGAGGATGGGACCGAGTATCATGTTGAGCTCAGTGACGGAGACGGTGGCGTTTGCTTTGGGTGCTCTGGTGCCTATGCCGGCTGTGCGGAACTTTGCCATCTATGCTGCGGGGAGTGTATTCCTCGGCGCGGTGATGCAGGTGACGATTTTCGTATCAGCCATGACCTTGGATTTACGGAGAGCAGAGGTGAGCTGCATGGGTATCTTTCTTGTCGATCATCTCAGCTGACATATGTAGTCCATGCGAATCGATTGCGTCCCTTGCGTCCGCCTCAGACCGCCCGTGGGTCTCTACGAGCGCTCAGCTGCGCCCAGCGAAAGCATCGTAGCGAAGTTTATGCGACGAATCTACGCTCCAACACTGCTGCACCATGAAGTCAAACGCTTGGTGCTAGCTATCTTCGGAGGAATCTTTATGGTAGCAATCATAGGTATCCAACACATCAATCTTGGTCTTGGTATGTCACCCTTCTATGCATACGGCCATCAGCTGACGGATAGATCAACGACTCGCACTACCCGCCGAATCATATCTTATCCCCTATTTCAACGACCTAGACACCTATCTCGACGTAGGCCCACCTGTCTATTTCGTCGTGACCAACGAGCCCACCTCTCGTATCGGTCAACAAGAACTCTGTGGCCGCTTCACAACCTGCCAAGAGCTATCCGTTGCCAACTCTTTGGAAGCCGAACGGAAACGACCCGAATCATCCTTCCTCGCCAGTCCACCCGCCTCATGGGTCGACGATTTCCTACAATGGACAAACCCCACATTTGAAAGTTGCTGTCGGGTCCGGAAAGCCAATCCAGAGATTTTCTGCACGGCGCGGGATAGCGATCGAGCTTGTCGACCATGCTTTGAAGGTCAAGAATGGAGTATTACGATGGACGGTTTACCGACCGATACGGATTTCATGCGATACCTTACCCAGTGGCTCAAATCTCCTTCAGATGAGAATTGTCCGCTGGGCGGTATGGCCCCGTATGGTAATGCCATCAGTATTTCCCCCGACAATACAACACTCTCCGCCACCCATTTCAGGACATATCATACACCCCTTAAATCCCAATCCGACTTCATCGACGCCCTCACTGCTGCTCAGCGAATCAGTAAAGATATCTCTCGACGGACGGGAACAAAAGTCTTCCCTTACTCCCTCTTCTATGTGTTTTTCGACCAATATGAGCATATCGTTACCATTGCCATTCAGGTCGTTTCCCTCGCTTTACTCGCTATCCTCGTCATTACTTCACTCTTGCTCGGATCATGGCGGACTGGCGGAGTAGTGACGTTCACTTGCGCACTGGCAGTGACGAGCGTGACGGGCGTGATGGGTTTCTGGGGTATAAGCCTCAATGCCATCTCCCTCGTCAACCTCGTCATCAGCCTGGGCATCGCTGTGGAGTTCTGCAGTCATATTGCTAGGGCATTCATGGGCGCTGGTCAAGGGGTAGCGTATGAGAAGGAAGGAAAGAGGGAGAAGGATGATAGGGCTTTTGCAGCGCTGGTGGATGTTGGACCTTCGGTATGTTTCTGCATTGCGCACCAAGCAAGAATCACGCTGATACGCTTAGGTGTTCTCCGGAATCACAATGACGAAACTTATCGGGATATCGGTACTGGCTTTGACCCGCTCAAAGTTATTGGAGATCTACTATTTCAGAATGTGGCTCACCCTGATCCTCTCGGGCGCGCTACATGGTTTGGTATTCCTCCCTGTTGCTCTGAGCTATTTGGGCAGTCCGGGATATGCGCTAGAGGATACGGATGAAGAATGGGTAAATAGTCAAATGAGGCGACCGTGAGTTTCTTGTCCTCATAAGCGAATTGATGGGGATGCCGGGGTGTAAATGAGGACAGAAGCTGATGATTTAGAATGGACTATGAGTATGCGCCATTTGCGGATACGGACTCTATGATGTCGGTTTGATAGGGTAGGGCTGGCGATTCCGAATGTAGGAAATGCCATCTGGTCACAGGTGTGAATCTTACTCACCTCAGCTGAAGTTCTGATTACCGCTCGAAAGTACGCTGATGATAATACGGCAAATGTCCTTACCTGCTCTGTACGGCAGGTGCAAGCGTAATGCATACATCGGATAGGCAGCTATTGGTCTGACTAGCGTCCTTCCATACTGTAGACTACGCTCACGCCGGCTCAACACACACCTGATCCTCGACCGTCTTCACCGTGACTTGAAGATCATCAAGGGCGGCATCGAGCCCCGCCAACGCCATCGAGCTCTCACCAACCACACGGTGAAGCTCGGTCGTTGCCTTCACTACACCTTCGAAAGCTGACTTCAAGTCCTCCGCCTGGACTCCAGTCCCTTCTTCACCGAAAGTACTGCGATAAGCCGTAAGTATGGAAAGTCTGACGAGGGGATACATTGCGGTGTCGAACGTGGCCGCATGGGCTTCTTCGTACGTTTTGGAGGTGAGGATCAATCTCAGATTGGAGATATCGATGGGCTTCTCAAGAGGATTGGTGATTTCCCGCTGAGATCATTAGCTTGCCCGCTAGTGTAGCAGAAGGATGACGAGCAACTTACGTCAAGCCGATGATGGCGGATTTCACCTTCAAGCCATTGCATCCAGGCCAAGGAAGACTTCTCCCTCCTCTCTTTGCTACTTTCCCAAAAGACCTTCTCTGCAGCCTCAAGAGTCAGAAACTGCGAATACTGATGAACACCAACCAGCACCTCAGACTGGACCACCTCGCCCTTCATCACACGAACGATTTCCTCGTACTCGGCTCGTTCCTCCGCCGAAGGCAAGAGATCTGTCACTCGGTTCTCGCATTTCTGTCTCGCTTTCGTCTTCTTTGCGATTTCTTCCGGCGTGACTGCCGGTTCAAGTCCTTGTCTCTCGATGTCCGCCAGTAGTCGCCAGAGCTCGTGATGCTTTGAGAGCATCGCAAGTTTGTAAGTCTTGGCTTCGGGGAGGGACTCAGATGCGCTAGGTTGTTGAGGTAGGTGGGTCATTGGGCAGTCGGAATCAAACTATCAGTATTAGCAGCTGATGCGCGACACGAGGGACTCACGAGTTGCTCGCAGAGGCAGACTGATGAAGCGGTAGGAGGATACAAATATATGTGAGCCCCTAGGGTAGTCCTAGTCGGCTATCAAAGGATGAATTACAAAGGAAAGGTTGGAGGGGTAGTAGGGGTAGTAGGGGTGCTAGTAAGTCATGAATCTCCCTGACTAGGTCTGGCTGACTTCTGCAAAGCTCCCTGGGACCTTTTGCTATAGTGGCACATTGTGCTGATTGGGACTATCCTCATTTATGTATAACGTATTGATGACAGCTTATGATGCGGGAAGTGAATCTTGAAGGTCTTGAACCGCCTCACGTGGAGTCTGGACTGTTCGGTGATGAATAAAAGGCAAGTCCTTGAAGCTTGTACTTGACCCTGTATAGTGCATAGCAATCCTGAAAATTACAGACTACTCATACATCTCGTCGAGGATGAAGGCTCCTGATTCGATACTGAACGCCCAGAATCCAGATGCCCACGTCGAGCAGATCAACCGCCTACACCTGCAAACCCATGCTCGCCGCGACTTTCTCAACGGTGGCCGGGAGACTGCCTACCACTTTGCGGAGGTGATCTCCGGCCTCCCTCGCTTCTTTACCAGGACGCCTCCGGATAGCATCCGACACGTTGATATCCGACTTTGTGCTGGTCGGCCAGGCTCGATGGTAGTGGGTGACAGCTGCGGACACTTCCTGTAAAGCCGCTTCTAGCTGAACAGCTGCCGCTGCCCCGGAATCTTGATGTGTGGACATGTTCTGGTAGTCGGAGAGCAGGGTCAGCATGGTGAGTGGGAGTACGGAGGAATAGAGGGTGGACATGGTTGGTGAATATCGCGGGTTTTGGTTTGTGAGTGCTTGGCAAATCGTAGGCCCTCCGCTGGTATCTTTCTACATATGGTAAGATTCCGTCCGTGTAACCCTTGGAGCTTTGGGATGGAAATGGCGGAAGCGTATGACTGGGACTTACCTCGCACAGCTTACGGATCTGACTTTCCAGCCAAGCCGTGACAACCTCGGTCTCAGAGGTTTCATCGACTCCATGCGCCTTCATGATCCCCTTCAGCAAGGCTTTGGCCACCTCGACCGACGCAAAGACGCCGTAGTCGCAAGCGGAGACATTGTTGACGTACGTAGTGTGCCTCCCCTTCGATTCCCCGTCTCACAGCATCGTACTCGGCCCGGTCCTCTGCAGTGCGAAGGTGAAACTCGACCTCAGCATCATACTCTCTCCTCCCGAACTCGAGATTTTTCACTTCCGCCTCTGTCTGTTCGGAACCGCAACCTCTCGCAGCCGCTTCGTCCCTCTTGCACACATACAACCGATGTAGGAGGTGATGATGAGTGGAGATCTTGACCGCAGGATCGATACTCGGGGCTGTGCCGAAGCAGTAGCTGCCGATCGAACCAAGTAGAGGGCCTAGTAGAGACGCCATATGCCTTTTTCGAAATGTTGTTGGGGCAGCAGTGCGATAAGGATCAGAAAGGGGTGGAACTTCTGCAGTATCGGTGTGATGTCAGCTCAGTAGAAGAGGCTGTGGCGTGTAGACTTGCGGTCGTTGAATTTGCACTCGCAATCGAATTGGTCAAGTGGGGGCTTGAGGTGAGAGCGTTGGGGACAATAAGTTGGAGTGAAGCGGAGATACTCGCATAGCGGTCACCCTGGGGGACTCAGCGTGAGTAATGCTGACAAGCTCCTTTGACGAGCACGTCGAGGGGTCAACGTCGCAGGTGATCAGACGCGCGTCAGTCGTCGACCTTTCACCACTGCCCCCTTTAGCTTTTCGTGAGCCCCTCCGCTGTACCAATCATCGTCACCACAGAAAGGGCCAGTATTAACTCGACACCCAATACCTCCGTGGCACCTCCACAGTGCGGACCAAGTCAGTCCGTATTAGCCCACCCAGTGCCAAGTCTGCACCCCGATCGATTCTGTACACAGCACCAGCATATCGCAATGATGCATGATCTGATCACATGCAGGGCTCATGCAAATATTGTGCTCTCGCTCAAACTTGTAATCAGACACCTATGAGCTTAGCTAGCTCAACTTCTCGGCATGACCCAACTCACCGCCCGCCACTGGACGCCCAGGCTAACCTACACATATCCCCGTCCATAGTCAGCCTATTCATCACTGGCAGTAGTCGATCGCAAGAGCCCACACTTTCTTCTGGAACGCCTCGAGACTGCGGAGTGTCACCGGACTGAGCGCAACGATCGAGCCGACATCACTGTCAGCACCGCTTGACTGAGACTCGATTGATGTCACAGCGTGCTCCGTAGCAGTCTTCAGACTCTTCTCCAGATCGGCGAGAGAGGCTCCCGACAGAGCCACCGCCTCGGCGACCAAAGCGGCGGGTCGAAGAGCGGTGTACAAGCTCGCCATGGTTAATTCTGGAATTTCTGCGTTGAGGGGTGGCAGGAGGGAGCTGAGCACGTCGATCGTGTTCTTGTACATGGTGCCGTGGTCCTTTCCGCTCTATGAGGTATCAGCAAGAAGCCACAGACGGCGATATTTGTGAGCTGTGTCGGAAAGATCACGATGCTTTCGCTCGAAAAGCATTGAGAAGAAGACACTCACCAGTTTTTTGTATTTGATGATCAGATTCCGAACCCCCCGGCGCCGATCAGCTCCTGTAGCCGCCAAGGCTGTCTCCTCGCCGACCGTTCGCGTGTTGTTGAAGTACTCCCTGGCTCTCGCCACGGATAGATCCGCCCAGCCGTCGCGCAAAGTGACCGAGCGGGCCCCGGCCTCTGTGACTCCCTCGGTCCCCTGTCGCTCAGGTTGAGAATCGATCGCCTCTTGAGACTCGTCTGTCATGGCTGGGTAAAAGTAGAGGTGCTTGAAGTATCAGTGTCGCGTACGAAGAAGCGAGAAAATATGGGTAGAGCTTAGCAGCGTGATGAGTGAGAGGTGGAAGGTGATGATGGGTGGTATTTGGAGTGGGTACGCACGAAATGAGCAAGATGTAATGATTGAGAGGGAATAGTGGATATGTCAGGCAGGAAGAGGATGGAAAGTGGTGGGGAAGGGGAATAGTACGGGGAAGCAGGCATGAATGCTCTTCTCGCCTTCCGCGAGCACCTGTCGGGTCCTCCAATAAAACACTGGGGATACCATTCCTTTCACACCTGATTTGCCCCACCCCCTTAAACCGGTCAAACACGTTTGCCCCCGGTAGGTCCCTTCATCGTCCGTCCCCTTGAGCTCAACTTGTGGAGCGCTCTGCCCCACTCCCTGCCTTGACAGCTATGATGCGCGCGGTCCAGACTCTGTGGTCATTTCGCCCCTTTCATCAGTATCCCTGGATCGATCGGCGCGTTCACGCCGAGATGCCTTGCCCATCCAGCATCTTGTCCCCAAGTCTTTCAGTATTTATGCATGATGCATCATGGAACACGAGTAAATGCGTTTAAGCCTCGTAGATCCACTTTTGGTTGTCGGCCTTGTACTGAGCAATACCGTTGCTGCGGGTTGTCAGTTGACTTTCTGCCTAAATTCATCTAGGGAACGTGATAACTTACGGGAACCAGAGAGCAATCTCGTTCTTGGCGGACTCGACACCGTCGGAACCGTGGCAGACGTTCTGAAAAGTCAGCTTGGTCCAAAATAATCTTCAGCGGAGACTCACCATCCCGACCTGGAGAGCGTAGTCGCCTCGGATGGTACCTGGGGGTCAGCACGATACTCGACGAAGAACAGTGAAGCAGAGACGGTCCTGCCAGCGGCTATGATACGGCAAAGGCTCGCTGGTATGCTGGGCAGCAATGTAAGATGCAGACTTACCAGGGGCAGAGGACAAGGGGTTGGTGGCGCCGAGCATGGTTCGGCCAGTCAAGCAAGCGTCAAGACCCTCCCAAACCATACCGACAACGGGGCCGGAAAGCACTGACAGGGTCAGCTTAAGTCCCCTCCTGAGAAGACTATGTCACAGCTGACCACGAAGCAGCGAGAGCAATACTTACTGTACTTGATCAACCCGGGGAAGAACTTCTTGTCCTTAAGGTCCTCGTAGTGCTTCTCGAGGTGCTCCTGCGATATGTGAGCTTGCGTTCGAGCGGCGTTTGCCCTTGGTAGTGGTCGCGCCCAAGAAAACTAACCTTGGAAGGAGTCATCATCTGGAGAGCAACGAGCTAGGTTCGTGAGCTTTGACCTCGGCTTCAGAACAGGTAACAGCCATGTAGCTCACCTTGTAGCCACGCTTCTCGAATCGGGCAATGATCTCGCCGACGAGTCTGAAAAGCTGTCAGATACAACACTGCTGAGACTTGCTGGCGCTAGTAGCTTACCCTCGCTGGACACCGTCGGGCCTGTGATATCAGCATTACATTCCTTGTAGCTCGCGAAGCAGCTGACTTGCGCCTAAAAAGGAAAAGCAGGCGGGATACTTACTTGATCATGATGTAGGTCTGCTCAGTGGTGGACATTTTAGCTATATATCTGATATATGATAGGGTAAGAGATGAATGTATAGCGAGGAATGAGGAATGAGGTGTCCCAGCCAAAAAAGTCAAAGCCATGCACAGGAAGTCACGCACGGGTATGCGGAGATTGAAGATATCGCCGAGTGTGGCGGTTTCAGGCCCGTGTGTGCGTGTTTCAGATTTGCCCCATTGGCCAAGATGACATCACTCCAGCCAAGAAGAAGTTCAAAACGACGATGAGATCTGCGAAGGTCTTATCTCCTCATATAGAGCAATACTGGTAGTAGCCATCAGCAACTCACAATCATCAACGCCTAGGCTACACATCACGCGCAATGTCAGTCCGATTCGAGCCTAGCGCCAAACAATCCAATGCCCAACCTTCATCACCTAACCATCCTCCCATACGCCGATTCGGCTCCAACCAGGGCGCAGGCGATGAAGAGAGCCAGCCCCTCTTGCACGACAGAGAAACAAGGGGCGGGTGGATGGTGAGGCCGATTACTATGATTGCTGGGTTGTTGGTTTTGGGCGCGGTGGTTGTTGTTGGGGGTTGGGTGTTGGGACGAGGAGAGGGTGGGGGAAGATGGCCTGGGGGGCCGCATTAGATGGGGGTCGACAGGGGGAGAGGTGTGGGCTGCGAAGGGGGAGAGAAGAGACGGGAGGAGGCGAGAAGGAGGAGGATGAGACATCACGATACTAGATTGACGATACGGCCGTTACGCGACCCAAAAACAACGATATCCCCCATTATGCTTTCACGACAACCACTCAATCATGTTCCACACGTCAGATCCTCCAATGGATCACGTATATACAATCACGGTCCAGCCGCTTGATGCTAGAGCTACAACACAAAACCCACCCACCCATCCTCGCTCCACGCTCAACTCGCCGTCCTCAACCATCCCTCATAAAACCCCGCCCTCCTCTCTTCGTCCTCTCCCCCACCTCTCGATCCCCCTCCCTCCAACCCCGTACTTCCATCGACCACACCCGCACCCAAAAGCCTCTCCACCTCCTCGCCCTGCGCCAACCTGCTTTGCCTCAAATACAATCCCAAATCCTTCTCATCCATCATCTCCACGGCATGACTAGCCGGATCGGACGGATAGTGGATATACCACTCATACTCCCCCATCCGCTGTTCTTCCGTCTCGGCAGTTGGAGAGTATAGGGATTCCACGAGTGATTCGAGCGGGTGAATAGCGGGCAGTGCGGAGGATGGCGGGAGGACATGGGCGTCATTGTCTTCTTGGTCCGAATGGGTGTTGTCGGCCGAGGGGAGGGTGGGTTTTTTGGCCCATCGTTTGGCAGAACGGCGGATTGAGGGAGAGTTGGATGTCGGGGAAGCATGAGAGGAGTCTAGGATTCGGGATTCGAAGGGAGAGGCAAAGGCTTCAGGTTTAGGTTTGGCGTGGAATCGCGTTGTAGAGTTCATTGTACTGTCTAGTCAGCTGTGTATACCTCTTTTGTATATCCCCATTCCCCTTTGTAGATATAGCGATGTAATGTGAAACAGAGTGGGAGAGTACGTACAAGGCGTATAAACGCTGGAACTGGGACAAAATGTGAGGTTTATAATACTCTTTATAGACACTATGGAGCGGTGCGAGTTCATCGACTTTCCGCTCAACAAGGTTTTGCGGGTCAAACCATTGTCGATAATGAGGCCGTTTGGGACCGATAGACATAGGTGATGAGAGCTCCACGCCGAGGAAGAGGTTGATGGCTGCTTGTTTATCCGCGTCGAGCATGGAGTTGTTATAGAATCGACGGATGTTTTCTGGACGGATGTCAGTATGATCGTTAATGAGGAGGAGTCGACGTACCGAGTAGATCTCTAGAGTGGGAGGACCACTGTGCCGCTTTCACACGACGATAGGTGTCTACTCGATTTACGAGGGCACTTCCTGTGTATTGCCATGCGAGTGCTGGGGTATTAGTCAGCTTTTAATCCACTGATGCAAGACAGTGGGTCGAGAAGCTCACTATCTCCATGATCGTGGAACATCTGAGGGATATCAGCTCAATTCTTCTCTTTTGAACATTCCTTCCCCGAGAAGCAAATCCGCGACTAACCTCAGTCAACACATCAACGGCATCACAGCTAAAAGGTAAATAAGGCGATCCGAGCAAACCCAGGGCATAAAGCTGATGTCCGAAGGCTCGTTTGGCAATGGCGAATTGGGCAGCATTGGTACGATCTAGACAATCTACGCAGTTTGTACGTAGAATACCATGTTGCAAGAGCGGTTCGGGTCGACGAGGACCGGACCTGGGTCGTCAGCACGACATCCAATGCACGGGGTGGAATGAAGAGGCAAAGACAACATACGATGTAGGATCTAATCTAGCTGGACCACCATGAAAGAACCCAGTTGCCTGAAGGGATTCTTCACAGATATCTTCTAGGACACCCATGACGTCTTGATGACCACTACAGTATCAGCTCAAGTCCATGCACCAATCAACGTGACGGCACTAGATAGCTCACCTTTTCGCAGCCTGAGCCATATCCCAAGCTATATACCTCATCTCTTTACCCCTAGGCAAGAACTGATTCAGATATTCCACACATTGCCCATATTCCGCCAATAACTTGCTTTCCCTCGGTACGCTCTCTCTCGACTTGATGAGGTTTAGGATGAAAATGGGGGCGCCGTAGCGTTCGAGAAGATCGTTGAAGTGTAGTGCTGCAGGGGAATAAAAGGGGTCTTTGACCGTTACTGACCGTCAGCTACCGGTCCACCGTCATGGGGATTTTAGCTCACTTTCAATAGGAGGTCGTGGAGTTACACTATTAGATTCTTGCATCCATTTCACAGGTATACTACCCCTGTATTGCACAAAAGAGGTGTATGCGCCATAACCCGTATCGCCTTCGTGTAAACTGTGTTGTTGGCTCCGCTGACCAAAAGGTGTGGCGAGGGGTTCGGAGACACTAGAGTAATTAGCTGATTGACCATTTGGAGTCAGTGTGACAGCTCACATTTGCTCAGTCTCTACTTCGTTCGCTACGTGGCCCTGATGTATCAGCTTGTCTGTTCCGGACCACGAAGTGCACGACGTAGCTCACACTTTCATTAGCGCCCCTAGTGAGGAATCTAGCCCCCGCGAAATGTCTCGAACGCCTAGCGATGAGAGTAAGGTATACCGTACGTGTAAACACGTTGATTTCTGTCCGATTCAGCTGGACCTCCCTGTGACGCAGACTTCGCAAGATGGGATCGAGCTGCACTCACTGGCCTGATCTACAAACCCATGAATGAGCGGTAAGACCCATCTACTCCTTCCCTCGGGAACGTCCAGCTCAAATGCGGGAGATAAGAGATGATGATTCCACATGAACCGAGTGTTCCATTTGCGCGCAGAGGGAGAGACGGTCAGGTTTGTCTGGAGAGAGTTTGTAATGTCGTATGAGTATCTGAGGGTCAGCATATCTCACTTTGGGTATATGTATAGGAGGGGACGTACGAGAAGTAGAAATTCTTGGATAAGTCGACTTGTTGGAATGTGTTTAACATCCTAGATGGTCAGCTGGGGCTTCTCCAAGCAGGAAGGTGATCCGCTAGCTCACTTTGTTTCTTGACTTGTGCGCTCTGCTTTATTGGCCACTGTAATGAGCTGTGATTGTCAGCTTACGACAGCCCAACAAGAGCGGGGGTTGAAAAGCGCACAGTCGTCTCGTCACAGTGATAAACTGCTTCATCAGCACAGATCATATCACGAATCAAAAAGACTCACTATAGTGCCCACCCAACAGACCCACAACACTCCGTTTCGTAACCAAGATCAAATACCACCCAGCTGTGAACCGCACAAAGCCTACAATCCCACTGTGAAGCAGTCAGCCCTTTACCCCTTCGTCGCCCTCAAGGAACTCACTGGAATTCCAGAACCTTCTCCAAACCCCCCTGACTCTTATTCCCATCCTGTACCATCCTCAATAACAGATCCAGCTGAGCATCATCATATGCCGTCGCGTCCTCTATCACACCCAGTGCAGTAGGGTCCGTCCGATCGATCTTGAGTACACGGTGTGATGAGGCTGTCGAGGCCACTACGTAGAATCGACTAAGAAGTCAGTTGGAGATCAGTAGAGGTCCGAGTGGTCCGAGTGGAGAGAGAGTGGGCGCACGTTTTCGTTTCGAATAGTGTGAATTTGGATAGACTGTTCAAAGCGTTCGGGTCTTCTTCTTCTTCCTCGTCCATCCTTGCCAGCTTGAATGAGATCTGATATAGCGGTTAGTAATACAGGTCGGACAAGTCCTCTCACCATACCTTCACCTTTGTGTCCCACATGTTGTGGTTCTGTTAATCTCCGGTTAAACCCTTATCTACACGCCGTGCCTTAATTTCCAACAAGCTAGCCTATTAGGAAAGTCCTGCCACATGCCATCCGGATCCCCAAAGCATGCTTCCTTTCTTCTTCTCTCTACTACTCTGTCCACATGGGCGAGTGATACATACATCACAAACCCTCACTTAGTCGCACTCCTCGCCGTGCTCGCACACCATGGTGAAAAACAATCAACCCCTCCAAATCCGCCTGACTGAACCCGTCGTATTCCTCCGCGGACCCTCGACGGGTTTAGATTTCCGCGGGAGGCCTATAGGGGTAGATGATAATGCGCCACCTGCGATGTTGAGAGGTCTTCTCACGTTGCGCTTGTCTAAAGCTACAAGGATAAGGAGTGTGGTTGTAAGGCTTGAAGGTGTTAGTCGGACCGAGTGGCCGGAAGGTACGTTCCCACTTCGTAATGACACGTCGCACCCCTTTTGACACAGACAGGTATTGGACCTCGTCGACTGGATACTTTCGAAGAACACTCCATCATCTCCGAATCTACTTCATTCTTTGACGCTCGACGTCCTAGCTCCCGCTCCCAGTCCCGTTCGACACGACGAGCAGCGTCAGTCGGTCCGGGTGCTTATATCCGCGATACCGACCATCAACCCAACGAGCACTCGCTCGATGATGATGATGACGACGAGGGACCACCGGAACAAGCCGAGTCACGGTTTGAGAGGGGGAGAGAAAGGGGGAGAGGAGTACCTGCTCGTTCCGCTAGTGCCCTTCCGGGGGTTCATGATGGGGGTACATGGCACCGAGAGGGATTCTCACGCAGGCCAAGCTATACCGATTCCGACCGTGAGAATACGAGTGCAGGCGAGGATCAAAGTCAGAGAGGTCGAGGAAGGGAAATGCCTGCGATGAGAGAAGTGAGGAATGTCGAGCGGGAGCGAGGACCAAGTCCGGCTTATACACCCCGAGCTACCACACCGGTACATGGCTCGAGCGGCGGTAGTGGGACTGGCGAGGGTAGTATTGGTGCTGGGATCGGAAGTGGTGCTGGGGCACTTTCTCGCTCGACGATCTTATCGCCGATCCAATCTGCCGTGCCGTCCCGTGCGCCATCGGATAGGGATCACAGTGCGGAAGCTCCTGCGCTTCGGCGGCCATCAGGAGATGGGGTTTCAAGCCTTACGGCGGATGAAATAAGGGAAGGCGCGGAGGATGCGGATGGAGAGGTGGAATCGCCAGGCGAGACCCCGGTTGAATCAGGTGGTGAGAGCGGGACCGATAATGATCGGCGAGAAGGCGGAAGATTGACGAATGATGAAGAATCACATCATGCTATTCGATCCATCCTATCTGCTGGGCCATTAGCGGGTCCGAGGAGGGATACAGGAGGTGAAGTCAGATTTGCGCCGACTATCGCGCCTGAAGTTGGGACGAGACAGGAGCAAGATGGAGCCGTGGCGGAGGTTGACGATGATGCGGATGGGGACGGAGATGGAGAGGCGGGTATAAGACGGGCAGAATATCCTCATTCTCACGCTGCAATCTTGGCGATTTCAGCCGTATCTACCGCACATAACTCGCCGGCTCCCTCCCGCCCCGCATCGCTTCATCCGAGATCATCACTCGATACGAATCATTCGAGTAATGAAGATTCGGATCCTACATCTTTATCCCAAATCCCAGGTCTTAGTCCTAATCAGCGCCGATCATCTATCCTCGCACCCTTACCATACCAAGCGACAACATCCTCCCCCCGCCACTCAATCTCCGGCTCCGGAAGTACTCCACCCCCTGCGGCATCGACCGCATCTTCCCGTCCTCCCAGTCTTCATCAGCCTGACTCCCGATTCTCCTCCAGGCCGGGAAGTATGCATCGAAGCGCTGCATCTTCCACTACGTCCCTTACGGAAGTACGCCAAGGTCGTAAAAATCGCCTAGGCAGCCATTCAACAATCGTCATCAATTCCGATCCGAATGTACCTTCAGAACCGGTCTCCTCCCCATTGGCTATGGGCTCCACGAGCGATTCTCGACCGCCATCAATCCATGAGAATGGGAATGGTGGTCACGCCCATGGGCCATACGGTCACTCCTCCTCTTCCAACTTCCCGGGATTGGGTGCGGGCGCGGAAGCGTCATCGTCTACGCCTGCATCCCGATATCGGGCAGAAAGTAATGCTGGGACTTTGCGTCCCGGGTCTATCGACACCAGTGCTGGACCTGGTCGGAAGGGCCGCTTTTCGCTCGCTGCTACTCTTCGAGGGTTGAGTCAGGACGTCAAGGACCGAGTACGTCAGTCCTCCAAATCACGGACGAGGCAGCCTTCGACTGGCGGTAGCGCCGATGCCAGAGGTAGGAATGGGAGTATCACAGATGTGCCCGTTCCGCCTCTCCCTCCTGCTCATCGGGCCTCTTTAGGGAGCGCAAGGGAGAGAGACGAATCAGCATCCAGATCTCGAAGTACCACTCGGCAATTATCTGGATCGTTCAACCCGCCTAATGGGGATTATGGATCTGGGTCAACTTCGACATCTCGCCGTGCGATCAGGGCAGGATCATTCACTGCGACTGATCCGGACTTTGTACCGCCTGGCGGATCGAGAGGGGCTGCACGGGTCAATAGTTCGAGGGAAAGACGGGCGGAAAGTTCTAGTGGGACAGGAGGACGGACGGATAGTCCGGCGCCTACTGATAGGCGGATGAGCGCTGTGGGTGCAAGTGCGGGATCGGGAGGAGGGCGGAGTGAGTCTAGAGGAAGAGGAAGGAATAAAGGGATGAAGGTACTTACGGATGCGTTGGGGTTGGGGGAGGGGAAAGTGGAGGAAGAAGAAGAAGAGAAGGGAGGGGAGGATGTACATAATTGGAAAGAGTTTAGGAAGGGTGAGTGGTTGAGGATGTGAGAAGGAGATTGGCTGATGTGTAGGGACGTACAACTATCCTATATCATTTCCGATACCCGTTTCGACACCCCCGACTGTACATGCCGAATTTGGTTCAGTGACTTATCGGTTGAAGGCGACGGTTGTGCGTGTGGGTGCGTTAACGCCGAATTTGACGGAAGAGGTCGAGGTGACTATGATTGCGACGCCGCAAGAGGATGATTTGGAAGAGACGGAGAATGTTATTGTGGAACGACAGTGGGAGGAGCAAATGAGGTGAGTGATTCTTCCCAGGTGGACCAGTGGGGCTACCAGGATGAAAAGACCGGGACTGATGAGTTAGGTATCAGATTGCATTGAGTGGCAAGGCTTTCCCTATTGGTGGAATCATGTGAGTTGCCCCGTTTGCAGTAGTGTGGGACAAAGGGCTGATGGATAGACCGCTCAGTGTTCGGATTATGCCGTTGATGAAATGTAAAATCCACCGATTGAGCTGTGTTCTGGAGGGTGGGTTCGCATCTTTTGGGGACAACGTTGTATTCTGGAGTATAAGCTGACTTATTCAGAGAAAACAGACTATTTCGCCCAGGGACGTAAAGTCATCCGCCACGAGACACCACGCCGATTCACTTTACTATTCATCAAACAGTCCGAGCTCCGACCATCCCACGAACCCCTCTTACCCATCATATCCGACATAACTGACGCCGCTCGTCAATCTCCCCTAGCCGAAATGGCACGTGCTGCAGCCCTTTCAAACCCATCTGCATTTACGAATTTTGCGGGTGAGCATGATGAAGATGCGTTATATGCTGGAATGATGGATCCTTTGGGACCATGGCATTTGGAGACGGAGTTGCAGGTTCCGGATTGTGCCCTCAAAGTGAGGTTTACAACCAAGCACGAAAAGGCGAATATGAGTGTTAGTCATTGGTTAAAAGTCACAATTAGGGTTGAGAGGGGTGATGATGTTGCTTTGGATACGAAAGGGAGGAGAAAACAATTTGATATTATAATGTGAGTTGCGGTCTGCGGGGAGATTGTGCTGATGATTCCAGTGAAACACCTATCAAGCTTCTTGATTGTCGTGTCAATCCCCAGTGGAACTCCCTCCCTACCTATTCTACCGCTTCGCCCTCTTCTACTGCCGCTTTATCTGGAATGTGCTCCATCCACGGAACGAAATCTACTGCTGCATCCATGTCAGCCTCGGGATCACGACCGGCAATCACTCAGCGTATCAGCAGCAGTACGAATGTCAACGGTATGGTGAATGGTGTGCCGCCCTACGTCGCCTCGTCAAGCCGGATCGAGCAGGATGGTGCGACGGCGCAGGCACAGGCAAGAAGGGTGGATACGGGAGACGATACACTGCTTGAGCGGAATATAGTGTATGATCGTCTTATGTCGGGACAGGAGAGTGAAATGGGGGATGTCCCGCCTAGTTATGGAGAGGCATTGGCTGTTGGCCCCGGCCCATCGTCGGAAGGTGGGGAGAGGAGGAGACGGAGCGCGACGCCGTCTTCGTCTGGAAGAGTCAGAGGGTCAAGTCCACATCTAGGAAGTAGTGGGGTTTCGCCCGCTGGTGCAGGGAGAGTAGGGAGGGTGAGGGATGATGGTGAAGCTGGAGGGAGTAGGAGTCGGAGTAGGTTGAGGCAGGAAGTGTAGCTGGGAAGGCGGGTATAGGGGGGCGGGAGAGAAGCGGACAAATCTAGGTCGAGCTTGTCCTTTCAAATCTATGTGGATCATCTTGGGATATCTTGAACTGCGCAGGTGGAGGATATTCTAGATGCATACAACGTATAGTGTTACAGTAGATGATTGGATTGTACAACTGGTTGGATTGGGCAAAATGTTTTGCCGATATTGTTAAGTCTCGCCAGCAACCGCAGCTTCGCCGGGCTCTATCGCTTCTGCCCCAACTTCATCCTGCGCCCCTTCCTCATCTGGCTCATCTTCAAATGCGTCATGGGGTATTCTGCCTTGTCTAACGGTGTCAGTAAATCGCAGATGAGGGAAGAGCAAGATGGCTCGTCTACACCGAAAGGGGACGTACAATTCGGTAACGGATCCTTTTAGTATATAGACGAAGGGCGATGAGCCGACTGGAGGAGGACTAGTCTGATACGCGACTTGTATTGTCAGAAAGCTTGTTCGACAGCTCGTGAGGTAGAGCAGATCGTAGCTCACCGGTCGATTTACAACGGCTGCAGACTAGTTGTTGCCTCACTTCAATATCACCCGTGCCTTTCCTAGGTGTCATTCAGCGCTTATTTGTTGCAATAATAACCTCGAGAACAGGAATCATGGATAGGTACTTACCTCTTCAATAATATCCTCTGGCCGGCCAAGGCATTCAACTTGAATTTCCTAGCTGCCACAGCCCCATCTTTACTCGGTTGAGAACGGATAATGTAAGAATTATCAGATCTTCAATACTCAGCCATCACCCAGATCACAAGACGAGCAGCGAAAGAGCCTCTGTCCCAGAATGAGAGACGTACCGTCGTTGTGGCAGTCTGTCAAGCTTGCCCTGCATGACCAAAACGAAATCTCCACAAAGACAATAGTATGATCGCAGGATGGCTTTGGCAGATGCTGTTAGGCGAGCCTGTTCGTCTGAAGAGACCGTGCCGCGCGATAATACTTTCGGCATGGTTCCCTGTCTGGGTCAAGGGCTGTTAGGGCGGTATATGGGTCGATGATAGATAGAATGAGAGCAAAAGTCCATATCAACGGCTCTGACCCGAAGCTGGCCACTTCAGACGACACGTGCACGTGACCTCTCACCCAACGAACGCGCCAGCGATGAGAGGGTAACATCAACCACCATACCTCATCCTTCTCTCACAAATATCCACTAGCAATGTCCGTCCTCATCTCTGTCCCTGCAGGAAGGTGTCAGCGTCGATCGGCCGAGTCGAAATGGGTTGATCCTCAGCCTGAAAAGGGGTTGATTGAAATGAAGTATGAGGATGATTTGATGCACCTCTGTGAGTTTGTTTACTCCGCTACGCCCGCGTGGAATGTCCAGCTGATAAGTCAGGGTGGAAGAACAGGACCAACAACGTCGTGGAGGATGTCAGTTACCCCGTTCCTGATTGCTGCTGCTGTGGGACCACAAGCTGACGGTGTTAGGAATTGATCGTTTTCCCTGGAGAAGCCACCTTTGAGCAGGTCAAGCAGGTGAGTCAAGCCCCTCAGTTCGCCGCTACTCGGTCACTCTTGAACGACTGCTCATCGCATAGGACAAATCTGGAAGAACCCATATTCTCAAATTCTCAAGTTCTGACCAGAGCTACTTCGTGAGTCCAGCTGCTAAGATCGACCGACCGAGAATCCATCACCATTCAGGAGCTGGCTTTGTGAACCACAGCTGATACTCCAGTTTTGGTTCCAGCGAGGCGACAAGAGTACCTATGCTCGTGCCCAGGTTGACCTGAATGCCCTCCTCCAAGACCCGTCGTACCGGTAAGCTCAATTGCCCTTTTTGGCGACGATGCCAGAGCTGATTATATGCAGTATTGGCTCCGCGCCCCTCCCCGAGCCTATCGTACCCAGCACCCCTATCGAAGCTTCCACCTCCACCGCGCCCGCCGCCCGAACTTCCACCTCGGCGAGCCGCGGACCTCCCGGAGACCGCTCGTGGCCACCTACACCGGGTGCGCCCCGGCTCTCTCACCCCGAGCCCCTCCCCGCCTCGACCGGGACTACGACCGACAGCGCCACCCAGCCAGTCTCACAGCAAGAAGAGATGGCTCGTCTCCTGGTCCAATGGGCTCAATCGGGAGGTGCCGCTGGGATCGCAAGCGGATCTGGAGGAAGTGACGACACCGCCCGTCTGACCGACGTCCTCTCCGCGGCCAACATCACTGCGCTGGTTAATGCCGATCCTACCATTGGCGACAGGCTAAAACCTCTCTTGCCTGCCGCTCTCAATCTGCCTGAACACCCCTCGGCCAAGGACCTCATTCCGGTCTTGACGGCCCCGCAATTGACGGATGCCGTTGCGTCTTTGGACAATGCGCTCAGGAGTGGCGGGTTGCCGGGGGGTATGATGAGGGATTTGGGACTGCCTGAGGCGGCGGGTCAGAGCGTCAGGGCTTTCTTGGACGCGCTGAAGGCGCTGCACAAGGATGACGATAAGATGGATACGGACGAGTAGGGTATGGTTCGGGGAGTGGTACGAGACGAGTAGCAGGGGCTGGGAAAAGTCAGCGGTGGTGAAGGGGGGAAGTAAGGCCAGGCAAGGGGATGCACGAGTCTCGATCTGCCTGCATTAATTCTCGTTGTTCGGCTGCGATCCGTCAGTGGTAGTTGCCAGTATTTCACGCATCATGGCACTGATCGGATCATCGCTTGTTTCTTGTATGATTGTGTCGCTGTAGGGCAGGCGAGGCACCGCAGGGCACCATTCATCCGAAGGAAGGCACGGGAACTCTATACGAGTGAGTCATGGAGAGGTTCAGCAATTTGCGTCCGAACATTGCGAAGCTGCGCTTGCTTGACACTCTCAACTCTGTCAGAATTTCGGGCTTCGGTCAGCCAAACCTACTACAGTAGCGAGGCTCTGTGTCTCCCCAAGTTTGCTGGAATCGTCCGAGAGCTGGACCGAACTGGCAGAGGATGCCGTAACGGATTGGGGAATGGGATGCATCACCGACGCAGTGACCGATTTCAAACGCCAGCCCTTGTGATCTTGATCATCACCTCTCCTTGCTATATAAGACGCATCTCGCCCTCTGCGATCTGCGCATCTTCTCATTTCAGGCAAACTGCGACCTCAACTCCCTTTGAGATTATCGGCGACTTTGACTCCTCGTCTCGTCCCCCGAACAATCCCCCGTTCAATCAATCAGTCTTACTCAGCAACAACCCAACTTTCCTTCAGGTCATTTTCTACCTCTAGAACAAACAAGATGCCCCCTATTCCCGTCAAGAAGGCTCAGGAGATTGGCGAGTAGTGAGTTTACCCCTCAAACTTCTTTTGATGAGTAAGCGCTGGGCTGATGGGTCAGTGATTACTTTGTCATCGGTGGTGGATCTGGTGGACTTGCCTCTGCCCGCCGGGCTGGACAGTACGGTGCCAAGGTCGGTGTGGTTGAAGGTACCCACAGGCTCGGAGGGACTTGTGTGAATGTTGGATGTGTCCCCAAGAGTCAGTCTTACTTTCCTCTCTGTGATGATGGGCACAGACCCTGATGGCATACTGCTCTTCTCCTTGGGCCCTAGCTGATCTGCCCAGAGATCATGTGGTACACTGCCGATATCGCCGACAACATCCGCAAGGCCACCGCATACGGCTTTGGCGATTCCGAGACTGCCGATAAGATGGTGACCAAGTTTGACTGGACAACGTTGAAGCACAAGCGTGATGCCTACATCAAGCGCCTTAACGGTATCTAGTAGGCCATTTCCCTATGATCACGCAATCAATATGAAGCTGACGACCTCAGCGAGAAGAACCTCACCAACGACAATGTTGACTACCATGAAGGATGGGCCAAGTTCAAATCGGCCAACGAGCTCGAAATCACCTCTCGGGACGGCAGCGAGACTTACACTGTCAAATCCAAGATTTTCAACATTGCCGTCGGTGGACGTCCTACCATCCCTACCAACGATCAGATCCCAGGCGCAGAGTACGGTATTGACTCTGACGGTTTCTTCGACATCGAAGAACAGCCCAAGACGGTCGTTGTTGTCGGTGCTGGATACATTGCTGTCGAGTTGGCCGGTGTCTTCAACACTCTGGGTACCGAGACGCATCTTGTCATTAGGCACGATAAGGTTTTGAGGACTTTTGATCCTATGCTCCAGGACGTTTTGACTCCTTACATGGGTAAGCTTCTTCCCTGGCGAGTCGAGACCAAGCTAATAATTGCAGAAAAGACTGGCATGAATGTACACAAGAAATCCAACGTCAAGAAGGTCGAAAAGCTCCCCAATGGTCGATTGTCAGTGACGATTGACTCTCTCGACAAGCCCGTCGAGACTGATGTCCTCCTCTGGGCTATCGGCCGACATGCCAATACCGAGAAGCTTGGTTTGGACGCTGCAGGTGTCAAAGCCGATGAGAAGTCTGGCGATATCCACTTTGACGAATTCCAAAAGACCAATGTGGACAATATCTACGCGGTGGGCGATGTGGGTGGGAAGGCCTTGCTCACGCCTGTGGCGATTGCCGCGGGTAGGAGGTTGAGTAACCGATTGTTTGGAGGGGAGCAGTATAAGGATCAAAAGTTGTCGTATGATTTGATTCCAAGTGTTGTCTTTTCGTACGTTCTTTCCTTCTCTCTCAGAGTCTTTGCTGATCATGCAGTCACCCCACTATTGGGTCTATCGGTCTGACTGAGCCTGAAGCTAGGGAGAAGTATGGCGATGACCAGATCAAAGTGTACAATACCTCTGTATGTCCGAAACTTCTCCGAAATTGGTGCTCACGCGCTAACGTCACAGTTCAAAGCCATGTCTTTCGCCATGCTGGAGGAAGAACACAAGCAACCTACAGCCTACAAGCTGATTTGCGCCGGAAAGGAGGAGAAGGTGGTTGGTTTGCACATTATCGGTGAAGGAAGCGACGAGATGCTTCAGGGATGTAAGCTACACCCTTTTTTGATAGAGATTGGGAACCGCGCTCATTGACAGTCTCCGTCGCCATCAAAATGGGCGCTACCAAGGCTAACTTTGATGAATGTGTTGCAATCCGTAAGTTGTCCGTTTCAGATGAATGTAAAGCGCAGAAAGCTTACTTGGCAGACCCCACTTCATCCGAAGAGCTCGTTACCCTCCGATAGATAGAAGGCTAGAAGAAACGTTCAAAGTGGTCATTGATTTGTATAGGGTGGTTGAGATGTATAATCTTGCCATCAGCAAACTTTCAGACCAAGCCTTGAGTTGCCTGCTGGATTTGGCAATACGGGTATCTGATATCATCAACATACATGGAGAAGTCTACAGCTTAATTACACCCTTCCATCCAATTTACAACCCCATCTATATATAATCCTAAGAAAAGCAATCTATACTGTTACGCCCTCTTTACTGCCGAGGCGGCCCATACTGAAACATCTGACTCAATAACATATCCAACGCCGTAGGGGGGTAATTCCCCTGCCCTTGTCCTTGACCTTGTCCGCCCGGGCCCCCACCCTGCTGGGGTGGATGCGGATGCGGACCAGGCGGGCCATGCGGAGGATGGGCATATTGACTGGACCCTACGGCCCCGCCTGAATTCGGGCCTGAGTCGTAGATTGGACGATGTGGAGCATGGGGAGAGTGATGAGGTGGTGGTGGGGGATACGGACCGGAAGAGCTAGGTCCCATCGGATGATAAGAGGGGCCATGTGCCGCTCCCTCGCTTCCGCCCGCCATCCATCTATCCGAACTGTCCATATAACCCTGGGGCGGCGCGTCCTGGGATGGTGGGAGAGGCGGGTATGATGATCCGTGTCCGTGCCCATGCCCATGACTGTGGCCATGACTATGACTCGATTGGTCGGCTGGGGCACTCGCTATCCAGTGGGCATTGTGTAAGGACGACGGTTGGGCCGGGGAAGTATAGGGAGAGTAGTTGGATTGAGGTGGGGGTTGAGGCGGGTGAGACTGTGATTGTGATTGTGATTGTTGTTGATGGATGATCCCAGCCAATAATTCCGTATGATGATCATTCTCAACATGACCATCCCGTCGATAATCCTCATTCCCATCTTGCAATACCGCATCTGCTCCGGAATACCTCTCCTCTCCTCCCTCCTCAACCTTCATCCCTTCATCGCCATCACCATACCGCATCGGCGGCATCGATTGTTCCGTTTCTGGTCCACCTGACAATCCCGCCCGTCCCCTCTCTTCCGTCATCCGGACCATCGACCCCAAGATGTTACTACACCCATTCGCCACTGTCTCTCCTTGTCCCGGTCCCCGATCCCACTCGCCTCTCGCTGATGGAGGAGACAGTAATCCGATAGACCGAAGGGTATTACAGGCCCGCTTGAGCGAGTTCACCCATATCGGCGTCAAAGTCGCGTCATTCAAATTACCGGACCGTTTTTGGAGGAGCAAAGTGCTCGCTCGGGACTCCATGAGCATTTTGGCAGAGTCCAGTCCATACACTATACAACCGTGTAACGGGAGTAGAGCGGCAGGTTGACTCGATCCGGGTGGTGATTCAACGTTATCATCCCGATCGAGCGCATCGAGAATGTCATCCATGTCTGACATGCGTCGTATGAATTTATGGGATTTAGGAATGACGATCGATTCGAGATCAGCCAGACCGTTAAGGATCTCTTGGCTGATTTCATTCCGATGAGTGCCATATTGCCAAATCACCATTGTTGCGGGGGAATTCTGGGTGAGGACAGGCATGATATCGGCCGGGTTGGATGCTCGGCCGATGGCATACGCTACCCGTTGGTGTGCGGGGATATCGGTCGGGACTGCTGGTAGAGCTAGGCAGCTGCCTGGGATGTAGGATGTAGCGATGAGGTAGCGGAGACCGGTGGAGAGGACTTTGATGTGTTCGTATTTCCGCCGCATGAACCGGTTGGTTGTGTATCCTCTTTCGAGATTATGGGAATAGGGAGAAATGAGGTCTTGGGTATTAGCGAAATCATCGGACAGAGTTGGTAAGGACTTACTGAGAATGGCATCATGCCGACCATCACACCTGTCCATGGCTTGAGAGAAGAGTACGAATTCCTCCGAGATGGCATCGACGGGATGGAACGACGTGTCCGCCGCTGCGTTCTCTAGCGCCACTCTCAGCCTATCCAGGCTGTCTAAGACCTCTCCGATCCTGCTAAGCCGATCAAACACCCCCAACCGCCCAATCAACCCTGCAGCGCCGATACTGTCCTGCCCGTTCTGCCAGAGAGACACGGATGATTCATCCAAATGATGATTCGCAACGAGACGAGCTTCGTGTAGCGTTACCGGCGCCTTGGGAACCTCGTCCTCGAGGGACATATCAGCCTCGAGAGCTGTGGTGGAGAGGAAGAGTAGGCAGTCGGGGAGGTTCCAAAGGTCGTCTCCTACCTTGGACGCAAAGGTGGAGAAGAAGAGTGGGAATTTGAGTTGGGCCGAGACGGATTGGAGGAGTGCGAGGTGGCCGCGAGCCACGGAGATTGAACGTGGGTCGGTCAATTGGAGAGGGAGTACACCGAGGGGAGCGTGCACGCCTAGTAATTCGAATGCCTGCAGGGTCGTGAAGCTCGCTGGGGCATGGAGTAGGACTCGGTCCCGGAAAAAGGTAATCCGGGGCCGGAGGAAAGAACGAAGTTTCGTCACGTCGAGTGAAGGCGCTAGGGGGAGGGTGCAGAGGTAGACGATCAGGCCGAGAAGAAGCTGTTCTTCTGGAGAGTTGGACATGGCGCATTTGTCATAGATGGAGTGGAAGGGGTCGAGGTAGGGATGGAATGTCCGCAGTTGGGCAAAACTGCATGGTCAGAAAGATGTTTCGCGCAGATCACTCACCCAACCTCCAACTTCTCCCTTATTGACGTGTCTACCCAGACCGACCAGTCAATCTTCTCCATGACCAGCGCAGTCCGACCATCCTTGATCTCGCTCTTCGAGTACGCCATCCTCAACATCGTACACACCAACTCGAGCGGGCGTGCATGAAGCTTCATGACGTTCGTAGGTGGGCCCATCGGTCCAAAGTTAGACGAGAGAGGTGAAGACCTTAAGAAAGGGTCCGAGGAGTATAGTTCAGGTTCCCCATTCCCTCCTGCCCATTCCAATTCGGGATGGAAACCCTGCATCACTTCCAAAGAATGATCAATCCCTTCCCCGCCGTCGGCCTGAACCCCATCTCCTTCCCCCGGAGCCACAACCTTGCTCTTGCCTTTACCGCCTTTGGAACCTTTCCCTCCCGCTGCCTTGATAGGTTTCCGAACCGGTGTCTCTGATCCTTCCCCTCCATCTTCCCTCGCTCGCTTCTTGTTGGATTTCCGCGCGACATCATCCACCACACACGGAAGGTTGAGGACCTTGCAGCGATGACATGATTGATCTAGGGGTAATGGGTCGGATGAGGATGGGACATCAACGTCCGGAAGCTCGCATCGCGTTTTCCGGATCTTGCAGAGTTCGCAAGACCGTCTGGCGTGAGTCCGCTTTGCCACTGTGATGGAAGGATTTATACCGCTCATTATGAGTCGGGGGTGGTCGTTATGGGTGGAGGGAGAGATCCGTTGGAAAGAGAAAGAATAAGGGCGAAAGATGCCGACGGAAGGAGTAAACTCAGGGACAGGTGGGCATGCCGTAAATCAGGGAATATTGCCCCTTTGGGCGAACCCTGAGTGTGGCAGACAGATGATATGGGGGACACGAGCTTGCCACGGTCCTACATCGCACAAATTGGTGGGATCCGCCATGAATCGACGCCTGTTAGCTTCAGCTACTAAATCTGTTAATATCGGAGCCAAGTTCCAAAACCTATGCAAGTGCGGACGGGGGGACGGCTCTCGAACAGCTGGCGCCTGGCGGGTCCCGGGCTCTGATGGTTGGCGGCAAACATACTTAGCCCTGTCCGAGCAGTGTGATTTCGAGCTCTGAATCCTGAAGCTGCTGTGATCACGCCTGTCCTTGCATGGGCTGGGCTACAGCTATCGTCCACCGCAGACATCACGTCAGGCTCTTCGGCTCGAAACATGAAACATCCTCTGAAACATTACGAGATGAGACCATCCAGCAGCTTTAATCGATCCCTCCATCCAAAATGTTGGCTGGTGGCGAGCAAGGCCACAGTCTGAGCGCCTTCTTTCGATGCGATAATACAGCTCCTAACCCTATACAGCAAAGCATCATGACGTCCACCGCCTCTGGCTCGCGTCTGTCTTCGACTCGGTCAGCATCGCCTGCGCCAGCTGAGAGTCGGGAAGAGACCCTACGGCGGCAATTGGCAGAAAGGCGAAGGGCGAGAGAGACAGCTGATTTGCCCCAGCGACCACCTGCGCCTGTAGCCGCTGCTGGGAGCTCCAGCATAGGCGGTCTCAGCATCAAGGGGAAAGGGAAGGCAATTCCATTATCGGAGAGGTTAGGAGGAATGAGGGGATGGGACGAGGTACCGGCAATTCAGGACGACGCGGCTGTCATTCTGCCTCGGGCCGGAGCTTCTGCATCGCCTGCCCGAGCTGGTTCTGAGGAGTCGAGCTTGGCTTATCCAAGGTCACCATCTCCTCCCAATGGCAGATCACGGTCTCCTCCGCGAAGGCGGGATGATTTTCCAGCCAGGCGAGATCGGTTTAACGGAGATACACGGCGGCAGTCCGACCGTAGTCCAGAGAGGAGAAGTCGGGACCGTTCAAACTCTGTCGCATATCGGCGCTCTCCCTCTCTCGTCCGAAAGACAAGGGACGATCGATCTCCACCTGAAGCATCATCTCGTCATCCCCCAAGACGCAACTCCCCATCTCCTGTGTGCCACCGCTTCCCTACATTGCTCAACCCCACGCAAGCACTGCCACGTCGGACATTTGACAATCCCGATAGGCTAGCCATGCGGCAAGGCGGCGGACGCGAGCTACCCCCACACTCTGAGCAGCGAAATCAGCGGTATGATCCTCGGCGGAATACAGGCGGACCTATCCAGGCGGAACCCATGCGCGGACCGGGGCAAGGCGAGAGGCGCCCATCGCCGACTTACAATGCCTATGAGCGGCCACCGCACATGGCGAGTGGGGCGGGTCCAGGGGKGGCAGGAGGGKCTGGGGCGAATGCGTATGGTTATGGGCCTGGACGCGGGGATTTGGCAGCTGCTCCGCCGCTTGGACAACAAGGGGGATGGCAAAATCCCCCGAGGCGGAATAATGGGCCAGTTAACTTTGAGGAGTGAGTCGTCTAAGTTGTAGTGCAGTTTCTGTAGTAGACAGCTGACATTCCCAGGCGGAGACTACAGCGGGAGAAGAGTACATTGATAGCCTGGCCCCCATCACCCAAGGAGCCATATAGGGACGATGCGTGAGTCCCATCTTGCCAAGCGGTACTCTGAGGACACAGAGCTGATAGTCCCAGCGAGATTGAAGCGGATCGTCGTGCTGCTCGCAAAGCAAGCAAATCTAAGCCCAAATCTAAAAAGACGAAACACCGCTCTCGATATTCTTCGGCCAGCTCGTCAGATTCGGAAGATTCGGAAGTCGATCGACGTATTATGAGGCGCAAGAGCGATAAGCGTGGGAGATACGCTTCGTCTGACTCAGACTCGGACATCGATGGGGTGGATAAGCGGAGGAAAAGGCGTCAGAGTGTGGAGAGTGATTCTGAGGATGAAGAGGCGGAAAGGAGGAGGCGGAAGAGGAAGTCAAAGTCAAAGTCAAAGTCGAGGGCTAGGAGTATGGTTGGGGATGAGGAGGAGTCTTGGATGGAGAAGGATGGAGTGGGTAGGGGATCTGAGGCGCCATTGTCTCTTGAAGATCTGGCCAAATTGCAGAAGAAGAGGAAAGAGGATGAAGAGGAGATCGGACCGATATTACCTGGAGATACAGTCAGGTTACAACAACGACAACGGTGAGTTTACCTCAAAATGCTTTGATGGGCACGGGCAAATGGCTGATGTTCCCCTCAGATACGAAGACATGCGTCCGGAAGAAGCTGAAGCAATGGCTATCTACGCTTCGAACGGTATGCGTATACCTCGCCGAGGAGAGATTGGGATCGATACCGAACGTATCCAAACGCTCGAGGGATCAGGATACGTCATGTCGGGCGCGAGAAACAAGAAGATGAATGCCATGAGGCTCAGGAAGGAGAATCAGGTGATTAATGCCGAGGAGAAACGAGCGATTTTGAATCTTCAGAGCGAGGAGAAGATTAAGAAGGAGGGTATGATTGTGAGCCAGTTCAGGGAGTTGATGAACACTTCTATACAGCGTCAGACATAGCGGACATGATGCAGCTTTGAGCCTTTCAAGTGCAGCCAAGGTGAACCGATCTGATGCATACACAGTGATAAATATGGAAAGAAGAAGACTGGGGGTGGGAACTATGAGAGGACTGGTGGTAGCTCATGGATTACTCCCCATTCATGCCAGTAGGACCCTCGGCCTGCAACCATGCATTCACGGCATCGATGACAACCTCGGCCGGCCCATCATCCCCGTCATATGCATCCGGCTCCGCCTCCATCGCAGGCTGTCTCTGACCTTCGAGGTGATCGACCGCAAAGCTGAACGTGCCATCCCAGTCAAAAATCAGGGTGTTTTCATCGGATGAACTGTCGAATGTTCTCTTGTCCGTCGATCCGGTGTCGATGCCTGACCGGGGCACGATCTGAAACCCGCGCCTCAATGTACCGGGATCTCCGGGCAAGATGGATAGACATTCTGACCATCGGCCAAGGCTCGTCACCTCATTGACTGCATTGAGCGTCAAGGGCTGGGTGATTCTGAGGTGGACCGTTGATGCGGTGGAAGAAGTGCTGTGCGGCACCGGTATCGTCACCCCAAACGCAGCGCCAGCAGGCCATGACCAGGCCGGTCCTTCTTGGTTTCTGATCAGCCACTGCGAAAGGTGAGTCCACTGGGACTGCTTGACCGCGATACCGGATGGTCGGGTCGAATGAGAATTGGCTGTATGGAACATGTCTGTGTGGTGCGCTGCGGGATGATGTGGGTCTTGGTATTGACGTAGAGGAGAAACGAGAGTATACGCACTTTGAATACCGAAAGCATAGCCAATGGCCGAGCCTAGGTACTCTGGAAAAAAGAAAGGATCGACCGCACAGTACAAAGTCGGGGTCACACGGTGATTCCTTTGAAGTCATTTTCTTGAGGCGGGAATCGAACGAATTTGAGGGTGATGTGTCATATTCCAGCTGCCGAAGTCGTGACGGCGTGAGATACCGTGCACGCTGTTGACTTCAGATATCTGCCTTCACTGCCGCGAAGAAAGGTTATAGGGGCTTGCGTCGAGCTTCGAGCCTGTAACGCTCGCGTCGATCAACGTCGATATATCGATCCTCGTCTCGCCGCATGTACGGGATTATGCGGTATTATAGCCCCTTCTATTCGGCAGCATTTCGGAACCAACCCACCACTGACGGCAATTCGCGGCGTTATGAAGTCTGAAACTGAGCGATGTTTCAGGATCTGATTCGCAGATCATAGCACGCAATAAACAAGACGGACCGGTCAGACAAGGAAGCGGACGTTTGGAAGATGGCGAGGCTGACACACTGTCAAACACACGAGATGTGTTGATCCTCGCTTTTCGGGTTTGTTCTAGATTCGAACAAAGGCCATCCCCTCCCTTTTTCAACACAATCTCGACACACGTTCGTGCACGACACGGTCGTCTCTTCTATTCTGCCTATCTCGACAGACCCACTCCACTTGTCATTGCCTAGACGACACGGTATACGGTCAACAGCCAAGACTCTCAGCCTGTCCATCCATACCTCCTCATCTACGCAATGACAACCACCCCGGACCTGAATCATTTCAACGCCGCCTTCGATGCCCCCTCTAGGAAGCTTTCAACGGATAGCACTATATCTACAACGTCTTCAACCTCGTCCTCGTCGATATCTGCAGAAGACATAGAAGTAAGTTTCCCCCGCCTACCATTACTTCCTTCAGACAGCCTGATCTATTCTTTGTATTTCAGTCATACCCTTTACTAGATGCGAAATGCTGATGACACCTAGGCTATTCGAGCTATAATGCGCGGCGATACGAAGCCGGCCAACCATCTACGATCGGGAATGGTCATGAGCCTGGCGCCTGAATGGAAATCAGCTGGGAGTGATCCACGACGGGGAAGCATATGTGAGTTCAGGCCATGCGATAAGATTTGACACATCCGCTAATATCGCAGGACCCGTGATTGCCATTGACCCTCAAGCACCCTCGGACACTCCTAGTGAATAGATCACCCTCCATCATTTGCATCATATACACACTATACACAATTTTCAACTTCTGGCGGATATCTCCTCAGCTCGGCAGACCTCCCTAGCCTCCACATCCAGTTCGGGCTTCCTCATCCTTATTGGAACGGTTTCATTCCTGGCGGACTGGCAATCACCACGTCTGGCGAAACATTGGCGGCGTCCTATCGCGAAGTCAGCTCAGGTCTGGATGTTGAGTAGGACAAGATTGGGGATTTGAGGAAAGCTCACGTACATGCCCATTCCCATTCCTAGTCCCATTCCCATTCCCATCATATGAATTGGCATGCCCTAGTGCAGATCAGCATCTTGGACTTTCGGTATGACCCCCGCCAGACTGAGGCATCTGAGACAATGACGCTGAAGGTAAACTTACCGAGTTGATGCCGTTGGGTCCGCCGACAGGGGGGTACATGTTGCGCCAACTGTCCAGATGAGGATGTGTTCCATTTTACAGATCGACAGACTAGAGATTCGGGGATGGCGGAAGCATACGGATCGAAGATATTGTATGATCGACGAGAATGACTCACTAATTTTGAGAAATTGGATCTCTCGCGCCTCCGATCCTGGGGGTCGGATTGGCAATGGGGGCAGCCTGTACGTAGACCTGACTCGGCTCACGCTGTGTTTGAGGCCATTCAGGTTGCGTACCAGCTGGCAATCCATCCTGCGATGATGAGCTATCATCCTACTATTATAGGTATACGTCGCGACTAACCCTTTCACCGCCCTGACCTTGACCTTGATCAAAAGCAGTCCCCTGATTCTGACCTTGACCATGCATAGCTCCCTGATGCTGGCCCACCCCGGATCCGTGATTGTCCAGCCCCGAAGCCGAACGAGATACAGCTGTGCTCGTACCCGGGCTCATACCCGCGCCATTCCCATACCCGTTCTGCTCCCTCATATTCGCCACCTTGGCTTGCCGGTACTTCTTCGTACTGTAATAACTCCTCTGCCGGGATCCACTCCCGGTTCCAGTCCCAGTATCGACACTCATCCCTAGCGACGGTGCAAACCCGCCAGATCCATTCATACCCTGCTTTCCGCCCGCCTGTTGATACGTGGGTACTTGAGACATGCTTGTGATCGGCGCGAAAGGGTGAGTAGCGCGGGATACTGTACTACAGCCGCAACTGCCTCCACAGGCTTTGCACTGACTGCCGCTGGCTGGAGCGACGAGGGAAGCGGGCGCAGACTTGACCTTGGCCTTAGCGTTCGCTTTGGCTTTCCCAGCGGTCTGAGGAGCGGGAGCGGTCGGGTACAGGGAGTCAGAGAGAGGTGTGCCGGTAGATGCCGAGGCAGAGATGGTAAGGCCGGGTGTGTGTATACGAGGGGATGGAGTGTCGAGTGGGGAAGGTGGACTGGCGTGCGTGCGCCAAGATAGAATGCGCTGTTCTTGGATCGGAGTGAGGTAGACTGAGGATGAAGCGATAGATGGGAGAGTTGGGCGTTTGGATGCTTTGGGAATGTATGGGTAAGGCGGGTTTGGGCGGGGATAGCTGTGGGGCATTGGGTGGGGCAGGAGTTGTAGGGGTGACGGTGATGAGGTGTGGGGGTAGTGGGCGGGTGGCCAATGAGAGGTAGTACTTGGCGAAGGGTCTGCGGAGAAGGACGTTGAGGTTTTGTGTTGTAAGGGTGGGAGGTGGAGGATGATCTATGGGAGACAAGGTGTGATGGTAGACTTTATGGTTAAGCGTGAATTGATGCTTTACGTATAGAGGCAAGATGGGGAATGGGGCCGAGGTATATATGTCTCGTCGGGGAGGATGATCGGTGTAAGGGCTCTATCACGTCAGCGGGGCTCAATAGGCCTTCTGTATCGTCTTCAGTATCGTCATCAATGGAAGAAGGACGTCCGGACCCGACTGGGCCCGAGACGGGACGTACTCTTTGTGTTTCAGAGTCCAGGCCGAGCCGAAGTATCGGGACGATCGGACCGGTGAGAGCGGTCGACGAAACTGCTCTCTTCCGTCAAGCGGGGTTGTTGGGGGTTTATACAGGCAAAGCAGGACGCATTTTTTGGTTGATTGAGTATCGATCAGTCCATCAGAGAACGAGAGGCGAATGAGAGGATAAGGTGGGGACGTGCGCAAAGACACAAACAGATCGACGACAATGGTGCTGGATCCAGGTGAGGGAAGGGGCAGAAAGGCAGGAAACGTCACATGGGCTTGGTAACGCTTTGGGGCAAGTACGCCGTAAAGGAAGTGGAAGCCCTTTACCCCGTTGACCTCCGTGTCCAACCGTACCCCTGCTCTTACGCGCAAGGAGGCCAAAGGGACCGGACTGAAAGGGTGTAGAGCGTTTCGAAAGGTCCATCAGGCTCGAGTTCCTTTGTTTCCAGCTCACCCGGACTAGCTCGGCCCTGCTCGGTCATACTGTGCGGACCGAGTTGGGGACCTGGCACGGCTCGCGCAGGTTATGGCCGGATGAGTGAGATGTCCGATATGACCCGATAAGCATAGCAGGTTAGACCTGATCTGGGCCTTCCACGTCCTTCGCTTCATCAGTGCGCTTCTCAGGAGCCATCCAGTCGCATTACAGAACCGGATGTGGAGATGGCGAAGCGAAGTCAGCGGATACAGTACGCAGATTCAGTTTCGGGTCAGTATCGAGCCTCTCAGCCTTCCGACAGGCGCTCGAAGGCTCTCGGAGGCGCACGACCCAAGGATAGCGCGTTGACGGCATGAGTGTGTGGGTAGCACACAGTCAGTCCTTGCTTTGGCCCTTTGTTTACTGGGCACATCGTCGTGTCAGCTGCCATGAGTACGCTGGGAGACACAAAGCAAGCGAGGACATACACAAAAGGGCCAGCCTTTCAACCCTCCACAAGCTCCGGTCAACTCGGTCTTAGCTTTGCTGATCCTCTCCTTTCAACCCTTTCCATTGTATCATCCATCTCTCATCTCTCATCTCTCATATCCTCCACCCTTCCCTCCCATCTCAGCTTCCCTCGCGCCAACGTATCGACTCACTTGAGCTCTCGTATCGTGGTTGAGTTCTGTGAGTCTTCCCTCCTTCGCCAGCGGATACGTGGCCAAGGTCGTTGGGTTGAATATGGAAGGACGGAGTGCACGTTGGCCTTTCTTTTGCACGGGCAGCAGACGCGTCAGTGGCGGAGGCGTGGACAGGGATGAGGGCATATCTCTCGACATCTGCCAAGGGAAAGAGATCCCGGATGATGGTATGACGTCTGCATCTCGGTCAAAAAGGGCATCTTTGATCCTCCGCCCTTTCCCCGCCATCTCCGGTCCGATCTCACCTTCCCCATCAGGGAATTCTGCTATTCGTTGGTATCATCCCCCCTTGTCCCCCTATCCAACGTTTTTCCGGGCGCTTGCTCTTCAACTGTACTTACTCTGTAGCGCTCGAGCATACACGATCAGCACTATGAGTGACCAGCAGACCAACAAGTCCAAGGCGCCGTCCAAGACGATGGTGAGTTTCAGGCCAATATTGACCTCTTTACTCGGAGGTAAAACAGGCAACGTGCGGGGGAGGGAGATGTTATATCGAGCTGCTGGAGCCAGAACTGACAGGTATAGCTTAACTTGGGTAACTTGCCTCCTAAGATGAAGGCATCGGAGCTTAAGACTGCTGCCAGCGTGAGTAGCTTAAATGTTATCGAGGCGAGACCAGGCGCTGATGGGCTTATCAGTCTTACCCCCGCACACCTTCGCGTGTCAACCCAAGTGAGTGGTCTCGTTCTTCCTACGATGAGAGACGCGCTGACATACCCAGACCAGCCGCCATGGCCCGCATGTACGTTTCTGCTGTCTTGCATGTGTATAGACAGAGCCTGTAGCTGACTTTGCTAGACCGTGGTTACCACGAGTACTCGTTTGCCCACGTAAGTCTCACCTCCTACTTTGTCCTCAGCCGGACCTGGGGCTGACAATACAGGCTACTATGGGTGTCCGTCTCCCCACCATCCTCGGCAAGGCCATTGACGATGTCTGGAAGACTCTCAACCAGGAGACCGAGGAGGAACGCATCGTGGACCTCATCAACTGTATTCACAGGCTAGAGGACCTCATGGGCGACTTGCAGAACAACAGCAAGCTCAGGCCCATCATTGACGATGGTGCCGGAGATATCGCTCTTTGGAACAAGGAGATTGCCAAGTTCTTCCGAGGCAAGGACTTTATGAACGCCCCCTGGCTATTTGCCGAGGCGTACAAGTACCGAAGGCTTAGGGAGTGTTTCTCTCTTTCCAAGTACTGGGTTGATTACGGTGAGCTGCTGCATCCTCCGTATCCAGGCACATCAGCTGATGTCAACAGACGTCTTCTTCAGGCAGAAGTGCGACACCTTCTCCCGATCCAACCAGGCCGTCTTTGAGCTCTCGCAGCGATTCTCGCAGCCCCACGAGATCGACTCGAGCTTGTCCGACGCGGACAAGAAGGAGAAGCTCAAGCTTGTCTTCCACGAGTTGACCCAGGGTAAGTTGACTTGAGCTCGAAACATCCCTGGATTCTGACTGACCCCTTAGTCTGTCTCTGGGGTAACTCTACCGATCTCTCCCTACTCATCGACATGACCGAGGAGGACATCAGGAAGCTCCAGTCTACCGGCGGTGATCACCTCGCTGCGACCGAGAAGAACATTCTCGGAAACGACCTCCGCACTCTTGCCGACTACGTCACCGGCATCAAAGGTGGCCGAATTGACTTTGTCCTCGACAACGCTGGTAAGTTGCCGCCTACCCTACGAATGGGAGAATACTGATGGATCAAGGTTTCGAGCTATACTGTGATCTCGTCTACGCCGACTGGCTTATTCAGTCCGGTATCTGCTCCGAGGTCATCTTCCACGGTAAGAAGATCCCTTGGTTCGTCTCGGACGTTACCAAGTTTGACTGGAACTGGTGAGTCAGGCCTTCCGTGGACCCAGGATTTAAAGCTCACTTTCTCAGGCTGCTCAACTCTTGTGTCTACGGCCAGCTCTTCCCCGATGCGTCCGATGTCGAAATTGACTCGCTGCGCACGCTCGGAAACAGGTGGAAGCAGTACGAGAAGGAGGGCAAGTGGAAGTACGAGGCTCACCCCTTCTGGTGCACTGGTTACACCTTCGTCAGTTCCCTCGACCCTTATCTTATCTTCAAATGGTCCAGAACTGACTTTTGCAGTGGGACCTCCACTCTGAGGCTCCTGATCTTTTCCAGGAGTTGTCCGAGTCTGACTTGGTCATCTTCAAGGGAGACTTGAACCACCGTAAGTCTCCCTCCTGTCAACTGCTTCATCACCGCAGGGGCATCAGCTGATCCCAACAGGTAAATTGACATACGATTGTCACGCACCCATGGACACCTCATTCCCCATGGCCATCGGACCCATGGCTTCCGAAGCCGGCGCACCACCCGTGTGCTCTCTCCGAACCATCAAGTCTGACGTCGTTGTCGGTATCCCCAGCGGTGTTGGAGAGAAGCTCGACGAGGAAGAAGCAGGATGGAAGATTTCAGGCAAATACGTGAGTTTCCCTGTCGGTGCTTCTCTCGACAGAACTGTAGCTGATGAATCATAGGCCGTTGTCCTTCTTTCGCCTGGTCGACCGGGAGAGGCTCCTCAGTTCGCCTAAACTACCGATGGATTATGGCGCCTTTGACCTAGGAAGTAATGAATTCTGGATGTCTATAGATTAACCAATATGTATCCTCAAGTGCCTTCTTATGACCTAGGTTTGGGTCGGTGTCAGCGCCACACCCTCATCGGCGGCCTGGCGATTCAGTTCAACGGGATTTGCTATGCGGCACAAATACATTCTACAAAGTGTCCGTGTATGAGTGTCCTAGCCCCTCGAAATCTACTAATCTATGCCATTTTCGTGTGTTGGCTCTATTCTCTAGTCGTGTGTAGTCGTTCCAGTTCATGATATTCCCTCATCGCCCAGATCTAACCCCATCGGTGGTCCAGATCAAACATGATTTGTGCTGGGCCGATGTAGAATCTCTCTCCGATACTTTTTGCCTGCGGAGGGTGGAGGTGGTACAAGGGGCTCTACGGAGTCTTGTCCTGGGTTGACTTGCCTGTTTTTGTCAGCTCTGCTCCCATACCTGACCAAAACGAAAGAGGAGGATGCAGGGCATAGGAAACTTACCAGTACTTGATCAGTTTCAGGAACTGGTAAAACCCGCTAGCCAAGAGTGCACCTAGAGTTGGTCCTAGCCCTATAGATCAGTACCTGTTTCCGAATTCCGACCAACGAATAGTCGACTCACAATATATCCAGTGGTATGTCTGGAAACCCTCAACGCAGGATGTTCCAAATGCCCTAGCCACACTACTGAATTAGCACACAAACTTTACAAGGGCGCAGGAAATCGAGGACTGGACTCACTTCAGACCAGCACCGGTATACTGCGCTGCAAAGAGAGTCGAAGCCAGCAAGGTGAATCCGAATCCCAGCGGAGCATGTGGTGTGACGGAGTGCTTCTCTAGATCAGGTGTCAGCTTCTTTATTGTGCGGACTGTGGGAGATCAACTCACCGACACCCAACATCAACACCGTCAAGATTAGAGTGGTAGTTGCGAACATTTCGATAAACAGTCCTTGCACGAGAGAGGTATTGGTGGCGAGCGTAAGGTTTACAGATGATTCGCCGGGTAACAAGCCGGAAAGAATGAAGGCTGCTACGATACCGCCGGCCATTTGTGAGAAGGAGACGACTGTATTAGTCAGCATCATGTCCTGACATCGCCGAATATGTGATTTATTGACGTACGGAAGAATCTGACTGGTTTTATCACTCCGCAGACACATAAAGCGAGCGAGACGGATGGGTTGAAGATACTGCCAGTGAAGCGGTAGAAGATGGATGCAGTGCCGTATAGCGCTGTTCCGGTGGCGAAGGCTCGATACATGTTGGCCTAGAGGATGTCAGCCCGAGCCTGAGCACAATGCAATCAAGGGTGGGTAAACTTACGACCAGACGATCACTGGTGTCCGCTGTTGATTCTGCGTCCCCGCTTATACTCATGCTGACCGTAGAGACACTCTGAGATGCCTGCGATTGTTAGCCTTGATAGTTTGACTCTAAATTTGATCGACTTACCCCTAAAGAGATGATCAAGAATAATATGGTCCCGACAAATTCTCCAGCCATGGCGATTGAATCATTCCGAATATTGGTAAAGATGGATTCTTTCACCAAGATGGATCCCTGCTGTAAGAATGTCGGACGCTTCTCTAGTGTGCCGGGTTGCGGGCCATCCGGGCGAGCTTCCTCTGCATCGCGTTGGTTGGTAGGACGGCGGCGAAGTACTTCAGGCCTAGGGTCGGGGTATGGTGTGCTAGGCTTCCTCCCCTCTTTGCTATGCTGACTCCTGCGATCTTCTTCCTCGCCTTCTGGAGGGTCGCTGATGGAGTGTCGAGAAGCTGGAGAGGACGGTTCGGCTTCGGCGGCGGGGAGTGTATCGTCTGAATGGTTCGAATGTAGGGATTGGGATGGGAAGTAGGACATCAATCTTGGAGCAAAAGTAAAGTGAGATGATAATGGGTACAGTAGAGATCAAGTAGAAGGTCGAGACTTTTCAGTCAATGGCTCAAGGTGATGTTGCACTGCACACTCCACACCGAGGAACGAGACGGAGGGTTCGCTGGAATGAAGCTTTGCTTACCCTAGCTTTTGACGTCACCTTACAGCACTCCATGCGTAATGTCCAAGAACACCTGGCTGAGTAAAGAGACTGCGCAGCCATGGAAAATTTGATCTTTTGATCTGCATCCGACATTCGAGGAGGTACCGTTCCTGGTCTAGAAGGAGGAAGAGAGGAGATAGAGATGATTCGGGGAATATTGCGGGGAGGAGTTCCATGCCGACCCATGCCGACCCGGCTGACGATGAGGAATGTTGCTGCTTGTGGTGTAACAGCTGTGGGGAAGCTGTCGGGTGTATTCTGTCGGCTGCATCCTCTCGGCCGGTGCACCTAATATCAAGCAGACGGAGAGAGAGACAGGAGACGCAGTCAAGACAGGCACTGCCACCGAAACTTCCAAGTGAGGCACAGTGAAAATTTGAAACGCTTCATGACGTCATTATCCTATATCCTATCCTACTCATACAAAGTGGTTTGTTCGACATGGTGTTACAAGGTACTGCCGAACCGGGATTACAACAGCCTTCTCGCCCGCACAGCACTGAGGAAACTAGCATATGACCAAGTCAAGTCTCTGGCACCGACCTGACTTCCGTCCCAGCTGTGAAGATCAGCAATTTTCCTCTCTTCAGCCAAAGCGCGAGACGTAGAGCACTCGACGTACCGATGTATCTGCTCGCTCATTCTCCCATCATCCGTTACCCAGCTACTTCCAGTGTACAGATACGCATCACCGACCGCCTTGAGCCTTTCTAGCGCCTCTGATAGCCCGACCGAATCTGTTACAGGTCCAGAAGACACAGGCATCCCGAGAATGTCGGACCAGAATGGGATGGTGAGATTTGTAATGATGATACTTGATTGCTGCTGGGCGAAGGTCGTATGAGCGCGGTAGATCATCTCTGATACAGAGAAGGTACAGATGAACCTAATTCATCAGATACCGCACACTTTTCAGAAGATACTGAAGCTCGGGGCAACTCACCATGGATTTCCCTTACTAGTCCCAATCCCATTGTAAACATCCTCCTTATACCTCCCAACAGCCCATCCCTCTGTCCAATTCTTCCCATTATTCACCGCATACAGCTTATCAAAACTGAGGACATACTCCCTCAACGTGCTCAACACCTTATCGTCAACCGCACTCCACTCTCCCGACTCAGCACCAGCGTGCAGGATCGCCAGGGGCACAGCACAGTCCAGTCCCGACCGCCCTTTCTTTGCAAATCCTCCAATACGCATTTGATCCTCGTGCGCTGTCAGATTTGGCGGTTCGGTAATGGTTGCGAGGTAGTAGTTGTGTTGATTGTCCCAGAATGCTGAGAGTCGAGCGGAGAGCTTTGATGCTTGGGATAGGTAGAACTCTGCTGCGCCGAGATCGTCTAGTCTCGTCGCTAGCTTTCCGCCCGCTTGTAGAGCCCGGAGGGAAACGAGCAGTGTGAAGAGGTGTTGACCGTTCCTGAAGACTTCAGCTCATGTTCGATGTGATGTACGTGCACATCCACAGACACGAGACCAGAGACTGACTTACACTTCTTCCCAAAGATCGAACCCGCGCTCCCACCAACCACCTCCGACCTCCTCTAAATCGTTCTTGATCACTTTACCCACTTCACGGAGTTTAGCAGGGTCATACAGGCGGTCTCGCACATAAGTCAGATCGGCCGGATAGCCGCGATCAAGCAAGAATAGAGCATATGGGATGAGAGCAAGCGCTCGCAGGGCTGGACCATCACTGAGGCATTAGCACCTCGAAGCGGACTCCGGAATCTACTCACCGTTGTGGTCTACCCCAATTCCCATTGAAGGCCGCACCATCCACATGGAACTTAGGCTCATTCAGCCCTCCATCCCATAGACCGCCCGAGGGGTTTTGGACGGCCTGAATGTCTGCCTGACTAGAAATGTACGCCCTGATCAGGGGTTCAACGAGGTAATCAGGTTCCATATCCATCTCGAGATCATGTATCGTTGTCTTGATGTCGCCGCTCGTATCGTTCAACCATGGCCGGAGGTAAGCGGGCGGTAATAATCGAGGGAGAAAGGTCGAAATGATCAGAGCGGCGTCTCTTGTCCAAGTGAACTTTAGTCGTCAGCAGTAGCACCATCAGCATGCCCCTATCCATCCGGCTCCGATCCCCTCATAGCGTAACCCATCAGACCCTCGAATGGCCTCGAGCAGTGCTCTACTCCACATGCATATTCCTCCCCCTTTCCAGGCGCCAAACTCAACATCGAAAAGAATCAGCTGACATGATAATCCGGCTCATCCTCCCATTCGCCCTTACTGCTCGCGGCCACCACCACTCCGTCTGCTGCTCCCGCCTCTGGTCCGATATTAGCGGCCATCGCAGCCCAAGCTACCCTTTCTTCCTTCTTGACCCATTTCTCAAACTTGTCCTTCTCCGCCACCCCGCCCGCACTTGGCGCTGGAGCATCAACAGTCGCTGCTGATGCAGACGCCAGCAGGGGCGCTGGGACACTGTGAGAGGAGTGAGGATTGAGACCGATGTTGGAGCGAGTAAACCAAGAGTATAGCTCGTGTCGATAGCAAAGATAGATGGAGAGGTAGAGGATGAAGCCGACAGGGATGCAGAATTTGGATATTTCCCATAAGAGATTATCGACTGAAGGCTTTAGCTTGTGTTTCTAGATTGGTCGGAAGGCAGGAAGTGATGGAGATCTCGACTGACGCTTCTCTTCGTCGATGGGATGGTCATGATCATGCTCTTCCTCCTCGTCATGATGATCGTGCTTCTTCGCCGCTGCCGGGGCTGTCTTGACAGGCGCGACGTCAGAGTCGGATCCAGCAGAGCCGGGAAGGTTGCGCTGGCGCATGATAGAGGGTTCAGATACCATGTCGAGAAGAGTAGATGGCGTGGATAGGGGGTCGTCTAGCTGGGAGGATGTGACAAGAAGAATGATTGATGAATGACCGAGGTCGGTGGCGATCGCGTGTGATTTTGGCCCTACAGCTGCCTCCTCGTACGACCGTAAATTGCGTCCTTGTGTACATCTGCCCTACTTATCATGCATCGGCACAGCTACTACCAATATTCCCGAGCTGGGCAGCCCAGTAGCTGAGAGACCCAAACTCTTTCATGCATTCATTTCAAGACATTTCACCATCTCAGCAACTCCAACCTCCCTTCTGCTCACAGGCCTGCCCTCCCCTCCTCAGCCTTCCCTCTTTGCATGTCGTCTCATTTCTCTTCGAGACAAGCTATGTTCAGTTCTCACTTTAATTTCTCCACCTTCCACCTCCACCCCATATCTAAAATCACACCACTCCCAACCAGCTTACTGACCCCTGCCCCTGCCTCTTCCCCTATATCCACCTCTTCCTCCTCCCCCTCTATAATCATCCTGATAATCACCTCTGTCCCTAACATCTCTCAAATCCCTAGGATCACGCTCTCTATCCCTTGGATCCCGATCCCTCGGGTCCCTCTCGCGCTCATAATCCCGATCCCTAATATCCCTCACGTCCCGATCCCTATCCCGATCACCCGCATCCGATCTCCCGCCCACACTACCCTCATAGCCTCCTCTCCCTCTCCCAGAATAGCCGCCGCGCGCCGATCCAGCGCCCGCAGCTCGATTATCAAACCCACCGCCCCGTCGAGCAGGGGGACCAGGAGGATACCTTGAGTCATAATCCGCAGGTGGACCCCTTGAATCATGGTTGTTGGAGTATGCCCCGCCGCCGTAGGACGAAGGAACGGGTGAAGCACCACCACCGCCAAATCGGGATGGAGGAGGTCCAGGACGGGAAGCCGGGTCATACCGCTCTCGATATTCAGGTCGAGGGGATAAGGGAGCAGGACCGCGGGGATCGTAGTTGCTATACGGCCGGCTAGAAGGTGGTGGGGAGAGATCGCGAGGTAGCCCTGGAGGTCTATATCCACCTCCCCCGTAAGGCGCGCCAAGGGGGGCAGGAGCGAAATCGCGAGAGGGTGCATCGTAGCTGCTCCGAGCTGGAGGTGGGCCACTGAGCGGAGGCGCATCGTAGCCTCTCGGAGGACCCCGATGGTCTCTATCGTCCCTTGCGTAGTCTATCGGCGCATGCGCACTTCGAGGATCTAGGATATTTCGGAAAGTGTCACGGGGATCTCGGGTTTCACGAAGATCGCGAAGGTCTCGGGTATCCCGAGCGTCGCGAGAGTCACGGGGGTCACTGTATCGCTGTTGCTGCAGTGGCGGACCCTGAGCATGAGGATCCGAGTATCTCGATGGGGGAGCAGCATGGGTATGCGCATGAAGCGGGATAGGAGCCGGGGCGATTGGTCGTTGTCGATCGTACGTCGACGGTGGTGGCCCAGAGGGAGGTAAAGGCCGATGAGGAGAGAGAGGCCGCTCGTAAGCTGCTCGACGATCCCGCTCGCGGTCACGGTCACGGTCACGCTCTCGGTCATACCGCGCGTCGGCAGCATACCCGGGCCGGTTGTCGGATGCATAGGGTGCGGGAGCAGCCTGACGAGTCTGGGCTGGCGGAGGTGGAGCATATCGCGGTGGAGAAGGTTTGGCCGGGGCTGGAGCGGGCGCCGGCGCCGGAGCAGCGGGAGCAGGCGCACTTGCACTTGGAGCAGCACCAGTGGGGATCTGCGATTCCAATCGCGCAATTTGCGCTTTGAGGAGAGCAAGCGTTTCGGATACACTGTCCAATGGGGCTGCAGCGGGCGCGGCAGCAGGTGCAGGAGCCGGGACTGGTGCTGACCGTGCTGGAGCAGGGGCCGGTGCCGACACTGCAGTCGATTGATGAGATGACGCAGCCGGGGCTGGACCACGCGACGGGCCAACGTCCTTGAGACCACCGATAGACGCGCGGTTGTTGCGAGGTCTCTCAACTCGGGATCGATCGCCGTACTCAGTGTTATCGTATCTGGCTCTATCATCACTAGACTTATCAGTACTTGACTGGAGCCACTGATCATCCAAATGACTCACCGAGGTGGTCCCCTATTCGGACTTCGGGCCCTAGCCAGAGAATACGGACTCAATTCCCTTTCGCGGACCCTGTCTCTGTAGTCGGGTCGATCACGAGATGTAATGCTCGGCCGGCGCTCATGCGGCGCATTCCTATCGGGATCGTAGGGTCGACTGTTGGCCGAACGCTGAGGACTCCTAGACCGGCGGTTCGTGTCGGGTGTATCATAAGGACCAGAGGGTCGAGCCGAACGGCCAACAGAGTTTCTTCGGTCTCGAGAGCCCAGAGGAGTATCAAGAATGTCGGAGTGTCGGGTTGGCTGATCTTTAGAGTAGCTGGGTCCGATACGTCTTTGATATCAGCGTTATACAATGTATAGCCCAACATCAAGACTCACTCGGCAAGAGACGGCTTGAAATCCCTATCGGTAGCGGATTTGGGACCCTTAACAGCACCAGGTGTCCTAGCAGGCTTGACTGGAGACCTGCTCCTCGCTCGTGGCTTGGCGAGGGGTTTCTGCCTCGATCGATCGCCTGGTGAAGCCTGCCTATCCCTTCGACTCGGGTCACGCTCTACCCGACTCTCCAACGACCTCTCTTCAACCGGTACCGCCGCAGTCGGCTTCTCTTTCGCCCGGTCCAAGGCTGGCGCTGGAGCCAATCCCGACGCCGGAGACGCCGCAGCTGCCTCCTGAGTGGCCGTGGTGGTCTTCATCCACTCCTGAGCTCGCTTGCGCTTCCCAGCCGATTTCGGATCACTCGAATCGGTAGATGCGGTATTGAGTCCCTCCTCCAGCGCTCCAGAACCAGTCGTCTTGGCAGATTCAGGCATCAATTCCAACCTCGCCCGCTTATTCTCCTCATCTGTAATCTCCCCTTCCTCCAACCTGTCACGTTTTAGAGGTTTACCATTGGCGTCAAAAAGAGGTTTACGCTCAGCGGCATCGGTGGCAGGACCAGGAGTAGAAGAACCAGGTTCCTGCTTCATAGCTTTGGACTTTAACCTTTCCTTCAACTCTTGTTCGCGCGTCTTGCTGGCGGTAGCAGAGGCGCCAGCGTTCGCACTGGCGACAGCAGTGACTTCGGGCTGGGTATTGGCCGAGGGTTGAGTTGGGATACCAGTGAGTCCCAGCTGACTGGCCTCTATAGTAGTGGGTGTAGGTGGGACAGCGTTGGTGGATGCCAAAAAGGAAGCAGCCATTTCGGCCAAAGCATCCGAATCAACATCGTGAAGTTGCTTGGATCGCTTGGTCGCGATGGACGCTTTGAATTGTCGTAATTTCGCAAGGGATGACAATTCCGTCATGTCATCGTCTTTCGGAGCCTCGGTCATAGAACCTGTGTCCTCGGAGGTGGATGGCTGAGGAACATTACTGGGTGCTGTAGATTGGACTTGGGAAGGTAAAGTAGAGTATGCGGGAGCGTTGGGGGTAGACCGATTGGGGATGTTGTCGGGTACAGCTGGGGTGCGGGGTCTACCAGAGGGTCCGGTGGGTATCTCTTTCAATTGCTCTGTTCGAGTGACAGGCTCGTGTGCCGCGCCAGAGACCATGGGACCTCTCGGAGGATGAGAATAGGATGACTGGGGATTACGGTCGCCTAGCTCTTTGGCAAATTTCTCGGGGGATCCTTGGGGGGTACCGCTGTTTCGTCGGAATTGCGCATTGGGCCGAGGAGCAACCATGACTGGCTCGCCGTTTCGTGTGAATCTCGGATCACCGCCTCCTGCAGCAGGAGGACCGCCTATACCCAGACCACCGCCGACATTGGACTGAGGAACAGAATTTGCCGAGTTTGACCTGGTGTAGTCGGCGCGCTTGGGGTAGTCGGAAGAAGGGGGAGGGACCGAGCCGGAGGAAGCAGCAGGGCCAGAGGGAGCAGAACCATTGTACTGATTGGGAGTTCCGTAAGGATCATACGGTCCAGTTTGGGGCCGATTGGAATTGTAATCGTACCCATTTGCGCCATTTTGAGAGTTGGGCCTGGAAGTGTATGACTGATCGCTTCGGTAATGACCAGGACCGGTAGGAGGTGAATTTCCGGTCCCAGGCCCAGCGACGGGAGAAGGGATTGCACCGACTTGTGCGTCAAAGCCTGACGTGCCAGGTTCTCGGATTGAGAAAGTTGAGAAACTCTGCCTGGGACGATCGGACGAGGATGGTGGGATGATTACAGATCCTGGCTGAGGTACAGCATGCTCAGGATGGAGCTGTGATGGCTGGGAGGGATGAGGTGCCGAGGCTGAGGACTCGGTGTAGGGTGCAGGAGATTCATGGTGTTCGGGCCCGCTGTGACCGCTCATTCTCGGTGGATTTTCAAAGTCCAAGAAAGCTTTGAAGGAGGATCAGCTCACCCCCAACAAGCCATCCTGTCCACTTACGAATCCAAGGGATGTGCAGCAGAGTACCAAGAGGGGACCCTTACTGTGTGATAGATGGGATACAGCGATGCACCGATGTCGAAAAACGCCGAACGCCAAACCGCGGCCAAAATCTGATTCCGGCCATGCCCGTGCGTATCCGTGCGTCGCTTTTCTGGTCAAGCGATTCAAAGCCATACATCACCCACCATACATCATTCATCTATATATCAGCATGGCACCCTACAAAGCAAACGGCTCAGCTTCTCCACAGGAGAGACAGCATTCTCTGTCTCCCGACCCCTCAGCTCCCGGTGCGGTTTCAGGGCGCAATATAGCCGGTCCATCGTCCGGACCAGGGGCAAGAGGGGGTTATCGTGATGACTCCGGTTCTGGATCGGGCAAACGGGCCAAATTGACCCAGTCAGACTTCCAGCGAATACAAGTGAGCTTTGAACTTCTTCCCTGCCCTATCGGAGCTGAACTGACGATTTGTAGTTAGAGAAACTCCTCGCTAATCCCGACCGAGAAGTTGCGCTGCCCGAGCCTGTTCGAGAGAAGACACTTAGGGATCCGCACGAAATGATGAAGAATGTGCAGGGATCAGCGGCGGGTGCGGGATCTGGAGAGTTTCACGTGTACAAAGCGAGTAGACGGAGAGAGTACGAGCGAGTAAAGCTTATGGAGGATAAAGGACGTGCAGTGAGTTTCAAGGCTAGTTTCATCTTTCAACAGTCAGTAAGCTGACTTGGTTTAGCTGGAAGAACAAGAAGCGTTCCATGCTAGGCAGGACGAAAGAGATGCAGTGACAGATGCCAAAACAGCTCGGAATCGCGCCAAGAGGCAAAAGCGGAAAGGCGGCGGTAAGAAGGGAGGGGATGACGATAAGGCGAATGGACCAGCAAAGAGTCAAGCGGGAGGGTTGAAGCGGAAACTCGCCGGAGGGGCTGAAGGTTTTGTGGTGCCGAAACCAGGAGATGAGGAGAGTGGGGATGATGGGGAGGAGGTGGCGATGTCAGGACTGGGAGTTGGGAATTTGAATATTCCCGTTCCTTCAGAAAATGGCGCTATGGGTGGATCGGGGGAAGGTGTGCCGCCTGCTGTGAGAAGAGTGGAAGAGCCAACGGTGGTCATTCACGACGATGATTAGTGGACTGATTGTGTGTAATGTATGAGTATAACGGCCTAGATGAAGGATGGGTCTTTATCTAGGTCTTTCTCAAGTTCCCCTGTCGGGCACGGTTTCTGAACTAACAAGTAAACCATGCAAGAAGGCGGCTCACTACAAACCTTTCAACCTCTACTCTAGCACCAAATCTACCGCTCTAATTCTACGTATACATACTCCTCACTCTTCTTCCCGCACTCCCCCTCCCTGCTCTCTTTCTCGGAATAAGCACCACTCCCTCGCCCCCACCTACACCGTCACCTCCACTTACCCTTCTCAGACCCTCCAAATCAAACCCTTGTCCCCGATTGACGCCCTGTACAATCCGCTCAGCCGCCCAAAGAGCCAATTGGACCTTATCCCTTCCACTTCCACTTCCCGACCCCTTTCCCGGCTCTGGGGCTGGTCTCAATCCTGAATCCACCCCGCCAGAATCGGCTTTGGGCATCTTGGCAAGTAAAGAACCGAATAAAAGTCTATATCTCGCTGCTCGTTGGACAGGAGCAAGCAAAATCTCAGAGAATGATATTCTCTCTTCTTTGTCGATATTGCCCGATTTGGGTGAAGGGGGTATAGGACCGCTGGATTCGGCCAGACGGGATAATGTCGATGATGATCCAGGTGTTGGGTATTCAAACATTGACGACCTTGAATTCCCCAAACTCCCCATATCATCCCTCATCTCTCTGTCCAACACCTCGCCATATCCCATTGCTATCAATTGTCCGACCTCCCCGGCCCATTCTGACATTTCAGCCAGGAGCTCATCCTCCATGCTGAGGAAAGCAATTGCGATTTGTTCGGGTGAGGGATCGTGTGCGAATCGTGAAGATAGAGTGATGGACAGAGCGAGTAGACGAGGCAGCCGATGGAGTAGGATTGTCAGAGGCGGTATATCCACTGGGGACACAGAGTTGGTGGAGGGTGAAGGGCACGAGGCGGATAGAGGGTTTGAGGGGGTGGTGGCGGATTGCGAGTGTGCAGAGGTAGTAATGGAAGAAGCAGAAATTCGGCAGACGTTGAGTGTGGAAGGAGGGGAGGAGGAGAATGAATGAGGTGGTTTCGAAGATCGCTTCATGCCGGTGCTGGAGGAGAAGAAGGATGATAAACTCGAAGAAGTCGGGATGGGCGGTCCGAAATCGGATGGGGACGATGGAAGTGGTAAGAGGGTCTCCCGCTCGGCAATCAATTGGACAATCTGTTCTCGTCAGCTCTGGCATCGATGGCTACGCACCAGGAACAACTTACAGAAACTCCACGAGCGAGCAGTCGACCATATCGCTTTTCACCTTGAACCAGTTCTCTAGTGACGAACCATGCCTGAATCGTATGCTTCCCTACTTCCTTCTCCGTCTCCTTCTCTGACTTCCCCAATTTCTCGTCTAGACCACTCGCCTCTTCTATCTCTTGCACAAGACTTGAGGTGGACGCCCTTTCATTGCCCCTAAAAGCTATCTCCACCTTCTCTTCCTTCCCAGTAACTCCTCCATCCTCATCCTGCAGCGTCCGCTGAAACTGCACATCATCCTCAATTTCCACAAGGGTTCGTCGAAATCGCCGATTCCTCTCTGAAAGCGTTTCCACAGGAGAGGCGGAGAAAGATGGCGTAATGATATCGATTCCGAGCAAGGATTGAGGTACCGAAATGTCAACAGCGCCGAAGGGAGGCAAGTGTGGTGTAGGATAGGCCAAATCGGCAATAGGGAGAGACGCCTTTGGTGGAGGTAACGAGGCGTGTCGATGGGGTATCCGAAGTTGGGGCAGTGGTGGCAAAGGGGGCTTTTTGATTTGTGGTGGTAGTTCCGTCCATCCGGTCGATATCGACTCTGTGGAGAATGAAGATAGATTGACAGGGGTACGAGGTGGGGGAACGGATAAATGTCGACGGAATGGTGTTTTGGGAATAGGCATCGGTGGCTCATATACCTGATCATCTCCGTTCTGAGGCTTCTGATGGGGCCGACCATCGTCCGTTCTCCGCCTCGATAGGGCTCTTATGAGACCCGACCTCCTTTCTCTACTCTTCTGTTCGATACCGCCGGTCCCGGACCCTGACCCGGGCCGTCGGCCGTGGTCTTTCGACCTCTCGACTGGGAGATCGAGCTGAGGAGACTCCAAATCTGACAACTCGCTTGTATCCCCATTCACAGCTTCAATTCTGCCACCTTCGGTCCTGCCTCTTCCACGCTGCGAAGCCCGAGCGCGCCCGCTGAGCCGTCTCCATATCAGCCCCAAGCTAAGACTTGACGTCCGCTCGGGTATCGACGGCGGGCCGTGTGACTCATCGGCACCATCACTGAGCACCGCGGTAAAATCGCCGCGCGCCTTGTCAGATGAAAGACCGTGCGATGGAGGGATAGGCGGTGGGTTTGGGATTGGGAGTTGACCTAAAGCCGGGAGAGCAGAGACGAGATGAGGTGGCGCGGGAGCTCGTCGAGTATGACGAGTAGGCCGAGGTGTCCGAGCAGTAGGAGGGCGTGAGGAAGAAGAAGTGACAGAAGGTGAGTCTCTGGTTGATAGGAAGGTTCGGATTTCTTGCTCTTCTGCTGCTGCTATTTCGTCCAATGTCCGAGTTAACGCTCGGGTCCAATCTGAGATCGTACCGACTGAGCTTGCCCTGTGTCTTGTCGGATATGATCCGGGATAAGATTGGGGCAAGGGACTAAGAGGGATAAGAGGTGATGGACAAGCCCGGAGGATCTCGCTGAAATCATAGATAGATGGGAGACGTTGTACTGCGTCCGTCTCGCGCCGCCGTGATGTAGGAGGTATCCGATATGTATCTCCGTCTGGGAGTTCGAGGCCTAGACCGAGAGGTCGTATCAGAACGTTGGGCAGGGGAGGAGGATCGGGGGGTGGGCCATGGCTTACAGCAGACAGTAGGCTGGGAGGTGTGACGCGACGCAGTTCAGTCTGAGGTTGGACTGTCCGACCTGAGGAGGAAGTGGTGGACGATTGAGAGTCCTTGCCGAGAGAAGAGGTGGTACTGTCGGCCCAGAACCGGGGAGGCCGAAAGTCCTCCTCATCCTCTCCACTGTCCATCGGTCCATTCTCATCACCGACAATTGGCAATGTCTCTCCACCACGGCTCAGAATGGGAGGATACGCATCATCATATATCGGTCCGAACGTATGTCTGTTCGGCAGATCATCGTGTTCATCATCCTCGCGGGGCGTGATGGGTCCGGCTGACGATTCGCAGGATGTAGAAGTGGGATCGAGAGAGGTCGTAGTGGAGGAAGAGCCATTCCGAGATAAGGCTGCCGACGAGGGGATAGGGGTAGAGACAAGCGGATCGATCGCGGCAGGGTCGACGCGACAAGGGAAAGTTGGTGCTGCTATGCGTTTACTCCCGGGGTCATCCAAGGGGGTCTGGAAAGTGAAGGGTAGGCCGATAGGGGATGTAGGGCTGATATATGCCCTGTAGGGAGGTTTGCGGGTAGGAAAGTCGGGTAATGGGGACGTGATTGTCCTTCCGGGTTGATGAATTTGGCCTGTCGGACCTGAAGAGGAGGAGATGATCACGCTCGGACGCCGCTTGACCAATTTTTGCGGAAGTGGTGGAGGGGGAGAAAGATCAAGGAGGGGGCGGGAGGAGCTGGCGATGGATTGTGGAGCGGTACTGGAGAGGTGAGAGACTGATCGAGAGAGTGCTGTGGAAGAGTTGGTGAGGTGGGATGTTGGTAATGTCGAGGTTGAGCGAAAGTTCTTTAGTGATCGCGAAGGAACCGGGGACTTCATCGAGGATCCGCGCGGCCGAACTTCAGGTGCACATCCTGAGTGGGCTGGATAACTGGAAATCAGCTGTGTCTCACTGACTTCTGGCGGAGACTCACCTTTGCGCACAGTCTATCCTCTCCCTAGATCCTATGTCTGTCTCTGGTTGCATGATCCGCTCGTCGCCTCGTCCATATACGCCATACCCCGCCATCTGCTCATGGTCCACTTCCAAACCCGACTGCACCACCTTGGCTTTGCCTTTGACTTTGGTGTCATCCTTCTCCGGGCTGGCCGTCCGTTCTCTATTCCATCGCCCAGCGCCAAACGATCCCGAACGGGCTCGAATTATCCCACTCGCTGCGTCGTTGGTGGGATGATGTATCGCGTTGATGTCGATGGGTGATGAGGAGGGTGAAGGGATGGGGCGGAACTGTGAGACGGGAGGTCTTTTGGTGAGGGGCATGGCCAAGCCTGCGGCGAGGACGAGGAGCGAAGGTAGAATTCAAGATGGGAACCTCAGATACAGCGCAGGCCCCGACTGTAGCTAGATAGGGCGAAGTAGGGATCAGTGAAAAACGTTCTTTGTTATCGAACGCCGGATTTTAGGATAAGCTTCAAGCTCTGAGGCGATCTTGGGGTAAAGGGGGAGGAGGGACGTTTGGGGTGATGATTGCCCGATTTCGGAAGCGAGTAGAGATGCGGGTGATGGGATAGTGAAAGAGATGAGTAGTAATTAAGCTGACACCGAGAGACGGGCGAAGGGTGTGTCAGCAAGACCGAGCCCGTCCACTAGGCCAGTTTTGGACTTTGGCTGACATCGACCATACTGGTAGAATCATCTGCGGTTCATAAATCCCTGTCGTCCCATGTCACCTTACATCGTCATCGTTCTGGTCGCACAGTGACGATTAGCGACATTGTGATCAACCTCTTTGCGGTGCATGTTTATGCGTCCGAAAGTGTGTGTGGATATGACGATGAGTGGGTGGGTGAAGGGGAGGAGATTTGAAAGTGGGGAAGGGAAAAGAGGCGTTTCAGAAAGCTCCCGACGTGGCGCTTGCGAGGGGGCAGCTTCGTGGCGGTCTTATAACCCAGTCTTCGTCCAAACTGTACAAGACTACTTGCTAGCGGATAACTATGACCATGACTTGTATACATCTTAGAGCCCAAACCCCAATCGTGTGTCTTCCCATACCTCACCAGTTGGACCTCTCGCACAAGCTATCGGTATCCGCTCAATTCACAATCTCAATGTTGTAAATGAACTTGGCAAGATGCACCAGTCCCGTCGTAATCTCATCCGCTGCCGGTCTGATCAGATGAGGAGGGAGCAAGAAGCCATACTACCAAATCAGCCCCAAACCCCTCTGTCTGAAGGAACTGGACGTACCGTTCCCGTATCTCTCAACTCTGCAGAGAACGACCATCGGACATCAGCCGTTCCGTACGTATAATCAATAGCGTCTCCAGGTGCCCTAGTCCCTGTCAGCTCTTTGCTCTAATCAATACTTCGGGCTTAACTGACCGATAAGTCAATTCACAAGCCTGACCAGTCCTATACGTCTCCCCATGACCCGCTCGCATAGCCTTCGCAACCCCCAAAGCAGCCTCCATGAGCATTTCCGCATCAGGCGGGAAATCCTCGCATGAGTGTGCGAAGGGAAACATGACTGAAGCGTAAGCTATCACCCTGACAGCGGCGAGGGACGGGTCAACTTACACAATTGGCCATAACTGTGCAAATCGATAAACGCCCTTACTTTCCTTTCGGGACCCTTCTTCGATCCCTTCTCGCCAGCCCATTCGACCCCCTTCTTGAGATATCGCGCTACCGCTTTTGTCTCGTATGCTTCGAAGGCCTCTGCACCTGGGTATGCGTCAGAGCAGGGGTTGGACCGGACGGGTTTACGCCATTTATACCCCCAGTTCGAGTTGAGATCGATGCCTGTCTTTGTCAGATAATGCCCTTGTTGTGATAGCACCGTCGACGAGGGGCTATCTGAACTTACCTGAACAAGTCCGACTGCCAACATCTTGCCTATTTTTACGCCACATCCGGTGCTCTCTCGAGTACTCATATCCGTCCGGGTTGATCGTCGGGATAACGGTAAATGTGAACGCCTTGAGAAGACTCGCTTCATCCGACTCGGGGTCGGAAGTGCCGGCCAGCAAGAGCGAGTGGAGGAAGTAAATAGCTGAGGATGGGCCAACCCACTACTATCGTCAGCTTCGAGCTTCGAGCTTTCCCAAAACCATCAAGACTCTACAACTGACCTCTCGCGCATGCGATCCAGACTGAATCACAAACTCCCTCTCGATAATCTTCTTGCTCTTCTTGCCCTTCCCTTTACCCTTTTTCCACACCCCAATATCCCCCGGTTCCCCAGTCTCCGTAGGCAACGGATCCGGTCTGCCCGTATTCGTAGGCTTAGCCAGCCGCGGTACCCATTTCACCCTCACACCCTTCATTTCCACCTTCTCGAATGTCTTGCCAAGGACGAAAGTCTCCATTTTCAACGTCCCATCTTCGATTGCTTTACCGTTAAAGGCAGCAACAAGAAGGTCGGCGAAATGGTACATGTCCGCCACGGAGTGATATAGATCGTGGAATGGAGTTTTTATCGTTGTGACGTCCCAGTTCTCCTCGAGGGACGTAGGGTGGATAGGGGCGGAATCGATGAGTGATTGAACGTCGGGTATGAAGAGGGTTAAGTTTGTAGATTCGGGGATAAGAGACCGGAATTGTGGTAAGTTGGTCTCGGAGATCCTGACATCGAGGCGATCGATGGATGTGTGCCATACGTCAAGACCCATATTCTAGAAACGTCAGCGAGTCTGAGAGACCCGTTGCGGGGAACGATGACTGACCTCAACGGCTCTTAGAACCGTTCCTGCGTCCTCATCTGGCATACCATCCACATTAACATGCCAGACTTGCTGTCCATCGTACGTGTCGACAGAAGGGCCGACAATAATTGGCGCCTCGAAGGCTAGTTGCGCAGCTGTATCGGCTGACGCAGGGGACGAGGCGAGGACAGCCTGAAAGACAAAGTTCGCAACGAGCGCGAGGACCGCCGAGTGGCGCATGGCGGCTACGGCGACTTCCAGATGGGTAGCTTAGCGTCTTCTGGGCGATGAGACAGTGCTTCAGACCTTGCTTGCTGTATTGTGAGTGGCTGCGAGTAGGTAGGAGATGTGGATGATAAGGGGGTCAGCCAAGAGCTCGCACGACCAGCTGACAAGCTTTCGGCGAAGGCCGCCTGAAGCCTCAATCCGGGGCCCCAAATCCCATCGACCATTCATGTCCAGCCAGCAGCTAGAGCTACCTCTACCCAGTTGGGACGCACTGTGTCAGTGCAGTACTGGGGATCACAGCGGAAGAGGAGTGAAAGGATTATATACAATCTAAAAAATCTATGTAAGTTGAGCTCTATATCCTACCAGTAGCAAGTACTGTAGGCTCGACGCAAGCCCCACGCTTCGAGTCTGTTTCCGATCCCCTTCACTGTCGCGAAGAAAGGTCGGGGGTTGCGTCAAGCCTACCAGTACTGCCTCAATTCCTTGTATTCCGGTACCTTATCCTTACTCTCCCCTCCTCCCAGCCCACCCACCCAGTCCACCAAGAACTTTGGCCAAGGAGCCGACGTAACTCCATTATACACCAACCCACCGGCCGTCACCACCGTCTCGTGGATCCTGACGCCCCACCACGTCTCCGGATGTGCCGCACCTGGCACAAATGGCGGCAAGTTCTGCGCTTTGGTAGCGAAGGGTCGCATGATGCCTTCATACGCCTTGAAGGCCGCCTTGTGGTCGTTAGGAGACTTGGCCAACTCCCCGGCAAGGACATATGCTCCCGAGAGGGACAGTGTCGTTCCCATCCCAGAGACTGGAGTGGCACAAAATGCCGCATCGCCAATCATGACGACACGTCCAGAGTGATATCGGGGTGCTTTGACCTGCATGATATCTTCGCAATAGAGGTCGTCGGAGTGTTCGAGCTGTTCGAGGATTCGGTCGGCCTCCCAACCGGCACCCTGGAACTTGCGCCGGAGGAAGTCGATACGCTCTTGCGCGTCTTTTTGCATGTATCCGTCGGCGGACATGAAGCTGAAACCGGCTCGGGTGGTGCCGTAGGGGTCTGGACGAGTGGTGACTACTCGTCGGCCAAGGGCGGTGTACCAGGTGAAATAGGGTTGATCGGTGGGTAGACGGGGGATAGTGGCGTAGGCAATTGCTGATCGTCAGCGAGTTGTCTTTCTATGAATGAAGTGACTTACAGAGACCAAGAGGCTTGAATTTTACTTCATCCCCAAAGATCATCTTCCGAGTCCTCGACCGGACCCCATCGGCAATGATGACAATATCGAATTCCTCCTTCCGACCACTGTGGAATGTGACGGTCGCCTTGCCTTCCTTCTCCATCTGCCTACATAAGCCCGAGCCCAAAGCTCGCAGAGGCGAAGCTCACCTTGCCATTCTCTTCGTCATCTATAGCCGCTATACTGTCCCCAAAGAGATATCTCGTCTTCTCCTTCGTAGCGTCATATAGCACCTCCGCAAAGTCTCCTCTGAGAATCTCAAGCTCCGCCGTAGGTCCATTGGCAGAAGCCCCAATCGTGGCTAGTACCTTGCCTGTCGAATTGACGAAGCGGAGTCCTTGTTCGGTAGTATTGCGGGCTTTGACGGCGTCAAAGAGACCCATTTGTATTATGATGTGTCGCTGTGAGTGTCAGCAATTGCCCCCGCATGCTTCCATAGCGCCGAAGATAACTCACGCCTACATCTCTGACGTCGATATTTTGTCCACCCGGTCTCAACTCATGCCATCTCTCCACCACGGTAGTCTCGAAGCCGTACTTGTTCAGCCACCAAGCGGCAGCTGGACCTGCAATACTTCCTCCGGAGATGAGGACGGTTTTTCCTTTGCCGGGGAGCGGGGCGTCGGGGGACGCAGTTGGCGACGTGTTGGCCATACTGTTTGAGACAAGCTAAGCGGAGTGACTGAGTCAGTGGGTGGTTGTTATAGGACCCGGGGGTACAGTGTGAGGACCATCTTTATATAGATCTTTAAACACGATCTTATCGCTGGGCTGCCGACCCTCCGCGCGTCCGCGGACCGCCGCGGAGCATAATTACGCGATTCGGCAATAAACACGCGTCATGCGGGCCCGTGCCTGGCGTGCCTGACTCTGTTTCAGATTCGCCACCGACTCTTTCCCATGCTCCTGGATGATTTGCCCACTGTTTACTCGTTCATACATTATACAAATAGCCAAAGATGACTACCATTATGCCTAAACAGCTCTCATCCTTCGGTAGATATACTCCCCAGACCGACTTCCCTCTCATCGAAGAGTCCGGCGATGACAACCCCTCCCTTCCCGAAGCGCGCATTCTTGACGTGCCTCAGCTTGATGCCCTGGCGGATATTATCGCCTTCGCCAGGCGACTATGCCTTACACCGACGGGAATCGAAGTTACCGCTGCTGTTCTATCCCAGACTGCTGAACAGGCCAAGCGGCGCGACCCGTTGGCCACCCTTAAACCCCAAGCGGAGGCGTTTGTCACGGATTGGTTCGAGAGCAATGCGACTGAGGTGGTTGTTGATGCTCGGTCTGGCGAGTACTGTCCTTACGTATCGTATGACAAGGAGAAGTCACCAAGGGTACGGTGCTATATATCTTTTGAGGTAAGCTGGAGCTTTGTTATGGTAGTATTCTGGCTAATTCAACAGCTGGTCGAGGCGGCGGGATACGCCCGGACGAGATTTGGTTCGGCAGAGCCGGAGTACATATATCAGTGTCTCTATCCAGGGATCTGCTTGGCGTATATGTATCAACTGGCCATTAGCGCGCATTATCGAGAGCACAGTGTAAGTACTCCCTTCGCAACTTCATTTCGCGCGAGGAAGGATTAGCTGACAACACCTTCCAGCCAATTTCTCCTTCGCGTAGCTCGACCTCACTCGATTTAACTCTCACTCCTGACATGGCGGACACACAAAGCACCGCCTCACAGTCAGATCCGAGAGAGTCCGGCTGGCGATGGGAGGAAGAAGTGATTGGCGGCTGTGTCTCGATAAAGGCTCAAGCCACATGTACGTGTTCACGTCGTGCGAGACAGTATTGTCATTGCTTCAAAGTAAGTCTTTCTCGCTCTCACTCATGGTCATGACTTCCCATTCCAATGCGTCATGAGCAGAATTACAGAAGCTGACTCCTCAGAATCAAATACACGCTTTGCCCTTCCGGATCTTAGATTCAAGCGCCCAAATGCCATTCTACTATTTCGGCGTAATGCCAGAGAATCTCATTCGATTCTTTCAAGGTCAGTCGCGAGCTCCGTGTCCGTCTTGAAGCACATGCTGAAGCGGGATCTATAGCTACATCCGCAGAGATGGAGTCACTCTTACCTCTTCGCAGCGACAAACCCACAGACCAACTCGACCAGTTGACGTGTCCAGAAGGATACCCCTCTTTGACGCGAGAGAACACAATCTGGCGAGGTCCAGGAGAGCCCCATCCGATCCTTACGCCGGCGTACGTCCCCCTTCCACGACCTGCCCCTGGCAGTCGATTTGACAGTTGCGGAACGGGGATAGCAGCCGCCGCTTGTGATCAAGCCAAAAGGGCGTTCGACAGGAGAGATGCGGATCGGTAGTTGCAAGTTCATAGTTAAACTTGCATGTGGTGTAGTGTTGAAATGATCCGCGTTGAGCAATACAGCCCATATAGCTTGCAAGCAAAGTTCTTCTCTCGGCTCGGCAAAGATATGCATCGTCGAGTCTTGCCCAAGCATATATTTTGCCACTTGATCGCACATGCGTAGCACTCACCACATGACAAATCATTAGCAAGCCACTTCTTCCCACACCGACACACCGTGCTGATTCGCATTTGTATTTACTGAGCGGATTGACCTGTTCCACCTCATCCTTACTCACATAAGTCTTTCGAAATGGGAGTCAAACCTTCCAAACACTCGAGTTCCCATACGGAACCATGCGTGCCAGTCAATCACGACGAGAAATTTCCCTCGTACCGCGCATTCCTCGCCACGGTTGAACCGCCGATGCCACCTGCTGTACATCCACCTGGACTTTCTAAATTCGGACCCTACGTACCCCAGGTCATATTCAACATCACCAGCGCCAACCCTTTTGAGGAAGAACGAATACTGGACGAGCACCAATTTGTGGCGTTGGCCACTGCAATCTCCTTCGCTCGCCGAGTATGTCTCACTCCTGGTGCCATCATTGCCACCGGCAAAATCTTGTCTCTCTCTAGGGCGCAGCTGGCTAAGCACAAGTCGCTCTCGACGTACGAGCGGAGCGAGAGGGCGGAGAACTTCGTGACTGGCTGGTTCGAACGAGATGTCACGGTCGTTTTCGCAAGGGAGAAGGCCAAGAGCTCGGGCGGTGCAACGGAGTGCCCTGCCATTTTGCCTGCTGACGACGAGCGAGCGCTGATCCATTGCTTCTTGCCTCTTGAAGTGAGTACTCATGTCATTGTTCAAGGCTATCAGGGACTACCTGACATCCGGCAGGTCTTAGCTACTGCAGGCCGTGCAAGGGAGAGCGGAGGGGAGCGAGCACCCATCTACATCGCTCAATGTCTGTATATGGGGTTCTGCTTGGTACACATGTACCAGAGGGCCATGCGGCGGCATTATGATTACTACATTGTAAGTGCACTGGAACTCAACGTCGACTGAACGAGCTCATCCTCACCAAAGAACACGATCGTGCCTCCATCCCTTAAAGTACTGGACCAAGTCTGGGGTTTGCAGGATAGCAAAGACCTCTCGTCGAATCCGGCGGCAAGATTGGACGAGAGAGAATTTGGGTGGCAGTTCGAAGAAGAGGTTATTGGGGGATGTGTCTGCACATATGATTTCAGCAGAACAACCTGCAATGTAGGTGTCTCAGTCCAGTACGGAGAGCCGTACGCTGATGGACACCCGTAGAATGTTCCGGTAAGCTTACCTGTCCGGATTTTGGACAACAGCACCCAAATGCCCTTCCGATATTTCTGCATCGATCTAAACGTCTTGGTTAAGCTACTCCTCGGTCAGTCGATCGCGAGCCTCCGATCTAAGTGTACAAGCTGATGAAGCCCAGCCGCTTCGAAGCGATTAGAAATTCTACTCCCACTCACTCAATGGCGAAGAGATCACTACACCCATATGACCATTATCGAGCGAGACGGCGGCGTACGTGGGCCGAAAGTATGGAGAGGACCCGGCGAGCCCTGGCCAGCTCTCACTGATCAGTATATCGCACCACCGCCAGAAGTTCCGAATGCTGCCGCTCGGTGTGGATATCCGCATTATCAAGAGCTGGAGGCATCGGCGAAGCTCGCGTTGGAGAAGCGCGCGGCTGATCGATAAATTCACCGTCTGTCGAAGTTGAAGTAGAGAAGGCGCCTAGGCTCGTGGAGGCGATATGTAAATGTAGTGATTAGGTGGGGTGTGCGAAATGCGCATGAGTTTCTCAGTATCATGTCAGGACTCAAAACGCCGAGTTCGATTCATTAGTGACAGTCCTGATACCCTTACTTCAGCCTCGGCGGGTCGTACAGACTATACCCTACCTGAGACATGCATGACTGGCTAAGTATAGCGCGTGATCTGGTCGTTATCTACTCGTTATCAACATAAATGAGAGAAAAAGAAAGTCCCTTCCCACTTCACCATTCGACCCCGCCTGCCGCCCGCCCGACCGCCCCTTAAGAAATTGAGCATAGTTCATGTTCCCCTCCGATATGACTCATGACCCCATCTTTGCCTTAATCCCCTCCCCCGACTCACGCGCCCGCCCAGGTATACTCGGCAACTTGAACTCCCAATCAACCGGCGACCCCATCGCGTTCAATTCCACCCTCGGCGCCTTATTCCCCAATCTCCCATCTGACGCCGAAGCAGAAACTGATCCCCACCCAGTACCCAAGCCCGTTCCACTCCCTTCCGAACTCCCAGTCAGACTCCTCCTCTCACCCCTATCTCTCTCCCCTGCACCGGCGTTCTTGAAGTATTTCCCTGATCTGCTCAATTTTCTCTCAAACCACCCTGACTCTGTATGTCGCCGAGTAACAGCTTCGGGCCGAGTGGGTTTCAATCGGTCAGGTGATGATTTCCGAGTACTAGGAGGTGAAGCGGATGTAGACAATGAAGCGTGTGACCCCACCCTGTTCCCGGCTCCTTCTCTCACCCCTACATCGCGCCCGCCTCTCTGATTGATATCCTGATCCGCCAAACCCCTGGAGATTTGGGTATCACTCGAATTCTTCCTACTTCTCAATAATGGAAACGCCTTCAATCTTCCCAACGCCTTCTTTGTCGTCCCCAGAATGACGGCCGGGCGGGGTGTAGAACCTTTAGTAGGGCTAGACTCGCGAGACGATTCGCTACTCCTAGCCGCACCTGATGTGGATGCGTGGGAAGTCCGGCGCAAGCCGCTCGCAACGAGATTACTGGGTCGGCGACGGAGACGATGAAAGAATGAGGAGGGCGGGACCCCATTTTGGGCACTAGGTATATGTCCGTCACCCTCCAGAGCCTCCCAATCGTCTTCGCCGAGTTGGGTGATGGTCCCGTTGAGATCGATAGAGAGTCGGGAAGCGGGAACAGAATCGATGGATGTCAATTGGGGATGACGTCGGATGAGGCGGGCGACTCCGTCCAGTCCTGGAGAAGGAATGGAGACTATGTCCGATACGGATAGGCCGGAGGCTGGGGGTCCGGAGGGTAAAGGCCCTCGCACCGATTTGGGGCGGATGAGGGGTATGGGGATGGGTTTGTGGGTCGATAAGGGGGTTCGGGTGGCGATGGGGGCTTGTATGGCTGGACTGATGGATATTATCGGTTCCGACACTGGTGCCTTCGTGGTACCAGGTGGAAGATAGCCGGAGTCTGCTGAGGTTGTACGCTTCTCAGTAGTGGGTGAAGGCTCGGGCTTCGGCAATGCTGACACCACTGCAGGTGTACGGGCCACTGAGGGTGCTGCGGTTGTGTCCTCCTCAGCAGTAGGTGTAGCCCGCACCTCCGGCGTTGGGGATATCAGCGCAGGTGTGGGATCAACTGAGGGAACGGAGGGGGAGGCGTCGGCTGCAGTAGCGTCAATGTGCATTGCGGGCGCAAGCGCAGGCTTCAACTTAGCCTTTTCGGGCGAATGGGAAGGAGTAGTATCCGACGATTTCCTAATCCGAACAGGAACATCCGTAGAGGAAGTATCGGGCGTGATGAGCCTTTCGGGAGAAGCAACGGGGGAGCCGAGTTGGATGGATGACATGGCTCCACTGAGCGCTACGGGTGTTAATTTGGGAGTGGTCGATATGATGACGGGCGCAATTTGATCGACAGGGATAGGGGTAGGGTTGTCGATTTCGATTTCCGGTTGGGATTCGATATCGATCGTCACTTCTTTGGTCACTGGAGCTTCGGATTCCCCGTGAATGTCCCCCACCTCTTCGTCTATCTCCGTCGAGACTATACTTGCTTCTTCCCCTCCTACTTCTTCCGCCAATTCCGAATCTATGCCCGAGCTCGTACCGTATGAACCCGACTCGGACAGTATTCCCGAGGATTCCGATCCAAGCCTTCCACTCGATGGCACATGCCCAGCCTCCACCTCAGACTCGACCTCTACACCCACGGACATCTCCCCGACTTCCATCGATACCTCCTGCTCCTGCTCCTGCTGCTGATCCATTTCCACCTCACCCTCATCTTCAATCCCATCACCCATCCAATCCCCATCACCTCGATTCCAATAAAACCCTTCCAATTCCCTCCGATATTTCAATTGCTCAAACTTGAACGTATTCTCATCATTGAGAGCAGTAAGTTTCCGCCCATGATCGGATGTTGCATTATCCATTTCTTCAGGATTGTGGGTTGACATGTCCACATTTGGGTCTTGCTCAAGGCATAGTTTGGGGAAATAGCGGGTATTGTATTCGGCTAAAGGGTGGAGGTTGAGTGGATGGGGATCGACGTATTCGCCTGAACGGACTAATTCCCAGTCGCTGGAATGTCAGCTAAAGCTTATCGAGACTGAAGACAAAGACGGACATGTGTGAAAAGTAGAAATGGTTCTTGACGCAGGGCTCAGTCAGGCGTCGCATGGGGTCTTTCTGCAGTAGCTGCAAAGGGGTCAGCTTGGGTCCTGGCGGCTCAACCAATGAGCAGACTCAAAGCTTACCGCATCGAGGAATCCCTCAGTGACCGGATCCATATTCGCCTCCCTTCGTCGCCTCCATTTTGGATCATCCAACATCCAGTCCCAAGGTTCGTGACATATCCGGTTGTACAATACTTGCTGCAGTAGTCAGCGTTGTGAATCTTGACCCAAGGCTGATATGTGGCGCTCGACTTACAGCTGACTCCTCTTCAGCAGCTCGGAATGGTACCCTCCCAATAAGACATTCAAAGAGGATACAACCAAGACTCCACCAGTCGATAGCGTAGCTGTAATCTTGGCCCTTGACGACTTCGGGCGACTATGACATCAGTACACACATCTGCACCAGGACGAAAGGAAGACCGTGAGACTCACTAGGTATTCTGTCGTACCCACAAAGCTCCACGCTCGATCTACCACTACCCTCGGCTGACCTCCTGGTCCAAGACGCACGCTGCCCATTCCCTGTCCAGCCCAATGCGGAAGTACCATTTCGCCCTGATACTGAGGCACCTGCAGAGGCTCAGGTTCGCCTCGATATGGAAACTCCTTCGAGAGGCCGAAATCCGCCAACACGCAATGGCCCGAGGCGTTGAGGAGGATATTCTCCGGTTTGAGATCGCGGAGGATGACACCTTGCCTGTGTCTATACCAATAAGCTAAAATCCTGTATGTTACAAAGGGGCTAAGGAACATAAAACTTACAAATCTTCCAGCCCGAGGACCAAATCCGCCGCGTAAAACCTCGTCCGTATCGATCCCAACGTAATGTACATCTCCAACTGCGTCGCGAGATCCCCACCGGGATAGAAGTCCATGACGAAATAGAAGTTCTCCCGGTCGGTAAATGAGCAATTGAGTCTGGTGACGAAGTCGTTGTCGGGCTCATGGATCGCCAGGCGTTTGAGAATGTTGAGTTCGGTAAGGATATGCGTGAGCTCGTCTGAGGCTAGGACAGAGCGTTTGGATATGGCCTTCATGGCGTGAATGGTGTTTTGGTGGGAATGCCGAACGAGGAGAACCTAAAAGTCAGCTATTTGTTTCTTCTTTGACAGACTGATGAACTCCTCAACTCACTCTGCCAGCACATCCCCTGCCTAATACCCTGATGAGCTCAAAGTCTTCCAACTCGACTTTGGACCGTGATCTGGACTTGGACGGGCTTGCCCAGGCCGGAGTGCCGCTGCCTGACTGACGTCGGTAGGACTCAACCTGTCCAGAAGTGAGAGATTGGCGAGCCATCTTTGAGCCACTGGTGTGTGGTGTAGAAGATTGCGTGTGATGACCGAGGTGCGGTGAGACGGATTGCGAAGGGGAATGTTTGACGCCGGATGGTGGTGAAGGGGGAAGAGAGGAAGCATGGGCTCGAGATACGAGGACAGCCATTGTGGTGTGTTATCTACAGCGATTAGTGAGGGATCTGGACGTGGATCTAGGCTCAAGATGGTGAGGAGCAGGCTGCTTCCAAGTGAGGGTGAAGGCAGAAGTGTGACTCACTTGTTGGTGCGTGTCCGACACGGCGCTCCGATAGACCACTTAGAATCTCCGCTCAACGAGCACGCAGCACGCCGCTATGGCGAAGTCGGAAGACCCCACTTCCTCCTTTGATGATGACGCGCGATGTCGAGGGTGTGCGAGCTTTGGAGAAGGTCCGTGCGCTGGGACTGTGCGAAGGCCCACGATAAGGCAGTGAGGAAGTGCGATAGGGAGTATGTCCGAGATGGCCAGACAAGAACTCGGTGTTTCGATGGTTGTTCCGGTCGCAGAATTCCGGTACTGGTTCTCAAAGGACCCACAGAAGATCTAGTGGGGAAATCTTATCGATCAGTCGTGGCGTTATGGACAGGTCGTCATCGTTACGAGTATCGTAGTCGTGAAAGGGTAGCTTGGGGGATGATGGGTCGGGGGTAAAGGCGTCTGATTATAATATCGCGTTGAGAGATGCTGATTATTAGTCAGACTGCGTGATGTATGATGTGTAAGAAGCTACTGGGTGATTGGGAAGGGAAAGGGAGGGAATGGAGAGGGAGGCTCAAGCTGAAACACAACTCCGACGGGGCTGAGTAGGATAATTGGGTGTCGGATCTCTTTCGTCGCGAGTGAACCCCGGCCAGGATGCTCACCTCTATATCGACGTCATATACTGAGAATCTTTGGGTAGATGTGACTGTGAAGGCATGTCATAATGACCCATCTCCTTGTCCTTGGTAAGGTTTCCCAGGGGCGGACGCGGGTGTGTTCCGTGAAGGTCCGAGCTTAGCTTCGTCACATCGTTCGACTGTGGCCCATTTCCTGCGCCCTTAGACCCATTTTTCGTAGGGAAGAGATTGAGGCCTTGTGGATGGCAAGGATGATCTTGCTGTAGCTCGAGCATAGATAAGCTGAGTGGCATATCGAGCAGGGTGAGCTTGAAGCAGTCAGCAGCAGCGCGAAGACGAAGCTTTGGCGATGTTTCAGAAGTTACGTTACCTCGTCCAAGCTGCCAGACGCTGTCTTGAGACACCATATATTCCACCTTACCTGCTAATCACCATTCGTGATCGATATGGAAGACCTCAGCAGCATCTCACAGGTAATTCAGGATATTTTAAAGGACCCTGGTGAGTTGACGGTCATCATCGCAAAGGCCAAACAGCTGATACCTCAGAGTCCAGCAGCGAAGAATCCTTCACTGAACTCATTCAATCATACCTCCAAGCAAAAGATTCGAATGTGCGCCACATAGTATTGGAGGTCCTACATGAAGTCATCACAGAAGTATCAGAAGCTGAGCTGGATTCCAGAAAAGTGAGCTCAACCAGCCTTGATCTTCAGGAAAAGGAGCTGATATTCTCAGCGTTTCATATTTGAGCAGACAGTCCTAACATACCTACCCCTCCTGTTACCTCTCCTCTCGGACGCACCGCAACTCGTCAGGCCGCTCATTGAAACATGTATCGAAGTGTGTTCCCCACGCGAGGCAATCCTAGCGCTAAACGAGGCGTGTCAGCTATTGGAAGAAAGGGCCGAGCGTTGTGATGTGAGCGAGGACGATGAGGGCATGGAAGATTTGGACGATAATCATATTCCTGAAAGTGACCATGAGGTCGATCTGGAAGAACTGGTTGATGAATATATCCTCATCATTGAATGTTATGCCAAAAGTGAGTTATTGCATACGGGCCCGCAAGTCGTTTGACTGACCAAAACCAGTCTTTGCCCGAATGCCTCGGATCAAATCTACCCCAACGCTCTTCACTGTCTCTGACGCTATCACTTCATCCCTTCGCTGTCTACTACCAGGGTGTACGGCCTCTCAAGCGACTTCGCTGTCTTTCGGTATGGCGCAGATGATTCAGTCGGCTCATGAGTGGGTGGGACGAAGTACAGATACAGGGGGTGAACAGCGCGTATGTCCCTTACCGACCTATCAGCTGAGCGAGTATGTCCATTGGAATCTGAAGCTGATCTCCTAGGCAATGCTCACATCTCTTATTCACATGTGCATCACCCTCCTCACCCCTCGAACATCATCAACAATGATGAAGACGTGGTTCTTGACCCATTATCCACAATACGCCCTAGCTCATGCTGCTTCCTCTGCACCACCTTCACCATCCACCTCCTCCATCCCCACTCCCAACCCACTCGACTCATTCCAAACGACCGCCCAATCACTCGGAATATCAACTCCTGACCTCCTCGCTCTCATATCGAGGGACAGCTCAATGTCTCGAATATCCCCCTTTGCTTCATTCTCCGCGTTGACCTTGATCGCACATCAGCTCTCCACGGGCGGAGAATCTATTGCAGACCTGCCGAAGCTAGATGACATGCTTACTCTCCTCTCTTCTGGGTTGGGCGGTTCGGCAGCGGACGCAGCGGGGACTATAGCGTGGGAGGGCGTACATCGAGCGCAAGCCGGGGCGATAGATTTTGGCTCGCCACTTATCGAGGTTAGCTGAGCTGCTGAGCTGTCTCTACGGCACGTCGGCCACGAGCTAACGCGCCTAGGTGCTGATGCCCCTTGCGACGTCAGATCCGGACGATATGAGCCGATTGGCATGGTATAAGCTTATCCAAGCTTTGATCGAAAAGACTCCCGCGGGGCTAGACCAAATATTATTGTTAGAGCAGGTACGTCCCCCCCTCCACCCATCCGTTAGACTTGACTTCGCTCGCAGGTCATATGTATAGCTAACGATGGCAGTTGCTAGAACCTGCAAACCCCTACGATACCCTCCGACTCCAAAGTCTTACACTCCTCCGTAACCTCCTCGTTCAAGCCCGCAACACCCCCACGGCGTCCGAAACAATCCTTCAACCTGCTCTTCTTGCTCACATCCCCCTTCTACCCTCTGCCGAAGATCTCGCTCTTCCCACTACCGAGTTCACTTCCGGACCTCAGGGCACATTCGTCACTGAACAACTTAATACCCTTTGGGTATTGTATGAGCTTGATAAGTCTAATTCAAGTGGCGTGAGGGGGGCGGAATTTGGACAGAAGATGGAAGTTGGTTTGAAGGATGTAAGGGTGAAGATCGAGGAGGTGAAGGCGGAGAGTGAGGAAGGGGAGGGGTTTATGGTTCTGAGGTTGGAGGGCGCGGTGGAGAGGCTTGAAGAGAGGTTGAGACGGTAGATGAAGTAGATGAGATAGAAATGTGAATGGACAGTGAGCATCTCGATTTCGTCAAGTCCATGCAAACTCATCGACACGCTTCTAGACGTTCCACACCGTCGCTGAACCTGAGGAATTCTTGACCACACGACCCAAGCAAAGATCCGAATCACTTCTTGCATTTCTGTTTCTGTCCTTCGCTACACACCTACCCCCACGAGCATGATGGCCTTCCAGATGATCTAGATGTGATTTTGGGTTTTTATAAAGATAAAAGGGACAAGGGAAAATTGGCTAAACTGAACTGAAAAAAGGGGATTTGACTAAACTTTGACTGACGCTAAGAGGATCCAGAAAGGTGATACGATAAGAAGGAAAAAAGGGAAAGAGTACAACGCAAAAGAAAATCCGAAAGAGCAAAAGGGTGAAAGAAAAGAAAAAAGATGATGCCCGCCTGCTTCGCCCCGTAACGCCCGCCGATTCGACCGACACGCCCGTAAACGCCTCACGCCCGCCTCGCCATTTTCCTCAACTGCCTGCCCTTTCCCACTTTGGTATTCCCTACGCTGTAACATCCCCCTACTCTTGTCCTTCCGCTCATACCTCCCCGCCGGATCTTATAACGCCAGTCCAAAGTCGAGCCGCTTATGCGGCGGGGGCAGCGCCGCCGGTAGGGCAGGCGGAGGAGATGTGACCGACCTGGCCACAGTTGTAGCACTGATTGATAAGCTGGGTTCACTGCGTGAACGCAGATGTTGACTTACGGTTCGGCCCTGCTCCTGGGGGCACTCGCGGGAGATGTGACCGTTCTGGCCGCAGTTCTAAAAAGTCAATTTGAGTCCTTACACCCAGCTAAGCGGAAGCTTAACTCACGTAGCACCTCTGGCCACCAGCGGGGGCACCGCCACCGAAGCCGCCACCGAAGCCACGGCCGCCACCGCCACCACCGCCGGACGAGGGGCACTCGCGCGAGATGTGGCCAACACCACCGCAGGTCTTCGTCGTCAGCTTTTGTCCACAGAACGGAGGACATGTAAACTCACGTAGCAAGACTTGCCACCACCGCCGTTGAAGCCACCTTGGTAGCCGCCGGCCTGACCGCCGAAGCCACCGGCACCACCACCGAAGCCAGCCTGGCCACCAGCCTCAGGGCAAGCGCGGGCCTATGGGATCAGTTTGCAGTCTCGGGAATAGACGAGAGTGAGCCAACTTACAATGTGTCCGGGCTTACCGCATCGGTAGCAGTCACCGGAACCTCCGCCTCCGGGGGCACCACCGGCGGGTCCGGTGGGGCAAGCAGAGGAGAGATGACCCTCCTGGCCGCAAGAGTAGCAAGCCTTGGGCTTGGGGGTGGGGCACTGAAACAGTTAGAACGAAAGCCCAAGAAGAGAAGGAAGGAAACGCACGTCTCGGCTCAAGTGGCCGGGCTGGCCACAACCGTAGCAGGCGGCAACACCGGGGGTGGGGCAAGCGGAGGCAACGTGGCCGGCTGTCAGAGTCAGTTTAGGGGTCCTAGTTGGGAAGCAGAGGTTAGTAGGTGCTCTGGGTGTGGTTGTGTGTGCTTTGACTAGAACAAGAAATGGACAAAGATCCAAGGGGAAGGAAAGCGTATCTGGTTCGAGATCTTTCGGTTGTGATAGGCCTTGAAGAGTTGACAAGAGGGAACGCAAAGACTTGATTGGTAATAGAATCATTGGTTGCTGCATTATAGCATACGCCCTCCTCTTCCTTCCGCTCTCCAAAATCTGACAAATCAAAAAACCCAAAAAGTCCACAACCAGCACACACAACCACCACGTCCCAGAGAAACACCCACTACCTTCCGCAACCACATCCACGTCCACCAGTCGAAAATTTCAAACTAACGCTGGCCGCAGTTGAAGCAGTTTCCTGATCGAGCGCCGAACATTTTTCTAGGTTCTCTGTTGGAGTTGTTGTTGGAGTAGTTGTTGTAAGAGCGAAAGTTTGGTAGCTGGCGAATTAGTGGAGCTCTTTGTCTTAAGGTGATGAGGGCGGTGTACATGTAGAGAGGGTGAGAGGGTGAACTTACAGAGAAAGAGGTGTGGATAGGAAGGAAGAGGATATGGGCGGCGGGGGAGGAAACCTTGTCAGCTGAAAAAATTCAAACGGGTGGCCACGTGTCGATGTCGCCGCGGCGATAAAAGGTGTGGCACTTGGTCACAAGCGGTTAGACATGGGGTATAGATGTGATGCATGCGTTGACTGTTTCTTGTGCTTAGTAGCGACAAAGTATGTGCATAGCAGATCTCAGAGACGAGAAATGTTCCTACAGGAAATATCTTAAAAGTCAGTCTGGTGTGATGGGCAGCGCAACGGAAAGCTTACCTGTCTCCGAAATCGCCTAAGCCTGGGATGATGTACGAGTGGTCGTTCAGACCCTCATCGACCCATGCAGTGATCTACAGAGATCAGCTTGGCAAATGAACGCGACAGTCGAGGATTCGGGAGCTCACCATTCGGAGCTTGGGGAACATGTTGCAGACGTTATTGATCCCTTCTGGCGAGGCGATCTATACTGCGTCAGATGAAGGATCATGGTAATGTGCTCTGTCTATCGGAGAGTACTTACAAGGTTCAAGAACAAGATTCGGTCTTCCCGCACACCGTGAGACATCAGAACTTCGATAGCTTTGATACATGATCCACCGGTGGCTATAGGTCAGCATCGAGCCACCAGTCCGGCGATGCAGGGTGACATACCGAGCATGGGATCAAGGAGGAGGACATATCGCTCTGCGATATCTTCGGGGAGTTTGGCGTACTGAGGCTGTCAGCAGAGAGGCGCGTCGGATGGGTAAGGGAGACGCACGAATAGCTTGGGTTTGAAAGTTTCTTCATCCCTTTGAATAAGGATCTGGATGAGTCAGCTTGATGAGCTACAGCAAGATGACGCTCATGCTAGCGGACCTTTCCTATCCGAACTGATACATCAGCTTCGTTGGCCCTACATAGAAGACACTCCGACAGCTTACCAGACCGACAACAATCCCTTAGACCAGCTTCCATAGCCTTATTCATCAGCTCAATAACCCTTGGACTCAACCAGACTTAGTGGAACATCAGCTGACCTCTCCAGCTACGAGATATCAGCTCATGTACTTGCTCAAACAACGTCAAATTCTGAGCTCACCTCGCATAATGGACACCCCACATATTCTCCCTTGGAACGAAACACCCTCAAAGTCCATCCCGACCGGTGTTCTGACAGTCTTGGGAACAACTGGCAAGTGGTTCAGACCCTCTTCAACGAGCAGACGGATGATCCGGTCTGAAGTGCTTTCTTATCAGCTCGTAGAACCCGATAGTCCGGATTGTTTGTTCATTACGCACAAAACGAAATCTCCCCTATAGTATCAGCTCATTATTCTCCCTTAGTGCAACTGAGGAGGTGTATGCTGGCTCACCGACTGGTCTTCTCATCCCTGATGATAGTCAACAACGCTTGTAGCTGATGAGTCGGCGGGAGGATTAAAGCGTTATCGGGTAATTCGGCTTTGTTGATGTTGCATCCTGAAGCACGTAGGGAGATGGTGTTTTTGTTGGGCGAGGGATTCATTTTGTAGCTGCTAGGACAATCTCCGAGATGCAGAGTACCGGATGATGAAGGTAACATAGAGGAATTTTTAATATTGAGCAAGGTGTAAGGAATGTGGAGCCAGGAGCCATTGATAAGGCGGCCTCTGCCGCCTGCCGCCGCTCACAATCAGCTGCTTTGACGTAAGTGCGCTCTGGTCTGTCTCTTCGCCTCAACACGCAGCTTTTGAATAGCTATAATATACCATGCACATTGGAGTCTATTACTTCACTGAGTCAGAATGTATAGTCATGGTGTGTGTGTCTAGAATGGAAGAAAGTCCGATTCCCTGTGGTAATCCGCCAAAGACACAAATTCGACCTTCCCCATCACGCTTAACAAGTGCTGTAACATCTCGTTTGCCCTTTCCGATCCACCCAGTTGCAGCTCCTCGATCGTCCCCTCCGCCGCCTTCGCCATCAATTCGTATATATCAGCCTGCAGTAATTTGGCAAACGTATCATCCTGCTCCTCGCCCTCCGCCACCCACTCCTCGCCATCATCATCACTGCCAGCCTCGCCACCGCCACCGCCCAGCCCTATGATCCTCTTCCGCGTCTCTAAGGATAAGAATTCCGTCAAGAAAAAGATTAGGTGGGTCGCAATGGGTTTGTGGTGACTTGGGGGTATCTGAAGAGGCCGGACACGCTGGAGAGATTGAAGGGGTGCATCGTGTGGTCCGCCCGTGCGTGTGTCGGATACGGCCGGACCCATGAAGACAAGATCAAGTTGTTTGATCCCGGGTGGTAAGGCTGACGGAATCCGGGTATCAAGATGCTCCCAGTTCATCAGATGGATGGTGACCTTTTCCGCCCGAGAGCAGACAGGGGTGTCGAGTGGGAATGGATGGTCCACATAGTCGTTGTGAAAGCCCTGGAGGTGAATGAGACGGATGTGCTTGGGTCGCAGGTTGGAGAGGAAGGGGTAGGTGGATTGAGCGTAATAGTCGACCTGCTGTATAGTGAGGGTGTGGAAGAGGGGGAACATGGAGGTGGAGTCCACAGAGTCGAACTCTTTAGGAGCATCTGTTGTGTAGATTAAATGGCGGACGTTACGAAGGAGCTCAAGTTTGAGTTTCGAAGGGAGGAAGGGGGTATATTTCGGAGGACGGCGACTGATCCAGAGGAGTGGTGCGTTCATTTTTTCGAGTTTGGTCCGCAGCTCAACGTTGGACGTATCGTATTCTTCCGGCTTCTTAAGCCCGGCAAGTAAGGTCCGCTTTGACGAAGCGATGAGGATGTGCTTGGGAGCTTCGGGGCTCATCTCGCGCTCATTATACCACCGATAATACCGCCTCTTCCCCACCAATACGCCATCCCTCGAAGAATAAAGCTCCTTGCCGGCAACGTGGAAGAAGATTTGGCTGACGCGACAGCACCGAACGAGGTCATCGCGGGGTAAGAGGGAGAGGATGAGCGGGAGGATATCGTATGTGATTATTGACACACGAGGAGGTCGACGGAGTACCCGGGTAGATATAAGGGGTAGGACGGTCGTGCGTATGTGGAGGGCGATGATGTGGATGGGGTAGAGGATGAGGGTATCGAATGCCGCTTGGACCCAATCGAAATATCCGAAGAATGTTCGAATAAGGTAAAGTTTGAATAGAGCGCCTAGAACCAGATAGAGGCCTCGGAAGACCGATTCGAGACTGTACATCGCTTGGCCGCTGATCGTTGATATATCTGAGGTGTATATGGAGGTGGCAGGGTCTGAAGGTAATTGATTGGAAGCGTGAAGGCTGTCCGACTAGCTCCGCCCCGCCACGTGCCACGCGACTTCTGAAACGAATCTAAATTACCCAAAGCGGCAACCCCGCTGCCCCACCCCACCTCCCCCCCCCACTTCGGCCTCGTCCGATGAGCACGTGAGGTGAGTCGATGACTTTCATCTATTCTTTGTCATCTTCACATTTGTACATCTCACAGCGATTTGGGACGGTAGCTACCGGCCATATCATGTGTATAGATCCTGTGCATAGGTACAAAAGATCACATCGGGAATCATTATAATCGCGGAATCGGCACCGCATAATCAATCTATATCCGCATATCGTCGCGTCGTTGAGCCATAATGGGCGAACCCTTCAATGCCGCTCGAGCTTTTGAGCCCGATCCGATACCTTCAGATGTCCCAGCTACAGCGGCTATACGCGGAGATGTTGAGAGAGGGTATTCAAAGGGCGAGGGATCGCCTACAGAGGCTGATTCAGGACTGGGGCGAGATGGGGACAACGGGGTGGAATCGGAAGGGAAATTAAAGGAGAAAGGCGCTAGACATGGGAAGGGATTGACAGAGGGAGATGCCGGTGAGTGTTCATCAACACAGCTAGGGCGGCTTATTGATGTTTACAGATATGGAGGATATACCTCATAATAGGATGATCCTAGTTATGCCTTCGTAAGTTGCAGCTAGTCTTCGTTTTGCTGTGCTGTCGACTGAACATTCAGGATTGGGCTTGTGTTGTTTCTTGCTGCTTTAGATCAAACTGTATGTCCACCCTTAAGCTGGTTCATCTCCCGCGCGGCCGATCTTCGCGCCCAGACGCGAAACGCCTTGCCCGGTTTTCAACCTGGCTCATCAGCTGATGAGTCCAGATCGTTGCCACGGCTCTACCGACTATAGCCGAAGAGCTAAATACTACGCCATCAGAATATCAGTGGATTGGGACGGTAAGCTTTAAGCCTCCAGTACGGTGAATCTCCAGCTCATAGTCCAGTCATACCTTCTTGCGGCGCTATTGCAAGGCCCTATGAACGGTCGTGTATCCGATATCGTCGGCCGCAAACCGATGCTTTACGGCGCTGTGATCATTTTCTTCATCTCGTCAGCTCTGTGCGGGGCGGCCAAGACCAGTTCCTGGTGAGTTCTTTAGGATTCGAGGTCAGGGAACGAGCTGATTACTGGCAGGCTGATTATTGCGCGTGCATTTCAGGGACTAGGAGGTGGGGCGATCATTGGATTAACGTGAGTGGTCCTGGTCGCTTGGGTCAAATATGAAGTTCCTGCTGACAGTTCTAACAGAAGTATCGTAACATGTGAGTGTGCCATCGACTAATGAGGAAGAGACTGCTGACACTTCTAGCGGATATCACCCCAATGGCCAAACGTGGCTGGTATCAGGGCTTGCTGGGACTTGCGTGGAGTGTCGCCTCGGTACTCGGGCCAATCTTAGGTGGGATCTTGACCCAAAAGGCCAGCTGGCGATGGTGTTTCTGTAAGTCATACTGGTCGAGGGACAAGCTGACGAACAGATATCAATCTGCCCACATGCGGAATAGCGCTCGTATGCCTATTCTTCAACCTCAATCTGAATCAGACCAAGA